>CM068743.1:102098876-102730596 GCA_035084275.1 Hydrolagus colliei
TCCCCCCCACAGCCCCCTCCCCCCCCACAGCCCCCCTCCCCCCCCCCCACCACACATACACTCACATCCCCCAGCCACACACAGCCCCCTCCCCCCCCCCACACAGCCCCCTCCCCCCCCCCACCCACACATACACTCCACACAGCCCCCAGCCACACACAGCCCCCTCCCCCTCCCCCACAGCCCCCTCCCCCCCTCACCCCCCCACCACACATACACTCACACAGCCCCCAGCCACACACAGCCCCCTCCCCCCCCCCCCACAGCCCCCTCCCCCCCCCCACAGCCCCCTCCCTCACCCCCCCCCCACAGCCCCCTCCCCCCCCCACACAGCCCAACCCCCCACAGCCCCCTCCCCCCCCCCACACAGCCCCCTCCCTCACCCCCCCACCACACATACACTCACACACACAGCCCCCAGCCACACACAGCCCCCTCCCCCCCCCCCCACACAGCGCCCTCCCTCACCCCCCCCACAACACATACACTCACACACACAGCCCCCTCCCCCCCCCCCACAGCCCCCTCCCTCACCCCCCCCACCAAACATACACACTCACACAGCCCCCTCCCCCCCCCATCACACTCACAGCCCCCTCCCCCCCCCCCCACAGCCCCCCTCCCTCACCCCCCCACAACACATACACTCACACACACAGCCCCCTCCCCCCCCCCCCACAGCCCCCTCCCTCACCCCCCCACCAAACATACACACTCACACAGCCCCCTCCCCCCCCATCACACACAGCCCCCTCCCCCCCACGCATACAACCCCCTCCCTCACCACACATAGACACTCACACAGCCCCCCCCCACCACACATACACACTTACATAGCCCCCCCACCATCCACCACACATAGACACTCACACAGCCCCCCCCCCCACTCACAGACACACACATAGCACCCCACCACACACACACTCACAAAGCCCACTCCCCCCCACCACACACAGCCCCCTCCCCCCACCACACATATACACTCACACAGCCTCCCCCACACTGAAACACAGACAGCCCCACCCACACAGACACACACATAGCCCACCCCTCCCACACACCTATATAGCCCCCCATACACACAGCCCCCCCACCCATCACACATATACTCACACAGCCCCCACACTCACACACAGCCCACCCCCACCACACATATACACACAGCCCCTTCCCCCACACACACACAGCCCCCTCCTCCCCCCACACACATACACACTCACATAGCCCCCCCACATACACACAGCCACCCCCCCCCACCCACCATACATACACACTCACACGGTTACCGCCTGATAGTCCAAAGGTTCATTTGTGCGAAGGTTCGTTAGTCCGAACCTTCCCCTAACCGTAACCCTAATCCTAACCCTAACATTTGGACTAATGAACCTTCAGACTATCGCACCAAATGTTTGGATTAACGAATCTTATTTTCGGACCATCGAGCGGTAACCACGGTAACCGCGCCGGGTATAGGAAAATTTGTGTGTTCGGACTATCGAACCTTCGTACAATCGAGTGCCCCCCCACTCACACTTACACACACACAGCATCCCCCATACTCACACACAGACAGCCCACACACACACAGACACACATATAGCCCTCCCCCCACACACAAACAGCCCCCCCACACTCACACACACATAGCCCACAGACACAACCCGTCCACATACAGCCCCTCCCGCACACACAACAAACAGCCCCCCCACACACAAACAACCCCCCCACACACACGTACACACACACACAGCCCTCCACCCCACACACAAAGCCCCCCCACACACACATACACACAACCCCCGCACACATACCCATAGCCCCGCCGCACACACAGACAGACCCCACCCACCTCCACACACAGCCTCTCCTCCCCCCTCCCCACACACAGGCCCCACACCCACACAGACAATGCCTCCACCCCCTCCATACACGTACAGCCCCCCCACACACAGGCCCCCCCACCCACATACTCTCAGCCCGCATCCCCCCACACTCACACACAGCCCCCCCCTCGTCACACACATACAGCCCCACACACACATAGCCCCCACCCCACACACAACAAAAATTACATTTAATATAGCGCCTTTCACGTCGACACACACATACACACAAACAGCCCCTTCACCCCCACCCCCACACACATATATGCATCTCCCCCTCTCTCACACACACACACAGCTCAACCTACCTCTGTCTCACACACACAGACATACTACTACAACAACAACAGTTAGTATATAACGCCCCTCACACATGGTGGCATCCCAGAGCACACAAACACAGAAAAAACTTGCATTTATATAGCACTATTCACACGGGCTAGAGTCCTAGAACACAGAAGTCACCATCTCGCTCATACAACAACAACAACAGCAACAACAAAATTACACTTGTATAGTGCCTTTCACATCAGAAGGATGACTCAAAGCGCTGGACAGTCACTGCTTCAGACCCGAGCTGAGGACAGGGTGGGGAGGGAAGTGGGGATTAGGAGTTGCCAATGGATCCTTCGAAGAGAGTCTTGAGGTGAGACTTGAAGGAGGCCAAGGAGGGGGTGAGGTGGAGGGACTGAGGAATGGAGTTCCAGAGGTTGGGGGCAGAACGACTGAAGGCTTGCCCACCAATGGTGGTGCGGGTGGGTTGGGAGACGTGGAGCAGGCCAGAGTCTGCTGAGCGGAGTGGGTGGACAGGTTAGTAAGGGGATAGGAGGTCATGGATGTAGGGTGGGGCGAGGTGGAGGGCTTTAAATATGAAATTTAAAATTTCATAGAGCTTCAGTCTCTTTCACTCACACACGCAGCTCACACCCTTACACACACACACACAGAGAAAACTCATACTCACCCAGAGTTCATACACAGCTCACACTCACTCTCTCTAACTTACAGAAAAATGAAGACTGAACTCAATTTGCCAAATTCT
Organism: Hydrolagus colliei; assembly: GCA_035084275.1. Classification (NCBI taxonomy): domain Eukaryota; kingdom Metazoa; phylum Chordata; class Chondrichthyes; order Chimaeriformes; family Chimaeridae; genus Hydrolagus; species Hydrolagus colliei. The sequence goes on from CM068743.1 coordinate 102,101,802, forward strand.
GAATGTTCCAAAATACTATGTTAAAAGAGTAAATCAGAAAACAGGTGGAATTTTATCCTGTAATTTTTTGCATGATCTTGTGCAATAAATAGCAAATGATTCAGCCTTTTTAAATGGGTTTAAGTTTCAGTTTGAAGTTGTCTTGGTGAATAATATTAATAATCCTTGCATTTGATATAGCATTTTATCCATTTTCGAGATGTCTCAAAATGCTTCACAATATATGTAAAGTGAATCAACTGTATATTTTTGTAGGCAAAACATAATTTATGCATTAAAACATTGATTAATACACATTGCACTTTTCATTGCCATCATGGTGTCTTGCACAATTTGGGCTCCCAAGTAAAATTTGCAATAACATCATCACTGATAGATGGCCAAAACATCCTCTCTCATCTTGTTTCTATTAATCTAAATCGCAAGTTTGCCAAGGTATCCTGTCTGACAAACAGTATTAACATAATTTCATAGGGATACTAGTCAGACACATTTGATTAGACATTAATTTTGAGAGTAGATGGAATACATTTGAATAATTAACAATCTATACCTGCAAATGCAGAAATGCTCATTAAAGAGAGGCTAGAGACAATCAGCAGCATCGGCACCACAGTTCAAATAATATGACAAATAATAATCATTATATTTGATATTGTGAAAACATCCAGAATATTACTGTTTAATTTGCACGCAATAATGTCTTAGGTAAAGCCATGAAGTGAGTGACTAATTTTATCTGGGGATATGTTGGCCAGGATCCCAGGAGAAACTTCTTTCTTTTTTTGAACAGTGCCATGGGGTCTTAAATGTAAACAGGCAGAAGCGACCACAGTTTAAGATATCTTCTGAAAGTCGACACCTCTGACAATGCAGCTCACCCCAAGACAAAGTTCATACAAAATATCTCATATTGGATGCCTAATGGTCCAACACAAAGTCTGAATCCTCCACAGTCTGCAAATTTGGGTCTAAAACTTGAAATTGAAATACATGAATGAATTTACCAGACTGAATAGATGATCAAGAGAATAAATAGTGAATGTCAAAAAACCTAATGGTGTGACGCTTTGTGTGGCAGCTTATTTAATGCATATTGACAATGTCTACTTCTAATGGCATTTCAATAAAGCTGTAGTGATGTATCATAATCGAATGAATGTCTGGAAGGTCCTGTTCTAATATATTTTTCACAGGAACAAAATACAAACTTGTTTATGAATTTAACAATTTTTTTTATAACCAGCATAGTAAACCCTCAGAGCTGGAAGTTTAATTACAGGGGAAATATCAATATTACATACATAATGACAGATGGTTGGAGTAATAATAGTGAGTAATAAATCTGGCATTTTATAATTATTGTCCCATTAAAATGAAAACAATATTAATAACAGCCATAGGGTGTTCAAATGACACTGTTTGAAGAGTAATTAGTTTCAGAATAACCCTTCTCATTGATTCACATAAAGGTATAAGAGTATTATTCTGTGATTGGCATAGAGATATATAAGGGTCGAGACAACATATAATACATATATGAAATTGCGAGGCTTGCTCTTAACAGCATTGTTATTTGTTCAGCTAGAACTGCCAATATCATTAGGGCTTTAGTTTCCAGAATTGAAGACCTGTTTGTACCTGAGTGAGGCAGGCCATCCAATCCTCAACAATTTCTGCATGTCACAGATTCTTGAATATCTGGTTTTGCCAGGTGTGTCTTTGAAACGAGTTCAACCTCAAGTAGATACCACTTAGTATTAACAAAACACAAAATACTACAGATGCTGGGAATCTGAAACAAAAACAGAAGCTGCTGGGGAAACTCAGCAGGTCAGGAGAAAGGAAAATTTCCATGGAGAAAGAAAAACGAGTCAACGTTTCGGGTCTACAACTCTTCGTCAGAACTGGGGCTTGTTTGGAGGGAGAGGTTTTTATGGACGTTAGAGGGGGAGAGGCAGGACATGGAAGAAAGGAAACAAAGAAGACAAAGGAAAAAGAAAAAAAAACTTTCACTACACCTCATCCCACCCAGCCTCTTGCAAAGATGCCATCCCCTTTTCTCAGTTCCTCCGCCTCCGCCGCATCTGCTCTGATGATGCAACATTTCATGCCAGAGTGACTGAGATGTCTGCATTTTTCCTCAACCCACCAACCATGGTAGTGAAGGCCCTTGACCGTGTCCGTTTGATTTCCCGCACCTCTGCTCTCACCCCTTCCCTCCCATCATGGAATCATGATAGGGTTCCCTTGGTCCTCACTTACCACCCTACCAGCCTCACTATTCAACACATCATCCGCAGAAACTTCCGTCACCTGCAACGTGACCCATCCACCAAGGATATGTTTCCCTCCCCTCCCCTCTCCGCATTCCGAAGGGACCATTTCCTCCGGGAATCTTTGGTCCACTCTGCTGTCAGCACCACCAGCTGCTCTCCTTCCTCTGGCACCTTCTTGTGCCAGCACAGGAGATGTAATACCTGCCCTTTCACCTCCACCCAAACCACTCTTCAGGGACCAAAACACAACTTCCATGTGCGACAGCGGTTCACATGTACTACCACCAATGTAGTATACTGCATCCGCTGCTCATGGTGTGGTCTCCTCTACATTGGGGAGACTAAGCGCAGATTGGGAGACTGATTTGCAGAGCATCGTCACTCTGTACGGAAGGTCAACCCTGATCTTCTAGTCTCCCTCCATTTCAACTTGAGCTCACATTCAGAGGCTGATCTTTCGATCCATGGTCTCCTGCGCTGTTCCAGTGACCAACAGCGAAAGCTTGAGGAACAGCACCTCATCTATCTACTAGGCACCTTACAGCCGTCTGGCCTCAACATTGATTTCAGCCATTTCAAGCCATAAGAGCTCCCCTCCCCCATCACAATCATAACCCCTTGTCTCTCTGGTGTTTTGTTTGTTCTATCACCACTAAACACCTCTTCTCCCCAATTTCGTTTAAATCCATCCCCTGTTCTTTCTCCCCCTTATGTCATTATCACATTTTCAACCCATCAGTTAACACACTCTTTTTTCTTTTTCCTTTGCCTTCTTTGTCTCCTTGTCTTCCATGTCTTGCCTCTCCCCCTCTAATGTCCTTAAAAACCTCTCCCTCCAAACAAGCCCCAGTTCTGACAAAGGATTGTAGACCCGAAATGTTGACTCATTTTCCTTTCTCCATGGATGCTGCCTGACTTGCTGAGTTTCCCCAGCAACTTCTGTTTTTGTACCACTTAGTATTGATTGGGATACAGATGCACCAGGAGATTTTCAGGCAACCTGTAACACCAAATCAACCCGAAAGGATCGAAACCCAGAAATATCAAGTATCTGGTTCAGTTCTCAACTGACCATTATGTGTATATATATTTTTTGCCAAGCTTATGACTGTTCCAGGTTCATTTCAGCATCTCTGTGGCAATCCCTGTAGTCCAGTTTGAGAGCCAAATGGGTCTGCAGTAATCCAGAGCACAGCTAATGACAAACCAGCCATCCAAGTTCATTGATAAGATTTGGATGGGTAGACTAGTCACTGGGATTCTTCCCATTCAGTTCTTGTTAATCCTACATGCCCAAATCCTAAGTGGGTAGGGTGGTCCTAACTGGAGAAGCAGCAGGGAAGCTTGCCAGACAGTGCGTTTAATTGCAAGCTTCGGGTTTTTGGATAAACTCCAGCAGTACCGCAACACGCATTCCTGGGCCCCCAACTTGCGCCTAATAGTCTACACAGGATTAAGTAAGCATGATGCGTCCCAACAGGGAGAAAGTGTACATTCCATTCTAAACATGGACATTTCCATGTGTAGGTGGCCTACGTAAACTATGCAGTCTGGTTTGCATGCTCTTAAGCATGGTGATGGGTGTCTGCATGTGCCAGGCACCAGCTCACTAAAAATTAAATTGTCTTCATGCACTCAGCTTCAGTGCCATTATAAAATTCTTGGTATTTTAAAAACAATCATTCTTGCATATTTTATCATGTGGACATGTCTCAAAACACTTCAGAATATTCTGCAAAGTGTAATGATTGTGTTGTTGTAGGCAAATACAACAGCCAATTTGTGAACAACAGTGTCCCACAAACAGCCAGAAGGAGAATGATTAATCTTATCTAGAGAATTGTTGGCCAGGACTCTGAGAGAAACAACCATTTATTTTTTCATTGTGTCATAGGTTTTTTAATATCCACCTGAATAGACAGATGATACGTACCTCAGTGTACTGTTTCATCTGAATGACAGCACCTCTGACAATACAGCACCTCACCAACACTGAACCTCAAGAAATATATATTGGCTCTGGAGGGGGTGCAACGCAGGTTCATCAGAATGATACCAGGCTAAATGGGTTAAATTATGATGAGATGTTGCATAAATGTGTTCTCTCTTCCCTTGAGTTTAGAAGGTTGACAGGTGATCTGATTGAGGTTTTAAAAATAATGAAGGGATTTGATAGGGTAGAGAAAGAAAAATTATTTCCTTCACAGAACAAAGGGAATAATCTTATAAATAGAGCTGGGCCATTTAGGAGTGAAATTAGGAGGCAGTTTTGCGCCCAAAGGCCGTGGAAATCTGAAACTCTATCCCCCAAGCGGCTGTGCATGCTGGACCCATTCACATCTTCAATACTGAGGTGGATAGACATTTCTTAAGTCAGGGGTTTAAGGATGTGGGGCAAGGGCAGGAAACTGGATTTGAGGTACAGATTAGCCATGATTTTATAGTATGGTCGAACAGGCTCGAGGGGCTGAATGGCTTACTTCTGTTTCTATGTTTCATTGGACTGGGATGTCAGCCTGGATAGTGTGCTTCAAATCTCCAATGAAGGACTTGAATCTGTAACTTTCTGGCCCAGAGGTAAGAGTACTACCAACTTAATAATGATAATAATAATCTTTGCATTTAACATAGGGCTTTTCACATCTTATCGACGTCTCAAAGTGCTTCACAGAATATACCGTAAAGTGAATTGACTGCATATTTGTGGGCGAAATGCAGCAGCCAATTGCACACAGCAGTGTCCCACAAACAGTCGTGGATTGAAATGACCAATTTTTATTATTGTGTGTTTGTTTGGAGGGATTATTATTAGGCATGTGGAGTAAGGCAACTTGCCCAATTTTTCGCCCTGATCTGCCTGGATTCAAACACAGCTACAGGAGCTTAACCTGACTAACCACACACAAGATCGGTTTGGATGAAGCAGATGCTTTGGCTTGCCAGATTTCAGCCTTCTAAAACACCAATGCTACTATCCCCTCATCACAGCACCAAGTTGCATTTTAAATGAATCCAGTTTCCTGTCCTCCACCACCTTTCCTGGCAACCCATTCCAGTCAATTATTTACAGAAGCTAAATCCAATGTAAGATTAACTCTGAGTAAAGAAAAACTTCCCGGTAACTATCCTGAAATTGCCTTCCACAACTCCGAACATTGTCCTCTTGTTCTACAACTGTCTTGTTCCATCTTAAATATTGATCTGGTTTTATTTTTTAAATTCCATTTAACATTTTATACATCTCTATGAGGTCCCCGCTGGGTTATCTTTTTCTGAGAATGAGGAGTTACTATACTAGCTTGCCTAATCATTGCTCATTCCTCTAACACTGGAGATATTCCTTATTGCTCTCCTCCTCTGCACTGCCTTCAGTGCCTGAGCAACCCTCTATGTCACAGTGACTAGAACTATTTGTAGGACTCAAAATCTGACCAGGGCATTTTATGGCGCAAGTACGATGTCTGAGAATCTAAATTGAACCAATTTAGCAATATGTTCTGACATCCTGTTTGCCTTGGCATCCTGTTGCCTCACACTGGTTTGAATTGTGAGCAATGTGTTAACTAACATCATAGATTTCTTTCAGCATTTCCCTCGCCAAGTTCCATCACATCCATGGACTACTTGCGTTTCTTAGTTTTGTATCCTACATGCATTTCCTTGCATTTATCTATATTAAACTTCATGTTCCAGATATTATCAAGCTCTCTTTATAGATCCTTTTTCTTGCCTCTTTACATTTCGTGGTTCCCCAAACTTGGCTTTATCTGCAATTTTAACCCAATTTTAACAAACCCTGAGGGAACCCACTTAATACCTTGCCCTATTTTAACCCTGCTGCCCATTTTAACTTAGCTCACCTAAAAAAGACCACCCTCTTCCTTCTCGTCTATCAATTCTGAGTCATGTTCATGTCTTGATACCAATAGCTCACAGATTGTGAAGGAGTCTTTCACGTGGTACTTTGTCAAATGCCTCATGCAACAACAACAAAATTGCACTTATATAGCGCCTTTCACGTTGGGAGGACGTTCCAAAGTGCTGAACAGTCTGATCGGGACCCGAGTGGGGCGGGGGGGAGGGTCAAAGTAGAGGGAAGGGGAAGGAGAGTGGGAGAGCGGGAAGAGTTAGCGGGACAGCCGAAGGCGCGGTCGAAGAGGAAGGTCTTGAGACTGGCCTTGAAGGAGGAAAGGGAGGAAGCAAGGCAGAGGGGCTGCGGGATGGAGTTCCACAGTGTGGGAGCAGAGAGGCTGAAAGCCCGGCTGCCGATGGTTGGGCGGTTGGGGCGGATTAGGCCCGAGTCTGCTGAATGGAGGGGGGCAGGCTGATAGGGAGACAGTACGTCAGAGAGATAGGCAGGGGCAAGGCCGTGAATGGCCTTGAAAGTGAGGACAAGGATCTTGAATTCGATCCTCTGGGTGATGGAGAGCCAGTGGAGACGGGCGAGGGTGGGACTGATGTGGTTGCAAAGCCTGGTACGGGAGAGTACACGAGCTGCAGAGTTCTGAATGATCTGAAGCCTGTGAAGTGAGGAGCTGGGGAGGCCGATGAGGAAAGAGTTCCCATAGTCGAGCCTGGAAGTGATAAGGGCGTGGGTGAGGAAGTGGCAGAGTCTGGCAATATTGTGGAGGTGATGGATAGCTGTGCCCGTCATGGAGCGGATGTGGGGGAGGAAGGATAGTTCAGGGTCAAAAAAGATGCCCAGATTCCTGATTAGCTTCAAGAGGTGGAGAGAGCAGCCTTGAACGCTGATGTTGTCAGCGCCTGAGGTGCGGAGCCACTGACGTGAGCCAATCAGGAGGACTTCCGTCTTGTTGAAGTTGAGTTGTAGGACATTTGCCCTCGTCCAGGACTCAATGTCGGACAGACATGCAGTCAGAATGCCAGTGATCCTGGAATTGAGGGTTGACCTAGATAGGTAGAGTTGGGTGTCATCCGCGTACATGTGGAAATTTACGCCATGTCTACGGATGATGTCACCCAGGGGGAGAGTGTAGACGGTGAAGAGTAGGGGGCCAAGGACAGAGCCCTGGAGAACGCCGCATGTGACTGTGCAGGGACTGGAGGAGAAGCCGTTGGATATAATATGAAGTCTAGATATAACACAGCATATGGCAAACCATAGCAATCATTTATTACCTTCCGATGTTCTGACTGCTTATTTGTTTAACACCAATGAGCACCAACCTTTTGCAGCTGAACATGGACAAGACGCAAGTCAACAAGAACAGCAAAAACAAAATTACATCTGTATAGCACCTTTCACATTGAGAGGACGTCCCAAGGCGCTGAGTCATTCTGCTTAGCTCCCGTCAATGATTTTCTCAACTGTGGTTGTGATCTCCTAACCTTCCCCGTCTATACCTCATACTCACCAAACCTTTGAACAACCTTGGCATCAGGTTCAATCCTCAGTTATTCCGCTTACCCCATGTCCAGTCCCTGAGCAGGATTGCCTTCCTCCATCTCTGCTACATCCCCCACAGATTGCCACTATCTCACATCAAATGCTGAAACTCTTATTCATAATTTTGTCACTTCCCACCTCAATTTTTCCCATGCAATCCTCACCAGTCTCCCCAAGGTCCAAATGATTCAGAACCCTGCAGCCCTGTCTTCAATCATACCAGGCCCTGCACCCCAATCTTCCCAGTTCTTGCCAGGCTCCACTTGCTCCCAAATGCAGAACGGTTTAAACTTCAAGATCCCCTACCTCTCTGACCTGCTCAGATCCCACTCCCCTACCAACTAACTTCGCTCAGCTGGGTTGGTCTTCTACACATCCCTTATATCCTCTGTTCAATGCTGCACTCTCCATGTTCCGCTCTGTGTTTTCAGCCACTATTCCCTGAATCTCTGGAATTCCTTCCACCAATCCCCCTTTCTTGCCCCTCATTGTCGATTTTCAGATCATATTTAAAGACTTTCCTCTTCATCTGTTTCTTTGGTCACCTCGCTTCCCTTTTCGGCTTGGTGTCAAGCCTCTCTGCTATTAAGCGGTCTGAGACACTACCCATGTGAAGAGCGCTATTTAAATACAAGTGTTGTAGATGTATCATTTGCTGATACAAATTTAAAAGTCAGTCATTCTTTATATTCTTTTTTCTGGCAAACGTTTTTCAGACTTCACTGGTTTGGGATTTGCAATTTGTCATTCATGAATTTTGATATTCATAAACCATAAGTCACATGGTTTATTAATAATAACAGTATTATTATTAATGCTGTTATTATACTGTTGGTTAGGACACCTGGATAAATTCATTTTCCACTTCAATAGTTATGGAATCTTTAAATTCATTTGTATTAGCAAATAGGACCTTAGTTTAACATTTCCTCTGAAGAATGGCAACCTTCACAATGCAATCTGGACTAGGAGCTGCCTAGCTTTGGCCTCAGCACCATGACAAGGTCCTGAAGGGTCGGGTGATTCTCTCTATGCACAGAAATACATCTGCTAGAAACAAACACCACTATTGAGAAAACATTGCACCATCTTCCACTATTTTCACAATAATCTCGTACAAGCCTCTGCATCCTAATTCCTGCAAGATGTAAAATCTTTGCCAGTCAAAACCCCTCAGAGTATTTCCTGCTCAAATCATTCTTTCCCAAAACTCAATTCTATTAAACTCCTTACTTCTCTTACTCTATTCCTCCAACTGTAATCTATATATTTTTCACATCAAGCGCAATTAATTTGGCTATTTTTTAGTCTTGGTGATATCCTGCAAAAGGCCATTTAACTTCCTCTAACATATGTCCATTGAAAAAATTCTTCCCCCATATAACTTCCACATTTTGTCTGTATTTGAAAGGGATATACATTACATTACTGTGCTGGGAAATCCAGGCTGGACATTTTGTTTAGTGAACAAACCTGCAACATAACTGCTGTAGTCTGTCTACTAATCTTAATTCAAGAGACTGTTATGATTTGATAGCCTTGCTGTTGTTATGAAATATTTGTCCTGTTTTACTGTGTCTGCTTGAAAATTTGCAAGATTTCTTATAACCCAGAGGACAGACTGACAGCTGAACAGCAGTAGTTTTCCACTTCACAGAAAGCCCTCCCTTTTTTTGCTGCTGATGCTAAATCAACATCAGCCTCTATCCTTCAAGTGCATTGATCATTGGAGCCCCTAGCAAAGGCAATTACAGTGAAACCATTAAGGAGGAGGCAATGTGTCACTCTGACTAATCTGGTAATTTTAATTAGGGCAGGTGGATATTTATGAGGCATCAACTGCAGCAGTCCATGGGTTATTTCACATTAAGACTATCCTCAATCCTCCTAAATCAAATATGGAAGTACAGTAAGCAGACATTACAACTCTGAGAATTGTACAGGTATGATTGAAGGATCATTTCAAAGGTTCATTCGAAGTGCTTTGATCGAAGACTGTGACATACTGTTGGAATGTCATCATTAAGGAAACAATGATTCGCAGGTAATGTAATATAAGAAATTGCCACAGTTAATGCTTTTGGAATGGAAGAAGTCATAAAGGATTCTTTAGCACCAAGTTTTACTGGATTATCGTCTCACTTGACACATAAGATCAAAAGATTGGTTTGGATAAAGAAGACCCTTCGGCTTATTTGATCCTATCCTTCCAGAATACCCTCCCTACCGTCTCTACATCATAGCAGCAAGTTGCTTTTTAAATGAGTCCAGTGTCTTCGTCTGAATTATTCTTCCTGCAACCTGTTCCAGCCATTAATTATCTTCTGGGTGAAATAATTCTTCTTGATGTCTATCCTGAAATGCCCCATTTTTGAGTTTTACCTTAATTTAAATTTCTTTATTCAATGAATCTAAACTGTTGATGCACCCCTTTACTTATGAGAATATATCTTTGTACTCTTCCCTACACTCTTCCTGTAATCCTTTAATTATAAATTTATCTTCCAACCAGTCTGCTACTGAAGGCAATGACTCAGTCTGAGGTTAGTAACATGGAAACCAGCAAACTTCCGGGCTCTCACCCAATTAGTCATTCTTCATGCACGAAACTAAACCATGATGATGGGCAGGCAAAAGCTAATCAACCATAATACCATCATAGGTGAGGCTGCTCCTGTCCTCACCCAACATCAAAATGCAAAGATTATTATTATTTATTAATATGTGTACGACACCCACAAATACATACATGTGCACGCACACACAAACACACAAATGCACACATACATGCTTTCCAGCAGAGGCCATAGGATACCAACCCTAGCTGGTTCCCAGTCTGGGTCAGTAAAACATCTGCCATGTCTACAAAAAATCCTTGGTTTATTGATGTGGTTTTGTAATAACTGCAATGGAAGTTTAAATTATAATTCAAATTGAATTCTAATTATGAAATTACTTTAGTTATAAATAGTGACACATTCACTAAAAGTAGTAAATGGAGCAGATTTATAATTTGATGATAAATTGATCAGATTTTTTGAGGAAATGAGAAAGAAAAATGAAACAATGGAGTAGAGATTTGCTTGACTACATTTAGAGTAAAGAATACATTTTGCAGAACTTACTCTCATTTGAGTAACAAGAATGTTTCAGTTCATAATAGGGGAGATTCTCTGTGGGAAAAGTTGAATGGACTTTTCTCCTCCAAAGCATTCTAAATTGAGGAAACAGCAGAAATTAACAAGTATTTGAGGAGAGTATACTCATGCATTGCATTGAGATGTTAAACTGAGGGCTTTTTTTTGTATAATTGGGTTTCGATATTTTTAAATGTATTAGCATTCTGTCTGATATATGGGGAAACATATCACCATGTTTAAGAATATCAAAACCAAACTGAGATTTCTATGCATCCCACCTACACAGGAAATCTCAGAGATAACTAGTTGGAATGGAATTCACATTCTCTCCCCGGATGGATGCAATCTGCTTACCTAATTGGTATTAGGCGCTGGTTGGCAACATCCAAGGCTTGGGGACCCCAGAGGGTGTATTGGGGGAAATCGCTCCCCTGGACGGTGGCAGGCTGGAGGCTGGTATCGTGAGGAGGTCAGCAAAGATGATTGAAAAAACAGGGGAGAAAACCCTATTTATTGCAAACCAGGCTGGAGTTCGATTGGAGTGGAGTGAGAGTGCCAAGAGTTCTTGGGAAAGAGGTCTCCCACGGCAGATCGAGGGGATTTACATGACTTGGCTTACTCATGAGCGGGGCCTGAACCAAGGCTGAGCAGGGTTTAAGGGCAACACCAGAGTGGGGTCCAATGCCCCCAACAGCAACCAGATCCAACGCGGGGATGAAAACCTACTTGTACATTTGCCGTGTGGAGCCAGCATGAGATTTGTACCTCAGGTGGTCCAAAGTTCCATCGCGTCCATTCACTCTCCTGAAGAACATCCACCCAGAAATCGGCTGCTGCTTGATGTCACATCTACCTACCATCTTTGAATTTCTGAGCCTGGACTCAGTGAATCATAGAATCATAGAATGATAGAGGACAGATGGAGGCCATTTGGCTCATCATGTCTATGCTGGCTCTTTGAAAAGAGCTGTCCAAATCAATCCCATTCTCCCACTCTTTTCCCATAGCCCTGCACTGGAATTATAACATTGTCCTCCTCATGATGATCCACGCTACACTGATCATCCCCCTCCCCACCCCTACCTTGGCATCCGCATTTTGGCTGCTGCCACCAACCCTAGCTGCTTCCCCAAAATGCTCCTACTCCAGTCCACCCCAGTCCTCTACCCTTCGCTACTCACGATCATTCCTCCTCTCCCACAGCCCTCTCTAAACTCTTACCCCTGCTTGACCACCCCACAGCCTCGCTCTGTTCCAGCCTGCGAAAATGCCATCGGGCCCACCGATGGCATTTCTGACATCGTTGGCTGTCAGAAAAACTTCCCCTCTGAGCATCTTAACTTTCATTATCCCTCCAACCTTTCCCTCAATATTCTCCTCAAAAATCGCCAACCCAAGCCCTCCCTCACCTTCTTCCCTGACATCTCCACCTTTCTATCTTCCTTCTCCCTCTGCTCCAAATGCCTCATCATTCTGGGCAATTTCAACCTTCACTTCAACCCCCTCCCCCAACCCACGCTCTACCTCTACTAACTTCTGCTCCCTCCTCTCCTGCCAAGGTTTGGACCAAGGTTTCAGCGGCTTTTGAGGTGAGGTATTGCCGGAGACAGGCGATCCGTCGGAGGTGGTAGAAGGCAGTGCTGGTAATGGACCGGATGTGGGGGAGGAAGGACAGTTGGGGGTTGAACCTGACGCCTAGGTTGCGGACAGGTTAGGAGAGTTTTAGGGGTAGGCCGGGAAGGTGGAGGAGGTGAGAGCCATGTGAATGGAGATGTTGACAAGAGCCAAGAAGTATGGCCTCCGTCTTGTCAACATTCAGCTGCAAGAAATTTGCGCTCATCCAGCCCCTGATGTCTGAAAGGCAGGCTGACAGAACATCAGGGGACTGGGGGTCACAAAGTGAAGTGGAGAAATAGAGTTGGGTGTCATCCGCGTACATGTGGAAGTGTGCCCCATGTCTGCGGATGACATCCCCAAGAGGGAGCGTGTAGATGAGGAAAAGGAGGGGGCCAAGGATGGATCCCTGGGGTACCCCACAGGTAACTGGATAAGAGCGGGAGGAAAAACCGTTTGTGGAGATGTACTGCTGGAGGTTTGTGAGGTAGGACTCGAACCAGGCGAGTGCGGTCCCACTGAGGTGGATGACGGAGGACAGGCGGTGGAGGAGGATGGCGTGGTTGACTGTGTCGAACACAGCTGACAAGTCCAGGAGGATAAGGAGGCAGAGGGAGCCCTGGTCGCAGATAGAGAGGACATTGTTTGTGATTTTCACAAGCGCAGTCTCTGTACTGTGGGCACGGCGGAAACCGGACTGGAGGGGTTCGAAGAGGGAGTAGGAGGAGAGGTGGGCGCGGAGTTGGTTTGCATTAATTAATCTCCCTTAACTCCCCATTCCCTCTCTCCACCAACACCCAACCCACCTCCTTAAAATATCGCCTCTGGATAAAAATCTCCCCACCTCCCTATCCATTGCCTTGGAGTCAGCCAAACTTCTCCCACTTTGGGTTTTCTCCCACAACAACTTATCCTCCTCAGTCACTCTCCTCCACAACTCCTTCACCATCATCTCATCATTGCTAAATCATCATTCTACTCCAACGCAATCTTGGAGGCCAAGGACAAACCCAGGCTCCTCCTCTCCATCACCAACTGGCTCCTCCACCCACCCTCCCACACTTCACCCATCCTCTCCTCCAACACTAACTATTGAGTTGGAGGAGAGGATGGGCGAAGTGTGGGAGAGTGGTCTTCCTCAAAACCAAAATCAAGGGGATCCATTCAGCTTAGTGAACCCTCCTGTCTACTATCCCTCCTCATCTCCCCCTCACACCCTGGCCCACACCCATCACTCGCTCCACACCTTCAAACGTATCTCTCCATCCTCTATAACCCACCACTATAACCACCACTATAACCCACATGAAACCAACCACCTGCTCCCTTAAACCCATCCCAACCCCTCTCCTTTCCTCTCAGATCCACTTCCTCGCCTCTCTTCTCACAGACATCATAAACCTTTCCTTGTCCACTGACACCATTGCCATCCCTTTAAAAATGTCCATCATTATTCCTTGAATACATCCCTGCTCTTACACTACCCCTCAACTCCACCTCCCTTACCTTTCCAAGGTCCTGGAATGAGTCATTGTTTCCCAGCTTCATTCCTTCCTCTCCTGCCACTCCCTTCACACATCCCTCCAATTGGGTTTCCATTCTGCCCACAGTACAGAAACAGCTTTGGTTAAAAAGACAAATTACATTTTGTCCATCTGCAACCAAGGCTTCCTCTGCCTCCTTGTCCTTCTTGACCTTTCTGTGGCCTTCAATAATGTTGATCATTCGATCCTCCTCCACTGCCTCTCCTCTCATCTCAACTTTCATGGTTCTGTCCTTGTGGTTCAGATCCTATCTCTCATATTGTCTCCATTTCATCTCCACAAACGTTTTCTCCTCTAGGCCCCGCATCATCTTTTGTGGCATTCCTCAGTGTTCTGTCCTTAGTCCCCACCTTTTCAATATCTATATGGTCTCTCTTGGCGACATCATCCAAAGACATAGGGTTCAACTTCAACATGTATGCAGATGAAACCCAACTCTATCTTTCTGCCTCCACCTTTGACTCCAGGAGCACTGTTCTCCGGACAGAATATCTGTCAGACATCAAAGCATATTTAAAGCATATCCACAGAACCCTTAAATAGAATTGCTGTTTATTATTTCCAGCACCTTGGGACATCCTCCTGACGTGAAAGGCCTTAAACAAATGTAATTTTGTTGTTGTTCATGTCCCAGGTCTTTCAGGTTTTCCTTTTCCAATATGTAGCAGATAAACATTCTACTTTAGCAGCAGTAAGACAGTAGAACAAGAGGACATAGGTTTAGAGTGGGAAGTCCTCACAACATGACAGGCACTATACAAATGTAATTTTCTTGTTCTTCATAGAATTACGGAATCATAGAATTTTACAGCACAAAAGGAGGTCATTCGGCCCATTGAGTCTGTGTCGGTTCTTTGAAAAGAGCTATTCAAAGTCAATCCCACTCCCCAGCTCTCTCCCATAACCCCGAAAACACGTCCTCTCCAAATAACCATTCAACTCTCTTTTAAAAGTTGTTATGGAATCGGCCTCCACCACCTTTTCAGGTAATGCATTCCAGATTCGAACAACTCACTCGATCACTGACACAGCCACTAGTGGAAACAGTTTTTCCCTGTTTACCCTATCGAATCCCCTCATGATTTTGAAAACCTCTATTCTTGCTCCAATGAGAATAATCCTAGCCTCTCTAGCCTTTCCTTATAACTGAAGTCCCACATTCCTGGTTCCGTCCTGGTAAATCTCCTCTGCACCCTTCCCAATGCCTTAACATCCTTCCTAAAACCTTGTTGTTGTAGAGTTACAACGGGCAATTTCACAAAAGACACCAAGACATTTTTCTTCACATAGAGGTTAATCATTGATTGGAGTGGGTTACCAGGAACAGTGTTCAAAACGAGGCCACTGGCTTTAAAAAGAAATTGATGCTGGAATGCAACAACAGTAGGGTGGGTGTTCTGGAGGGATGAAATGAGATATAGCAAAAGGGCCTTCTTCTTCCAGTCCAATGTTATGATCTTGTGAAATAAACTGCTGCAGAGGTAAGTTCTCATCAAAACAACAAAAATCAATTTCAAGAGAGCAATTTCTTCTCAGCCCACATGTATGGTATGATGAATATATATAATATATATGAGAGAGGGAGCTATGGGGTAGCCTTTAAATTAATTATGAAATGCAGTGCACAGCTGTCAACCTCAACGCAATAATTAATGTGCTCTTTTTCACTGTTCTGAATTATTGCTCTGCCATGGAATTAAATTATGGACCATATGTTTCAGACATATATTTGGACACCTTTACAGCCATTTTGTGACATTTGGATATTGTATTCATTAGTGAAATTACCGAAATAAAAAGGTGGCATGCAATTTGTACCAAAAAATATTTAGTATTCACAGTACAGTATATTTCCTCAAAACGGCTCCACTTTGTGCAAACCGAGACTAATTTGACAGAAACTTGCAGAGTGAGATATCAGATCTGGTCATTTACAGCAATATATAGCAATAACTGATGACTCATATGTAGGAACATAGGAATGTACAAGCCAGATAAACCTTTGTGGTCTTAATCTGGTTGATCCCAAATTAAAAAGAAAATCCTGCATTATTCTGTCTCTCATACCCTTGAAATTATTTCTTTGTCAAATAGAAAGCTAATTCCCCCTTTGATAATGCTGACACAATCCTCCCACACCACCTGCCTCCCTGGCTAGTCCACATCTTCAAAGCTCTCCTTGTAACATAATTGAATCTAAACAGATTGTTCACTCTCCCATTTCTGAGCTTGACTCAGTGGCTTCTTGTTGCAGTGTTGGAAAGATGTTAAACATATTGGGGGCAAAATAGTGGGGATTCACAATGGAATTAATTCAGATTGTTGCCCGAAGATAATAAACCCTTTATATAATTTTAGATAGTGCCTTTCAGCGCCTTGGGACTTCCTCCCGATGTGAAAGGTGCTATACAAATGTAATTTTGTTGTTGTATTGTATTTCTTAAAGTGCTTCATAGGATAGAAAATATAGTGGAGTGATTTTCTATTTTGCACGTGGCAGGCAATTTGTGCACAGTAATGTCCCACAAACAGCCGTGAAATGTAAGATCAATTTTATTTGAGAGATTGTTGGTCAGGACATCTGGAGAAACCCCCCTTTTCTTTAATGAGTGGTGCCATGTGATTTTTAACATCCACATGAACAGGACCTCACTATAACCATCTGAAGAAGAGCACCTCCGATGATGCAGCATACCACCAGAATTGTATTGGAGGGTAAGTCTAAACTGTGTGGGTTCAAAGTCCTGATATGGGGCTTGAACCCACAATTTCTAGATAATTGATGAAAGTGCAACCAACTGAGCCAGATTGACACACACAAATTTATGGAAGTCACAAATGTTTACATTAAAGATGAGAAGTCTCAGAAGGATATATATAAACTGATCCTTAAAAATACCTGAGTCAAAGGGTTCAGAGCAGTGGCCATGCACTCAAGCTGAAAGCTGAAGGTAGGTGATCAGACAGTTTTCATTTAGTTATTTTGCACAGAGAGTGATGACTGTGTGGAATATAAGCAGCGGAAAGTACATTGTGTGAGCAAATTTAAGACAGAATTAAATCGCTATTTGGTGAATAATTCAATTGAAATGTGTGACAAATGTAAGGTTCTGTAATTCAATTGCTTTTTAATGGGATTTCTTTCCCTGCTATGTAAGGTAAAATATGTCAGGCTGCTACTTTACTATCAGTTTGATTCCATTTTCTCTAGAACCTTTTATCACACCATGTTATATATTACAGTATTAGGGTTCAGTGTATCTCTATTCTTTAGACTTTGCAAAGAAGTCAAACAAATCAGTCTAAACTTAGCTTTCTGGTCAAGGACTCCAAAATTTCCCAAATTCTTTATAAAGGCTTGGGTTTTGTAGTTTTGTAAAATACTATTTCACAGAAATAGAGTGGTCTTAGCAAGACAAACACTAGGAAGCTTGCCAGCTTGTGTTCCCAATGGCAATATACATGTTTTAATAATACTACTACTGCTAATAATAATAATAATAATAATGATCCTTGCATTTGGTATAGCGCTTTCCACATCTTCTGGATGTCTCAAAGTGCTTTTGAATATACTGTGGGTGAAATACGGCAGCCAGTTATGCACAGTAGAATCCCACAAACAGCTGTGATTCAGTGACCAAATTATTATTGGGTTTTTTAGGGATTATTATTATAATGTGGAGTAAGGAAAGTTGCCCAAGGTTTCACCCTGGCTGGAATCAAACCCAGGTCTCTCGCTTGCGAGGCATGTGCTCTAACCACCGAGCTACAGGACTCCACAGCTGGTTTTAGCTGATTAAACTCTAGCACTATCCCAAAGCTGGGGACCCAAAGCCTATGCCAAAATGCTCAAGATTAGGTAAGCACTGTGTGTACTTCCAAAGAGAGAGTGCCTACTCCATTGCAGACAAACAGAAATTTCCAAATGATATGTGGAACTCTCAATGGTTTGGTTCAAATATTCTTAACTGCAGTAATGTGGGAGATATGTAGCAATTCCCCCAAATCACTGAAATATAGTTATCTCACAATTACTATCCACATTATGTCAAACCTGCTTGTAGGATAATTCCACCATTGTATTTCAGGAACAATTGCAGAGTGTAGTTGAGGTACATATCAGCCATAATCTAATGAATAATAATAATCCTTATTTTGATAAATCACTTTTTCACGTCTTCGAGACGTCTAAAAGCTCTTCACAGAATATACTGTAAAGTGAATTGGCTATATTTGTGGGTGAAACACAGCAGCCATTTACGTACAGCTGTGTCCCACAAACAGTCGTGGATTGAAATAACCAAATTTTTATTGTGGTTTTATTTCTTGAGGCATTTTTATCAGGCGAGTAAGGAAACCTGCCCAAGGTTCCACCCTGCTGGAAATCACACCCAGGTATTTCACCTGTGAGGCGAGACCTCCCGATGTGAAAGGCACTCTAAAAATGTAATTTTGTTGTTGTTGTTGTTGTTTAACACTGAGTTATAGGACTTCACAGAATGACAGAATAGGCTCAAAGGCTGAATGGCTTTCTCCTATTCCTATGTTCCTATATATAACTAGTTATAATCTCCAGTATCTCATCTCTTTCCTTTCCCTCATCATCTCCCTTTGTTGATCTTCATCTATCTCCTATTCTCCCGTATCTCCTGTCTTCCATCCATTTCAGACATCACCTTCCTGAGATAGTGGCTAAGGAAACCAAATCTGCAGGTTGTGAAAGAAGTTGCAGTCACTTTGCTAAAAAAAAATGTCCAGGTTCATAAATTGAAGCACATATTAACTCAGAAAGTGAAAAATGCTCCATTTGGTAACAAGCCAGTAAAATGTTCAAGATTGGTTATATAAAAAAAGTTGCCTGAACAGTTACTGACTTTTTTTTTAGTAATCTCTCGATAAGTAATCGCTTGCCATTGACGAATGTACAATGCAATGAACACACCTGAGATGTGTCAGTACTTGGTTATTATAGAAAAATAATAATTTTCTGTAGAATTATTGGCTTCTTT
This sequence comes from Hydrolagus colliei, assembly GCA_035084275.1. Lineage (NCBI taxonomy): Eukaryota > Metazoa > Chordata > Chondrichthyes > Chimaeriformes > Chimaeridae > Hydrolagus > Hydrolagus colliei. Next base: position 102,120,795 of record CM068743.1, read on the forward strand.
ACCACTGCTTGACTCTCAAAAGGCAATCTGTCTTCTATTATAACTAATAGAGTTAAAGTAATGATTGATCTGCTACCTTCCAACTAACTCACATTACAATTAAGGCACAGCCCTGTTGTGTTTTACCCCATAAGACAAGTTGCTTGTGTTAATCCATGAATGTCAACAGATGCGAGGAAATTACAGTTGGCTATTTATTAAATGATACATTGGGACCCACATGGGAACATAGGAATTACAAGATGAAGAGAGACCAAGGTCAATCCAGTCTGCGTTCTTCCATTCTGGCAGTCGCATAATACATTAATGGGGATGTTGTCAGCAATTGACTCCAACGCCCTGGGATGTCTTTCCAAAGTGTCATTTGTTGTTGATTCTGTACCATCACAGTGGAAAGCTCTTGCAACCTTAGATCCAAAGTTGCCTAGTTCTTCCTAGCATACTTCATATGAAGCATACTCATATACGGAATCCCAAAATATAATTTTCTAAAAGAAATCTGCCTAATCTGCATTTGAATTAATTGACACCACCTGCTTCCACTGTCTCCCAAAGGAGCCTGCTTCATATATTTACCACTCTCTCACTGAAAGAGTGTTTCTGCAGATTCGGTTTGAATTTATCCACCTTGAATCGCAAGCATCATCTTCCGGTTTTACTGTTCCGGGCAAAATATAATGGTTTATCGTTCTAGATTATCTAGTCCCTTTAGAATCTTAAAAACAGGAATCATATAATCTCTCAACCTTCTTTTTTTTCCAGGGTGAACATTCCCAGGCTACTTAGGCCAACATGGGCTATTTTAGTTTCATTATCAATAAATAATTGTTACTTTACACAAGTTAGATCCATATATTTTGCTTAATGAAACAGAAAGGAATATCAGGTAAACAGGAATTGAAAAAAATTCCCACTTGTAATGGGAAGAATTGGTGTAGGCGTTGTCCTCAACTGCCAACCATATTGTTGATGTTGGAGTCTTGCCTGTAGAGTGGTTGTCATCCTCTTCATCAGGATCTGCATCTTTCTGAACTTCTCCCTGAGTGACAAGAGGTCAATGTTCTGCCACATTTCTGGGCAGTTTCTCCCCTTGGCTAAATACAGTATTGTGCAACATGTAGCAGATGAGAACGATTTTCAGCTTTTTTGGGGGGTGGTAATGCACTTGTCCAATCACCAATAGAGCTGTCATGTCATGGATCTGTGGAGTATGTGGAGTCCTGTAGCTCAGTGTTAGAGCATCCGCCTTACAAGTGAGAGACCTGAGTTCAATTCCAGACAGGGTGAAACCTTGGGTAAGTTTCCTTAGTCCACATACCTGATAATAATCACCCCTCAAATTTTTTGAAATTGGTCATTTCAATCCACGACTGTTTGTGAGACACTGCTGTGTGCATTTTTCCCACATATATACAGTCAATTCACTTTACAGTATATTCTGTGAAGCACTTTAAGATCTCTAGAATACTTGCAAAGTGCTAGATCAAATGCAAGGATTATTATTATTAGTACAGTATCTGAGAGAACATCAGAATATGCAAATCATTTGTGTACCTGGGAAGCCGTTGGTGTAGACATATATAATTGTTCAGCCCTTTTCAATCCCCAACCTGTAAAGTCCTTACCTATTCATGAATGCCAAGAGCCATGTGGACAGAGCTCACTTAGGCATGTATGTGCAAGCCACCACTCTGGATCTTCAGAAAGCTATTGAGCTAATAAAAGCTGAGCTGTGTCTTGAGTGGCTCTCTTTTACTATACCAAACCCACAAGTACCTATATGGTTCCAGAAACAACTGGTGGGTGTTGTACACTGAAAAAAATAATACACAATTTCATATTTGTTTCAACAATACGCTTAATTAAAAAAAAATTCTATTCCTTTTGCAATATTTTGTTAATAGAATAAGGTTCACAATTTAGATTTTTACAATGTATACATATCACTAGATGTTACCACAATGCACAGTTTTACATTTCACACCCACCAGTTTTTGTATTTTGTATCCATCAGTTTAAAACTACACTGCTTATTTTAAAGGAATTTTTTTGTTTACTTTGAGGCTCCTCTCATCTTTTCCCATTTCTGCAGACAAACAGTGAAGCAGATGCACTTACGATGGAAATAATCCAACTACATTGACACCATTGCCAGGAAACATATTGTTGTGCTCCTGCCAGAATCAAACAGACAGGAGGCTTCCTGGACCCAAGAGGGCTCATTTCCCACAAGTGTTTGCAAACCGTCTGAAAAAGAAAGAGTAAATCTGTTCCAGACCCTCCAACAATATGCTTCATCGACCTGATTTTCGACTATAACTCCTCACCATGCATTGAGTTGTTTACTGTGCCCAGAGGAGTTTAGTGTGGCCAGAGAGAGGTTCAGAATATACTGTGAAGTGAATTGACTGTATATTTGTGAGACAAATACGGTAGCCAATTGCACAAAGCAGTGTCCCACAATTAGTCATGGAAATGACCAATTTTATTATTCTGTTTTTTTTTGAGGGATTATTATTAGGCGTTTGGAGTAAGGAAATTTACCCAAGGTTTCACCCTGGCCTGTCTGGATTCGAACACAGGTCTCATGCTTGTAAGGCGAGTGCTCTAACCACTGAGCTACAGGACTCCATATTGCCTGCTCAAGGTTTTTTGAGGAGGTGACAACTCAAATTGTCTATGGAAAGCCATAATATAATGTACGTACAATTCCAAAAGATATTTGAGAAAGTACTTTCTTCTCAAACTGATAGCTGGAGAGTAGGTATGGGTCCAAGGAAGGTTTTTTAAGGATGGGCGGGTAATTGCAGCTGTTATTAGGGGTGGAAGTACAGTGACAGTGGATAAAAAGAAGTTGATAATGTCCTTTAAAAGTGGGGGAAGGAGGTGGAGCTGAGAGGTGAGAAGAGGAATGGGCCGAGGGAGCAGGTGGTAGGCTTCATTTTTGTGAAGATGGAAATTATGGAAGAGGTGGAGACTGGCTCAAAGGTGTATAGCGAGGGATGTGTGTGAGCTGGAAACCGGGTCCCCCGGCAAAGCCTATATAAGATTGAGAGTTGCAGCCTGAGTAGACAGGGCCAAGAAAGCTGGGCATTACAGGAGGCAAAGTCAGCTGATATGTTTTGTTGTTATTGTCTGCATTAATGGCATACTGGGATCCAATCAAGGTGAAAAGTGGTTGCTCTACATGAAAGATGGGGCTCAATGGGGCTGACTGAAACTTTGTAATGGGACATTGTATCAGTTGGTGGCAGACAGCAAAAAGAGAGAGACATTGTTTTCAGAACCTGGGGCTTCTGAAGGCCATCCAAAAGAAAGCCATTCAGCTGTGTTATAATTGGACTTCATCCAAGACACCTTAGATGAGCTGGAACCTTACTCAAAATTCAGGAACATGTCTTGCGTGTCTGCTGGCATCTCAAAGTTGAGAGGTGGCAGTCAAGTAATTGTCTATTTTTTAGGCTTTTCTAACTCTTCAGTTTCAGAATTGCTATTTCTGTATCAGGCCTAATTTTGTTCAGTGGCTGCACAATACATCATCACCATGACAGGCTCATTGCTACATATAACACAGCAGGGAGCTCAGTTTGACTTTGGTGGATTTTGGTACTGTTTAATTGAAGCTGCGCTTTCCTACATCTTTACCACGTGTGGTTATATTCTGTGAACCACTTTGAGATGTCTCGAAGACACGATAAAGCGCTATATCAAATTCAAGGATTATTATTACTATCATGGATTGGTCCTGTCTGATTCTGTATTTGCAGCATTTCTTCTTATTTATGCTCTCTTTTACATAAGAGAAGTTAATTCATCATATTGAGCCTCTTTAGTTAGGTTATCAGGCCCTCCTATTTTCAATAAACCTCACAAGAGCATAAGAATTTGCTAGGCAAAATAAAACTAAAGTCCCTTTACTTAGCCTTCCACCATCCTAACAGTCACTTGACCAGCACCTTAGGATGTCCTCCGCTGTGAAAGGTGATATACAAGTGTAATCTTGTTGGTAACATGTTTTGTCTTAGACTATATACTGTTTGGGATAACTGTATCCTGAGATACTATTGTCTAGTAGAAATCTATCTAATTTTTTTCCTGAAGCAAATGACATTTTCTGCTTCCACTATCTCCCTAGGGAGTCTGTTCCATATGTTTGCTACTCTTTCACTGAAGTAGTGTCAGATTTGTTCTGAGTTTACCTTCAGTTATGGACCATAGTGTGCGTCCTCTGGTTCTACTGTTCAGTACAAGCTAAAACAGCTTTCCATGGTCTTTATTATCTATTCCCTTCAGAATCTTAAAGACTGTAATCATATCGCCCTCAACCTTCTCCTCTCCAGTGTGAACATGCCACCTCAAAACCCCTTCTTTACAATTATCCACCTCCTCCTTATATATCCTGCTTGCATGGATTCCGTTACTTGGTAACTAAGAATATTTGAATTAATAGTTAGTAAAATTGGTTCTCAAGACATGATATTTTATTTTTGGAACATATACAGTACTTTGTAAAATTGTAGTGTTTCACATGGAGACAATTTGTGCTTTTGTTATATTGTAATGTTGGATTATATGTAGGAACATTTGAAAACAGGACAGGAGGAGGCAGTTAAGCGCATTAAGCCTGTTGCACTAGTTTATTAGATCTTGGCAGATCTTTTAATACACATGTCCTGCCATTTTGCCGTACTCTTGATATCTCTACTACCCAAGTGTATGTGTATGTGTGTGTGGCTGGCTGGCTTTTAAACATCCTTATTGATCCTCCATCTAGAGCTTTCCAGTTAGAATTCAAGATGCTTGCCCTCACTTTCAAGGGCCTCCACAACCTTGTCCCGCCTATCTCTCTGACCTGATGAGCCCCTATCAACCTGTCCGCTCCCTACATTCAGCAGGCTCCGGCCTGCTCCATGTCTCGTGCCCAACTCGTCTTATCATCAGCGGACCGGCTTTCAGCCTCTCTGACCCAACACTTTGGTACTCCATCTCACAGTTTCTTCACCTCACTTCTTCCCTTGCCTCCTTCAAGACTAGTCTCAAGACCCTCCTCTTCAACCGTGCCTTCAGATGCCCTCGCCCTCTCTGCCCTCCCTCATCCCAACCCTGCCCCCCACCCCTTGATTGGGTCCCGCCCCGTGACTGTTCAGCGCCTTGGGGCATCCTCTCGACATCAAACGCCCAATACAAATGTAATTTTATTGTTGTTAATCTAGGGGAGAGCAGAAGAGATATTCACAATGCTTTTTGTGTAGAAATGCTTTCTGACCTCAGTTCTAACTACCTTAGTTCTGATATTAAGGTTATGCCCCTTCATAAAGGATCCCTCCACCAAAGCAAAGTGTTTCTATTATATAAGTTGGCAATCCCTTTTATTATTTTAAATACTTCAAACAAATCAGCTCTGAACCAACTCTGCTCTAAAGAACATAACAGTCTTCTCCCTAATTATGCATAATTGTTGAGAATCTGCAAACTAGGTATTAATCCAGTGAACTGTTTCTGGATACCTTCCAAAACTAATATAGTATATCCTTCCTATAATTTGGTTCCCAATACTGAACACAATATTCCAAATGAAGTCTGGACAGGTTCTATATAACTGAAGCAGCATCTCTTCGTGTTTATATTCTAGACATCTTGTGATAAAGATCAGTGAGCCATTTGCCTTAAATGACTGTTTTTGAGTTATAACTGATTGGACTTGTATAAACTTAATCTACAGGAGAGTGCTTGCCCTTGTTTCACTTTCTATATGCACTTCTCATAAGTGCTCTAGAGATCAACTTGCTGCTAAAGATGATGGAATAAAAACACTGTTTAATCTCATCGTTTCTGAGACACCTTTGAACGTGTTATGAAGTCTTTGTGATGTAACTGCAAGCTATTATGGGATGATTAATGCAGCAGGCAGCAGATAAATGGTACAAAATCACTTTAAATTGCTAGTGAGAGCTAAATGTGTTCTGAGATAAAACTAGCATGAAAATATATTTATATTCCCATGCTGAACTTATCCCACTGTGATAAAGGTAGTCACAAATAATTATTTTCTTGAACTAAAAACAAAGGATAAACCATGATCCGCATTATGATAAAATAAAAACAACTGCAACAACTTGCACTTTTATAATTCCCTTCATGCTAGGATCGTGTTTTGAAGAGCAATGGCAGGGTTGAACCGCTAGCGAGGGAGAGGAGGAGGAGGTGACTATAGAATTGTCAAAGGAGGGATTCAAAGAAAGAGCAAGATGGAAGGATTGAGCAAATTAGCTGTTCCCTGTGAAGCTCTTTGATAAGCTGCAGATGTTACATATCTACTGTATCAATTGCATGGATCATTATTATGCAAAACAATCCTGTCATTATTTTCACCAGACTGTACTTTGTACTTTACATTGGTGTTAATAGTATACAGGTTTTACCAAGAGCATATTCTCATGTTGAAAGGAAGCTGGCTTCATGACAGTTTGATCTCGGTGACCAAACTGACGGTTTGTTCCCAGTGTGATATTCAATTCACAAAACACAAGCTCAGACCATGCAGACCAGACATTCAGTACAGAGGTGGGAAAAGGTGCATAATTATTAAATACTGTATACAATAGTTACATTAAAATAATGAGAGCTGAATATTCTTGGCTGCAATGGTGGGGAGATGTAGCTTTATGTGTCATCCACATACATGCGAAAGTTGACTCGTGCCTATGGATGATATCGCTGTGAGAGAGCATGTATATGAGGAAAATAAATAAAGTTTCTCCTGGTGTCTCAGTGGATAAAGTCCCCAGATAACAACAGCTATTCATTTCATGGCTGTTTGTGGGACATTGCTGTATACACAATGGCTGCCTTATTTGCCTCTAAAATACACAGCCATTACAAGTTATAGTAAACTCCATTCAATGTGAAGTGCTTGGAGACAACCTCTTGACACATAGAGTGCTGTACTGTAGGCAATCATTATTATTCTTGTCAGGTGGCTGGTTTCTTTGAAAGTGTGATCCAGTCATTTATCATGTTTCACGTCAGTTACATGTACTGTACTTTATTAGCAACTTTGACTGAACTCTGAAATGTTGGCTCATGAATCTGTTGCCAAATCCCCTGGTCTGAACATAAGAGTCGCATAATGAGTCACAGTCAAACATCCGATAACTCAAAGCAATGTCTGGCAATTTGGAAATAGGATTTAATTCTCTGACTTTTGTAGGTGGGCAATTATAGTATAGCCTTAATAATAATACTTGCATTTGATATAGCGTTTTTCCTTTGTTCTAGATGTCTCAAAGTGCTTCACAGAAAATACTGTAAAGTGAATTGTCTGTATATTTGTGGGAAAAACAGTGACAAGCCACAAGCAATCATGGATTGAGTGACCAAATTATTATTGGGGGGTTTTTCGAGGGATTATTATTAGGCATGCGGAGCAAGAAAACTTGCCCAAAGTTTCGCCCAGCCTGGATGTGCCTTAAAGGGTGCTCGTTTCTTTGCAGCCTGTTTTGTTTTACACAACACAGAAGCTCTGGGTCGGAATATGATATACTCATCGGAATGTAATAGATTGATTATTAGCATCTACCTAATATCCTAAGGAGGGAGTCGGAATCAGGCTGTGTTTTGAATTTAACCAGCCATGCAGCCCGTGTATAACAAATAAACCTTGCATATTCTAGATGTCTCAAAACACCTCGCAGAATGTATTGTATATTTGTAGGCAAAATGTGGCAGCCAATTGTGCACAGCAGTGTCCCCCAAACAGTTGTGGATTGAGTGGCCAATTTATTATTTTATGAATAATCACACACTTTATGTATACTCACATTTCATAAAGAGTCAAAGTTCTCATAGGCATACGCTCTGAGACGCTACCCTCTGTGGAGGGTGCTATATAAGTTGTTGTTAATCTTATTATTACATTATTACTGTATATACTAAGAAAATGACAATGTCTGTCTGCACTTCAAGAAGGATTTCAATAACCTATTGATATAGAGACATGATTTATACCTTAGCTGAAAGGTCTTGCATCTGGGAATGACATGAGCATATTTGTGCATCACCTATTGTCATGAGTTATTTTCAGTTTTGCATTTTTAACTACAGTTATACCTGGTAGCTGCTGAATAAAAGTGGCACTTTGACATCATGCGTCACAGAGCACACACATATGTATGCACACACTGCAGTAATTGTGCTGGCTGACCATGGTGCTTTGACATCCTGAGTCACAGAGCATGCACAATAAAGGAACAATAACGGGAACAAAATAAAGGACACAGACAAAACTAATCTGCCGCACAGCTATTCATTATAATGATAGGACAAAAATAAGCATATTTCAAACTACATTCTTAATACTGTAGTTTCTCATACTCTTGATAGCCCACTCCAAAAACATGTGTCTGCCTAATATCTATCACATCATCAGGCTTCAAAAAGCTAGTACCTGATTGATTGTTAAAAATGTTCAACTGGTTGAAAATGAAATTTAGTTTAAACACGAGCATATGGTAAATCCTTCTCATTGAACTCCCCAAATGTTTTGTTGACTGAGGAAAACACCACCTAGAAATTAAGAGAGGATAAAATGAGAAGAAACCATTCCTACTGTGGCTACTCCTTCCATCAATTTGCATAATACCTTCAATATTATGAGATTGATAAATAACTGAACCCCAATCATAGAATTTAACAGCACAAAGTCACATTCTTCTAAACTTTCCTTTTTCAAATATTGTATTTATCTAATTCTGATTTAATTTATTTTGGGTTCTATGTCAACCACCATTTTTGGTATTCCATGTTCTAACAATCTGTGTAAAAAAGATCTTCTCACTTCTCCCATTTGTTTCTTTTAGTGATTTTATGCCATTTCTTTACTGACTCACCAACCCATCGAAATAGTTTCTCACTATAATTAAACACTATCAATAATAAAATGTAATTTCACTCCCTGTTGTAGGTTATTAATAATAATATTCCTTGCATTTAACAACAAAATTACATTTAATGCCGCTCCTTTCACTTCAGTGAGGAATCTCAAAGCACTTTACAGTATTTCTTATCAATTACAGTGGCTGTGATTCTGTAGGGACAAGACAAAGTCAATTTGGTCCATTGAGCTTGCTTGGGAAAATTGTCCTTCTCCCATTTCACTGATAATCCTGAAATATGACGCACTTAAACTAGATTGAAGAAACTCAACACTTGTCTAGAACATGGGATATCCGCCTGACTTGGAAGTCATTATATAAATGCAATTTGTTGTAGTTATTTCAACCATAAACAATGCCTGGGGACAGTCACCATAATTGCTTAAGGAAACGGAAGCAAGGACCCTCATAATAATAATCTTTGCACTTGATACAGCAATTTTATTATGTCTTTGAAATGTCCCCAAATGCTCCACGGGATTTACTGCAAAGTGCATTGTCTGTATTTTGTTGGTAAACGTGGCAGCAAATTTGCACACAGCAATATCTCATAAACCACCATGAAGTGAATGACAATTTTAACTGGGGAATTGTTAGCCAATATATCAGGAGAAACGCCCTTTTCTTTTTGAATGAGATCTTTAACCTTCATGTGAACAGATGGGACGTCGGTTGAATGTTTCATCCATAGGACAGCACCTCTGACAAAAATGAAGAAGAATCAAATTTTAGTTTCACATCAAATTACAGCTGATAAACAAATGAACAGCCAAACTTGAATTACTTCACACATAAAACACAAGGTTACATTTGAGCGTTTCTCTTCAAGATAAAGGAGTCTATCTTATCTTTGTTCATAGCTCATTCATAATACTGAAAATTAGCCTCACTGCTCTTGTCTGTGTTGCCTCTAATGTTTAGGGGGTTGTCCCCCATCCCACCTTGACCCCCATCGCAGCGACTAGAATTATACACAATATTCAAGACATGAATTGAACAGAATACTAGTCAAAAAAATTACTTTTCATCTGAATTGATTTGGCAGTAATATAGCCCAGCATTTAGTTTTCTTTGTTTATTGCTGTCTCACACTATTCTGTCAATGTAAATGTAGAGTCAATAGTCCTTCTTAATAAGTTATATCCCAAGCCATGGCTCTCGCAATCCTGCACATAATACTATCTGGGATTAGGTGAGCAGAGAGCGCAACTTCGGGGTGAGAATGCAGATTCCATTCCAGATGAGTTGAAATTGCCATCCATACTTGAAACTCAGTGATTCTGTTTCGATAATCTTAAGTAATGGTTTCTTGTGTGATCAAAAAATAGACTCCATTTACAGTATATTGAATCACCACTGATTTTATAAGTTACAGCCCTTGTAAAAAAAAAGTACCATGGTAATGGTGGTAGTACCATGGTAGTAGGGCCCGTCAATATGGGAAATTTCCGATATGGATATATCGGTTGGCTCATATCGATATATACCGATATATCGATATTTTCAGGTTTTTTATACTGCGCATGTGCGCGCATTCTGAGGTGCGCCCGCATTCTGAGGTGCGCCCGCATTCGGAGGTGCGCGCGCATTCAGAGGTGTGCGCGCATTTGGGACCTATCTCCTCAGGAGGTAAATATCTCTCTCTCTGTGTGTCTCTCACACTCACTCTCTCCATCTGTCTCTCTCTCTGTGACTCTCTGTCTGTCTCTCCCGCCCTCTCCCTCCCCCCCCACCCCTCGCCCCCCCCCCCCCCCCCCCGCCTCTCCCTCCCTCTCCCCCCACCCCTTGCATACCTGTATATTATATTCGAGGACTACGAATACAATATGGCGGCTTGCACCTCAGTCTGTGCATTGTGTAGAGATGAGCATTCTGGGTCTTGTAGTTCAGTGCGTGCGCATTCCATGCTCTAGGCCCAGGAGGTTGCAATGCCGGCGACAAGGTACCGATATTTTTTTTATATAGAATTTTTTGATATATCGATATATTTTAAATTCCGATATCGGCATTTCGATATGAAAATTATATCGGATATAACCGATATATCAATATATCGATGGGCCCTACATGGTAGTACCATACCACCATAACCGTGGTACTACCATGGTACTACCACCTTTACCATGGTACTTTTTTTTAACAAGGGAATGGATTGACTGCCAATTCAATGTAATGTGCTGCAATTTTTTTTAATTGTTTAAATACACCATACATTGTACATTTTCATGTAACATTGTAAGAGATCACAAAAAATAATAGTATCTATCCCATCAGAAGCTTCGATAAAGCTTAACATATAACTTGTTCCATTTAATGGGGGCCAAAAGTCAAATCTTCCTTTTACAAATGCTGTATTTCTATTAAAGCTGCTTTAATCACGCTCCCTATCCACTGGCAGCATTCCCACCACTGTAAAACATCACCCCTATACTTAAAACCCCCTCCTGGACCCAACCCTGCTCTCAAATTATTGAGAGCAGGGTGGGTCCATCTCCAACCTTCCTTTCTTTTCCAAAGTCCCGGAACAGGTTGTTGCTTCCCAGCTTTGGTCCTTCCTCTCCTGCCACTCCCTTCATTAACCCCTCCAATCAGGTTTCTGTGTCACCCACAGCACAGAAACAGCTTTGATCAAAGTAAAAAAATGACATCTTGTCTATGTGACCAGGACTCCCTCAGTCCCCTCGTCCACTTTGACCTCTGCTGCCTTTGATACCATTGATCACTCCATCCTCCTCCACCTCCTCTCCTATCACCTCAACTTTCATGGTTCTCTCCTTGAATGGTTCAGATCCCACCTCTCACATTGCCTCCACTTTATCTCCACAAACGTTTTCTCCCATAGTCCTCACACTGTCTCATGCAGAGTTGGAGGAAGCCCGAGCAGGTCATGGCAAGGATTTGTGACAGAAAGGACACTTGAAGGTGAAACAAGTTGCCAAAGTTTCAGACTAGCTTGGTGAGGTGGAATGTGCATTCCTGGATAGTGATGATGCCAGTGCCTGAGATGCTGACAGGAGACAATCAGGAAGGCTGAAGTCTTGTTCACGTTCAATTGTAGAGTAAAAATAATAATAATCATCGCTTGATATAAAGTATGATCACATCAAAATCGCTCAAAATTCTGCACAGATAATTTTGTCAAACATAATATCAAGTCAATTCACTTACAGTAAATTCTGTGAAGTGCTTTGAGATGTCTCAACAATGTGATAAAGCTCTATATCAAATTCAAGGATTATTATTATAGTTGAGTAAAATTAAGTGACCTTTCTTGCCAAATGAGGCAGCAGCCATTTGCCTATGGTAAGTGCCAGCAAGGTACCACAAACAGGCTTGAGTAAATTGTCCAATGAATCAGTACAATTGTCGGCCAGAGCCAAATGGTAAACTCCCTTTTCTTTTTTAAATAGTGTCATGAGATCTTTAACCCCTTCCGAATAGGCAGACGGGGTTTTGGTTTAATGTCTTCTGGGAGGTATTGTACTGGACTGTCAGCCTGTTCTGTGATCAGAAGCTGCATCAATATTAGTGCTCAGCATTTAAAAGGGTTCAGTATCCACTCACATTACAGTGAAGCGACCCCGTATTCTTTAATCTTGTCCTCACAAATTAAAATTCACCTTTGTTACCTCCATTTTTTTTTGCTTTTTTTTCTGCTGGATACTATTACCCAGAACAAGGAGTGATGTATTCGATGTTCTCTGAGGCTGAATGGCTTGTGTCAATGTCACTGTTGACCAAAGCTGATGGAGATTTGCTGGCTTGTATCCAATTTTTCATTTAATTTTCACATTTAAATGCCATTTAGATTAAAGCATTACTTGCAAAAATCGGACTTTGCTTCAGTTCAAGCAATAAATCACTCCAGCACATAAGTGATTCATCCTTGTAATCTGCACAATGATGATGGAGACAGGAGTCTAAAAACAGCAAGTGAGAAAGCCCTTTGTATGCATTTGAACTTAAACGGAGTGAATTACAGGGTGTAGAATAATTTCAGGTTTGGATGACATTCATGCATTGTTTGCCCTAACTCTCATTATATCTTCAGAGACTCTTGACTGCACTGTCACCTTACCTCGACACAAATACACTTTTGAATTATTTTCTCTAGTGCAACTCTCTGGACACTGCAGCAAATGGTGCCCAGCTGAGACAGATTGAGATTCAACTGATTGATGGAATTATAAATAGCGGTAACATCTGGACATTAGTTGGCTACAAATACCACCATCAGTCAGTGTCAAAATATTCTGCACACCTACAATCTTATAACATTGAATCTATATATATTCAGGCACACAAGTAGGCTGATCTACATAGAGCCTTTGCGCTCTGAACCAAAATGGTGCTCTGCGATCTCATGTAAAGGATAGTACAGGCATAGGTGGTGGGTGGCTCGGACTAGGTGCTCCGAGGACCATGACCAGTCCTCCGACCAGCCCACAAAGATACAAATCAACATAGCTGACATATGTAACATTTCATCACAGATTCATGTGATATTCCATAAATTTTTCGATGTTGCCAGTCTCAATTGGATGCACAAAGATCTTCATGCCTCAGGCTTTGACTCAAAACAAAGACGGCACATTTTTTTTAACAGGAAAGTGTTTGAGAAACAAAATCCCTGTGAAAATCTTTGGGATGTTCAGATCTGAATCTACTCCCAAGAGTTTCAAAGTAAATGGGCTCAGTATTAGTTGTCCCACTTTGCTGAATTTCTGATCCAACTATATTTAGTGGAACCCATTCCAAAAGAGGCATTGAGCTTCTCCCGATAATGGTCTAAGCATGGTTTGGACACTCTACTAGAGGCTTACCCACTCACACACTCAGTTGACTGCTCTGGATGGTCCCACATGCCAACCTCATAGAGGAAATCAGGGGGATGAAATGAGAATAAAGTATCCTTTACTAATTGATCTCTGGTGACGTGGCTGTTCAAGAATTTCTTTAAAAGATTTTCTTTTGCAGATTGCATATTAGCAATCCAAAATGTCTCTTCATTCAAAGACAATGTATAAACAACAACAACAAAATTACATTTCTAGAGCGCCTTTCATGTAGGGAGGATATCCCAAGGCACTGAACAGTCAGGTTGTTCAAGTGGGAGGGGCAGGCTAGGTAGGAGGGGAGAGATGTTAGGAGGAGAGAGAGAGTGGGAGGGCAGCTGAAGGCATGATCGAAGAGGAGGGTCTTGAGACCGGCAAGGGAGGAAGTGAGGCGAAGAGACTGTGGGATGGAGTTCCAGAATGTGGGGGCAGAGAGACTGAAAGCCTGTGCACTAGGGTCTGTTGATATCAAAATTTTCCGATATTGATATATCGGTTTGCCCATATTGATATGTACTAATATATCGATATCGTGTTTTTTTTTATCCTGTGCATGCACACGCATTCAGAGACGCGCGTGCATTCGGAGGTATGCGCGTATTCGGGGGTGCGCGCGCATTCGGATATCGACAAGGTAAGCTGAAAAAGTCTGCATTATACTGATATAACCGATATATCGCCGGACACAATATATCGATATTTGCAATATATCGATTTTTTTTACATATCGAATTTTTCGATATATCGATATATTTGAATTTCCAATATCGGCATATTGATATGAAAAATTATACCGATATAACTGATATATCGCCGGACACTACTGTCCACCGATCGTAGGGCGAGTCGGGTGGGAGACATAGACAAGGGTTTGGGTAGCTTGAGGGGTGAGGCAGTGGCATAAAGAGATGCCAGTCTTCATTCTGTTTTATAGATATACATAGAGTAGTACATTTATTATATATGTATAATATATGAGCCAACTGGTGTGTAACTTTAATTATATATTATTCTCAAGTTGCAAATGAAGAGCACCAAGATTACTGCAGCTACTAGTCTTGTTTATTATTCATATGTTGGTTGCATAGTTACTGATCCCATCCTCTCCTGAGGAATATAACACATGCATCATTTGGTGATGGTAATAGAGAAGAGGGGATTATAATGCATTGTACATGTTCTAAATTTGTATTTGTGACATGTGAAAATGTTCTTTCACATAATCACAAACACTGTAAAATGCAGCTAAATTAGTATTGTTGCGCTCTGGGATGCTTCACTGCATGAGAGGCACAACATCAACAACAAATTATATTTGTATTGGGCCTTTCACATCAGGGGACGTCTAAGGTGCTGAACATCAATGCAGGTTGTTGTTGTTATTGTGTTGTACTCCAAGGCACAGTGAGCTGTTATAAGTGTGCCAGGCCATGAACCGGTTACATACATAACTATAGTTCCGCTGCACAAGGTTCAATCTTGGTTCAGTTGATCAGCAGTACTGTAGGTACCAAAATGTGCTACAGATATTTGCAGGTATTTTTTGGTGATGAAGAAAGGATTGACAATTTTCATATGCCAAAAATTCTTAAAACTTGGAAAAAATGACTATCCTGACATTGTTTTAATACCTGAACTACCAATACACGTTTAGTTGCGAGTGTTAGGCAATTATCCATAATTAGAATATCAGAAGGTAGCTGTAAATAAGATACTGTATTCCCTTCAGCACTGCATTCCAAAGTCATTAATCATTGCTTACACACAAGACTGTCTCAAATGGATGCACATTACATTGGAAAGGTTTTTAGGGTTAAGGGTGAACATTTCACTTTACAACAACAACTTAGATTTATAACCTATGGGCAAGCTTTCTTACTCCACACATCTCTGGGTTTCTACTCACACAACGTAAGTAGGAATCCAATTTTTAGTCAATTGGCAGATCAGATCGTTTACAGGGTGTAATAATTCTCCCCAGAACAATATAGTCACTGAATCCCCAACTGTTTTGGGACCCTGTTTTGTTCAATTGGCAGATGCATTTTGCCCATAAAACATAGTAAATCCATTTTATAGTATATTCTGTGAAGCACTTTGAGACATCTTAATGCTGTTATAAGGCACTATATTAAATGCAATGATTATTTATGTTAATATGTGTTATTATTGCATCAAATGTAAGGATTGTTATTATTTTTCTAGTCTTGTACTTCATTTGCTGATGTTAATATTCATTTGGGACTTTGATCTCAAACAGTTGAACTGACACACCAAAGCAGTGCTGGGGGTGTGATGAATTGTTCGAGGTGCTGCCTTTCGGGTAAGACGTTAATTTGGAATCCTGTTTGCCTGTTCAAGTGGATGTTAAATATCAGATCTAATGTAATGTGGAGCAGTTTAGCAATTGTTCTGTAAAAATTAAATAAATCTCTTTAGACAAAGTTGTTGACGCTCAAGAGAGATCATTTATATTTTGTCTCCTAAAATGAAAACACAGAGAACAAAGCTTCTAGTTGTAATATTGACCACATTGGTCAGGTTGGTTCCTTCGCACACACATTACAAGCACACAGGGAAGCCATTTTGGGTGCGACTGAAAAGCGATAGTCTGCTTACAAGTGAAAACTAGAAAGGGCATTCAATCAGCATTGAATAAGCTGAAGTTGGACACAAAATTGTGACAGATGGTAAAACTAATCATTATGTTAAAAAATGTGGTAAGACCTCAAAAATGGTTCAGTGTTCTATGCCATGTGTCCTTAATTTGATAACAGTGTATGTTGAGTTAGCTGATCGCTGCCAATAACATGTTGGTGATACTGCAATTGACTTTGGGTTATGTAGAAAAAAATCTGTCAGTGTTTTCAATGACTCCTGCTGGAAAGTGGCTATTTGTGGTTGTTAGCTGAGAAATGGGATCATGTTCAGCTTTGGTGCCTCCAAAGGTCAAACAGCTGTCCGTCATTCCAGGCTCACATATGAGAAATTGGAACTGTGACATTAAAAAAAAGGATTTTTAAATGTACAAATCGTAAAACATTCGCCTGTTTAAGAAAATCACATTGGAAAGATGCAACAAAAAGCATACCATCTTTTGAGCAATCACAAATGTCAGTGCTTCAGCTTGGCTTGGATGCTGATCAAAAGCATTGAAGCTGAGAAACATTAGTACCGGTTCACTACATAACAGTACCCTCAGGATTAAAGACCTGCATTACGATGCCTTTTCAACCTCATGTATTCAACTTCAACATATGGCACTTCTCATCCTCTAGTTCCTGTTCTGTTGATATGATAATCATGAACCACGTAGCTTGGCTTGAAAACAAATTATTTCTACACAAAAATTTTGCAATATTGAACCTTTCCTAAATTTCTTTTTAGAACATCTATACTGTACGTAATGCTGCTAGCGGTGTCCTTTTGGATCAGTACATTTATATACAGTAATGTGATGCTATTAGCATGTTTCCACACTGAAAAAAACATTTGTATGACTTTGTGCTGAAACCTAGTGCACCAAAAAGCTTTCTACATTCATTTTGAATTGGAAATTCACCTGTAGCTTTTCGTTAAAAATAAAAATAGCTATTAAAAATGTCTTTGTTCGTGGTTCGATATCCTGATTTAATTATAAAGACAGTAATAGGACAAATGGCATAGGAGCTTTAAAATATCAGAGAATTGTGACCAACTAAGGACAGCGCAGTTTTGTTGTAATGCTGTAGTGGAGCATTACAACAGAAATGGAACTGCATTATATATTAAAAGAAAAAAAGCTGCAAAATTACTTTTTCCAAGTTAAGGTTACACTGCATATAATATTTCGTCTAATTCCCACTACGAGGAGATGCAGGATATCCAAAATTGAGCAAATCCACTCAGCTGTCACCGCACTTCCGAATTCCACTCCCTCTCCTTATCTCCCAGCTCCACCTCCTTGCCCCAATACTCGCCAACACTATCAACCTGTCCATTTCATCCAGCATCGTTCCCACCCACCTCAAAACAGCCACTTATCACCCCCCACTCTGAAGAAACCTTCCCTTGACGAATCACAGCTTTCAAGCTACCAACTCATCTCCAAACTCCCTTTTCTGTCCAAGGTCCTTGAAAGAGTAGTTGCCTCCCAGCTTCGCTCTTTCCTCTCATCTCACTCACTCCTCCAATCGGCCTCCAACTGCTCGGGTCAAGGTCACAAATGATATCCTGACCATTTGTGATATGGGCTCCCTCTGCTTCCATGTCCTCCTCAACCTATCCACCACCTTTGACACCGTGGACCACTCAATCCTCCTCCCCTCCTTTCCTCCCATCTCAACCTCCTTGACTGGTTTAGGTCCTATCTCTCACACCGTCTCCACTTTGCATCTGCCAACGACTTTTCTTCTAGCCCCGCATCATCTTGTACAGTGTTCCTCGGGGCTCTGTCCTTGGTCCCCTCCTCTTCACCCTCTACATGCTCCCACTCAGAGACGTCATCCGCAGGCATGGGGTAAATTTCCATATGCACGAGGTTGACACCCAACTTTATCTCTCCGCTTCCACCTTCAACTCCAGGACTACAGGCGTCCTGACTGCCTGCCTGTCTGCCATCAAGTCCTGGATGAGAGACAACTTTTCTTCAGCTGTCTTCAACTTTCTCAGCAAGACTGAGACCCTCCTGATTGGCTCGCATTACAGCCTCCACATCACAGGCACTCGCAGCATTAGCATTCACAGCCGGAAACTCCATCTCACAAAGCCAATCAGGAACCTGGGTGTCTTGTTTGTCATTATCCTGAACTGTCCTTTCTCCCCCACATCTGAGCCATGACCAGCACTGCCTTCCACCACCGTGACTGCCGTGGTGGTAGTGTAGCTCACCACTCAGCCTATCCCCTCACTGTTCTGGAACCTTCCACTCCTTTGATCACCTTCCGCTTTATCACTCCTCCAACCTTTCCCTCAAAATTCTCCATATCGCCCCACCACCACTCCCAAGCCCTCCATCCCTTCCTTCCCCACGATATCCCCACTCTCCTATCTTCATTCTCTTTGTTGCTCTGAACACCTTCTCAACCTAAAAGACTTGAACATTCACTTAACCCCCCCCCCCCCCCAAGTGCTCTACCTCTGCTGACTTGTCCTTCCTCTTTTCCTCCCTCAACTTCTCCCTCCACATCCACTCTGCTACCCATTTATGCAGTCACCTTCTAATTGGTGATCACTCAGAGCCTTACCATCACTCTGCCTCCTCATCCTCCTTGACATCTCTGCTGCATTTGATACAAT
This sequence comes from Hydrolagus colliei, assembly GCA_035084275.1. Lineage (NCBI taxonomy): Eukaryota > Metazoa > Chordata > Chondrichthyes > Chimaeriformes > Chimaeridae > Hydrolagus > Hydrolagus colliei. Next base: position 102,139,840 of record CM068743.1, read on the forward strand.
CGACTACTCCATCCTCATCCACCGCCTCTCCTCTCACCTCAACCTGCATGGTTGTGTCCTCGAATCGTTCAGTGTGTTACACTAAGAATAAGAATAATAAACCTTCCATTCGATATAGCACTTTTCACATCTTTTAACGCTTTTCAATCTCTCAAACTGCCTCCATTCATCTTCATACCCAAATTCTTCTCTAGGCCCCTGCACCATCTTGTGCAGCATTCCACAGGGCTCCATCCTCGGTCCACCCCTCTTCAGTATCTATATGCTCCCTCATGGTGACATCATCCGCAGACATGGAGATCATCTTCCACATATATGCGGATGACTGTATCTCTCTGCCTCTAATATCGACTTCAGGACTACTGTTGTCTTGACAGAACATCTGTCAGACATTATCCTGGAAGAGAGCTAACTTTCTACAGTTGAAAGACAGATATGCTCCTAATTGGCTCCCACCAGTGTCTCCACACCTCAGGTGTTGACAGCTTCACCATCCATCGATGCACACTCCATCTCACTGAGCCAGTTTGAAATCTTGGTGTTTTGTTCAACCCTCAAGGCCTCAACTTTCTACGCCACATCTGTGCCTTGACCTGCTCTGCCTTCCCTCACCTCCACAACATTGCCCGGCTCTGCTACTATCTCACATTGCAAGCCCCCAAAACTCTCATACCTTCATTCATAACACCCAGAATTGACCATTCAAACTCTTTGCTTTCCGGCCTCCTCAACTCCTCCCTCCACAGGCTGCAGATAATCTAGACCTCCGCAGCCTGAGTCTTCTCCTGCACTACAATCCGTGATCATGTCACCCATACCTTCTCCTGACTTCACTGGCTTCCCATCACACAGAGGATGCAGTTCAAGATCCTGGTCTTCATCTTCAAAGCCCTCCATGGCCTTACTCTCTCCTACCTCTGTGAGCTCCTAACCCCCTACCAATCTGCCCACTCCCTCTGCTCAGCAGGTACTGGCTTGTTTTGCGTCTCCCGCCTCATCCACCCACCATTGGTGGGTGGCGTTCAGCCATTCAACCCGCACGCTCTGGAATTCCACCCTGCAGTCCCTCTGCTCCATTCATTCCTTGCCTCCTTCGAGACCCGCCTCAAGGCACTCCTCTTTGACTGTGCTTTTGATCAACCTCCTTCCCCACTGACCTCCACCCTCCCTGATCCCTATTCTCAGCCCTAGAGAACATTGTCTGTCCAGCACCTTAGGACGTCCTCCCAATGTGAAACGCTCTATATAAATGTAATTTTGTTGTTGTTGCTGTATGTTTTTCAGTCACTACACTTACGTGAAATGATCAGATATCCTGTATCTACTTGTATTCATCCCCATCTCCCTTATCTCCTCTGCTCACCACCTTCCACTTGGCTAATTTGCTCTGCTGCATCACCCCTTTAGCATCAGTGGGCGTTAAAACATCTGGAGCTCCACCCTCTAACCCTCTGATGTTACTTGTCTTTAAATCTCATATTAAATTCTAACTCTCACCCATACCTATGGTCACCTTCTCCTTCACCCAGGTCAATATGAAATGTTCCAAGACATTATCCTACACGAAGGGAGTTATATAAACTCCCTGTAAACTCTATGCATTTGTATTATTAACTAGGATGCACCGGAATTGGTCAAATAAGTGTTTTTTTTAGTTCTTTAGTGGTAATTAAATGTAACATCAGAAAATGTTAGCTTGGAATCAAACCACTAGAAATATTCTTACTGCTCAAAGTAGCATCTTCTTATTGATGATGATTGAATGAAAAAAATTACTGACAGTTTAAATTGATGGCCTATTGATTTTAGGAACCATTTAATCTTGCGGTGAATATTCATGGCTCTACACATCTCAATATTAAAAATCAAATCAGGAATGGGGTTTGATTTTACCTGAGCCAATTTCATGGTTCCATTTCACTGCATTTCATTATTTGCTTGCAAAATGTTAGTCATTAATATTACTGAAATAATCATGTAACGGATTGCAGGATGGGTTCAGCTTTGGAAGCATTCACTTGTGAATAGCAACACAAAACACCTGTCATCCGAAGCCTCCATAACAGTCGTTTAAAAGTCAATCTTGTGGAAAGATTTTAGAATGGAAGACAATTATCATCTACACGCTTTTTGTCAGTCTCATTTCTGAAATGACTGTAGTGTGTGAAACAATGATGCATATATTTTATACCCAGATTACAGAACATCTCTGGCCTGTGCTCTGTAACTATAATAACAGTGCATTAGCTGAACCACCTATTGTGACAAATCACAAACATCAGTAAGAGATGTAAGAAAGAATCTGTGGCGTTAACTTTTATTTTAGCTCATAAGTGGAAATGTGTCACTGCAATATGTTCCAATCATAGATTTATACAGCACAAAAAGGAGGCCATTCGGCCCACAGTGTCTGTGCCAACTCTTTGAAGGAACTATCTAAATTAATCCCACTTGTGGTATTTCTGAATAAGAAATGCATCTGATATTGATCTTAGAAATATGTAACTATCAAATGTCTAAAACATCGTTGGTTGGAAATTCCAAGAGCCTGAGATTGAATGAATTAATATCATCATTTTTTGTGTGGCGTGTGTAGGGATATGGTGGAGGTTGCATTGGTTCAGGAGAGCTTAAATCTTCCAGGAAAGGCAAATATCTTCCCTAAAAACTTTCAGTGAGTGGGAAACGACACAGTCAATCCTAATCTGGCATGTGAGGGCCCTTAGATGTTGATATCTACGTCACTTACAACAACAAAATTATATTTGTAAAGCGCCTTTCATGTCGGGAGGACGGCTACAAAGCATAGCCAAGTGTATAAATATTAAACAAACATACAGAGATATAAAGTGCTCCAAAAATGACGTATAAAGAAAAGTGTTAAGAGTGGAAGACAGTGTATTCTATTCTGTATTACATTCAGTGCTGTGACCTAAATGCTCTTCTGCTCTGTTTGCTAAATTTGGAAAAATTATGTTTGAATGCTTATAAATAAATAATTTACCCCGTGGCATATATAATTTAACACTACATTTATAATGTAATGTTATTTCTAATTGGAAATTACATTTATTCAGAAGCGCCCAGACACATTAATGAAGAAGAGTATCACCTCTATCACATGCAGCTCTACGCTTTTTGACAACTTGATACCCTGCTCTTACTTTCTTTGCATCACCTCCTGGAATTCCTTTGGATAAACCTTTATTGTTGATGACAGTGGAGGTCCGATTTGTGAGCTGTGACAATTGAGATCTCTAAAAGTTGGCAAAGTGCAAAAGAAGAACAAACCGAAAACCCCCAAAACAAACCAAAAAAGATAAATGATTTCATATCTTGAAATTCTGCCACAACTCAATGTTTTGCTAATCGGTTCAGAAATAGTCTTCTGCAAAATATTTCGGTGAATTGTCATTACTAAGGTACAAGTGCAAATCAAACTGTTTCTGGTGAAGAAAAGCAAATGATAATAATTAGAAAAGGATTACAGACACTGTTTTGCGGTGAAACAGAAACAGATGTGGAGGAAATGTGTTATCAAACCATTACCTCTGCTGGAGATAGAAACGTCTTGGAATAGAGTCCAGTGAACATTGTAATCCTGAACCTGATGGATGGTGATGGTAATAAAGGGCTGGTAAACCGTAAATTAAATCCTCACTAATGTTGCTATCCCTTTCAAGCACACAGCAGACAACAGTCCAAAATAGTAGGAGATGCTGTTGAATTCACCAAGTGCATTTATCTAAGTAATTATCAATATTCACTAGTGTTTATATCGTCTTATTCTGAAAAAGCACGTTCAATGTATTTATTTTTTATTTGCACCCTGCCCAATTATTAAACCAAGCAAATATGTACTCAGGATAGGTTTTTCCACTTGTATTGAAATAGAAGTCTGAAACATTTCTCTAATTAAATAGATTTTGAGCATGTTGCCTGACGATGAGTAACTTTCTTTTCAGTTAGTTTTGATATAATAAGTGTGTTCACATCTTTAATTTCACCTAAAGAAAAAGAAAATACTCTAATAAGAAAAACACCCCAAGGATGTCTTCAAAGCCCTTAACCAGGGTTTAAGGGCAATATCATTCAAGGTTAAGCTTCTTTCTTTATGGTACCTGGTTTGGTCTAAAGAAGAAAAATCAAGTTGACATTTACGATAATACTAACAGGTCCATGTACTGTACTTTGATTGCAAGCTAGAGACATGCAATGGATGATTGGCATTTTACTGATGGCACGTAAGTAATTCTAAGAGGTTCAAGGAACTTTGCTATGATAGATGTTTTGCTGTTTAAGGGACCACATAAAAAATGCCCCACAGGTCATGATGGAGAAGAGCACAGCTATCAGTGAGATGAAAATGTCATTCTATTGTGAAGTGTGTCTGGTGCAAGAATTTTATTCATTTTCATTCAAGTAAAAAAACATCTAGGCCAAAATGCAGAAATAATTCCATAGATAATTTCCTGTAGCAGCATATTTTCTCCCACCAAACACAGTCGCTTTTACAGTTTATTCTGTGAGGCATTTGAAGTAATGAAGTAATAACACACAATAGCAAATGCAATAGCAATAATAACACACAATAGCAAACGCCTGGATTATTATATATATGTGTTCAATATCCTAAGGTCACTAAATTGACATGTTTTAATTAGCACGCAGGTTTTAATACATTACAAAATGTACCCCAAAGGTTCTACTTGGAGTGACTCTAGCGGCAAATCCCAGTTCACTGATGTCCTGTCAGCTTGTTTGACGGACATCGAGGCCCGAATGAACGCAAATTTCCTGCAGCTGATAATCGGCGAGACAGAAGCCATACTCTTTGGCTTCCGTCAACATCTTCTCTCCATAGTTTCTGAAATCCTTAAAATCCCTCCTCGCTGGTCTCCCCAGCTCCACCATTCACATCAATTCAAGTAATTAAAAAACTCTGGCGACCAGATAATCACAGGCGCAAAACTCTACAGCCCATCGCATCAGTCCTTGCCAAGGCTCCATTAGTTCCCAAACCTTGAACGGATCGATTTCAAGAACCTCTCACTCATTTACAAATCCCTTTATGCTCTGCAGACTCCTACCTATCTGATTCGCTTACCCCCACTTCCTCACCTACTGCCTCCACTCGGCTGGCTCCGGCCTTCTATTTGTTCCTCGTGCCCTCCACTCCACCTTCAATTGCCGTGCCTTCTGTCTCTACGCCACAAACCTCTGGAACTCTCTCCCTCAATGCCTCCGCCTTGCGCCTTCCCTCTCCATTTTCAAATGCTGCCTAAAAACCTTCCTTTTTGATTCTGCTTACAGTCAGCTCCCACTTCCCTCACCACTGGCTCATTGTCAGACTCCACCACTGTAAGCTCTCCCGGACCCAACCCAGTGTGAAAGAAGTATGATGGGTGCAAAATGATGTTGTTGTTATTGATTTCACTGTGAGAAAATAAACAAAATTATGATATTAATAATATTAAATAAATATTCATGTTCTAAATATCTGCTTAACTCCAAAATGGAGATAAAAACGCTAAATCCTGCAGATGCTGGAAATCTGAAACAAAAACAGAAATCACTGGGAACTCAACAGGTCAGGCAGCATCTAATGGAGAAAGGAAAAATTAGTCAACATTTCGGGTCCACAGCCCTTCATCAGAACTGGTGAAGGATTGTATACCTGAAACATTGATTCATTTTTCCTTACTCCATAGATGCTGCCTGACCTACTGAGTGTTCCCAGTGACTTCTATTTTTGTTCCAAAATGGAGATTTTGTTTTCATAATGGAAAGCAAATTATGTGGTATCTGTTTGTTTTCAGATTTCCAGCATCTGCAGTATTTTGCGTTTATATTACATTATATATATAAATTGTATATATATATCTACACGAGGACATGGGTGGAGAAAGTGTTAGGAGAGACAAAGTAAAATCACAGATGTCACTGGTGACTTTGATTACAGCAGGCTCAGTGCTGTGGATGGATGAGGGATTCTATGGAAAAGTACGCAGAGAAGGAAAAAAGAGAAATGGAGAAAAGTTGGCAACAAAACAGAACATTCTTAGACAAACACAGCTATTAAAAACAGTCAGCTTGACCTAGAATCAGAGGGAAAGGACATTTATTTTACCATAGTACAAATCTGACCTATTAAATTGCAAGACCTAACAGGGATTTATCAGCCACTCAAAAATAAAGATTTTTTCAGCTGTCTTTAAACTCCATGAGGCAGCTACTTATTGAAGTCATATCCCAAGGGAACAGCAACTATTTGAAAACCACTCAATATTTGCAAGATTTATCATACTACTATTAAGATTTTCAGATCTTTCTACTCCCCAGGCCTGAGGCTGATCCAAATTTCCTATCCCTAGCCACAACGTTCACGCACACACAGGAATAAGCTTGGTTCATTACCACAACTGCAAAAAATGATTTGCAAAGCAAATCTGTGACTATAAAGAAATCATCATATAATTTGTATGTAAAAAGGGTGTATACAGTACTTTGAAGTTGCTGAGCTCATCATTTACTCAGCAAGCAAGAGGTAGGTGTCAAAAGCTCAGCTATTGCAAGATCTATCAGTGAAAACATTGGTGAGGCAGAATGCGGGAATGATGAATGCTGTGTTAAGATAGCAACAATTCTTCACTCCTGTAGACTAAAACAGAATAGAGTCAATTTAGTTTAATGGTATTTCTTAATTTAAAAAAAAGTTGAGGACCCTTTCTGAAACAAGATGCTGACATAAGGGATTCCCCAATCAGAGAATAGATCAAGGTGGATGGAGTGTTCTTGTCAGTGGGCATAATGGAATTCTAGATTTATTAATTAAGAAAATCTGTTAAGAAATACACACAAACAACATTAAATCACTAATGTCAATGATATGATCTTGGGTACTTCTTGGCCACTTCTATTTTTTTTCAATGTTAATGACTAATATTTTCTACATTCAGTTTAGATTGACGTTTACCAAACTTTCTCCAGTTCACAAATGTTGACCTTTTAAGAAGTTTGCTTATGACAAAATGGAAAGGCCCAGATGTACTACCATTCCTCCCTCTTTTTCCACATTAGCTTCTCTAAGCCAAATTGAAACTGTCAATTTCCTATTCTGCTCTAATTTCTAATCTCTTTCAGTGTTTCTCATAATTAATTGCATTTTCTATCCTTTTTTACATAAACCTGGTTTTATTCTTCAAGATATAAAGGCCAACAGTAAGAGTCAGCGTAGCCACAGCACAGAAAGTCCATTCTGAGAGATATTAATAATAATAATCCTTGCATTTGATATAGCGTTTTTCATGTCTTCTAGACATCTCAAAGCACTTCACAGAATACACTGTAAAGTAAATTGATTTGTGGGCTGAAGGCAGCAGCCAATTGCGCACAGCAGTGTCCCCATAAATAGTCATGGATTGAAATGACCAATTTATTATTGTTTTTTTGAGGGATTATTATTAGGCATGTGGAGTAAGAAAACTTGCACAAAGGAACTCACACTTGTAAGGTGAGTGCCCTGAGTCACTGAGCTAGTTATTTGTGCCCACAAATGTTCCAGTTTATTTCAGCATTCTGATAAAATATAAGTTGACCCAGTTTTCCATCTTAAGTGCTGATGATGCACAATGAAACACAGGCAAAACACCATTTAATGGGTCACAATTTGCAATATATTTTTGAATATTCACAAATCATTATTGAAAAGGCACGAGTGCCCGGGCATACCCAGTGCTGAGTTAAAGCAACAACAATTTGTTTGTGAAACACAAAGCAGCAGTCAGTGAATGCTCTTGTTGTATTAAGAATGTTTAAAGCAGCTTTCAAGCTGTGTAATCCTTTGTTCTATTCAGAAAGTCTGAATGCAACCCTTGGCTAAATCCTGGACTAAACATTGGAATAGTAGAAAATATTTTTCGTGACCACAATCATAGACCAATACCATAAAAGCAGAAGGCTGTTCAGCACACTGAGCCATTTGAGTAATTTTATGGGAGCTCTTTTATCTTTTCAATCCAATTTTCACAATCCCCCCTAACCCCCTGCACTCCCCACCCACCTTCCTGTGGTAGTGCATTCTGCAATGCATTGTCGTCATTTGTATGAATTTACATTTATATATAGCACCTTTCCCACACTGTGGTTAAATGTCTCAAAGTGCTTCCCAGAAATGGAGTGGTAGGCCTGGGAGGGCAGGAAGTAGGGAACTAGAATGAGGTGACCAAAAGCACAGTTAAAACAAGATTTCTAGAAACCCTTTACCATGCTTAAGAATATTCAAACCAGAAAAACTTTCACATATGTGTGCTCTACACATGGAAATTTCCCTCTAACTGGAATAGAATGTGCTCCAGGGCATTAGTCCACGTGAAAGGCACTATATAAATGCAACCCTCCTCCACCATTCACAAAATTCAGCTCATCCACCACCTGCATTCTCACCCACACCAAACTTCGTACCCCGATTACCCCAGTCCTTGCTAAGCTCCGCTGGCTCCCTGTCACAGAGCGGATCGACTTCAAGATCCTCACTCTTGTGTTTAAATATCTCCCTGTATCATGGCTTACATTCTCCCAGATATTTTTAAAAATGGTCATTCATGGCATTTCAAGACTTTTGTGTAACATTGCTATGTGAAAATTAGCAATGTTACACAAAAGTCTTGAAATGCTGGCAAAATCTGACAATCTAATCATTACAACTCTATGAAGTGACAAATTGTTGACATTAGGATTGCAAGGTTTTATTTTAGTTATATTAACTACTGTTATTATTATAAGAAACACTGTTAGAATTCCAATCATGGTATATTACAAATTTCAACACATTTTAAAAAAGGAAAAACATAGACTGGGAAACTCGTAGTGGTTAAGCTTAATAATGGCTCAAGTTTTCACAGAATGCTGTTAATGTTCATCTATAGATTGCAGAGACCATTGGGTAATGCATTGCAAACATTATGAAGGTAAAGTCAAAGTACTGTACCAAGTTTCTGGAAAAAAAAAGAGAGTGGAATTGATACAGATCCTTTAAATACTAAATGCATAAATAACTCAGAAACAAGCACTCTGATACAGTACCCTTGTGTGCAGGGCACTATATACCTGTAAGTTGTTGTTGGATATGGTTGTTTATCTTAAAATGTGTTCTTAAAACTGGAAGGCATAGGGTTAAAATTATATGAAAGTAATTACTGCACTGTCAATTGTAGTGACTCTTTTTCTTAGCATCCTGGCACTCAGCAAAGCTTCACAACAAGCTATGAGTTATATGATTAATTTTTCAAGAGGATTATTGGCTAGGACAAACTCCTTTGGTTATTCAATTAGCGTTGTCAGATCTTTTAACAACCACTTTGAGACATGATAGATGACACCTTGGATTAACATCTCATCCAAACAGCAGTAACCTAACCCTAACCCAACGTATCAAAGCCTCCATTGTTTCACAGAAGTGTCAGCATCATCTATAAACTCAAATCCCATGTTACTATTGAGAGTGCAATGATTAATAATGATCCTTGTATTTGACTACGGTGTCTTCTAGACATCTCAAAGCACTTCACAAAATATGAATTGACTATATATTTGTGGGCAAAACACAGCCGACAATTGAGCGCAGCAGTGTCCCACAAATAGACGTGTGTTACCAACTGAGCTAAATTGAATCAGGTATATGGTAGATTCCCACATCTCCACTACCCAGGATTTTTTCCCAGTTGTCAAGCAGAAAGTATATAATTATTTGGCTTTTTTCTCCATGGACACTCCTCTTCCTCAAGAGATTAATTAATACAGTATACAACAACAATAACTTGCACCCACCATGCAGGGTAGCAGCTCAAGAGTGCTTAATGGTGAGGAAGCCTTATATAGGATAAATTGTGTCTGATCTATTGAAAGGAGTGATATTGATGGACTCTGTTGCTTATTTATAACAATACTGTTTGCTGTAGTGCCCTATCACGACGTCAAGACATTTTAAAGCGTTCACTGAATATACGGTAAAGTAAATTGACTGTATATTTTATATAAACTGATTATTGTGTGTGTAAAGAAGCTGGTCTTGTAAAAATAGCTTTGATTCTCTATAAACATAAATGTTATGATCTACAGTGACACTCACTGGTCAAACAGAAAAGTACAGTAGTTGAGGCATTTTCTTAACCTCATTTTCAGATGTAGTTCTGTGATAAACCAGTAGGCAACTGCAAAGCAGTTTTAAAACCAAAGAAATTTCCAACTTGGATACAGTTTAGATACGGGAACTTTAGGTATAATTTGTAGTGCTTTAGTACTTAATAAAGGATGACATTAAATTTCTCATCAAGCAAAATTGTTTCAGAAGTAGATCACATTGGGAAATCATTCTCATAGCGTGATGTTACTCTGGTTATTGGAAGGAGTCCCAATGTAAGTGACTCATAAACTTTAAAATGGAATATGACAAATTACATGCCTACATATCCTATTTTAGCTAGAGTTTTTTCTTGCAAGAAACTGCTATACTGTATTTAGGACCATTTTGTTTCTTTCACATTAATTCTAAGATAAGGTAAATCAGGTGAATCATTGTAAAAACAAGTGTGATACTGGAATTCATCAGAGACTGGATTAATAGAATCATTCGAAAGGGAACTGGATGAATTCCTCAACAAAAACATTGAAAGATATTGGGAAAAAATCTGGAATTAATTAAAAAGGGTGAATTGGAGAAACAAGCAACAGTGATGCAGACCATTTTCTGTGCAGAACAATTCTGTGTATCTTTGTTGACAAGTAACCTTAGATATTTCTAACCCCATTTCAATAGAAATATGCTGTACATTTTTATTTTTAAAATACAGCTTAAAGTAGATCCCAAAACATTATTTGGGGGTAAATTGTGTTGGATTTTGTAACACATTACTTGTAACACAATAAATGTGGTGGAAACACTGTAAACTTCCTTGATTAACACCAAATGGCAATTAATGACTCACTTTCTGCCATATCACTTCCCAATCCCAGCTACGATTTTTGATTAACTTTGTTCACTGTTCAGTGCAATTTAGATGCTAATTCTTCACATTAAATTGTGTCCATATCTTTATAGCTCACATATCTCTGCGCCATAATATTTTGGTTCTTTAAGTAGATGCTGTTCTGTGTAAGACTTGGCAAATTTGTAGCATTCACTCATTTTAACAGATAAAATGGTACACCAAATCTTCACTTATATGAAGAACCAGCTATAATCATACCACAAGGAATTCCAGGACATTAATATTGTTCCATCTATGAATGCCTCCATTATTCTAAATTCTGCACAGTTGTGAAACTGTGAAAAATGTAATTTAAAAATTGTAATTTAAAAAAATCTGCTGTGCATGGAACTTTCACTGGGAAGTTAGGCCGGCATCAAGAATACAGGAGGTCTTTGTATCTGAAAGAATTGAGTAAAGGTTGTAGTCAACTTCTGATAACTCATCACTAAAAGGCAAACAGGTTCAATGATGACTTAAACAGAGTGGTGAATTAAGCATATGTATAAATATATAAATAAATGCATCCAGGACATTTGATAGTGATAGTGACAAGCCACGGTTGAATTATTAGGAGTTTAATGTATATCAGAGGAACTGATGTGATTGATTATAGAACGGCCATCGTTTACATTTTGGAATATGACAAAATTACATTTGTATAGTGCCTTTCATATCAGGAGGATGTCCAAAGGCACTGGACGATTAGTGTTTCGGACCCGAACTGGGGGTTGGGATTGGACAGGGTGCAGCGCAGGGAAGGAAAAGAGGGTGACTGAAGGCACGGTCGAAGTGGAGGGTCTTGAGACAGGTCTTGAAGGAGGCACGGGAGGGGAATATATTTGAAGGAGGGCAGGGATCTCCAGAGACTTCAGTGGTAATTTGTACATCAACAGATCTGGTTTATTTTATAGCTGTACTGTACTCATTGAAAAATAACATATATAGACTTTGCAGTCAACTCAAATAGAATTTTCAAAATTTCTGCAATTCGTATCAGTTGAAGCACATTGAAACTCCCTTGATCTTGCAGATTGAACAGATACAATTTTGATAGATACATTAAAAGTCTCTTGTTATAAATACTGTACAGTAAAATATTGATAATCCGGCACAGTTGGGCCCACTCACCATCCGGATTTCGGAGTTTGCCAGTATTTAGAAACCAACTGGAAATGGCTGGGGAAGCCCCGCCCCATACACCAGGTGGGTTATAAACACAGCACTGAGGCCAAAAAATGCCCGAGCTCTTACAGAGCATTGGATCACAATGCAGCCAACCCAGTAACTACAAGCAGCTGTTCCGAACTTCAGTAGATTTGTCTGACATTGGAAAAAATCTAGTACCGTATTATATCGTGCCGATTTTAGTGAGTTGCTGGCTTTCAGAATGTCGGATTAAGATTTTACTGTAATAGTCCCTTGGTTTAATATGTAGTTTGAATAGATACAATAGATTGAATAGTACAATACAGTATATCAAAAATACTGTGATTTACTGTCCTGCAGTGCTCAGGAAAATGACAGAAAGTCCTGAGAGGCTCCTTGCAGAGGCACTGAGTAGATTGCGTCTCAGTTGTTTATTTTGCATCTCAGAGGTGGTCTAGCTGTCAGCCTGTGGATAGTGAGAGGCAGTGAGGGCCAGTCAGCTGCATGGGAAACATCAAACGCCGTTGGCCAAGCAAGAACGTGCCTGGTGGGTGCAGAGGCAGTGATCGTTTATAATGCTGCTGAGGCAGTCACAATGAGGCTACCTCCTGGGATGGGTGAAATTGAGGAAGGGACAAGGTATTGGGTACAAGGACCTTTGGGCAGGAAGTCTTGAGAAATGGAGCCTGTAAGGAGATGCTGACATCTCTCACGACTTTCTTGCTGGGGCTGGGCTGAGAACAGTGAAGATCCTGGCCTGTACAGGCAACATGAGACTGAGTCCACTTGGTTGGCCCCAGGTTGGCCAATTTATTTTTCAATAAGTACAGTACAGTGGATTGGTGGGGGTGAGGGGGAGATTGCAAATGTACATGTTTGTAAGAGAGGTGGCAGGTACAACGCACAAGCGCAAGTTTTCCACCCCTCAGTCAGTAGTTGTTCTGTTGCTTTTCTCAGTTTCCTTAAGTTCTCCATGAGGAATGCTTTAATGGTGAGAATATACGTACTACATACAATATACCACTGCTGAGGGTCAAGTCAAATATACCAGTAGTGAAAAAGAGCGGAGGGGAGGAGGATAAGAGGAGTCAACAGGGGAAGAAAGGGGTGACAGGGAGCCAGAGGGTCAATGTAGAGAGTGGAGGGGGTGGGGGGGAGATGGACGACGACATGGGGGGGAGTGGGGGGGATAAAACAGGGGAGAGTGAGGAAGAGAAAGAGGCCATGACAATTGACAAGCTATGGAATGCTGACCTGTGATGAAGTGATTGATACCAGTTATATATTGTGTATTGGAGAAACACTCTCAATGCAGTTTGTGTGTGGAATAGTCCCTTTATCCCCTTTTAATGCTAATCCCTCTAGCATTAAAAGGGTATGATAAAGGGATTATTGGGTAGCCTGTGGACCTTGGTTTACACACCCAATAATTCAATAATCTTCACTTGTGGAAGGATTTTTTTCTTGATAGATCAGGAAAACACTCGCTTTAACTCTCACAAGCGCTGAATGTCTCACTGTCTCCCACAGCAAAATCAATTAATGTATTTAGCAAAGGAGCTGGGTAAGAATTTCTCTTAATAAGCAAAGGGAAGGTGTTGGGGTCTATATGACCCCATGTGGGTAATGTGCCACCAACTGAATTAGCCTGGCCCTTCTTCTCTGAGCAAAAAGCTTGTGGGTTTAAACCACAATCTCAGCTAATACTTCAATGTAAATGCACTTTCCTTCCTCCACATGCCTCTGTTCACTTAGCAGTAAATAGGAACTCGGTTATTAGCCGATTGTTGGATTGTTTTTCCTGGGGTAATAATCCCACCAAATTTTTTTTTTAAAAAAGTCACTCAATCAACGACTGTTTGTGGGAGAGTGCTGTCTGCATTTGGCTGCTGGGTTGCCCTTTATACTATAGATACTTTGGGATCATATGTGCATATGTCCAGGAAGGTGTAAGGCGAACTAGATGGACCTTGGTCTTTTTTTGTCTAGCGTTGGAGTTCTGTGCTCAGTGGTTAGAGCACTCACTTTATGCCCCAGGCAGGGCGAAACATTGGACAAATTTCCTTACTCAACATTCGTAATAATCCCTCAAAAAAATAACAAATTGGTCACTTCAATCCACAACTGTTTGTGAGACACTGCCGTGCAAAATTGGTTGCCGCGTTTCACCCATGTATATAGTCAATTCACTTTGCAGTATATTCTGTGAAGCACTTTGAGACATCTAGAAGACGTGACAAGCGCTATATCAAATACAAGGATTATTATTATGCTCTTATAGTCAATTAATTTTTCAGAATATTCTGTGAAGTGCTTTACATAAAAGGTGCTTTACATGAAAGGCGCTTTACAAATATAATTTTGTTGGTTGTTGTTGAGACAGCTACATGTGATAGTGCTATATCAAATGCAAGGATTATTATTGTCAGAGGTGACATCCTTCACCAGATGAAATATTAAACCAAGGTCCCCTCTATTGTTCAAGTGAACATTAGATTCATTAACACTATTGGAAGAGATATGAACTTCTCCTGGTGTTCTGGCTAACAATGCCCCCAGATAAAAATGTAATTGCAAACTGGGCTTTCAATCTATCTGCCCCACTCTCTGGAAGTTCATCCTAGAGTCCCTCCAACCTCATTGCACATTCCATCTCAAGACCTACTTCTTTGATCTTGTTCGGTCATCCCTTGAGACGTCCTCTCAACTTGAAAAATGTTATGTAAATGTTTTTTAAAAAAGTATTCCCAACATTGTATCATGCTATATACTTACCCGACTTCCACAGCGGAGTACAGGCAGCAAAAAGGTCCGTCCTTATAGGCCGTATTTCAGAACACAATCCTTCACCAATTCAGTGTTCAGTGGAATCTGCCACTGAAAGGGAAAAGCTGAAGTTCCAGGTGTTAAAACCCCCAGCTATTTTATCATGCAGGGACAAAATAATCCAGTGAAGAAGTTAAAAACATAATGTTTTATTCTGCTCATCACACAAAATTAAGATCTGTGTACACAAAATTAAGATCTGTTTTAAACCACTTCTCATCTGAATTTGCGCTTCAAAAATTACAAAAGGTAATTTGGTATATTGAAACCTACAAAACAACTTTTTCAGCATTATGGATCTTGGGCTAAAATTTATGGAATACGTTCATCCATATAGCCAGAAGTTACCCGCACAAGAACATCAAAGGTCTTAAAATGTGATACTTTATTGATATAATTTAAGGCACAAAACATACAAATGTTGCAAAGTTTAGTTGGGAGAAATTGGTTTATTATCTGTTTTGAAAGCATGGCACTCTGGCTACATTTTCAGTCATGGTTGCTGAAACAAATTAACAAATCAGAATTTAAAAAAAATTATTTAGGTAAAAATGTTTTAAATCATCTGACTTAAGCATTGGTATATGTATCATATAAGAACATAAGAAGTAGGAGCACAAGTAGGCCATTCGGCCCTCAAGCCTGCTCCACCATTTAATAAGATTTTAAAACACTTCACCCAAATTTTAAAATTCAAATTTGTCAACTTGTTTCAGCAACCATGACTGAAAATGCAGCCAGTGCCAAGAGTACATGCAAAAGCCATCCCTGAAACTGCATGTAGAATTGACTTCTCAGCGTATTCAATAAACCAATACTGTATTTCAAAACCGAAATTGCAGTCAGGTGGATTTCCAGATGTGAGAGGTGAGCAATGTTTCAAATTAAACCTAAATTTTCCACTGCATTTATCGGTTATGTTAAATCCACTCCGCCCATTTTCTCCCGCGCTTTGACAGAACCGTAAAAAAGGGTTTATGAATAAGAAACTATTTTCATGATTTTTATTCAAAATTTAACATATTGTAAGTTATTCTCTTATTGTTGGTACCAATTTATGAGTGTATACTCATAATTATACTTTTCAATAATAGGTGTTCAGTATCAAGTCAGTAATTGTTCTAATAATCCGTATATTTGATAGCATTTTGAGACATTGCAGTTTTCATAGGATTTACTGTAGAGTGCAGTGTCTGTATTTTGTAAGCAACCAACTTCAGAAAGAAGGACCCATGTTCTTTAAGACACGATGGATACTGTGCAAAAAAAAAGTTGTAACTACATCAATATGAGAATCAGTTTACTCTTCAATATTACTAATTAAACTTTCACTCACAAAATAGTCGACTTACGTTACATTCTGTGATGAGCTTTGAGACATCTCAACAGCGTGCTAATAATCCTTGATATACCAATAATGATATGCTACATATATATATATACCGTATATCTCCGTGTATAAGGCGCACCCGCGTATAAGACGCACCCCCCACTTTTGACCTTTTCTTGGTGAAAAAAAGCCGGAAGCATTTTCAATGATATTGCCGGCAGAAGGGAGGAGAGACAGGTAGGTAGGGAGAGAGAGAGAGGCAGGAAGCCAGGGAGGGAGAGAGGGAGGCAGGGAGAGAGAGAGAGGGAGAGAGGCAGGCCGGCAGTGTGGGAGAGAGAGGGAGAGAGGCAGGCCGGCAGCCCGGGAGAGAGAAAGGGAGAGAGGCAGGCCGGCAGCCAGGGAGGGAGGGAGAGAGAGAGGGAGAGAGGCAGGCCGGCAGCCAGGGAGAAAGAGAGGGAGAGAGGCAGGCCGGCAGCCAGGGAGGGAGAGAGAGGGAGGCCGGCAGCCCGGGAGAGAGAAAGGGAGAGAGGCAGGCCGGCAGCCAGGGAGGGAGGGAGAGAGAGAGGGAGAGAGGCAGGCCGGCAGCCAGGGAGAAAGAGAGGGAGAGAGGCAGGCCGGCAGCCAGGGAGGGAGAGAGAGGGAGGCCGGCAGCCCGGGAGAAAGAGAGGGAGAGAGGCAGGCCGGCAGCCCGGGAGAAAGAGAGGGAGAGAGGCAGGCCGGCAGCCTGGGAGAGAGAGAGGGAGAGAGGCAGGCCGGCAGCCTGGGAGAGAGAGAGGGAGAGAGGCAGGCCGGCAGCCTGGGAGAGAGAGAGGGAGGCCGGCACGCAGGCAGGGAGAGAGGCAGGCCGACACGCAGGCAGGCAGGTAGGTAGAGAGAGCGGCAGGGAGGGACGCAGGCAGACTGGGTTCGGCAGAAGGTAAGCACAGCACTGAAGTCCGCTGCTGCTGCCGCTGCCCGGGCGGCCGAGGCCGAAGCCCCGTCACCCGATCCCCCCAACCCCTGCCGGACACTGACCAAACCCTGGCTGACAGCGCGCCGGCCGCCCCTCCTGTTTACTATATTTTCGAGGCTCAAAATTTCTTGTACCTGCGTATAGGGCGCACCCCCAACTTTCGAGATCTTCCGACCTGAAAAAAAGTGCGCCTTATACGCGGAGATATATGGCACATATATATATAATTTGATATACTGCTTTTCATGTCTTCTAAATGTTTAGAAAGGGCTTCACTGAATATACTGTAAAGTGAATTGTCCGTATATTTGTGGACGTAATGTGGCAGCCAATTGTGCACAACAGTTTACCACCAACATGCGTGGATTGACTGACCACATTATTATTTTATTTCTATAGAGGGATTATAATCTGGCGGCCACCCACAAGAAACTTGTCCACGGTTTTGCCCTGCCGGGAAATCAAACCCAGGTCTCATTTGTGAAGCGAGTGCTCTAACCACTGAGCTACAGGACACCATATATAAGGTTATTTGACAAGGATATCAAATGCAAGGCTTATTATTATTAACCCATATTCTCCACCAGGCTTATCGCTAAGAAAACACACACACACACACACCTTGGATACCAGCTGTTAAAGAGCTGGATGTAAAATCATACCTTTATATGGAGTTAATATATGGTTGTGGACAAGATTGCAAGTAGATAGATGATGAATCCTGTAGCTCAGTGGTTAGAGGGCTCACCTTACCAGTGCAAGACCTGTGTTCGAATCCAGCCAGGTCAGGATGAAACCTTGGTAAATTTCCTTACTCCACACGCGTAATAATAACTATAAAAATTAATCTTTTCAATCCACCACGGTTTGTGCACAGTGCTGTGCGCAATTGGCTGCTGTGTTTCTCCCACAAATTTAGTCAATTCACTTTATAGTATATACTGTGAATATCCTATATCAAATTCAAGGATTATTATATTTATTATACTATTTGTCTCGCTTGAAAGTCATTTCAATGATGCACCTTTGCAGACCCTCGTCAATAACTTGCACTGTTCTGGCGTGGAAAACCTTTCTCTCCTCCACAAAGCTCTGGTACAAGCGAGCACCGCCGCCCACCCCAAAGTAATGGCTCTTGGTGGCCAGGTACACGATGCCCGTGTCGGCCAGTAACCCTGACAGCACGGTGTGTAAAGCGCCATAGTACTGGGGGTTGTAGACCGTCTCGGAGGTCAGGATAAAGTCGTACCTCAGAGCGCCGGCGCCGCCGGGGCGACCGAGCATCTCACGACCGAACTGGCTCCATTCCCCTGAGAAGAACCTGCACCGGGAGAGAGCCCCCGGCTCAGAGCCTCGCCCCCCCAGGGCCTTCCTCCTCTTGTGAGGCCGCTCGTCCTCCCACTCCTTCTGGCCGGGCTCCCCCGAGGGTAGCTCGGCCTCCTCCCCGTCCTCCCTCCCCGAGGGTGTCCAGGCGCCGCTGGCCCACTCGAGCAGGGCGTTGGGCAGGGTCACCCTGTCGATCACGCCGCTGTTATAGTCCTGGAAATGCACCTCATAGGCACCGCCCCTCAGCGCCAGGAGGCCCAGCAGCCCGGCCCCGCAGCCCAGGTCCAGCACTCTCTTCCCGGTGAAGTCCACCCGCCGCCCGGCCAGGTAGTTGAGCAGGTCCAGCGTGCACTCCCAGACCTTCAGACCGCCCTCGTACACGCCGCTCACCAGGTCCGAGCCTGAGCTCGGGGCCGCCTCTAGGCCGCCATCCCACCGCTCCCCGAGGTCCATTTCCACCCTCGCCGAGTTGACATGCCTCAGGCCGGGCAGCGCCTCCAGCTCCAGCCTCTCCGCCACTATCCTCTCCAGTAGCTGCTCCGGCTCCTCGGGAGGCCGGTGCTCCTTGAATGGGGGAGGCGGCGGTGCGACAGAGACCGGCACCACCACAGCCAGAGCGCCTCCGAGTGACTCAGCCTCACTCGGGCCGCCATTGCCGCCGCCGCCGCCCTGAGCCTCTGTCCCCGGGGGAGCGCGAGCGGCTCGCGAGCTCTGACCATCACTGACATCAAAATTAAATTTAAACTCCATTCGCGCCGCGCGCCACGGCAACCGCCACTCCACCCCCAGCAACAGCCACTCCCCCAGCAACCGCCACTCCCCCAGCAACCGCCACTCCACCCACACCCCCAGCAACTGCCACTCCCCCAGCAACCGCCACTCCACCCACTCCCCCAGCAACCGCCACTCTCCCCCAGCAACCGACCCGCCCCAACAACCACCCCCCCCTCAGCAACTTCCCCCCATCAGCAACCACCACTCCCTCCAGCAACCACCACTCTCCCCAGCAACCACCCCCCCAGCAACCATCACTCTCCCCAGCAACCGCCCCCCCCAGCAACCGTCACTCCGCCCCCCAGCAACCGCCACTCACCCCAGCAACAGCCCCCCCCCCCAGTAACCGCCCCCCCCAGCAACCACCCTCCCCAGCAACCACCCTCCCCAGCAACTGCCCCCCCCAGCAACCACCCTCCCCAGCAACTGCCCCCCACCAACAACCGCCACTCCCCCCAGCAACCACCACTCCCCCCAGCAACCACCACTCTCCCTAGCAACCGCCCCCCCCAGCAACCGCCACTCCCCTCAGCAACCACCACTCCCCCCAGCAACCACCACTCCCCCTCCCCCCCGCAACCGCCCCCCCCTCCAGCAACCACCACTCTCCCCCAGCAACCACCACTCTCCCCAGCAACCACCACTCTCCCCAGCAACCGCCCCCCCAGCAACCTCCACTCCCCCCAGCAACCACCACTCCCCCAGCAACCACCACTCCCCCTCCCCCCCGCAACCGCCCCCCACTCCCCCCTCCCCCCTCCACAACAACCAGCACTCCCAGCAACCGCCCCTCCCCGCGGCCTGACATCAGTGGAGGCAGGGTCTGGTGGGAGAGGGTATGCGGGTTCAGGGGGTGGGATAAGAAGGTCTGGGTATCTGAGCTCTGGTATGTGGGATCATGGGATGGGTTTATAATGTCTCTGGAGTGAGGGGCTTCTGTTAGATCAGTGAAGCGGGCATGCAGGGTTAGGGGGTGCCAGGTCTTGGCAGGGTGGTGGGGCGGAGAAACAGGTGGGAGGGGTTAGGAATGACGTAGAGTCTCTGGGAAAATGGGATAGTTAATGGGGTCCATAAGTCTTAATATATAATAATAATCCTTGCATTTTGATATAGCGCTTTTCACGTCTTCTAGATGTCTCAAAGCGCTTCACAGTATACACTTTAAAGTGAATTGATTGCATATTTGTGGGCAAAACACGGAAGTCAATTGCACATGGCAAACTTGCCCAAGGTTTCCCCTGCTCGGAATTGAGCTCACCAGGTCTCTCGCTTGTGAGGCGAGTGCTCTAACCACTGAGCTACAGGACTCCATCTCCACCATCCACAAGCACTAGCTGATCCTTTACCTCCCACATCACAAAACTTCATACGCCCAAAACTCCTGCCCTCACCAGGGTCCACTGGCTCACTGGCTCTCAACAGATCTCTCTCTGATTTTCTCAACCCTCTTTTGCTCACCTCCTCCGATTAACAAACATGGCACAGCCCCTGTCCCCTCATTATCAGTGACCAAGCCTTCAACCATATATCCTCAAACCCTCTGTTTCGTCAACCCTACTTTCCTTCCCATTCATTTGCAATCCTTGTCATATTCAGTTATCTGATCATTTTACATTTTAATACAAAAAATTCTATAAATGTGATGAGTTACATGTTAATAGGAGTGATGAGCAAAGTGATGTCCCTTATTAACAATTTATATGGGAGCAGGATATTGAATACATGCATTTTCCTTGCATTTATCAGGCAGAACTAATCATCACCCAAATACAGTACTTAGAAACTTGTAAATTGTACCCATCTATTAAGCTTCCAGCAGGTTGCATCATGTAGATGGGTCCTGACCTGACTGTTCAGCGCCTCCCAACGTGAAAGGATATTGCGTTAAGTAATAATGGCATGTTAATTCAGTGTTGAGTTATCCAGAATTTATGTACTGTTTATGGTGAATAGTAGCAGTCCTAACACAAATCCCTGCAGAGTACAATTTCTTACCTCTTGCTTGCGAAAATGTCTTAACTCCTATCCTTTGCTTTTCTATCCATTCTTCAATCCATTCTGTTACCTCTCTTTATCAAGTGCCTTGGAAATCCAAATATACTACATCCACTGAACTTGTTTATTTTATCTGTTTATATCTTCAACAAATTTGATAAGAATGATTAAGCCCGACCTTCCTTTTGCAAAGCTATGCTGCTTGCTCTTAATTATACTGTCATTCTCTGAGATGACTTGTTACTTCATCCTAGTTCATTATATGTTTGATTATTCACCGTTGTCAATTATTAGATAATGTGCTTTTTCTGTCAGTGAACCTATCACAACAACAACAGAATTACATTTATAGAGCGCCTTTCACGTTGGGAGGCGCTGAACAGTCAGGTTGGGACCCATCTACATGATGCAACCTGCTGGAAGCTTAATAGGTGGGTACAATTTACAAGTTTCTAAGTACTGTATTTGGGTGATGATTAGTTCTGCCTGATAAATGCAAGGAAAATGCAAGGATGGTTAAACGTTGTTCAAGTCATTGACAAAATATATGTTTAATTGGTATTTAACATTAAAAGACCACAAGAGGGCAGTACATCAATCCTGGCGTTATTTCTACTGTAATAGATGGATCAATTTCCACCATTTTGTGTTTGAAGTGGCTTTTTAAATTTAAACTGCAGCCACTGAAACAGTGTTTAATGTAATGCTTTTATTTAATATTTACTTTCCAGCTGCGATCTGGTGAAGAAGAGTGAAATCTGCATTCTCCCTGAGCCACAGACAAGTATTTCCTAATTGTGTCCAAAGTCTCCCAACAGGGCATGATGATTTTATGGAACTGTACCCCAGCATGAGGGACCAAGAGCAATGATATAGGTCAACAGGGAGAAACATAACTAGAAACACAATTTTTGGCGGGAGGTTAAATGGAATAGTGAAGTAAATATGTAAGAAAATTCCATGTTATGTGCATGATTAAGAGAATTTTGTAGTCACAGAATATTAGATTTAAATAGAACATCTATTAGTAAGTGATATGAACAATTAATGGCGAATAGAAATTTGTATGTTTAAATGCATCACACATCTGAAACATGCCAAGGGTAACAAAATATTCAAAACCATTTGAATACTATGTACAGATGAAGCCTCAGAAAAGCTGGTCTTCACTGAGTTGTTACTGGCAGCCAGCTCTTCCATCTGATGCACTCCATATAGAAGTTATCAGAGCAATGTTCTTAATAGTCAATATTGTACAGTGGTGTTATTTAATCCACAAAACACAATGTAGATTCACTCAGTCCTTTATTCAAACTTTACAAATCAACCTCTTCTATATTTCTTTCTAATCTGCAAGTCACTCTCCCCACAATCCTTTTGTACTTGGATCATCCATATTCAATTGCCACCGATGTTCTTAAAGCAATATGCATAAGTTTTTCCCTGATAGAGTACTGTAAAGAATAGAATGTTTGTACCAGGATAAATGGGAAAATTGTAACAAAATGTGTTGTACCAAACCCTATATTTACAAATCAATATACATTAAAAAAAATTCCAAACTACCTATTGCAAGATAATCAAACGCAGCAACATTTATCACCCTGTCACATGCAGTGAGTTGTATTTTGGGAGTGGTTACCACTTATCTTTGGTACATTTATTTTGTTTACTTAGTTTGTGTTGAACCAAGGAGAGCGGATGTTTGTGACCGACGACGTGGCTTATGGAAATTCACTCCTGTAGTACAATCAATCTGTTCTAATTGTAACATTTATTGTAAATTATATAATCTTGCCACTTTGATATTTATCACATGCCTCTGTATTGTTACAATTTCTTTCTTGAACATTGTGGCAACTCTTAGTATATCCATGTCTCCAACTAAAATAAGGCTGCGGGTGACTGAGCAGTTGAATACATTTCAGCTTGAATTTCAAGTCCATTCATATTAGAGGCTTAAAGTAACTGCATATTACGCAGAATTACATAGAATACGTTGTTCTTATAAAGGATCTAATTGTTGATACTGTCAACATGTGGAAACATGTCTATTTTAGTGATTTTAAAATAGCTATATTGAGAGTAGTGTCACAGCACATCCTTTTGGAGAGTGTAAGATCTACTTAGAATTGTGACAGATAATATTTTTTGAATTACAACATAACAGAATGGAAATTTTAAAATGCATTTGATATCGAACCTTGTCACATCTTTATATTGTAAAGTAAATTTACTGTATATTTTATATAGAGAGTCCTGTAGTTCAGTGGTTAGAGCACTCGCTTTACAAGCGAGGAACCTGGGTTCATTTCCAGGCAGGACGCAACCATGGGCAAGTTTCCTTACTCCACATGCCTGATAATAATCTCTCAAAAATTTGGTTATTTTCAATCCGTGTCTGTTTGTGGGACTGTGTGCAATTGGCTGCTGCCGCGTTTCGCCCACAAATATGCAGTCAATTCACTTTACAGAATACTCTGCGAAGTGCTTTTTGACATTGTCTAGAAGAAAAGCACTATATCAAATGCAAGGATTATTATTATTTTGTGGGTGAAACGTGGCAGCCAATTGAACACAGTAATGTCCCACAAACAGTTGAGAAATAAATGATTGACACTCCAGGGTTGTGTTGTTGGAGGTGCCATCCATCAGATGAGACGTTAAAATGAGGGCCCGTTTGCCTCTTCGAGTGATCGGTAAAGATCCCATGGCACTATTCAAAAAGAGAAGAGAGATTTGTACACTCTCCTGATCTAAAATCCCAACAGCCCTCCATCACTTTTCATTTATACCAACATATAATGCTGCATTCCTTTTGCATTGAGTCTATTTGGAAACAAGGTTTCATAGAAACCAACAAATTCCCAAATTCAAATTGGTCACTCACTGCATGCTATTTGTGTGTCACTGTTTCAGAATTTTTCCCACACAACACAGTCGCTCCACTTTCCAGTTTATCCCATGAAGCGCTTTGAGACATCCCAATGATGTGAGAAGCCGTTACATCAAAAGGATTATAATTATAAAAATTTCCCAAATAAAGTTGGTCGTTCACTCCATTGCTCTTTTGCTCCATTGCTCTACAAATACAATCACTACACATCTCAGTAAAATTGTGTGAAGCCACCTCAGCAAAGTGACAAAGTGCTATATCAAATGCAAGGTGTATTAAATATTATTATTATTTTTACTCCATTTAAATAACAGCCTAGACTGTGAGCTCAAGACCACACTTACGCCGCTGATGTTTGATTCTAAAGAAAATGTGTATTAGAACCTGCACTATTCAAACAGACAATACACACCAATCCCTTTCATTGACTGTCCTGAAGCCACCAATTTTCCCAAGGGAGGCAAACAAAGCACAACACAAATACATTAAACTGCCAGATTAACCAATTATGCATACAATGCAGGGTTCCTGATCCCTCTCATTCAGCAGGATTTCCCCTGATACAGCAAACATCTCTGCTCCCTCAAATCACAATATCACACACTCAAACATGGATAGCACAAAGCCAGTCTGGTGGGACATCATCAAATCTGGCTCATCCACTTCTGCCTGTTCCTCTCTGAAGCTGAAACCTTTGCACACTCACTTCTTACATAGGCTTGGTCTTTTAACATACAATACAGTACAATTACACAGTGTCTGTTCATGTCAGGGGAACATGCCCAAAGGCTTAACAACAATGGGTTGGGTTAAGTGAGGTGAGGTAAGGTTGTGGAGTGATTTCAAAGGTGAGAAAGACTCAACGCAGACCCACAAAACCAACAGTTTTGGTTGAAAACCACAATCAATTTCAGTGCATCTCTGAAGGTGGGGGGGGGGGGGGGGGGGGGGATTAGTCGTAAACCAATCGTAAAAGTCTCAGCTTCCAAAAAGCAGAGTCGGTTTATTGGTGGATCAGGGAGTGTGCTCTGCTCTGGCCCCGCCCGTGTAAAGGGCTTGGTCTGTGTGTGGATCTCACTGCACACTCACTGACTGACACACAGCTCAACAGCAAGGAGTACAGAACACTGCAATCGGTAAGCCTTTGGATAGTTTATGTTCACACCTTGAAGGGAGGGGATTCACATGGTTATTCTGTCAAATGTTTAATACGACCTAGTAAAGTGCAGTCTGGTTTTATCCTGGTCCCACCTCTGTGCTGTGTCTGGCCGCCAGACTGCAGGCAGCAGCAGCAGCAGGAAATATCTATGTATTGTTTTTCCCCTTTGGAAGGAAAGATATTATTGCAGTTTGGGACGCTGTTAAGTCATTTTGCATCGGTCCGAATCCAAATTGCTAGCTTCTGCTTGCTGTGTTTCTGCTCGAACTTCCTGGCTCTTGGCCAATTTGTGCAGTACACGTCGCCAAGGTTCGGGAGGATTCTCCCTGCTGATTTTCCTATCCCAGTTCTGAAGCCTAGATTACAGAGGTGATTGCCCTGGAGACAGGCTATGGCTGATTTGTCAGCCAGAGGCAGCTGTAGAGAAAGGCCTGTGCAGTTCCTAGCTTATGGAGTTAAGGAGTTAGCAGGTTCAGTTTCTGAAAAGGCCATTTTAAAAAAAAAGTGTGTGCTAGTCTGGCTCAGTGGTAACACTCTCACTCTGAGTCGACCAAAACAACAACAACACAATTACACTTATGTAACCTCCAGTTGTGGGTTCAAGGCCCACATCAGGATTTAGGATCACATAGTAGGTCTACGGTCTCCCGTGGAGTCCTGTAGCTCAGTAGTTGGAGCACTCGCCTTACGTGTGTTCAAGTCCAGGCAGGGCAAAACCTTGGGCAAGTTTCATTACTCCAAACGCCTAAAAATAATCCCCCCAAAATCAATAATAAATGGGTCATTTCAATCCACGACTGTTTGTGAGACACTGCTGTGCGCAATTGGTTGCCACGTTTACCCCACAAATATAGTCAATTCACTTTACAGTATATACTGTGAAGCGATTTGAGAGGTCTAAAAGATGTAAAAAGTGCTATATCAAAAGTGAGGATTATTATTATTATTAACAACAATGACAGCAACATTTGTAGAGCACCTTTCACATTGGGAGGATGTCCCAAGGCGCTGATCAGTCAGAGTTCAGGACGCACATGGGCTGGTGGGGGGGCGGGCAGGGCTGGGATAAGGGAGGGCAGAGAGGTAGTGGGTGGCTATAGGCACAGTTGAAAGGAAGGGTCTTGAGTCGGGCCTTGAAGCAGGCAAGAGAGAAACTGAGGCAAAGGCATTGTGGAATACAAACAGAAATCGCTGGGAACACTCAGCGGGTCAGGCAGCATCTATGGATGAAGGAAAAGTGAGTCAACATTTCGGGTCTGAGACCCTTCGTCAGAAGGAATAGTGGGATGGAGTTCCAAACTATGGGGGCCAAGAGGCTGAAAGCTCGGCTGTCGATGGTAAGGCTTGTCGTGTGGGAGACGAGGAACAGACCTGAGCCTGCTGAGCGGAGAGAGCAGACGAGGATTTAAAATTCTATCCTCTGAAGGATAGGGAGGCAGTGGAGCCGGGCAAGGGTGGGAGTGGATTGGGTCACAGAGCCTGGTGTGGGAGAGGACACGAACTGCTGAGTTTTGAATGATCTGTAGCTTTTGAAGGGAAGGGGTTGGGGAGACTGAGAAGGAGGGAGCTTCGGTAGTGGAGCCTTGAAGTGACAAAGCAGGTATGAGTGTTTCGGCAGCCGGAGGAGTGAGGCAGTGGCGGAGTTCAGCAATGTTGCGGAGGTGGTGGAAGACAGTGCTGGTCATAGCATGGATATGGGGGAGAAGGGACAGTCAAGTGTCAAACAAGATGCCCAGGTTCCTGACTGGCTTAGTGAGGTGGAGTGTACATCCATGGATGCTGATGCTGCCAATACCTGAGGTGTGGAGGCACTGACGAGTGCGCATTAGGAGAGCCTAGGTTTTGCTGACGTTCAACTGTAGAAAGTTATCTCTCATCTAGGACTTGATGTCTGACAGCCTGTTAGGAGGCCAGTTGTCCTGGAATTGAGGGTGGAGGCAGAGAGGTAGAGTTGGGTGTCATCCGTGTACATGTGGAAATTGACCCTATGTCGCGGATGATGTCACCAGCGGTTGAAGAGGAGGGGACCCTGAGGAACGCCACACAAGAAAGTGCAAGGGCTGGAAGAGAAACTGTTAGTGGATACAAATTGAAGACGATGTGAGCAGTAGGACCTGAACCAGTTAGGGATGGAACCTTGAAGGTTGAGAGTTCAACCCGTACCAAAGGCACTATACCAAATGCAAGAGTTAACATTTTTATTATGCGTTGCAGCAATTTTTGCATTCACGTTTCTCTATAATTTGACTCTTATAAAGAATCAATTTGTTAATTTGATCAGCACTGCTTTAAATGATCCACAATAGATTACATAAGTTATGGCATTTGTAAGAACATAAGTAGGAGCAGAAGTAGGCCATTCGGCCCTTCAAGCATTCATTCATGGCTGATATTCCATTCTAACTCCAGCTACCTGCCTTATCCCCATACCCCTTAATCCCTTTATGAATGAGAAATCTATGTATCTCAGTCTTGAATATGTTCAAGGACTTCGAGGTAAGGAATTCCATACTTTCACTACCCTCTGAGTAAAGTTTTTTCTCAACTCAGTGCGAAAGGGCTGACCCCTAACTTTAAGACTGTGACCCCTTTATTAGTTTCTCCAATCAGGGGAAACAATCACCCGCTATCTACTTTGTCGTGCCCCTTAATAATCTTTGGGTTTCTATAAGATCCCCTCTAATTCTTCTATATTCCAGAGAATATAGGCTCAAATTAGACAACCTGTCATAACCTAGTAAACCTATGCTGCACTCCCTCCAAGGCAAGTACATCCTTCCTTAAATAAGGAGACCAAAACTGCACACAGTATTCCAGGTGTGGTCTCACCAGGGCCCTGTACAGCTGCAGCAAGACTTCCCTATTCTTATAATCTGATCCTTTCATAATGAAAGCTAATATCCGAATAGGGAATAGCGTTCCCTATTCAACTTCTCCCGTCTTTGCCTGAAGTGGACCTACATTTACTCTCACTAGCATATTCCTCTTCATGTATTTATAATCTAATGTTAATTTATTTCCTCTTGATATATTTACCAACACTTTACACAGCCGCTACACTTTACAGTAAATCCCATGATGTGCTTTGGAATATCTTGATGTGAAAAGGTGCAATATCAGATGCAATGATTCTTATTATTTTATCAATTAAAGGTGAAAGATGTGTCATCAAATTCTAGTCTTATATTTAGGACTGGAGTAAGATCTTTGACATTCTCACTTAAAGATATACCTTTTACTCTGCAGCTCGTGTACTCTCCTGCTCTAGGCTCCATGACCACATCACTCCCACCCTCGCCTGTCTCCACTGGCTCCCCATCTCCCAGAGGGTCGAATTTAAGATCCTCGTCCTCACTTTCAAGGCCATTCACAGCCTTGCCCCCGCCTATCTCTCCAACCTGCTATGTCCCTATCAGCCTGCCCGTCCCGTCTGTTCAGCGGGCTCTGGCCAGCTCCACGTCCCCCGCCCGAACCGCCCTATCATCGTTGGCTGGGCTTTCAACCTCTCTGCCCCCACACTCTGGAACTCCATCCCACAATCCCTCCACTTCGCTTCCTCCCTTTCCTCCTTTAAGGCTGGTCTCAAGACCTTCCTCTTCGACTGTGCCTTCTGCTCCCCTCCTAACTCTCCCCCTCTCCTACTCTCCTTCCCTCTACTGCGACCCTCCCCCCCCCCCCCCCCCGGGCTCGGGTCCCAACCTAACAGTTCAGCATCTTGGGACGTCCTCCCGATGTGAAAGGAGCTCTAAAAATTGAATTTTGTTGTTGTTCTATGTGTACTATTCCATTGCATCCTGGAAGAGGGGAATAAATAGACAGGGAGAATAAGTCCCTACATTTGCCACAGTTTGGGAGAATACTGCATTGGAGAACAATCATAGTACAGTAAAAGCCCGTTTATCCGTGACCTGATCAACCGTAACTTCCGTATAACCGGCACCTCAAAAAAAAAGTCTGCATTCGATTAACTGGAATTTATCCGGCACAATATATTATTATTTTTTTGGTGTGTTTTTGGCCGAATATCCGGCACTCACTTTAACCGGCATTGGCCAAGTCCCGAGGGTGTCAGTTAAACAGGCTTTTACTGTAATATATCACGCAACATAACTAGCATATTCGCTAAGGCAGGAGAGTGCAAACGTTTTAGCTAATGAGTGCAATGTGCCTCACTTGAGAAATGGTTGTAGGCCACATAAGCAGTAAATTATGTTTCCCTTCCAGAAATGGTACATAACATTTACAATTATTGGGCCAGATGAAATGGGCGAGGGGAACATAGTTGAATTTGGCCCAAGGGTTAGATTTGTATGCATATGTATGCGGACATATTGTGTCTGCTAGCAAGCAATTGTCACTGCCAGCAAACAGAATATAATTGATTCAAAAAGTTTGAGACTGTTCAGCTAAACCAAGCTGATTGTGCTGAGATCAAACTAATCAATGTGATCAACCAACAAAGTATGTACTCATTGGTCATTGATTACTGCGCAAGTAAACAGTCAGCACACTTCACAATAAAATCTGGTGAAGCACTTTTGAGGTTCTTTGGCAATGATAAGGCACTGCATCAAATGCAAAGATTATTATTATAGGTTCAGTACC
The DNA here is from genome assembly GCA_035084275.1 of Hydrolagus colliei. NCBI lineage: Eukaryota > Metazoa > Chordata > Chondrichthyes > Chimaeriformes > Chimaeridae > Hydrolagus > Hydrolagus colliei. The sequence continues at coordinate 102,169,879 of CM068743.1, forward strand.
AATTAATGTCTCGTGACTAGAGGATTTTCAAGATGTCAATTTTAGTAGTCTGTTTTACAACTCTGCAAGAATTGTTTCCTGACAGGGTTCTCTAAGGAGAACCTGTTTACATCCTGTGCCCCCCCCCCCCCCCCCCCCCCCACCCCTCCTGAAACAGAAAATAATTCTGTAATTATTCCTCCCTGATTAATGTATTTGTCTTCTTGTTCTACATTTTTCATGTTCGCAGATGGCACAGTGTGTGACTAAAGTAGAGCTGGGTATCTCCTGCGACAATCTACTGGATACAGATGTTGGTTCATTGTCTGATCCATTGTGTGTGTTCTTCATAAGCACTGGTGAAAAACAATGGATTGAGGTAAGAAACTCGCAAATGATGTATGGCAAGTTTCTCAAAAAATAACTATCATTAATAACTTTTTCCCTCCCATTCCTCAGTTTTAGGCTTCCCTCATCTCAAAGACCCCCCCACCACAACCCCACCCACTCAAATTCAGTTGTGTGACATGAAATCATGAAAGACTAAATCCTAATTGTTTTCTCTTGCATTCTTAACTTCAAGTTCAAATATAATAAAATATAATAATCTTTACATTTGATGGATGCATTGGGGTGGCTGCTAGTACAGTCCAAGAGAAAGGTTTTCAGGTGGGACTTGAAAAGTGGGAAAGGGCGACTGGGGTTTGGATCAAGGTGGAGAGATTGAAGGAGAGTGTTCCAGAGTTTTGTGGATAGTGGCTGAAAGCATGATCTCCAATGGTGGGTAGATGGATTCCCCAACCCCCACACTTTTTTTTGATCAGCTATTTTATTTACAGAATATATTTTGTGGTAAAGATCATTTAGCAGACACAGTACTATATTGGAATAAGCCTATTCAAAGTTTTATGACTGAATGTCCTGGTGTTAATTCAGATCAAGTTATTTTTGGGCCTGAGTAACTTCCATCTGATTCTTAGATAATTGTATGAACACTGTTTTTGTTTTAAAAAAAGTTTATTAAAGTTAATCCCTGAACCAGTTTTAGAAATGTTCTATTCCACCTTTAGCTCTGAAAAGGCTGGTTATTACAGACTCTACCACATTTTCTATAATTCTATACTATGGCACATTGGTGTTCAATGATTGAAACTAAGACCTTGGATTAAAATTATCTGAGATTTGGCCTTGAAACATTTAATTCAGGCCATAACTCTGTTTTGCATAACCTGAATTAGATCCAGAGCCCAATTTTGAAAACTGACCTTTCCTCTGTGTCATTTTATAAAATGTGGTGTATCAGGCCATTACATTTTAAGGATAATTGTTGTTTTTCCTCCACTCAGAAGTGGCCAACCTTAGGATCTCAACATTCCTGTAATTTGTGAACTGATCAACGCGAGCCAAATAGCAGAAAACAGCATAAATTTCATTTATTGAAGTGCCTTTCTCAGGATGCAAGGGAGAGGTCTGAAATTTGGTGCACGACACCCAGAAATAGTAGAAAAAGATAGCAAAATAGTGATGAACTAGCTATACCCATACATAACGTATGCGGCCTAGTCTTTTTGAACATGTTTATTCATTTAAAAAAAAAATGTATCTGTTTATAAAAAAAAAGGGTGAGCTTTAATCACTGGGTTGTTTTTCTTTGTTGTTTTTTAAGCTGTATTGGTTTTTGTTTTCCTTTTAGAAGTTAATTGTTACAACTGTGGAAACATACCTAAGGCTATTATATATATCTATGTAGAGGAACGAATGTTCCTCTACATAGTTCTAATACAGTTGCAGAACAGTAGTGTGTGTACATTGATTCCAGGAAAATGTCAATTCTCATTGTAATTGCAATAAATGCAAAGTTGAAGCTGGCCACCACATTATGTAATGGGAGGCCTTTATCCCCGTTTTTGCAGTGATGTAAGCACGCTATTTAGAAATGACACTGGAATTGCAACAATGTTCTAAACATCAGTTTGCAATATGTGAAAAGATTGATTTCTTACAGATATTGAATATTTCGGAACCATTACAATTCTGGAGTATTTCTTACAAGTACCTTTACCAAAAGGTACTGGTTCATCGGTATTTAGTCTAGACGGGCACTTTGTTTCAATGAAAAATTTTGCACCTTTTACCCCCATATAATACAAAAGCAGATAGTCATCAGAATTGCCAACACATGTAAAATAAGTCAAGTTTTAGCTTAATTGTAAGGATATCATGTATCATCCTCCTCCCCGCCCCCACACATACACACTGAACCTCCATAAAATGGTTCTGGACAGTTTGCAAGCGCACAAAGACACTGTTTTTAGCAGTCCTACCATGTGTTTTGCATAAACAGACTGTCTTTAAACCCAGCTTTGTAACTTGAAACCATAATTAACAAACACCAGTATAAAGAGAACTCTTGCTTGACTTTTTTGCTGTTTCACATATAAGTGTGCTGCTGACCTTATAAGTCTAATTTCATTTCAATGGTAAGCTTTATCTCAACTCGATCTGAAATTCCCCAATAATTTGGCTCATGCCAATTGGCACCCAATATTCACTTTCACCAGAACTAGGTAAGCAAGGTACATCCCACAAGAGATATTTCATTCCAGACATGGGCAAATTTCCATGCATACGAGGTACACATACATGGAACTAACTTTCACTATGATTTGGATGTTCTTAAGCATGATGATGGAGTGTTATTGGTGCACATTGAATATACACATCTACTTTACTTGTGGGTTTACGAATAGGTCCAAATGCATTGTATCATTGCATATGATTCTAATTGTATTTTTCATTGTTTCGGATATATTTATCAGATGGGATATTTGTTTTGTTGCAGATTGATCGCACAGAAAGAATTAAAAATTCTTTGTCTCCGGAATTCTCTAAGAAGTTCCAGGTAGATTATTACTTCGAGCAGGTTCAGAAACTGAAGTTTGCAATTTATGATATTGATAATAAAACCATTGACTTGAGCGATGATGATTTCCTGGGAGAATTTGAATGCACTCTGGGGCAGGTAAGCACAAATATTTCGTTTTTGGATCACAAATATTCTTGCAGCCTTGTTTTATTTGTGTATTTACCCTCATTCATGCCTCCATTACATCCATGCTCGACTATGCAAACACCGTGCTTGTCAGCCTTCCCAATTCCTCCCTCCACAGATTGAAGACTATTCAGAACTCTGCAGCCCATGTCCTTTACTGCTCCAAGCCCCGTGACGCCATCTCACCCATCCTCGCCTAACTCCATTGGCCCCCCCCCCCCATCATCCAGAGGATCCAAGTCAAGATCCTGGTCCTTACATTTAAAGCCCTCCACAGCCTTGCCCCACCCTACATCCGTGACCTTTTAACCCTCTCCCACCCCTCCCATCCCCTCCACTCAGCAGGCTCTGGCCTGCTCCACGTCATCCGACCCATCTGCCCCACCATTGCGAGCCAGCCTTTAGCCATTCTGTCTCCAACCTCTGGAACTCCATCCTACGGTCCCTCCACCTTGCCCCCTCCATGGCCTACTTCAAGTCCCACCTCAAGACCCTCCTCTTCAACGGTCCATTGGTCACCCCAAATCCCCCCACTTCCCTCCACCCTCCCTGCCCCTAACCCGAGCTCGAGTCTGAACGTCCTCCTGAGTCAACATTTTGGGTCTATAACCCTTCGTCAGAACAGTTCTAATACAGGGTTGTAGACCCAAAATGTTGACTCTTTTTCCTTTCTCCATGGATGCTGCTGACCTGCTGAGTTTCCCTAGCAACTTTTGTTTTTGTTTTGTAATTTTGTTCTTGTTGTTCTTATTGTTGTACTTCAATAACCAAATATGTCTATTTTCCGTGCAAGAGATTTTTTTATATAAAGAGATGAAGCAAGTTTATTCCTTTTTTTGTATTGTGATACTGCAGTATATAATTTTCAGTCTAACTTGTGTGAGGTTCCCCAGTACTGTAATATGTGTTTTGTTGTATACATATATATGTATACAATATATATCCAGTCTGCCTGGATTTGATCTACGTTCCCTAAGGCAAAAGCAAATAGGAGGCAAATGTTTCTGAAAGCTTTGTTGATGTCAATCTATAGCTCTATTAGTTCTGATGGAGTTCTGAAAAGTTGAATAATCTTTTATTAACTTATTTTGAATTTCCATCATTTTCTGTTTTTAATTACATTCTAACAAACGGAAATGAAAGGCAAGTTTTTTATTGACTTAAACTGAAATAAATAAAGTTGCTTACTTAACTGTAAAATACTTCCTGAAATGTCCTTTTATCAAATGGAAATTATAGTTTTTGTTTTTCAAAGACAAATTTATAGAATCATTGAATCATAGAATTTTACAGCACAAAAGGAGGCGATTAAGCCCATCTAGTCTGTGCCAGCTCTTTGAAAAGAGCAACTCAATTCCACTGCCCCGCTCTCTCCTATAACCTAACAGACCTGTTCTCCCTAAATGAAGATCTAATTCTCTTTTAAAAGCTGTTATCGAATCGGCCTCCACCACCTTTTCAGACAATGAATTCCAGATTTGAACAACCTGCTGAGTGAATAAAATTCTCCTCAGCTCCCCTCTGCTTCATTTTGAAACTATTTTAAATCTGTGACCATGAGTCACAGATTCGACACCAGTGGAAACAATTTTTCCTTATTCACCATGTCAAATCCCCTCATGATTTGATAAACCTCTATTAGGTATCCTACTCTCCTCTCAACCTTCTCTGTTCCAAAGAGAATAACCTAGCTTGTCTAGCCTTTTCCCCATAACTGAAGTCCGTCAATCCTGGTACCATTCTAGTAAACCTTCATTGCACCCTTTCCAATGCCTTATCATCCCTTCTATAGTGGTGACCAGAATTGGACAAAGTACTCCAGCTGAGGCTAACCAAAGTTTTATAGAGGATAGTCAGCACTTCCTGACTTTTGCACTCTATACCCCTATTTATAAAGCCTAGTATCTCATATGCCTTCTTAACGGCTTTGTCTATCTGTCCTGCCACCTTCAAAAAGTCACTAACACAAATCCCCAGGTCTTTCTGTTCCCTCACACCCTTTAAAATTGTACTATCTAGCCTATATTGCTTCCCCTCATTTCTTCTCCCAAAATGTATCGCCTCACATTTCTCTGCATTAAACTTCATCTGCCATGTGTCTGCCCACTTATCATTTTATCTATATCTTCTTGCAGATGGTTTCTATCCTACTCACTATTTACTATTCTCCCTAACTTAGTATCATCTGCAAACTTGGAAACTGTGCTCCCTACACCCAAGTCCAGATCCTTAATACGTATTAAAAAGAGCAGGTCCCATACTGATCCCTGGGGGTCACCACTGCACACTTCCCTCCAGGATGAAAAACAACCACTCACCACAACTCTCTGCTTTCTGTCTCACAGCCAGTTGTGGATCCATGCTGCCACTATCTACAAATTAGTCAGTTGTAATTTCAAACGTTTTCCCAATAATTCAAAACGTAATGGATCTTTAACATGCAACTGGATAGGCAGATAGACACTCAGTTTAATATCTCATGCAAAGAACAGAATTTCTTGACAGTCGTAGCTTCCCCTCCCAACTAGTCGCCCACAAACATAAGTTAATTCACTTTACAGTATATTCTGTGAAGCACTTTGAGACGTCTAGAAAATGTGAAAAGCGCTATATCAAATGCAATGATTATTATTATTAGTGATGTATAACTAGTGCAGATGTCCATTAGAGCAAAGCAAAGATGGCCAATGTTGTTTGAAAATATCTGTCACGTAGGTAACAGGTAAATTAACTTTGTAAGAATTATACCACATGACTGGGTGTGACATACATTGCAGGCAACAATGAGTTAGTTGCTAGTCTACAGATTTCCCCTTACATAGGTAAACATTGTGAAAAATAATACTATACTTTGCCTAAACAGAATCAAAACCACTGTAGAATGAATTAGTCCTAAAAATGTAATGCTACAGATTTACAAACGTAAAGTTTATTGATGCCCAAATGCAGCTGCATTACCATTTGCCAAATTACAAAGTTGATGAAAATAATAATTTAGTGGAAAAAATCAGTGTTGAATCTAGAGCAGTCGAGCCTTGAAATACCTATGTGGAAATTCAGGATCAGATCATTGGAGTGTGGAAGTTCCCCCGTTTGTTAAGCACAGTTGAGGTGTGGTCAAACCACAGTGCAGGGCTGAAGCTGCTAATGTGAATCCTCCCATGCATTGTGGTAGTATGACAACGTACAGGGCAGCAAACTTGTTTTACCAGCTGTAGTGACAGAAATATTATCAATCTGATTGAGGTGCAATTGTTTGACAGATTGTCTCCAGCAAGAAACTGATGAGACCGCTCCTGCTAAAGAATGGAAAGCCTGCAGGGAAAGGAACAATCACGGTAAAAAATGGAAAACCCGTTTCTGCTTAGAATTTATTGAGGTCAATTGTAGGAATATTTTAATTGAAATAAGTGCATCAACCAAACAAATGAGTTGTGTAACAGGGTTTCTAAAAACACTGAACCGAAACAATTTCGTTGTTTGCACAAAACTGTATGTTAAGGAGTTAAATTTAAAAAATTGTGCACAAATATTGTTAAACTCAAAAAATATTGTTGCTCTAATGTTTGTCAACAATTAGATACTGGGATTTCTTATGGTAAGTTCAAACATGTGAATTCAAAGGATTGAAAGGCTCTTAATTTATTGAAATGTTTATATTTCTGAGTATTTCAGTGTACCGATATATCTCCGTGTATAAGGCGTACCCGCGTATAAGGCGCACCCCCTGTTTTGACCTTTTCTTGGTGAAAAAAAACGGAAGCATTTTCAATGATATTGCCGGCAGAAGGGAGGAGAGACAGGAGAGACAGGTAGGTAGGGAGAGAGAGAGGCAGGCAGGCAGGCAGCCAGGGAGGGAGAGAGGGAGGAGAGGCAGGCCGGCAGCCAGGAGGGAGAGAGGCAGGCAGGGAGAGAAGAGAGGGAGAGAGGGAGGGAGAGAGGCAGGCCGGCAGCGTGGGAGAGAGAGAGGGAGAGAGGCAGGCCGGCAGCCCGGGAGATGAGAGAGAGAGAGAGGGAGAGAGGCAGGCCGGCAGCCAGGGAGAGAGAGAGGGAGAGAGCAGGCCAGCAGCCTGGGAGAGAGAGAGGGAGAGAGGCAGGCAGGCACGCAGGCAGGGAGGGGAGGGAGGGAGGGAGAGCGGCAGGCCGGCAGCCCGGGAGAGAGAGAGGGAGAGAGGCAGGCAGGCAGGCAGGCAGGCAGGCAGGCAGGCAGGCAGGCAGGGGGAGGGAGGGAGGGAGGGAGGGAGGGAGGGAGGGAGGGAGGGAGGGAGGGAGGGAGGGAGGGAGGGAGGGAGGGAGGGAGGGAGGGAGGGAGGGAGGGAGGGAGGGAGGGAGGGAGGGAGGGAGGGAGGGAGGGAGGGAGGGAGGGAGGGAGGGAGGGAGGGAGGAGGGAGGGAGGGAGGGAGGGAGGGAGGGAGGGAGGGAGGGAGGGAGGGAGGGAGGGAGGGAGGGAGGGAGGGAGGGAGGGAGGGAGGGAGGGAGGGAGGGAGGGCGGCAGGCACGCAGGCACGCAGGCACGCAGGCACGCAGGCAGGGAGAGAGAGCGGCAGGGAGGGAGGGAGGCAGACTGGGTTCGGCAGAAGGTAAGCACAGCACTGAAGTCCGCTGCTGCTGCCGCTGCCTGGGCGGCCGAGGCCGAAGCCCCGTCACCCGCTCCCCCCAACCCCCGCCGGACACTCACCAAACCCCGGCTAACAGCGCCGGCCGCCCCCCTGTTTATTGTATCTCCGAGGCTCAAAATTGCTTGTACCTGCGTAGAGGGCGCACCCGCAACTTTCGAGATCTTCCGATGTGAAAAAATGTGCGCCTTATATGCGGAGATATACGGTAAGTAGATTTTAGTAGCATAATAGATATCTATTGTTTCAGAAGGTTCAGATACTTAAAACAAAATTGATGCATTGTATTTGTACTAATTTAGTCAGTTATCACATGAAGTCACGTATTGCAGTATTATCAATCTGTCTATTAATGCAAGTGCAAATTGTTGAGTCTTAGTGACCATTAAATGCTAATCCAAGATTTGTTTATTGCAATATTGTGTTTTCAGTTATGACAATCCTGCTATGTCCTGACATACTGTAATTAGTATATACTTTGGGGGATGGTTCCTTTTTTTTACAGTTTTTAAAAGATGAGTGGCCTGATAAGATTTTTCAAATAATAGGGTGTTATGGTAACATTTTAAGTAGCAATAATGTGACCTCTTGCATCAGGTAAAGCGTCTTTTCCAGGGAGTAATACTAGCAACAAGGACAAAAAGACGCTGAATGGATCATGAGCATTATACAGGGCAACAACTTCATAACACGGTCATGTAGGTCCAATGACTCAGGTCTCAGGCTTTAAAATGGCCCAATTTTAAAACTCCTGACTTCTGGGTTATAAGGATGTAACTGATGTCAGATGTTATGAATAGCATGCTTTTGTAGGATGTTAGAAGTGACGCAAGCAGTGATCTGACATCTTTTTCCCACATTGACTGGATTTGAATGAAGTGATGGTAAATGTTTAGGTAAGAAAAGGTTGGGGTCAACAATCCAATTGCCTCATAAGCAAACCCATGTTATATGTAGAAATGCACTTTGTAATCGTTGTTCTGTAGTTAGAATTATATAGGGATGGAAATCCACCACACAATGTTTTAAAAATGCTAATTTATATATAACAAGTTTTAAAATCCTTGTTTTTCAATTTTATTTCATTTTGGGATCCTTAGATATTTGCAGAAGAGGTAAAAGATAACCGAGTGATAAACTTTGAAGTTCAAGCTCGAAAACTGGATAATAAGGTATTTGTATGGTTTATGTTTAATGTCAAATTAATTGTCTTCATCTTCACACAGACACACAGACACACACAAACACACATACAAACACACACACAATCTCTTTGGTACATATTATTGCAGCAATTGTTCCGAGATCTGATGATGAATTTTTCCTCTTTGATCGTAATTTCTGCTCAGCACTTCTTACACTTGTATGACTGAGATTAGTGACTGAACAATGGGGAAGTCTGGAGCAGAGAGATACAAATTGTACAATGTGCAGATCTAAATCTTATTTACATTTTCCTGAATTTTACATGTCAGTACTTTTGCTTGCATGACATTTCCGATGGTAATAATAATATAATTATTATATAATCATTTGTATAACAATTATTATGTTATTTTATTCTGACAATACATTTGATATGGTGAGTCTGTGCACTTTGGAGATTGCTGATGGTATGTGTCTAGCACATTACTTTATCAGTAATGTGTCCCTTGTTAATTTTCAAAATTATCATTTACCCCCACCCAACCACATAACACACACCAGCCCCCTCATTCCACTTGCATTTTCTGACCAAGCTTTTCTTATATAACAAAATAACTAGCACATACAACATGAGAGGAATAACAATTAAATATACAATTTGGAAGGCTATAAAACGCTAAATAAGAGAGCTAAATAAATCAATGTACCGACACCTGTACCCCCTGGAAGTAATTTTGTATCCCCTGGTTGAGAACCGCTGATGTAGCCTTTGGCAAGATTGCTTTAAAATAGCTACATGCTTCCTGTTTGCACTGCTGAGAGGTTGCTTAATCACTTCAATGTAACCCATCAATAATACATGAATTTGTGAGTTTGCAATGTATCACATGTCTGTTTGAATAATTCCCTGTGTTTCATTCTTATGTGTGGTGCTCAGGATTTCTTTGGGAAATCTGATCCTTATTTAGAGTTCTACAAACAGACTGATGATGGGAAATGGCAGATGGCACATAGAACTGAGGTGAGAAATTCACTGTTCACGCTGGTCTTTCCTGTCACAACAAAGTGCGGTCAGTGTAGATTTACAAGCATGGTTACCAGGGTTGAGTGCACACAGTAAGTGAGAAAGATTGGACAGGTTGTGATTGTTTCTCTCTGGAGATGAGACATGTGAGAGAGGGAGCAATTGTTGATCAGTCCAAAACAAGGGGATTTACAACAACTTTGATTTATATAGCGCCCTCCATGCCGGACGGCGTCTCAGAGCGCTTCACTTAAAGGTAATATAACCAGTAGCTGATCCAACTAGAAGCTCAGGAAGAACAGCTTTATACAGAGGGTAGTGAGAACGTGGAATTCTCTGCTTGTAGTTGAAGCAAAAAGCAACCAATTTAAGAGGAAAAGTGATGCATATGTGAGAGAGAGAACTGAATAGAGGAGTATAAACAAAGGAAGGGGAGGAGGGAGGGGCAGGGTAGGGGAGAGGGAAAGAGGTGGGAGGCAATAGAAGGCACAATTGAAAAGCAGGGTCTTGAGACCGGCCTTGAAGAAGGCAAGGGAGGAAGCTAGGCAAAGGGACTGAGATGGAGTTCCAGAGTGTAGGGGCAGAGGCTGAAAGCCCGACCGTCAATGGTAGGGTGGGTCGAGCGGGAGACATGGAGCAGACTGGAGGGTACGGTGGGAGTGATGGCATTGCGGAACTTGGTGTGGGAGAGGACACGAGCTGCAGAGTATGGGATGATCTGTAGCTGGTGAAGGGAAGAACTGGGAAGGCCGACAAGGAGGGAGTTTCCATAGTCAAGCCTTGAAGTGTCGAATGCATGGGTGAGGGTTTCGGCAGCCTGAGGGGTGAGGCAGTGGCAGAGTCTGGCAATGTTACGGAGGTGGTGGAAGTCAGTACCTGTCATGGCATGGATGTGGGGGAGAAAGGACAGTTCACGATCAAACAAGACACCCAGTTTCATGACTGGCTTCATGAGATAGTGTGTGCAGCCAACGATGCTGATGCTGCCATCACCCAAGCAAATAGATCCATCACAAAACACTTAGAAAACTGAACAAATGCCGAAAAAAAACCTTTTGTAACTCATATAATACAGTATTAGTCATTCAGGCAATATTCCCATTAGGATGACATTCAAGATAAAGTTCCAATTCTCTCCTATCGCTAACCAAGGAAAACCATTGATAACTGTCCTAGATCATGATACAGGGACTTAATGCACTCATTGCGATCACAAAAACAAGACCCAAAGCAAAAGATTGAAATTATTAAATTTATTGACTTATGTTTCCCTACTTTAACCCTCTTTCCTTTGTTTGCAGGTCATCAAAAATAACTTGAATCCCATTTGGAAAGCATTTAAAATCCATTTACATTCTCTATGCAGTGCTGATTTACAGAGGCCTGTCAAGGTATTGGGAATCATATTAACCTATTTGGGAAAGAATTGTTGGTCTTTCATTATTTGAATACTGTACTAGGAAAAAATCTAAGCAACATAGAGTTATTGTTCTCACTTCGCCATAATATTTCATTGTGTATATACTAGGGAACGGCGATATGGGATTTTTCCGGATATGGATATATCGGTTTGCTCATACCTGCTTAAACCGATCTATCGAGTTTTTATACTGCGCATGCGCGTGCATTCGAAGTGCGCGTGCATTGATGGCGCGCGCGCATTTATGGTGCGCGCTCAGTCGCAGTGCGCGCGCATTGACGGTGCGTCCGCACTGACGATGCGCGCGCAGTCGCGGTGCACGCACATTTTGAAATGCGTGCTCTAGGTCCAGAAAGTTTGTAATGTTGGTGTCAAGGTCTGTTGAATTATACGATGTTGTTTGCTCCCTACCTCCCACTCTCCTTCTCTCCCTCCTCACCTCTCTCCTTCTCTCCCTCCTTTCCCCTCTCCTTCTCTCCCTCCTCCCTGTCTCCTCTCCCTCCTTTCCCCCTCTCCTTCTCTCCCTCCCTCCCCTCTCTCCTTCTCTCCCTCCTTTCCCCTCTCCTTCTCTCCCTTCTTTCCCCTCTCCTTCTCTCCCTCCCCCTCCACTCTCCCTCTCTCCTCTCCCTCCTCCCTTTCCCCTCTCCCTCCTTTCCCCCTCTCCTTCTCTCCCTCCCTCCCTCCCCTCTCTCCTTCTCTCCCTCCCTCCCCTCTCTCCTTCTATCCCTCCCTCCCTCCCTCCCCTCTCTCCTTCTCTCCCTCCTTTCCCCTCGCTCCTTCTCTCCCTCCTTTCCCCCTCTCCTTCTCTCCCTCCCTCTCCTCTCTTCCTCTCTCCTGCTCTCCCAACTTTCCCCCTCTCCCTCCCTCCCCTCTCTCCTTCTCTCCCTCCTTTCCCCTCGCTCCTTCTCTCCCTCCTTTCCCCCTCTCCTTCTCTCCCTCCCTCTCCTCTCTTCCTCTCTCCTTCTCTCACAACTTTCCCCCTCTCCCTCCCTCCCCTCTCTCCTTCTCTCCCTCCTTTCCCCTCGCTCCTTCTCTCCCTCCTTTCCCCCTCTCCTTCTCTCCCTCCCTCCCTCCCTCTCCTCTCTTCCTCTCTCCTTCTCTCCCTCCTTTCCCCCTCTCATTCTCTCCCTCCCTCTCTTCTCTTCCTCTCTCCTTCTCTCCCAACTTTCCCCCTCTCCTTCTCTCCCTCCATCTCTAAACACAAAATAGAACACACACACACCAAAAACAAAATCTAGAGATTTATTCTCCTCCATTTCTTGCTTGAAACTAGCATGTAATGTCCACGTGTAAATGAGATCTATTACAATAGAAAAGAGAGAGACAGACAGTCTGACTGTTAGAGTTAGAAGCCAGATTATCACTGCTGTGTGTGTCTGACTAGACACACACATAGAAGCAGTGATAATCTGGCTTCTAACTCTCTCACACACAAAAATAACACTTACAGCCACAAAATGCCACTTATTTTTATGTAGTCTGAAGTCTGAATTAATGTCCTTCGCCATTGGCAAGCTCTCCTTTGCTATGCAAAAAGTGACAGCGTTCGTGATACTTTGCCACTTTTTGTCCCCTCTCTGGTACAATGTTCTCCTCTTAAATAAAGCAGGAATTGTTTGAGCTGCACTGGCCCCACTACCTGTCGCTTTCTCCGAAGCGCTGGTTCGACTTCCTGCTGTTGTCGACAATGATTTCGCTCTGAGGGCAGCGTGCTGGGCGGGGTGGTGCTGCTTAATGTGTTGTCGCAGTTTGCTCGTGCTCGAATCAGATGTCTTAACCAAGACCTTGCAAACTGTACATCTATACACACCATTACTGACTGCATTGTTTTCAAAGTAGTCCCATACGGGGCTTCTTTTCCCCATGATGAGAAAGGTAAATTTTCAAACTACAATTTTCAGTGATGCGACTTTGTTAAGACGCCACGACTCACGTCGAGTATACGCAGTAAAGTGTGCGCGCGCATCGGATGTGCACGCCCGTTAATTGTGCGCTCGCACCGAATGTACGCGCATTCCATGCTCTAGGTCTAGGAGGTTGCAATGCCGGCGACAAGGTAAGCTGGAAAAGATCACATTACACTGATAATACCAACAATATTGATATATTGCCAGGAACGATATTAAAAATATATCGATGTATATTTTTAAAATCGAATCTCTCGATATAACAGTTTTTTTAGAATCACCATATCGGCACACCGATGTGAAAATCATATCGGGTTTAATCGAAAAACCGATTAATCGCCGTTCCCTAGTATATACTTTTGTAATGTAAATGCCATTGTATGATACAATAAGTGACAAGCCTTCACACTTCATACACACACCCGTGCTGGTAACATTCTCCCACTCTCCCATGTGCTAGTAACCCTCATGCCTCCATCCCACCTTCACCCCAGTGTAGAGTTCTGTAGCTCAGTGGTTAGAGCACTCGCCTTATAAGCATGAGACCTGTATTTGAATCCAGGCAGGGCGAAACCTTGGGCAAGTTTCCTTACTCCACACCCCTAATAATAATCCCTCCAAAAAAAACACAATTATAAAATTAAAACAAAAGTTGCTGGGGAAACTCAGCAGGTCAAGCAGCATCCATGGAGAAAGGAAAAAGAGTCAACGTTTTGGGTCTATAACCCTTCGTCAGAACTGTTCTGAAGAAGGGTTGTGGACCTGAAACGTTGACTCTTTTTCCTTTCTCCATGGATGCTGCTTGACCTGCTGAGTTTCCCCAGCAACTTTTGTTTTGTTTCAGATTCCCTGCATCTGTAGTATTTTGTGTTTTGTTTACAATTATAAAATTGTTCATTTCAATCCATGACTGTTTGTGGAACACTGCTGTGGGCAATTGGCTGCCACAATTTGCCCACAAATATACAGTCAATTCACTTTACAGTATGTTCTGGGAAGCACTTTGAGATGTCTAGAAGACGTGAAAAGCGCTATATCAAATTTAAAGATTCTTATTATAATAATAATTACAGAAGTGACTCATCCCCCTCTACAGGGGTTTTGGTTGGTGCAGTGTGATGTACCATTATAATGCTGATCCTGATTAGAATTGGGCTGTGTTAAATTATCAGCAACAGAACAAACTTTAATCTTCCAGCATTAAGTGAAACTAGCATTAGTTTCTGATACAGATGAAATTCTAGCATTGCTTAGCAGTTATGCGAATGCAATGTTTATTATTATCAAGTGCATGCTAACAAATGTACAGTATTAAATATGGTACAATGCTGAGTTACCCCACACCAATTTCAATGGGACTTATTTATAACACAGTATTTAAGATCCATAAAATCACAACCATACATATAGCAAGGCACGTTAGCTCATTTCTTGGGCGCCAAAACAATAAACACAATCTGACTTCCAGTTGCCATAGATATCCCTTCCTGCTCAGCAGTGATGGAATTAACTTTTCAGGGCAGTTTGAGTGATGGTTTCATTACTGTTAGTAAAAGTCTGACACAGAAGTTATTATTTTACTGTCTCTGGTTTCACAAATCCATTTTAAAATCTTGAATACTGCTGAGAGACTGAGCTGCTTCAAATTGCATAAATGCCTTTTTGACTCGGGACATAAAGTGCGGGGAGACTGTTTCACACCTGTGTTTTTTCGATTTGCTATGGAGACTCCAATATAAGTTGTGGAGACCTATAGTCGAGATGATCTTGAGAAGTTGCTTTCACTAGAACAATTGATGGTGCACTATAAAACAAGTACTGCCAATCCAAATCCATTTGAGGTTCTGATCAGAAATAGTTCCCAAGACCAATAAAGGGGCTATTTTTAATATGAAAGAGATAGTTATGTAGCTCGGGGGAATAAATAGTAGCAGGAAATATAAATCCTGCTGCCTGATCAGAATCGATCTGTTGAATAGTCCAGTCCAGAACTGCACCTTATGCAGTTTCATTCCAGACAGATGTTAACTTGTAATTATATGGTTTGCATTGAAGTTGTGCAATGAACATACCAAATTGGATCCGTAATGCTGCAATCTGGAACTAATAACTTTTGACTTTATCCTGCTTTAGGTGGAGTGTTATGACCAGGATGATGATGGCTCACATGACTTAATAGGTTCATTTGAGACGACCGTCGAAAAACTCCAAGAGGCCTTTCAGAACTCAGTAAGACTTTGTTTGGGGTTGAAATGCTAAGATCCTGTCATTGTGTTTATGCTCCAGCGTGTAGGTTATTATTTATTATTTCTGTGTGGGTTGGGGGGATCTTTGTTTTTCATTTCACTTTAAAGACCCTTTAGATTTAATAGGACGCTTACATTGAGATAGTACAGCGTTTGTACTATGTCTTTGCCCGAGAGAGAGTGAGAAAACTGGGGAGAAGCTTACCCTCACTGGCTCAGCATGTTTATGTAGTGAGTGGATGTGAATCCCTTATCTTTGAGATATTAAGCAGCCTTAGCTATTGTAGGATCAGTGTGAAACGTGGCTTAGAGTCCTGGGTTAAAATTCCTATTCCAGAGCGCTATCCAACACCCATATACCCCTTTCCTCTTAAATTAAAGGGAGGTCATATATTTAGACATTTCAGCATGGTTGGCTACAACAACAGCAACTTTGATTTATATAGCTTCCTCCACGTCGGATGGCGTCTCAGAGCGCTTCACAGTAGCAGATCCTGGGACCGAGCCAGGGGCAGAGGTAGAAAGGTGACCAAAGGTGCGGTTGAACAGAAAGGCTATTTTTTCATCATGACTGCCTGTTCTGCAGAAGGCTCACTAAAGCAATCTGCTCTAACCCCATTTTTCTAACTCTTACCTGGTATGATTTAAAACGGATTATCTTTCATCTAATTCCCAATCAAATAGCATAATTTGCTTTAATATTCAGTTATGGTAACAGTTTCCAAATCCTAGGTAACTCAATGAGGACTAGCAAATATTTAGCAGAAAAACAGAAGAATTTGCACTGGAAACTGTGTTCAAGCACAGGAATGTCCTCTTGACATGAAAGGCGCTATGCAAATGTAATTTTGTAGTTGTTGTCAGTTAGATGTAATATTTCATTCAGGAGGCAGGAAGGTGAGAAGTGATTTGTGTGTAAGATTGCTGCCCATTGTTTGTAGTCCAGGCCTTTTGTGTCAATCGAGTGGCCACAGTAATTGCTACCTAACATATCTGAATGGATTATTGAATGGAATTTCCAGTTGTCTGAATAATTTGAGTGAAGTACAGTATGTTCCTATGTGCCGTATTTGTACTGTTGTCTTTTGTCTTTGTACGACATGTATTCACTCCCTGATAAAGTGTTTCTCTCACAGACAGAGTTTGAGTTTATTAATGTAAAGAAAAAGGGGAAGAAAAAGAATTACAAGAATTCTGGAACTTTGAATGTTAAATTATGTCAGGTACGTAGTACTGCGGATTTTTTGTTTTCATGATTGTTTGTTCTTACTAACCTCAACAAGCCAGTCAGGAACCTGGGTGTCTTGTTCGATCCTCAACTGTCTTTCCTTCCCCACATCCAAACCATGACCCGCTCTGCCTTCCCTCACCTCCGCAACATTGCCCGACTTCGCCTCTACTTCACCCCTCAAGCCACTGAAACCCTCAGTCAATTCAAGCCATTGGCTCCCCATTACCCAGAGGATTCAATTCACGATCCTGGTCCTCCCCTTCAAAGACATCCATGGCCTTGCCCCACCCTACCTTTGTGACCTCTTAACCCCCGACCCACCTGCCTATTCCCTCTGCTCAGTGGGCTCCAGCCTATTCCATGTTCTCCGACCCACCTGCCCCACCATCAGCGGGCGAGTCTTCAGCCACTCCCCAGGTAGCAAGACCATGTGGGGCCCATATGGGCATGGATCAACCCAATTTGTCCCATATGGGGCCCATATGGGCTTGCTACCTGGGTCTGCCCCTAACCTCTGGAATTCCATTTTGTTCTTGTTCTGTCAGACTCAAGCTGAATAAAGTATCCTCCATTCAGTTAGTGATATTAGGAGGAGATTTTAAACCTCCTGAGTACTTCTCAGGATTTACTGTAAAAACGTTCCTGGAATCGACGAGGGTTCCAGGAACTGTAGTTTTTTTTATAGTAAATCCTGAGAGATGCTTTCCAGATACTTTATTTAGCTTGAGTCTGACAACAACAACAACAAAATGGAATTCTAGAACATTGAACAGATCTTGAATTGAATCCTCTGGGTAATGGGGGGCCAATGGCTTGAATTGAATGAGTGTTTCAGCGGCTCAACATCCTCCATCTAAATAAAGCAGACATTGCACTGACAGGGCCAAGTGTCAAATCTATTGTGAGCAGTCTCCCTTTTGCCTTACAAAGTCAGTTCCGGCCTTGGCACAATATTTAATATTAATTGCGTTTATTCCTATCTTAAAATGCTTTCAAATGATCAAATCAGAAAACAAATGTTGAGTAGGCTTTATGTGTTCCAGAGAAGTTAAGAAAATAATTGATTGCTTTTATTTCAAACGTTTAACTTTGCAGATTGTGAAGGAGTACACTTTTCTGGACTACATTATGGGTGGATGTCAGATGAACTTTACTGTAAGTAAATTGTTCAGATTTAAAATGTATTCTAATAGTGATAATCTTTGTGGATTGCATTTGTAGTAACACTATTACAGTAAAAGCCCGTTTATCCGGCACCCTTGGGACCTGGCCAATGCCGGTTAAAGCGCGTGCCAGATATTCGGCTGAAAATACAATTTTTTTTTAAATGCATTTTTCTGGATAAATTCCAGTTAATCGAATGCGGACTTTTTTTGAGGTGCCAGTTATATGGAAGTTACAGTTGATCGGGTCACGGATAAACAGGCTTTTACTGTATAATGATATGGTGCAGTAAAACCTCAATACACCGACATTCTGAAAGCTGGCAACTCCCTAAAAGACTCCCTAAGATTTAAAAATACATACAGTATAAATTTTTTTCCACTGTCCAAGAAATCTCCCAAAGTTCAGAACAGCTGCTTGTAGTTCACGGAGTGGCTGCTCTGTCATCCGGCTCTGTGGGTGGAGCTCACACATTTTTTCCCTTCAGTGCTATGTTTATAGCCCACATGGCGTTTGGGGCGGAGTTTCCCCAGCCATTACTAGGGTAAATTCTAAATATTGGCAACGCCGAAATCCAGGAGGTGAGTGGGCCTAACTGTGCCAGATTATCGAGATTTTATCGTAATAAAAACAACAATAATAATACTACTTGTATTTGATATAACACCTTATCGTGTCTTCAAGATGTCTCAAAGTGCTTCAAGATTATACTGCAAATTGCATTGAATGTACAGTTGTGGGCAAAACACAGCAGCCAATTTTTGCACAGCAAGGTCCTGCAAACAGTCATGGATTGAGTGACCAAATTATCATTATTTTTAATTGACTAAGAACTGAATTCCTACTTAGTGCTAGGTAGACAAAAGCTTGTGGAGTAAGGAAACTTGCTTAATGTACTGCCCTGCCTGAAAATCGACTCCATTCCTCTCGCTTGCAAGACGAGTGCTCTAACCAATATGTTACAGGACTCCATTGCCTAGTTAACTGCATGTGAATTGTAGTAACTAGATATGGATTGAAATGATGTTAACTGGATTTGGATTGTTGCTCTGTTAATTAGTTATGCTAGGCTAAAGCATAAGTGAGTAAGATATATAAATGCTCTGAAACATTACCCCGTGTGAAGGGCACTATATAAACGCAAGCTGTTGTTGCCATTATTGTTATTGGAGTCTTTCTATAATAATAATAATAATAATGTCTGCTCATGATTGCTCCCTAAATCATTCATTTACCATGGACAAACTTTTCTCCTCACCCTACTCAACTTGGGCCAAAGCTGCTTGTTGCTGCCACTGATCCAGTCATCCAGACTACTGTGTCATTGAACCTACAGAGTATTTCAGTTGTGGTTTATGGAATATTGGATTATCTCTGCTATAAAGTTTTTGAACAAACATGTCACCTTGAACGATAATGGCGATATGTATTTCCTTAATAGATGCAGTAAATAAATTCTTGTTTCTTAAATGCAGGTTGGAATCGATTTTACAGGCTCAAATGGGGACCCTCGTTCACCAGATTCCCTACATCATATCAGTCCTAATGGACTTAATGAATATCTGATGGCCATCTGGTCTGTTGGAACGGTCGTTCAAGACTATGATTCGTAATGCATCTGTTTTTATTATTCTTAATACTACACTCAAACACATTATTATTCCTCTAATTCCTTAATTCTTGCATTTGCTGTAACAACAAAATTACATTTATATAGGGCCTGAAACGTTGGTAGGACAGCCCAAGATACTGGAAAGTTAAGGGTTTGCATCCAAGCTGGGAGTTGGAAACAAGTAGGTGGAGAGTAGGGGAAGTGGAAGGGTGGCTAAAAGCACGAATAAAAGTCTTAAGATGGGCCTTGAAGAATATTTATTTACACATCATCCCAAGACCCCATCCTGTGTGAAGCTATATAAATGCAAGTTATTATTTGATGTTGTGCCTTTCATGTCATTAGGATGTTCTGAAGTGCATAGAATCATACAGATGTACAGCTCAAGTCTGCACTGGATCTCAGAGCAAGCTACACTTTCAATCGCTTCACAGTATTTTATTGTGTATTTTGTAGGGGCAGCCAATTTGTGCACAGTAATGTATTACAAGCATCCAGCTAGTGAATGACACATTTTACCAAGGGAAATCTTGGCCAAGAAATTGGGAGAAATTTCTCTTTCATATGGTGCCATCTTTAAAACACACAAGGCTTTGGTTCACCTGCAGGATAGCATGTTGAATAATGCAGCGCTCCTCAGTACTGTACCCTAATTCAGGGTACAGTATACTGTGAATTCAAAATTCTAATTGAGGGCCTTGAACCCACAGTCTTCTGACTCAGAGGTGAGAGTGCTACCAATTGAACTAGACTGAAGCATATAACACATGATCACTACTATACATCCATAACACTATCCTAGAGGTTGAGCTGTAAATAGACCAACAATACTGTATCTGCTGAAACCCAAGTGAGAGACCTTCTAACCATCTGTATTCTCTAAGAAAACCAAATGCCACACGTACATACTGTATTTTCCTGCTGACAATGACATATCCTCTGTCTCTTTCTCCCTCACTCATAGTTTACCAGCAGCTATCTAACTGGTTATTTCTTTACAGAGATAAATTGTTTCCAGCATTTGGATTTGGTGCACAGATACCCCCGAACTGGAAGGTAAATAAAAGTCACTTACATTTAAAAATAAGTACTACAGTAAAAGCCCGTTTATTCAGCACCCTCGGGACCTGGCCAATGCCGGCTAAAGTGCCTGCCGGATATTTGGCCAAAAACGTTAAAAAAAAAACATTTCAATGCATTTTCCGGATAAATTCCAGTTAATCGAATGCGGACTTTTTTTTTGCGATGCCGGATATACAGAAGTTACGGTTGATCGGGTGCCGGATAAACAGGCTTTTACTGTAAATCTTTTCTACAATAAATCTACATTATATATGAGACATTGTTTCTTCTTTCAGGTATCCCACGAGTTTGCACTTAACTTCAGTGCTGATAATCCATTCTGTCCAGGTATGGAATTAAATTTATACATGATGTTAACTTAATAAAAGTTATGTGCAATTTAGGTACCCCAATATAGAGGGCATCAAGTACAGAGAGAGTTGGTGTGCAAAATGTGTAGCTCTGGAGGTAAGGGCAGAAGGAGACCATTGGGCTTATCAAACTTTTGGTAGTGGTTAAATAACGTCCTGGATAGGGAGTGGTAGGGTCCGTCGATATGGAAATTTTCCGATATCGATATATCGGTTGGCCCATATCGATATATATCAATATCGCGGGTTTTTTTGTCCTGCGCATGCGTGCGCATTCAGAGCTACATGCGCATTTGGAGGTGCGCGCGTATTCGGGGGTGCATGCGCATTCTGGTGTGCGCACGCATTCGGATGTCGGCAAGGTAAGTTGAAAAAGTTCACATTATACCGATATAACCGATATATCACTGGACACAATATACCGATATTTGCAATATACCGATTTTTTTTTATATACTGAATTTTCTAATATACCGATATATTTGAATTTCCAATATTGGCATATTGATTTGAAAAATTATACCAATATAACCCATATATCGCCGGACACTAGGGAGTGGCAACGAAGAGACAGTTGCTGGAGTTGTAAGATGGGAATGTGATAGCAAGTGTTTGTGGCAACTACATTAATTAGCCTGACTATAGCAACGGATTGACAATCTACTGATGTCATTATGATATAAAACAGCAAAAGCCTTCCTTTCTCACTGCTATTCTAAAGTTTCATGCTATGTACAACCCAACTTAATTCTACACAACTGCAGGATTTACAATACAGTGGATATTTATTTTTCTTTTAGTGAATGCATTTAACGTTTGATTATTGGTTACATTATTTAGGTGTACAAGGGATTGTGGATGCCTACCGCAACTGTCTGCCTCAAGTCAAGCTATACGGGCCCACAAACTTCTCTCCCATAATAAACCATGTGGCCGGATTTGGAGTTGCAGCAGCACAGCAGCCAACAGCTTTGGTAAGTCAACAAGACGGAAGCCATATTCCTTGGCTCCCGTCGACATCTTTTATCCCATGGTTCCAACATCCTCAACCTATCCGACCTGTCATTAAAACTCTGAATCTGTACGCAACTTAGGCTTCAGGTTCAGTCCTTCCTCCCCCACATCCGGTCTCTCATCAGCACCGCTTTCTTCCATCTCCGCCACATCGCTCGTCTCCACCAATATCTCAGACCAGCAGACTCTGGTGTATGCCTTTGTCACCTCTTGGCTGGACTACTCTAGTGCCCTCCTCCCCGGTCACCCTTCCTCCACCATGCACAAAATTTAGCTCATACAAAACTCCACCACCCACATTCTCACCCACACCAAATTTCGTAAACCGATTCCCTGTCACAGAATGGATTGACTTCAAGATCCTCACTCTTGTGTTTAAATCCCTACATTCCTCTGCACCCCCTACCTTTCTAACCTCTCTCCTCACAGCAGTACCCACTGTCTCCTCTTTACTGGATCCGGCCTCCTCTATGTCCCCTGAATCCTTCGCTCCACCATCAGTGGCCGTGCTTTCAGACACTATGCCCCAAACTTTAGAACTCCCTCCCTCCTCAACTCCTTTGTTTTGTTCCCTCCTTTCCCATCTTCCTTTCTCTACATGCCTGATATTAATCCCTCAAAAAGAAACAATAATAAATTGGTCATTTCAATCCATGACTGTTTGTGGGACACCGCTGTGCGTAATTGGCTGCCACGTTTCGCCCACAAATATACAGTGAATTCACTTTACCGCATATTCTGTGAAGCGCTCTGAGACATCTAAAAGACATGAGAAGTGCTGTATCAAATGCAAGGATTATTATTATTAATTCACTATTCACCTCATGGCTGGTTGCATAAATGTACTGGTGGAATTGGTTGACACATTGTTTTGCAAAAATGGTTACAACATTGACAGTAACTATCCGTGAGATGTTTCAATGCTGTGTAATAACTTATCGCAAGTTATTTCAATAGAAAACTTCTATGATATTTAGAGCCTGCATGTTTGAATTTTGAAATATTTCTAAACAGCAATATTACATCCTGCTGATTATCACGGACGGAGTGATAACTGATTTAGATGATACGCGACGTGCCATAGTCAACGCTTCCAAATTGCCAATGTCCATCATCATCATTGGTGTTGGTGGAGCTGATTTCAGTGCCATGGAGTTCCTGGATGGTGACGATGGTGTTCTTCGATCCCCCACCGGAGAAGTGGCCATCCGAGATATTGTCCAGTTTGTGCCTTTCAGGAAGTTTCAAAATGTAAGTGTCTCGTGTAATGTGTTTAACTTTATTGTTGTTTAGATTTACAAAGAAATATTGAAGCTAGTCAATAGGGAAAATGCAAAAATCCTTGATTAGTGTTACTAACTACACAGGGTGGGGTCACACCACAATATTCCGTGGATGAGCCTGGATTTGCCAATAGCATAAGTCTGAGATGGGGGTGTGGTGGGAGGATGTGTGGGGGAATTGCAGTTAGTATTCATATTTCAAGTTCAATGCATGTATAGCAATTTGATATTAATCCAGGGAAACTTTGATAGTACTTTTGAAATAATTTTAATATCTGTGTTGATTTATCAGTTACACATAACAACACCAACAAAATTACACTTGTATAGCGCCTTTCAAATCAGGAGGACATCCCAAGGAGCTGAAGTTATCACATAACTTATCACATAGTTATCACATAATTATATGATTTTTCTCTCATTTTTCAGGCACCTAAAGAAGCTCTTGCACACAGTGTATTGGCTGAAGTGCCTCAGCAAGTGATGTCCTACTTCAACACACGTAAACTGCGCCCTCCCAATGAGACCAGTGCCTGATGTTCTCTGGATGTATTATCATTTTACTTCAGTGGTATCGTACATTTGTGTCTATTATGGAAGCAAATGTGTCATTGTTATAATGCGTTTATATTATGATTAATCAGAATGCTCCTTTAAAGGATAGTATGGAGAAGAGAAATTGCACTTATCTCTTTCCTTTCTCTCTCTCTATCTATATTATGTATGTGAATGACTTCAAGACATTAAATTGCTTTCCTTCATGCGCACTTCATAGAGACTTAACATTTGAGGATCTCTTTGTTCAAGATTGATTCATGGAGGACATAGTACGGTATATATCACATGCATGCATCAAAATGGCTCAATACAGAAGTTGGCTATAAGACTTATGCAGATGATGATCCAGATGGCACTCTGTGTGTTTTCATTAAAGCATACAGATATTGACTGCTGAGATACCTGGTTTGGACCAGGATAGTAGAGAGGATGCCTCTTGGCTTTAATGTCCCAGACTACGAAGAGAAAAATGATAATAATCATACTAATAATAATCCTTACATTTATATAGTGCTTTCCACATTGACATCTCAAAGCGATTCACAGAATACAACAATGTCCCAATGTTGGGACCAGAGCAGGAAAGCTGGGATTCCAGTGTGCTTCTCTTTACCTCTCTTCCTGGCTAGAAGCATGTGTGAATAAATAAACTCACGCTCAGCTGTAATGGCTCAGAGTTAAATAATCGACTCTGGCTCAGTGTTGTTTCAATACAGTACAGTCCTGTAGCTCAGTGGTTAGAGCACTTGCCTTAAAAGCGAAAGACCTGGGTTCAATTCCAGGGAGGATAAAACTTTGGGCGAGTTTCCTTACTCCTCACGCCTAATAATTATCCCTCCAAAAAAAAATCGGTCATTTTCAATCCATGACTGTTTGCGGGACACTGCTGTGTGCAATTTGCTGCCACATTTCGCCCACAAAATATACAGTCAGTTCACTTTACAGTATATTGTGTGAAGCACTTTGAGATGGTTTAAATGAAGGACCACACCTGAATAATTGATCTGTTTTTTGCGACTTTATCACCTGCATTTCCAACATTTATGTGTTTTTTTAAAAGTAATTTTCATTGTAGGATGGCAACGCATTAAATGCACAGGAAATGCTTTGTCACAAACATTCATCCTGCTTTGAGTCACCCTTCTTCTTTCAACAACAAAACAAAAACATTCCACCTATATAGCACCTTTCACGTCAGGAGGACTTCTCAAGGCGCTGGATTAAGTTGCTTCATTCCATTAGACTAATTTGTTGAACCACCTTAACCTTCAATCAAGTATTCACGATTGTTATTGAGATCCATTTTTTCATGTCGGTTCTGAGACAAATTATTTTTGATAATATTTATAACATTGTAGTATTTTGGAGTTAACTTGATTGTTATAGTGTTCAGTTTTATCATCGTTATTGAAACATTTATGAATTATGGCCAAATGAAATCTATGAAATATTATAAAATGAGCAATGATTTATATAGGTAGTATGTTTTTGAGTTACGAGGGGATGAAAATTGTGATATTGTGAAAATGGTGATGAGCATTACCACTGATATCACATTGTTAGTGCAAACTTTCCCTGATTGTGTCAAATTGGAAGGGACTGGATCACTTGCAGAGCCCATTTTAAACATCAACCTTTAAAGTTAATCAAGCTGATGATCCACAGACATACTAACGTGCAATTTTACCTTATCTTAGGTTCAGTGGTGCATTCATACCTCATGCCTAGAAATACAATCACTGCCTTTTACAGTAAGTCCTGTGAAGCACTTTGATGATGTTTTGACAAGGTGCAATACCAAATACAAAGATGATTATTATTATATGATGCATTGTGTTAATACATTTTATCTGCAACTAAGCAATACCAAACATGTATAGTGAACTCCTGATAACTCAGCAATCCCAATGAAAAAGGGCTCAGTGGCAAGGTATATACATAAATGCATAAATAAATGCGGTCGGGATATTGACATCACAATAATCTGTGAATTTGACTAAGTTGCAATGACAAGTTAAGCCAGGATCGAGTTATCAGGACTGCAATATATATATATATATATATTTCTAACCAAGTGAACAAGTGAAAGCAAGTTACATCAGAACTGATTCATGTCCACAAAGAAAATTGTTTTCTGACGTCCACCATCTTCTTTATCATATGCGTTGCTTATGGCACTTCTGTAATAAAGAATAAAAATATCTTTTATACCATATTTGTTTTAGAAAAACATCAATTGTATTAGTCATACATGCTTTTATTTATTTAAAGAAAAATTTGTGGGAATAGGGAATGAAATACTCCAGAAGATCATCAAGGCAGCAACAACTTAAATGTGAGATAGGGTCTCAAAATTCTGAACAATGGTCTAGTTTGATGGTGAACCAGGAAGAAAGGAGAGTTGACCATAGGCACTGTCAAAGAGGGAAGTTTTCTGGTGTGAACTGAAGCTGGGCAAAAAGGGATCAAGTTAGAGGATTTAGGCAGATTCTGGACATAGTCACTGTAGGGATGGCCACCCATGGTGGAGCAGAGAGGTGGAGAAGGTTTAAGGCAACCAATCAGGGGCAGGTAGAGGAATAGAATGTGAGCTGGTTGGAGAGGTAAAAAAATTACAATGGCATGAGTGATTTTGTAGGTAACCGTGACAATATTGAAATCAGTCCCTTCTACGGCGGGGAGTCAAAGAGCCTGGCAAGGATCAGGTTAATAAGGGAGGGTGGCAAAAAGCAAGAGTGTGATGACAGTCACACTGCAGGCTCTGAGTCATACTCCACCACTGTCAAGCACACTGGGACCCAACCCTATGTGTGGGGCGCTATATCAATGCAAGTTGTTGGTAGATAGATTCTCAGTGATGTTCAATATGTATTCATATTGAATCTCCTAAGTGTATAAAGCTGGTTAGGACAAATGTATGCAAAATGAGAACATCAAGAAGTGGAACAGGCTCAATAGGGTGAATAGTCTTTTCTTGTTCAATGTTCAAGATATCGATAGTATTAACAATAATATAATCCTTGCATTTGTTATAGTGCTTTTCATGTCTTCTAGATATCTTAAAGCACTTCACAAAATATACTGTAAAGTGAATTGACTATATTTGTGGGTGAAACGCGGAAGCCAATTGCGCACAGCAGTGTCCCTCAAACAGTCGTGGATTGAAATAACCAAATTACTATTGTTTTTGAGGGACTATTATCAGGCATATGGAGTAAGGAAACTTTCCCAAGGTTTCGCCCTGCCTAGAATTGAACCCAAGTCTCTCGCTTTCAAGATGAGTGCTCTAATCACTGAGCTACAGGACTCCACATTAAAAGGCAAACAATTCCTTTCTGTACTGTACTGCCATTGTTATTTCAAATTAATCTTCAGCACCACCCATTATTCACACAGAAGAAAAATGCAGTAAACGCCTTCAATTAGTCAGAAAAGCTCTGACTCCCTTTTTCTTCATAGTAATTTGTTAATTGAGTATGCATCTCAAGGTGCCTGTAGAAATGGAGATTGCTTTATATTTTTTCCCATTAAATATTGTACCATCTTACTGTATATCTGCTTAATATGTGCAGGTCAGCTTTAGTAAATATGAACAAATTATTTTAGTCAACAACAACAACAGTTTAAACTTATAAAGCGCCTTTCACGTCGGGAGGACGTCCCAAGGCGCTGCACAGGAGGCGTGTGACCTGAGCTGGGAGGGGAGTGTACGGGAAGGGGTGAAACACGTAGGGGAGGTCGAAAAATTCGGGGGGGAACAAAAGGCACGGTCGAAGAGGAAAGTCTTCAAACCGGCCTTGAAAGAGGAAAGGGAGGAAACAAGGCGGAGGGATTGGGGGATGGAATTCCACAGGGTGGGAGCGGAGAAACTGAAGGCCCGGCCTCCAATGGTGGGGCGGTTCGGGCGGGGGGCTTGGAGCAGGCCAAGTCCTGCTGAACAGAGGGTCCGGGTGGGCTTATAGGGGGAAAGTAAATTGGTTACGTAGGATGGGGCAAGGCTGCGTAAGGCCTTGAAGGTGAGGACGAGGATCTTGAACTCGATCCTCTGGAGGATGGGGAGCCAGTGGAGACGGGCGAGGGTGGGGGTTATGTGGTCGCGGAGGCGGGTGCGGGATAGTAGATGGGCTGCAGAGTTTTGGATGACCTGCAGCCTGTGAATGGAGGAGCTGGGGAGGCCGACGACGAGGAGAGAGTTTCCGTAGTCCAGCCGTGAGGTGATGTACACGTGCACGAGTGTTTTGGCAGCGTGTGGGGTGAGATAGATGCAGAGCCTGGCAATGTTGCGTAGGTGGAAATAAGCGGTGCCGGTCATGGCACAGATGTGGGGGAGGAAGGAGAGTTTTTGGTTGAACGTGATGCCGAGGTTCCTGACTGGCTTTGTGAGGTGGTGAGTACAGCCTTGGATGTTGAGGCTGGCAGCGCCCGATGTGCGGAGGCGCTGGCTTGAGCCAATCAGGAGGGCCTTGGTCTTGCTCACGTTTAATTGGAGGAATTTGTCCCTCGTCCAGGACTCAATGTCGGACAGACATGCTGTCAGAACATCGATGGTCTGGGGGTTGAGGGATGAGGCGGAAAGGTGCAGTTGGGTGTCGTCCACATACATGTGGAAATTTACCCCATGTTTGCGAATGACATCGCCCAGAGGGAGCGTGTAAATGGTGAAAAGGAGGGGGCCGAGGACAGAGCCCTGAGGGACGCCGTGAGAAACTGTGCGGGGGTTTGAGGAGAAACCGTTGGAAGATACAAAATGTAGGTGGTGGGTCAGGTAGGAATGGAACCAGTCAAGGACTGTGCCTTGAAGGTTGAGGTGGGAGGAAAGACGTTGGAGGAGAATGGTGTGATCGACTGCAGCAGACAGGTCAAAGAGGAGGAGGCAGAGGGAGCCCTGGTCGCAGGTGGTTAGGATGTCGTTTGTAACCATGACCAGGGCAGTTTCTGTGCTGTGAGCAGAGCGGAAACCTGATTGGAGGGGTTCAAGGAGTGAGTGAGTTGAGAGGAAAGAGCGGAGCTGGGAGGCAACCACTCTTTCAAGGACCTTAGATATAAATGGAAGGTTGGAGATGGGTCGGTAGCTTGATGGCTGCGACGCATCAAGGGAGGGTTTTTTCAGGATAGGGGTGATGGTGGCTGTTTTAAGTGAGGTAGGGACGGTGCCTGAGGAGGGGGAAAGGTAAAAGATGAACCTTTGCTTCCCTATATTTTGAGCTAGTGCTGGTTTTTACACGGCATGTTTTCATTTGTAAAGGAACTCCACACTCCGTTTGAAATACTACTGACCTTTGATATAATAAGGTCTATTACAATACTCTGTGACTTGCACTGTGAATTCTACTCTACAAACACAGAAGGGCACCATGGCAACCCAGGAACAACTGCACCGTAGTTGTGGAAATGGTGGAGATGCTTATTGTTGTAGTTATAAGTTTTCTTCCACAGTGCTGTCTCCGTTTGGGAAACAGAGAAAACAACAACAACAAGATTACATTTGTAGAGCACCTTTCATGTCAGGTGCATGTCCCAAGGCCCTGAATAGTCGGGAGTCAGAACCTGAGTGGGTGGCAGGGTTATATATATATATAATAATAATCCTTGCATTTGATATAGCGCTTTTCACATCTTACTAACGTCTCAAAGCGCTTCACAGAATATACTGTAAAGTGAATTGACCGTGTATTTGTGGGCAAAACGCAGCAGCCACTTGCACACAGCAGCACCCCACAAACAGTCGTGGATTGAAATTTTTATTGTTGTTTATTTTGGACGGATTATTATTAGGTGTGTGGAGTAAGGAAACTTGCCCAACGTTTTGCCCTGATCTGCCTGGTTTCGAACACAGGTCTCGCGCTTGTAAGGCGAGTGCTCTAAGCCCTGAGCTACAGGAGCTTAATCTGACTAATCACACATAAGATCGCTTTGGATGAAGCTGATGCTATGGCCTGCCAGATTTCAGCCTTCTAAAACTGGTCTTTGGTTTGTAAAGTGGGTGCTCTAACCACTGAGCTGCAGTATAGAGTGGTGTAAGGCTTTAAATAGAAATCAGAATTTAATCAGTGCAAAGCTTTAACATTTGCCAATGCAACAGACCAGAAAAGCACAGAGAAATATTTCTTCAGAGTATAATTAACAATTGGTGAGAGTTTGCACAAAGTGGCTGAGATCAAGCCCCGGGGGTGGGGGATGAGGAACCTGCTGGGGGAGGGAAGAGGAACCTTCCTGGGGGTGGGAGAAGGAGCCTACTGGGGGGAGGAGCCTGCTGGGGGTGGGGGATGAGGAACCTGCTGGGGAGGAGGAGCCTACTGGAGGAGGAGGGAGAGGAGTCTGCTGGGGGAGGAGCCTGCTGGAGTGGGAGGAGCCTGCTGGAGGGGAGGAGCCTGGTGATGGTGGGGAGCCTGCTGGAGGGGGAGGAGCCTGCTGGAGGGGGTGGAGCCTGTTGGAGGAGGGGGGAGGAGCCTGCTGGAGGAGGAGGGGGAGGAGCCTGCTGGAGGAGGAGGGGGAGGAGCCTGCTGGAGGAGGAGGAGGGGGAGGAGCCTGGTGGAGGAGGAGGGGGAGGAGCCTGCTGGAGGAGGAGGGGGAGGAGCCTGCTGGAGGAGGAGGGGGAGGAGCCTGCTGGAGGAGGAGGGGGAGGAGCCTGCTGGAGGAGGAGGGGGAGGAGCCTGCTGGAGGAGGAGGGGGGAGGAGCCTGCTGGAGGAGGAGGGGGAGGAGCCTGCTGGAGGGGGTGTTTCCAGGATTAAATTATTTCTGCAGATTGCAGTGAAACCACCGGAAACTCCCGGGGGGAGGGGCCTGCGCCGCGCTCAGCCAAGTGTCAGCCCTGCCCTGAGCCACACTGTCCAGCCCTGTGTGTGTGTGTGAGCCCTGCCCTGAGCTGCCTGTGTGTCAGCCAGCCCTGCATCGAACAAGAGGTTCCCCCCCCGCCCTGTAAAAGGCGCCGTCACCATTCAGGTATTGTATTGCACTTTCTAAATGCAAGTTTCTACATTATATTCTGCTGGGAACTCTGTCTCCCCCCCCCCCCCCCCCCCCCCCCCCCCTCTCTGTCTCTGTCTCCCCCCCTCCCCCCCCCCCTCTCTGTCTCCCCCCCCCTCTCTCTGTCTCTGTCTCCCCCCCCCCCCCCCTCTCTCTGTCTCCCCCCCCCTCTCTCTGTCTCTGTCTCCCCCCCCCCCCCCCCCTCTCTCTGCCTCCCCCCCCCCTCTCTGTCTCTGCCTCCCCCCCCCCCCCGTTCCCTCTCTGTCTCCCCTCCTCCCCCCCTCTCTCTCTGTCTCCCCCCCCCCCTCTCTGTCTCTGTCTCCCCCCCCCCCCTCTCTGTCTCTGCCTCCCCCCCCCCCCCTCTCTGTCTCTGTCTCCCCCCCCCTCTCTGTCTCTGCCTCCTCCCCCCTCTCCCCTCACTGTCTCCCCTCCTCCCCCCCTCTCTCTCTCTGTCTCCCCCCTCTTCCCTCTCTGTCTCCCCCTCTTCCCTCTCTCTGTCTCCCCCCCGCCCCCCCTCTCTCTCCCCCTCTCCTTCCTCCCCCCCCCCCCCCCTCTCTCTGTCTCCCTCTCCCCTCCTCCATATATATCTGCTGTAAACTGGGAAGTGTTTCTGTACAGATTTGTATTGAAAAATACTGTACATGTTGTTTGTTGACAGCTCAGTGTTGGTTGCTTGTTGGTGGGGAGCCTTAGACCTTAGCTTAGGCTTCCTCAGACAAGCTGCAGGAAATCCTGAAACTGTATGTTGGGTAATAATGAGACTTGGGATGTCCCAGCAATGATCCATCCAGATTCACAGGAAGCAAAGTGACCTAAGTATCCAATAATCATAACTGGTTTATAATATCACAGCATGTTACAGAATCTGGCTATTTGCCCATTGAGCGTGGGTGTGGGTTGGTGTTATTCTTAAAGTGAGCTTCCAAACCTAATGCCACGTTCCTTATAAGATCAATATTATTAAGATAATAACAGCAATCCTCGCATTAGATACAGCATTGTTTCGCGTCTTTTAGACGTCTCAAAATGCTTCACAGAATATACTGAATATAGTGAAGCGAGTTCACTATATTTTGTGGGCAAAACACAACTGCCAATTGTGCACTGCAGTGTACCACAAACAGTCCTGGATTGAGTGACCAAATTATTATATTTTTAAACATGTTTTGCAGGGATTATTACCCCCCAGGAAAACGATCTCCAGATCGACTAGCACTCCGGTTCATATTTAGTAGTGTGTGGAGTAAGGAAATTTCTCTAACTCTTCACCAGCCCCCAAAATTTAAACCAGGTCCTCTCGCTTGGGAGGCAAGTGCCCTAATCACTCAGCTACCGGACTCCACAACTGCAAAAGATAAATGGGGTACAGTAGAGGATTTTTATTTAGGTATGTGTCTAATTTGCTTGTAACGTTATAAAATTCTTTATATTACTCATTTGAACACAGAGCTCTTTGTCTTTTATGAGTTATTTAGTTTGTAAATAATTTGCAGAATGTTATCAGCATATAAATGTTTCCCGAAATCTATTTATCTGAGTATTATGCTGGATGCAAATGTTATTGTGCCTCAGAAGTTCAAAGAAGAATAAATGGTTAATCTAAATTTGATTTTACAATGCTAAGGTAGAGAAAAATATATTGTTTGGTATTCCTTGGTCTTACCTTGATCAATTTCTGCTGAGAGAACAGTAATGCATAGTTTTTTTTAAAAAAGCTAAAGGATTAAGGGATATGGGAATGGGTGGGTAAGTGGAATTAGGTTAGAAGATCAACCATGATCTTATTAAATGGCGGGGCAAGCTCGAGGGGCCTACTCCTGCTCCTATTTCTTGTGTTCTTAAACATCTGAGTAGTTCATAGAATATTACAGAAAACAAGGAGGCCATTCAGCCTAGTGTGCCTGTGCCAGCTCCTTGAAAGAGCTGTCCCAACTAATCCCACTCCCGCATCTTGTCCCATAGCCTGCAATTTTTTCCATATCAAATACCTATCAAAATTCAATTTTGAACCCTACTATCAAATTTGCTTCTGTTCTTGCCGTGCATTACAGACCATAACCCTGGGTAAATAACTCTGGGCAAATAAAATGCTCCTTATCTTTCCTCTGGTTCTTTTGGCAATTATCTTAAATCTGTATCCTCTGGTTACTGACCTACGCACCTACTCTTATAAAAATCCCTCATAATTTTGAACACCTCTATTAAATCTTCACTCAACCTTCTCTATTCTTAAGGAGAACGATCCCAACCTCTCGTCTCTCCTCATAATTGGTCTCTCATCCCTGGTATCAATCCCACAAAGATAATTGCTGTGTTTTGTATTGCCATTTAACATTTGAACAAGGAAGCATAATTCAAGGAATATTTGAACCCTTAAACCCATAAACATCAGGAAGTTAAAAGAATATTATGAATAATTGCCATAGTTCCTGAATTTAAATCGATTCTGTTTGTTTGTACTATATCTGATCTGTGTGTAAAATGCAATGTTTTTATATCCTGTCTCTTACATTGTGTGTATCAGGTCAGGAGTGATAAATTATTGATCAGTTTCATAAGCAGGGTTGATGCATTATTTAGTACAGGTAGACCCCGCTTACCAAACGCACGGTTAACGAAACTTCACTATAACGAAGGTTTCTATTTGTACCACTTCTCCGCTTAACAAAGGCTGCTTTCGCTATAACGAATGTTTACGCGCACTTTAAATCTCGCGGGCTTCTCGTGCGCAGCTTCTCTCTGGAACTGCAACGCACACTCAGTCTTTAGCGTGCTTCAGTTAAGCAGTGTAGTGCAGACCCTCCCATATGGGAGGAGCTTAAGCGGCTGGATGCTTCGTGGCTTCAGTAATAGTAAGTCAAGATATGGGGAGGGGGGAATAGAGAGAAAGAGAGGAGGGGGGGATAGAGAGATGGGGGGATAGAGAGGGGGGGAAGGGGGATAGAGGGGAGGGGGATAGAGAGGAGGGGAGATAGAGAGATGGGGGGGATAGAGAAATAAGTGGGGGATAGAGAGATAGAGGAGGGGGTGATAGAGAGGAGGGCGGGATAGAGAGGGAGGGGAGAGGGGGAATAGAGAGGGAGGGGAGGGGGCATAGAGAGATAGAGATGGAGGGGGGGATGGAGAGATAGAGAAGGGAGGAGTAAAGCGAAAGAGGTGGGGGGTAGAGAGAAAGAGGGGAGGGGGTTAGAGAGAAAGAAGGGAGGGGGGTGGGGGGGGGGGGGGGGGGGTTAGAGAGAAAGAGAGGAGGGGGAGGAAGAAAGAAGCGCATCCCGAGTCAGTAAATGCCTGTGCCCAGGTTGCGATATTTCAGTGTGGTGATTGTGAAGACCTGGCCTGGCACAGGTAGGATTGGCGTTTTTATTCCTGCAATTTTTGTCACATTACGGATTCTGGAACTCCGGACTTTTGGCTGCTCAACCTGTGCACCGAAAATGTTAGCGCTAGCAACTGCTGGGAACTAAACTGATTTTAGTGGGTAGGCTCGGGTCGGGGCGGCGTTTTGGCTGCCGCCAAATACAGTAATACAGTTAAACTCTCGCTTAACAAAATTTTCGCTTAATGAAGGGTTTTAAAGTCCCTAACCCCTTCGTAAAGCGGGGTCTACCTGTATACATTTAAACTGGGGAGGAATTATTGCTTTTCCCTCTGAAAGCTGCAGCTAAGCTCTGTTTTATTTTTGTTTTACTTGCACTTAAAATGATTGATATTTCTTAAAGATGGTTGAAACAGCGAATAATCCATATTTTATACTTTTCAAATTTATAGTATCAATGGATGGACAACAAAACCTGACTGACTGGGATGGTCTTAGAGAATTCTTGATGCCTTTTCATGTTTCAGATGCTTGTACGCTTCTCTATGAACACTTGGAGATGCTACCTGCATGAAGAGTATTATATACAAGTTATTGTTGATGAAGAAACCAGTGATATTCTTCCTAACTCTAACATTTCACATCTGACTTGTGGAGTCCTGCAGCTTAATGGTTAGAACACTTGCTTTACAAGCGTGAGACCTGTGTTTCAAATCCAGGCAGGTCAGGGCAAAGCCTTGGGCAAGTTTCCTTACTCCACACACCTAATAATAATCCATCCAAAATAAAATCCTATAATAAATTGGTCATTTTAATCCACGACTGTTTGTGGGTCACTGCTGTGCGCAATTGGCTGCCACTTTTCGCCCACAAATAGACAGTCAATTCACTTTACAGTATATTCTGTGAGGCGCATTGAGACGTCTAGAAGATGTGAAAAGCGCTATATCAAATGCAAGGATTATTATTTATATTATAATTCTATCCAGTCTGCAGACTGCTCTCCGCATTGCAACCCACAATCTGTGCTCATCCGTAAGAGTAACTAACCATCATCTGATAACATCGCATTCACATCCATGTTGGGTTAAACAAGTGGCTTAGTTGTCATCTCTTTTGATACTGTGCTGATTGCAGACCAACAGGTTTTGAGCTGAGTGTGAACAATTTATTGCACGTTTAGAAGATATGATGTTCTTAGTTAAGTGACCAATAGTGGCAGTACAGGTATCCCGCCCCAACTGTGGCCTCGCCAACCACGAAACTCATGCATCCACGGTTTGCTAAATGCGACAACCCTTGCAAACCGTGTTTTGCGCATCCACGGTTTTAATCCGTGGATTAAAATTTTCGAACAGCCAGCGTATAGGATTAACAGAGCTGCCAACCCTCCCGATTTTTGTGGAAGCCTTCTGCTTTTACATGCTCCCTTGATCCTAGATAAATAACTTCTGATTTTTTGCCATTTCATAATTTAAGCTAAATCCTCCTTGCACCACCAATGTTCAGTAGGGGAAGGATGGAAGAAATCAGTTTAATGGAGAAGAGAAAGTGAAATACTACAGAGAGAAGTATTGTATTTACCTTAATCCTAAGAGAGAAGCATTGTCGCTGGTTGATTGCAACATAGCAACTGGGTCCTAGTACTATACGCTATCTGTTTGCACACACACAGTACCTGTAGATCCACGAGTGCAGCTAGACCACGTGGGGAAGTAAAGATGCTGATGGGCGGGAACCGCAGAGCGGATGAATACACACCAATACGCGGATGAATGCGGTCTCTTGTTTGGAGGAGTGAAACTTGAAAATTTAAACCACAGATGTAAATCGCGGACGTGCAAAATTAAGGTGTCCAGGGTGCCTGGATGCCTGTTAATGTCGAGCCCTGGCTTAACTATTGGCTGATAGTGACGTGATAGAGACAATAACAAAATCCTTCCTGAAAATGTAACAAACCTTCCTGAAAAATTACTACAACCTTCCTGAAAATCTTCCTTGAAGGTTGGCAGCTCTGGATTAAAGTAAATACAGTAACATGAATTTATTGTCACTTCTCCGCAGCCTAGCTAGTAAGTTTGGGAGCATTGCATTCCCCCCACCCCCCACTTCCCCCAGCCCTCTTCTCTCTCTCACCTCTCTATTTCACCTTCTCTTCCCCCTCCCTCCCACTCCCCCTTCTCTCTCTCACTTTCTCTCTCTCTGACTCACCTTCTCTTCCCCCCATCCCCGTCCCTTCTCCACCCCTCCTTCTCTCTCACCTTCTCCAGCCCCCCCAGCCCTCTGTGTCAACCCCCCTCCCTCCAGCCCTCCGTGTCACCCCCCCAGCTCTCCTTGTCACCCCCCACCCCCAGCCCTCCGTGTCACCCCTCCAGCCCCTCTGTGTCACCCCCCCCCCCCCCCCAGCCCCACCCTCCGTGTCTCTCTCTCTCTCTTTCTCTCTCTCTCTCTCTCTCTGGGATTGCTGCAGATCCAATGCGCCCAGACTTACTCTCCCTAACCCCATGTATGTTATAACTGTATATGTTTTTTTGTGTTTAGTTTTACTAAACGTGAACTTACTCCCCCTATCTCCATGTTTCCCATAGGGCCCTGCATTTCTCAACCGTGAAAAAGTAAACTTACTCCCTGTATCCCCGTGTTTCCCATAGGACCCTGCATTTTCCAACTGCGATTTTTCCAACCGCGAAGGTTTACAGGACTGTATCCCCCGCGGTTGGGGAGGGATACCTGTATTATCAAACA
This sequence comes from Hydrolagus colliei, assembly GCA_035084275.1. Classification (NCBI taxonomy): domain Eukaryota; kingdom Metazoa; phylum Chordata; class Chondrichthyes; order Chimaeriformes; family Chimaeridae; genus Hydrolagus; species Hydrolagus colliei. The sequence continues at coordinate 102,206,592 of CM068743.1, forward strand.
GAGTTTGTGTACAAAAGGGGGGATACTTAGCAGCTTCAAATGGCTGCATAACGTTGTAAACTAAATACTGTATACTGTTTAAACATTTCATAGGTGAACAAATGGCAGATTGTGTGACTAAAGTTGAACTGAGCATTTCCTGTCTAAATCTGCTGGATAAAGATGTTGGTTCCAAATCTGATCCACTTTGCGCACTCTTCATAAATACAAGTGGAAACCAATGGGTTGAGGTAAGTCATTCTGAACTGTTGTGGTGCAGGATGTGGAAGAGTGAAGGTTAGATCCCTTAACTTAAAATAAAATGATTGATTCCTTAATCTTTGCTTGAGTGACATATCGACATAAATCAGCTGTTTTTTGCCTAATAAATACACAGTTACTATACTTTATTCTAATAATGCTGAAGCAGTTTGTGATGTTTTGATCTGATGATTTTGCTTTTGTCAGGCGTCGAGTAACTGCAGAATGTTTATTTTTCTTAGATTGGCCGCACAGAGAGGGTCCAAAACTGCCTGGAGCCCAAGTTCTCAAAGAAGTTCCTGGTAGATTATTACTTTGAGCAGATTCAGAAACTGAAGTTTGCAGTTTATGATATTGATAATAAAACCATTGACTTAAGCGATGATGATTTCCTGGGAGAACTTCAATGTACTCTGGGGCAGGTGAGCACAAATCTTCTTACACAAGAATATAAAAACATGGGAGCAAGAGTAGGCCATCGGGCCCCTTCGAGCCTGCCTGGCCATTTAATAAGATCATGGCTGATCTTCTATCCTAATTCCATTTTCACACCCTATCCCCATATACCTTAATCTCTATAGCTATTACAAAAAAACTGTTGATCTCTGTCTTAAGTATGTTCAATGACTAAGCATCCACAGCCTTCTGGGGTAGAGAATTCCATAAATTCACTACCTTCTTGAGTGAAGAAATGTTTCCTCAACTTAGTTGATTCTTATTGATCATTGTTCTTGTGGGCAAGAAGAAAACTGGTTGAAGGGCTAACTCTGGGAATAATGAACATATTATTTTCAAGGATATGAAACCTATTTTTACTTTTCAACTGACCCGTGTATATGATGCACTTATTAATAAATCAATGCAGAAATGCTATTGTTTCATTCCATCAGATGATTTCAATAAAGGATGTAATTGAAACGTGAAACGTCCGGTAATAACCAAATAATATTTCCAGGTTCAGTGGAGAGCCCAGGATCCAGTATTTTCTTACAGAAATCTTTCTAATTTATTCTTGAAAAAATCAATACTTTATACTTTCGCATCAGTAGGATATCTGAATGCGATGTATAGGATTTACTGTAACATGTAGTGAATGGTATACAAATGTAAGAGCAAATTTCACACAATGTCCCCAAAACAATTATGAAATCAAACCCCATTTTTAGTTGAAGGATTGTTATCTAAAACACGAGAAAAAAACAACCTTTTTTCAAACAGAGCCATGTGATCTTTAATGTCTGCCTGGGTCCTTGGAGTGTCAGCCTAGACTGCGTTTAAACAACAACAACAAAATTACATTTGTACAGTGCCTTTCAGGTTGGGAGGACGTGAAAGTCCTGAAATAAGGGTTGAACCACAACTTCTAATTTGGAGACAGTAGTGCTGAGCCAGGCTGACACAATATTCAGTACTAATGAAAACCTTCCATCATATAGTGGTACATATATAGTACTACCATACTTTGCCAAATCTTCTCTTGCTATTTTCCTCTCACTCTATTTTACTGTTTCTCTCCGATGCTAAATCTCACTATCATCTTCTCTTCACTCTAATCGAGTCTTCCGACTTTGCTCTAGCTTCCACTCTGTAATTTTGCTAAGAAGCATTATGCTATGTGTGAATCGTTGCATTTGGGTGATATTTAAAAAAACTTAACAAATGTACCAATATTGTGCGATTAGTGTGATTATCCAAAAAATGGCACAAGTATCACTTGAAAGTAACCAATGATCTGGACTTGGGTGTACGGAGTACAGTTTCCAAGTTTGCAGATGACACTAAGTTAGGGAGAATAGTAAATAGTGAGGAGGATAGTAGCCATCTGCAAGAGGATATAGACAAATTGGTAAAGTGGGCAGACACATGGCAGATGAAGTTTAATGCAGAGAAGTGTGAGGTGATGCATTTTGGGAGAAGAAATGAAGGGAGGCAATATAGGCTAGATAGTACAATTTTAAATGGTGTGAAGGAACAGAGAGACCTGGGGATTTGTGTTAGTGACTCGTTGAAGGTGGCAGGACAGGTAGACAAGGCTGTTAAGAAGGCATATGGGATACTAGGCTTTATAAATAGGGGTATAGAGTACAAAAGTCAGGAAGTGCTGACTAACCTCTATAAGACTTTGGTGAGGCCTCAGCTGGAATACTGTGTTCAATTCTGGTCACCACACTACAGAAAGGATGTGAAGACATTGGAAAGGGTACAAAGAAGATTTACTAGGATGGTGCCAGGATTGAGGGACTTCAGCTATGAGGAGAGGCTAGATAGGCTAGGGTTATTCTCTCTGGAGCAGAGAAGATTGAGGGGAGACCTAATAGAGGTTTATAAGATCATGAGGGGTTTCGACAGGGCAAATAGAGAAAAACTATTTCCACTCGTGGGCGAATCTGTGACTCGTGGTCACAGATTTAAAATAGTTTCAAGGCGAAGTAGAGGGGAGCTGAGGAGAAAATTTTTCACTCAGCGAGTTGTTCGAATCTGGAATGCATTGCCTGAAAAGGTGGTGGAGGCTGATTCGATAACAACTTTTAAACGGGAATTAGATCTTTATTTAGGGAGAACAGGTCTATTAGGCTATGGGGAGCGGGCAGGGCAGTGGGATTGAAGCGCTCTTTTCAAAGAGCCGGCACAGACTAGATGGGCCGAATGGCCTCCTTTTGTGCCGTAAAATTCTATGAATCTATGTACTTTATGTTTTCCCTCCCAATACAGTATCACTTCAGTAACATTTTTTTTGGCAGATTGTCTCCAGCAGGAAACTGATCAGACCCCTGTTACTACTTAACGGGAGACCTGCAGGAAAAGGAACAATCACGGTATAGACCTAATTCTCTCCATATTCAGTGATTCAGAATAATCCAGAGGAACATTTAATTGTGTATTAGACTAAAACAGTGGAAATTGGCAAAATCTTCAGATTGATATATAATATAGATACAGGTATCCCACCCCAACTGCGGCCTTGTCAACCACGAAACCCATGCATCCATGGTTTGCTAATTGCGACATGCCCTCGCAAACCGTATTTTTCGTTTTGCGCATCTGCGATTTAAATCCGTGGGTTTAAATTTTCGATCAGCTAGCGTATACGCACTAGGACCCATTTGCAATGTTGCAATCCACCCGCAACAACGCTTCTCTTTAAATACAGTAACATGAATTTATTGTCGCTTCTCCGCAGCCTAGCTAGTAAGTTTGGGAGCATTGGCTGCCAGGAGCTGCATCTTCTCTCTGTATGTGCAAGTGTATCTCTCTGACTCACCTTCTCTCTGACTCACCTCCTCTCCCCCCCACCTCCCTCCTCCCCCACCTCCCTCCTCCCCCACCCCCCCTTCTCTCTCACCTTCTCTCTATTTCACCTTCTCTATCCCCCCTCCCCCCCTCTCTCTGTGTCTGTCTGTATCAGTCAGTCAGACAGCTCCCCCAGCCCTCTGTGTCACCCCCCCCCACCCCCTCTCTCTCTCTCTCTCTCTGTAGATCAGTCAGACAGCCTCCCCGGCCCTCCGTGTCACCCCCCCCACCTCCCCGTGTCTCTCTCTCTCTCTCTCTCTCTCTCTCTCTCTCTCTCTCTCTCTCTCTCTCTCTCTCTGTGTAAGTCAGTCAGACAGCCTCGCGGATTGCTGCAGATCTTGGCAGCCAATGCGCCCAAACCTACTCTTCCTATCCCCATGTATGTTATAACTGTATGTTTTTTTTGGTGTTTAGTTTTACTAAACGCGAACTTACTCCCTTACCCCCATGTTTCCCATAGGGCCCTGCATTTCCCAACCGCAAAAAAGCAAACTCACTACCCCTATCTCCATGTTTCCCATAAGGCCCTGCATTTTCCAATCACAATTTTTCCAATCGCGAAGGTTTACAGGAACGTATCCCCCGCGGTTGGGGAGGATCTATATACCTGTATATAGATATATCACTGTCAAAGTTGCATAAATTCAAGTCCTTGTCAATCAGAATGATTTGTACCAGTATTGCTAGTTTCTCTAAATAGTATCAGCATGTAAAATATTACTGATTTTAAAATGGCAAGATAGCAAAATTAGAACAAATCTAAATTAAATTGACCGGTGAGGGGATAGCTAAGGTGGGTTTCTCTGGATTTGAGCTGGCTTCATGTTGATGTGCATCAGCGCCTTGGGAACTCCTCCCGACATGTAAGGCGCTCTATAAATGTAAATTTGCTGTTGATGTTGTATAGATTTTGATACCTGCTTTGCATTTTTTGGGGGCTCTTTAGATTAACATGCAGTGAAACTCGTTTAAGTCTTTGTCAACCGTATAATTGACTAAATCATACATTCACCCGAGTCCTATTCAGTTTCCTATCAAAACCACATATATTTATTTGCACTACTAGTGCTAATCACCTCCTAATTTGTAACACTCCTGCATTTACAGGAATTATGGGAAAGTAATCTTGATCCGTGGACTCTTGCTCAGAACAACTTAATTTCCCGTGATTCGATGTGATTCCAATGGCCCATTGAATTGTGGGACATGTAGCCTTGACCCGTCACTGCATCTGCATTAGCTGCCTGCAATGCATTATACATGAGTCGTGTAGCTTATTGATTAAATCAGATTTGATACAGTTTGCCTGCAACTCAGATTTTGTAACTTATATTAAATGTCATGGTCCTGACTGATTTGACTTATGTGAGCTTTGCTGTATTTGTGCAGGACTAAGACATTTTGAGGATATAACAGTGTCCACACTAATGTGACTTTCATCCTTTTCATCAATTGTGGATTTATGTATACTTTTTCTGATTCTCAATTTACTCTCCATTTTTTGCACCAGATATTTGCAGAAGAGGTAAAAGATAACCGAGTGGTGAACTTTGAAGCACAAGCACGAAATCTGGATAAGAAGGTAATTTAAGGATTGATGCATTGGATACAATCTTAGGGAGTCTTATTTTAGCAGACTGGATTTGATGTGCCACGTCTGTTTGCCAATATTGATAGTCTTCCAAGAGTGATATTCACAAACTGGCAAAGTCTGGAGAGTAATGTAGTTACTGTTGGATTTCTAAGCAGTAACCTGTGCTGTTTCATTTTCAACACCTGTGATGGTGGTGGTTAGGATTTCTTCGGAAAATCAGATCCTTATTTGGAATTCTACAGACAGAATGAGGATGGAAAGTGGCAGATGGTGCACAGAACAGAGGTACGGGATGTTTTCAAAGATAAAAAGGTGTCTGATCTCTTCTACGTTTTAGTAGGAAGAATATGGCTTTGGAGATCATCTGAGATTGCTGTACTCTAGTTTTTCCCTTTCCTTCCTGAAAATCCATCTGGTATTAGTCCGTTAAAAAAATGACTTAAAATTTAGGATTGTGTAGAATTGTGGAAAATTCTTCAATTCAGCCAATATATAAGAACTGCCGAAAAACAGCTTTCAGATTGTATTTAACAATGTTCTACAATTCTGCACAATATAAAATTTTCAGACAAAATGCATTTTAAGTGAATAGGTAGAATTTTCGGCCTTTGGTATAAAATTCCACGTCCTTCCAAAGAAGAGGAGGCTTCCTTGGAAAGCTGCCTTAAACTAACAAACCATTTGAGCTGGGAATGATTTCAATCCTTGAACTGCAGTGAACAATAGAATATCAGTTAAAGAATACATTATTAGAATGTCTATAACCAGATGCCCTTCATGGTTGTTAAAGTGCTGGAGAGTTGCTAACTTGTCCAATACAGGAATTCAGGCCTGAGAATGCTCTTTTTTTTTCCTTAGGATTTTTGATTGTCAGAACTTTCAAAAACAACCTTCATTTCAGTCTTGCTTTTCAGGCTGATTTTCGCAGCTCTCCTTTCAAGCCTTTGGTAATGTGGAATAATGGCTTAGAATTTAAGGTTTAAATTGAGAACCTTTTCTCCCAAAATGTCCACAATCTAATTTTTAAATTTTGGTGTTAAGGCTAAGTGCATTTCAGACACCCCCCCCACCCAACCCAACCACCAGATTGCAGCTGAAATTATATTTAATTTTTTTTTAAATCAAACATCTGACACTTGTGACACTATATATATTGTGTTAATTTACTTCCTGTTGTATTTTACAGGTTGTAAAGAATAATTTGAATCCCAGTTGGAGACCATTTAGAATTCCATTGCGATCTTTGTGCAGTGGTGATACACAGAAGTCTGTCAAGGTATTTTCATGTTTTTTCTCTGTAGAGGCAAATAATGTGGAGCTGAACACTAGTTTGGCTTGAGGGAGAATTATTTCTCTCTCAGGTTTTTCAGAATGCAAATGGCTGTCTATTATTTTGTTTTAATTCCCAGACTAATTCCCAGACCCTAGAATGGTTTTTCAAGTTTGAATTTTTATTCCCTTTAAGATGGGATCGAGCAATAAAGGGCAAAATTAATTATCTTAATGTTGGAATAAAATCCTTGCATGCTTTTTTAGAGATGGGATGAGATGAGATGGTTTCCATTTAAAAAAAACTGGGGTTGTAGCTCCTCCACTGGCCTAGATGGTAATGGCAACATTAGACTATACAGATCTGAAAATGATAACTTGTAATCTGTTTCTGCTGGTCATGCTACAACTCATGAAAAAAATACCAGGGCTATTCATTATTATCTGACTGATCTGTATGACATAGATGAGGACGATATAGGGCTTTTATGTGATTCCCTTGCAGTTAAGCAACCTCCTACCAACACTCACTGTCAAGCTTCACACATGAATCACTAGGTGATGTAATAAACCTTATAGGGACAGCACTCTTGGATGGACAACCCAGTAGAAATAAACTGGAGTCAAATGTTTTTATGAGAAGCCAGATCAATTGACAGAATATCAATACTTGTGTGGTACATGAGTACTCCGTTGTAGATATGCGGTAATCATTGAAACAGGAATAGACCATTCAGCTCCTCAGCCCTGTTGCGCCTTTCTTTAAGCTCATTGTACCTTAACTCTAATTACCCATCCATGTACCATATGCCTTGATACCCTAACCCAACAAATATGAAGTAAGGTAAATGAATTTCTTCAATAGACCTTTCTGTTCACACAAAAAAAATGAGGGAGCTGCGATAGCTTTTGTGGATATTATTGGAGCACGAGTTTCATTACCTCACTTGCTGGGGATGGAGGAACTTGTGAAAATGTCAAACTCTTGGCTCTGTTGCAGCAGAACTGTTGTTAATCTATTAATCTATTAATTGAATCCTTTTCAGGTGGAATGCTACGACTATGATAATGATGGGTCACATGATCTGATTGGTATATTTGAGACCAACATGGATAGGATGCAAGAATCATCCCATAGTTCTCCAGTAAGCTTTCATTGTCTGTTCTTTCTGTTCATGTTTACGGTGCCATGTGTGTCTAGTTACTTAACTACCCTCTCACATTATATCCTATGTGCTGTCTTCTCCTATATTAATTCTTTGTCATATTTAAGTTTCCGGTAACTTTGGTAATTCACCTTGAAGGCAATGACTTAAAAAAAGAAAAAATTCTCAATCATTTGTAAAATGCTACCCTTCAACCAGTTACTGGAAATGCATGAATCGTGGAATTTTACAGCACAAAAGGAGGCCATTCGGCCCATCTAGTCTGTGCCGGCTCTATGAAACGACAACTCAATCCCACTGCCCAGCTCTCTCCCCATAACCTAACACCTGTTCTCCCTAAATAAAGATCTAATTCTCTTTTAAAAGCTGTTATCGAATTGGCCTCCACCACCTTTTCAGGCAATGCATTCCAGATTCGAACCACCCGCTGAGTGAAAAAATTTCAGAGGTTGACTTGCTGTCTGGTTTAATGAAACAATTTTTCCGGCTCTGTACAGAAGCATTGTGCTACCAATGCAAAAGCTCTCTTTCCACAGGTTACAATGCTGAGAACTTGTATATATCACTGTTGTAATATACTGAATGTAGATTGACACTCTTGACATTGGGACTCTTAATACCAATTAAAATGATGGGAGGATGGTGAAAAGGACGATACTCAATGGGTTGAATATTTGATGCCTCAAAAAGTAGCAAGGTTCAGAGTCTGCTGCCAGTTATATAACTTAATTGGATTTTTATTAAATTCAGACATAATCTAAGTGGAGTCAGTGTAGACAACCTTAAATCGTATCTACCTTAAATATTTACCTGTCCAATTTATGGTCTAATGTTTACTGAGCAGATTTAGAGATTTATTTTGCAGAGTGACAAAATAAATCTGCACCTCAATTAAGCTTTGAAATGAATTAATCTGCCCATTCATCCTATTCTCCTCGCCGGTCTCCCCTCCACCACAATCCACAAAATCCACCTTATCCAGAACTCTGCCGCCCGCATACTCACCCGCTCTAAGCTTCGCTCCCCCATTACCCCAATCTTTGCCAGACTTCACTGGCTCCCTATCCCAGAGAGGATCGACTTCAAGATCCTCACCCTTGTTTTCAAATCCCTCCACTCCTCTGCACCCCCCTATCTCTCTGATCTCCTCTCCCCACAACCCAGCACCCGCTGCCTTCGTTCCTCTGGGTCTGGCCTCCTCCATGTCCCCCGAGTCCTCCGCTCCACCCTCGGCGGCCGTGCCTTTAGCCACTACGCCCCGAGGCTCTGGAACTCCCTTCCTCACTCGCTTCGCCTCGTCCCCTCTCTTTCCAGTTTCAGGTCACAGCTGAAGACCTTTCTCTTCGACCGAGCTTTTGGTCACCTTCCTGCCCCTGCCCCTGGCTCGGTCCCGGGATCCACTACTGTGAAGCGCTCTGAGACGCCTTCTGGCGTGGAGGGCGCTATATAAATCGAAGTTGTTGTTGTTGTTCTCAAAATTAATAAGCTTCATGTGAGACTGGAACATTTTTATTTCTCTCTCTGTTCAATATTGGGAATGCAATATGTACTGCAGTACATTACAAAAGTGCCAGTCATAGCAGATGCCCTGATTCAAGTCACGGAAAAATAACTAGATGCTTATGGGTTCGGAATGGTATTGAATGTTTCAGGAATTATTTACAGAATTAAAAATAGTTCATTACTCCATGAAGTAATTCCTATGGTGCTGGAAGGCTGAGCTGATGGAGACATTTACTCAATTACCTTGCAAGTTCAATTTTACAAAACTTTTCTCTGGGATTAAATGAGTGGGTAGAGTCCATGAGAGGGTAGATGATTTATGGAAGGTATTGAATGCAAATAGCCTTTTTATTTTATACATGTGTTTTGGCCTTATTGGTGTAATAATAATAATACTAATAATCCTTGCATCTGATAAAGCACTTTTCACATTTTCTTGTATTCTTATACAAATTATTAAATTGTTATATAAAATATTAATATAGAATATTCTAGTATCTGTACTGATAGATTATTGAATATATTCAGAGGATTGGACCACCAGTCAATTGAGGTATGGGCTACTATTTAGAGTTAAAGACTGGAAGGCCTCTCCTTTTCTTTTGCATTACTGTAGGAAGCTCTCATTGTCATCTAATGACAATTTTTTGTTGCTGTCCCACTGTGTCACAGACCTAGTAGCCACTAGTGTAGTTACATTTTGCATGAACACAGGAGAAGTTCAGATGAACTTTTTGGCCTTTTAGCCCCCTTCCAAAATCTCACTTTGTCATCTTCCCATTACAACACCAAGCCATTCTTAAATTAGTCCAGGAGTGTGCTGCAATATGCAAAATGCCAACCTCCATTAGCAAACAGGCATTAAGAGTAAATGCTCCGGAAATGCTGTCATGTTGCTACATTAGACACATCTCAAGACCACAAGAAATGTTCAGATGAAAAACCACTTTGGCCTATTTGACTTCATCCTCCAGAATACCCTCCCTACCCATGCTGCTAACATAGAATTAAGCTTTTTAAAAATTAAACGAGTCCTGCGTCCCAGCCTCAAGCACCACATCCTGTTTGCCTTGTTGATTATTGGATGCACTATTTTGACATGAGTCAACTGCCTCCCCAAGATCTCTTTCAACTTCCCCTTTGCCATGTAGCACCCAATTGCAGTTCCTCCCACATGCAAATTGAATTACAATCCTTTTTCTAGACTGCACAATTGCAGAAGATAGTTTTAATGTTTTCTGTTTTATTATTGATGAGATCTGATGTACTTTTTTATTATTGAGCCCGCATTTAATTCTCACAACTCACAATTCTCATTGTCCTATTGATTTCACTTTGGATTAAATGTATCGCATTTCTGCTTCAAGATCTATGCTGCGTGAAGGATGCTACATAAGTGCAAGTTGTAGTTATTCTCAAATTTCACAAGTGAAGTAGCCTATCTTGAGTTGACAACTTTCAGATTCTTCACTAATTTAGTATAAAGAAAATAGCAAATAGTAAAGATTAGGGATGGACCTGTTCTGCATAATCCCAAAGATCACTCGATGATTGATGGAGGAGGGAGAGAAACAGTTGAGTACTATATGGGATAGAGGAGAATAGTTCCAAATATCGTAGTCTTGATGCTTTAATTTCTGTTTCCCATCTTCACTCTCCTGAGCACCTAGCTTAATAAAATGCCATATTGGTACGTTTACTCTTCAGTGTAGTTTCACAGTGCAGTATTCAGTGGTTTCGTGGTAATGTATTGTGCAGTAACATTTGTCGTGCCGATTCTCTTGCAGGCAGAGTTTGAGTGTATTCATCCAAAGAAGAAACAAAAAAAGAAAAGTTATAAAAACTCGGGGATAGTGAGTTTCAAACTGTGCCAGGTATGTATCGATAGAACTGTTATGGTTGCACATGAAATCAAATGATTTTGGGAAACTGCTCCTTGGATAAAGAAAATTGTGAAAGAATCAACATTTAAAATGAACCTGATAACTATCTGGATGAAAATGGAATTGAAGATTATAGGAATAAATTGTTGATTGATAACATTAAATGTCCATGGGTCATGGTGCCTTCATTCCTGTTGGAGGAAGAGGATAGTGTTCACTGCGGAGAATAGAAAGCCAAAATATACCCCTGTAGGTAGATTGATGTTCCGGATTTGCTTGACTTGATTTGGGGGATCAGGGACTACTTATACAGTGATCTGCCCTGTTTTGAATGCCCTCTGTAGAAAGAGTTGGCATGATTGGACTAAATGCTCTCCTCTTGTGCTCTAAATTTTTACTGCAGACTCTTTGCAAATACCTTTTTATTAATACACGTGCTACAAAGAAACATTGCCAAATCACCAAATTTTTAGAGCACTAAGAATTTTTATCTGTAATTTACAGATTGTGAAGGAGTACTCGTTTCTGGACTACATTATGGGTGGATGTCAGATGAATTTTACTGTAAGTAAATTGCTTCTGTTGGATATCATCTATTCTGTCAGGGAATGAGTAGGATTGTACTGTGGTTTTAATAATAATAATAATCATCCTTGCATTTCATATAGCGCTTTTCACGCCTTCTAGACGTCTCAAAGTGCTTCATAGAGTGTACTGTAAAGTTAATTGACTGTATTTGCGGGCGAAATGCGGCAGCCAATTGCGCACAGCAGCGTCCCCCACAAACAGTTGTGGATTGAAATGACCAATTTTATTATTGTGATTTTTTTCTTGGAGGGATTATTATTAGGCGTGTGTGGAGTAAGAAGACTTGCCCAAGGTTTTGCACTGACCTGCCTGGATTCGAACACAGATCTCACACTTGTGGATCACCTTAACCCTGCATAATGTACGACTAAGATTTGGAAAGAAAATACATTTAACAAAAGGATTAGATACCTCTTGCCAGTTCTTCTATGAAAGCCTTAAGCTGCATTATACCATCAGACACTGTTTTTAAATAAACTGGTCTTTAGAGTATTATTAAGCAGTTGTGCATTTCTCACAAACCACTTATCTTGTGATAAAGTGAAAACTTTCATAAGGCTTGCAAAAAATGAAATGATAGCTCTGGGTTTGGGGTAACTGCGGGACTGCTCAATAGTACTTTTTAAAATACAGTATACATTTAATAACCCATATGCTGACACGGTGACTGTCCAGCGCCTTGGGATGTCCTCCTGACGTGAAAGACACTATACAAGTGTAATTTTGTTGTTGTTGCTGTGCAAAATTTATACATCAGCATAAGGCTAACCCAAGTGTTGTATTATCTTGTTAGTTTCTAAATAAACGCTTCTTGTTTTCTTAATTGCAGGTCGGTATCGATTTTACAGGCTCAAATGGGGACCCACGGTCACCAGATTCCCTACATCATATCAGTCCGAATGGATTTAATGAATACTTGATGGCAATTTGGTCTGTTGGAATGGTCGTTCAAGACTATGATACGTAATGCACTGCTTATTTCATTCTGTCATTTTGATTTCTTTCAGTCGGTTTTATTTCTCTTTTAACATTTTAAGTAGAATGAGACCTGGGATATATATGAGCAATATTATACCTAGAAATATACATTGGGCATTCCAGATGTTATTTCTCAATTATGTTTTTATTGAGAGGCTGGTCGAACTGTCCCAGGCCCTCCTCCGTGCAGGAGATCAGCTAAGGTTGAAAAAAGCCAGTAGAACAAATACTAGTGGTCAGCTGAACCCAAATCTAGGTTGAAAAGCCTATAGATTGTTGAAGATGGGAAGACTAATAGAGGTAAGAGGTTTTACAGTGTTGAGGTTTTAAGAAACATTTTGTTACCATAGAATTTAATGGATTGAGTTTCGATAAGTGCACAGTGAAGAGCGACTGATTGGCTTATTTACTGCATGGGTGGCGCTGGAGAAGGGATCATATCCATGCATTGGTTTAATGTTTCCATTGCCTGGTCAATCTTCTGGAAATTCTCTACACCATGAATCTGTTCATCTATGTCTCAATTTTTACAATTGGACCGACTGTTAGCATGCCCCATTTATAGTGTGGCCACAATGGAATTGTGGTACTCCTTCAACTTCCTTCACTGACTGGCTGGCTTCCTGTGCACCTTGCCCAGCAGTGTGGAGAGAGCGATGAGTTTTCAGTTGAGATTCTTGTGCGTTGTGTGCATGTGCTTTACGTCAATGGTATTTCTGCACATAGCGTGCATGCACAGCATTAGGTAAGTAAATCTGATTATTTCTTCACAGAGATAAAATGTTCCCAGCATTTGGATTTGGTGCACAGTTACCCCCTTCCTGGCAGGTAAATAGAGATCACTTTATATGAAAACTATTTATTCAACTTTCACATTTTATCCACAAATCATACTATACAGTAGTATTTTGTCCTATAGGTTTCTCATGAATTTGCACTTAACTTCAACCCAGCCAACCCATTCTGTTCAGGTATGGAGTTTTATTTTTTTTCTCATTAACCAGAAAGTTATTGTAACCAGAAACCAATCCTTGCCATGGTCTACTGGCTCCCAATTACCGAAAGGATTGATTTCAAGATCCTCTCACTCATTTTCAAATAACTTCATGCCCTCGCACCTCCTTACCTCTCAGATCTGCTTACCCATTATTCTACCACCCGTTGACTCCACTAAGCTGGCTCCGACCTCCTGTTTGTCCCTTGTTCCCTCCGCTCCACTTTGGTGGTCGTGCCTTCAACCACTATGCCCCCAAACTGAAACTATCTGCTTCAATCCCTCCACCTTGTCCCCACGCTCCTCTCCTTTAAATCCCACCTAAAGACCTTCCTTTTTGATCGTGCTTACGTTCACCTCCCCCTTCCCTCTCCCCCTCGTTAGTTGTCAGACTCCTCTGCTATAAGCACTCTTGAGACTCCATGCAGCGTGAGGGGCTCTATATATGCAAGTTATTGTCAAGCTCTCTGGGTCGCTACCCCTTATGAAGGACGCTATATATATTCAAGTTGCTGTTCAGTGGAAGGAGAAGTTATAGTTGAAACCAATGTTTTTCTGAGATTCTAAGATGAGGCTCTTCATGTTCTTGTTACTTGTATTACAAAGATGTTGTCATGTTGTCAATAATGTTGTTATTGGCACCCAATGTAACATGCATTCAAAACTTTACAGCATGAAACACACTATCCTCATACACCATACCCTCATACAGAACAATCTTGATTGCAGTACGCTTCCTTTTCCCCATCCCTTAATGGAGTATTTCTGAACCAAATAAAATTGGATCACCTGCTAAATAAGTATTGAATCCTAAACCTCACAATAAATCCTGTGAATGCTTTGAGATTACCTAGTGACATGAAAAGAGCAATATCAAATGCAAGGATTAATAATAATAGTATTAAAAATGTGTTCGTTAGTGAACTTACAATAGGCCAGTGTTTTAAAACTTAAAATTGGTCAAAATTAGAAGAGTTCTTACATTGATCATAATTTGGAAGCCAAAAGCTGTTTTCAAAGTGAAGGCTGAATTGAAGAAGGGTCTACAATTCTGCACAATTAAATTTTTTAACACAATGGCTTTAAGGTTGTTACTGTGTGAGATCTGTGTTATTTTAAACCCAGTTTGTAATTTGGTGGGACAAAAACAAAATGATTATAGCTTTCAGGTAGATTCTTTGTACAGGAAAAAATGAATAGAAACTATCAATTCCAGATTAAACTATGATTCGGTGCATTACAGACCCCACCAACCACTACAATCCTAACCTGTGGAACTTTATCGCTTTATCTCACCTCACTCTCTTTAAATCCCATGTTTAGATCACTTCCTCCCCCACTCACTGATTCCCACCCCCAGCTCGGGTACAAACCCTGCACTGATCAGGGCCTTGGAACATCCTATTGACATGAAAGGCATTATATGAATGTAAATTTGTTGAATCTGTTTGACTACACCTACGCTTCTTCCTCGCTGTATCCTCCAGTATAATGAGAGAGGGGAGGGGGGATATCAAAAGGCAAAAGAACTTGCCTATTTATATGAAACCTCAGATCCCTCATCCTGTGATGTTCAGTATTGAAAGGTCATTACTAAACAAAAAAAAATTCCTGCAAGCTAGCAATCAAGAACGGTATACCAGACGCTAATACAGAGTCCTCAACCTCATGGACTTTACCACTAAGAATTTCTCACCAACGGGGTACATTCAACAAGAACAAGAACAACAAAGTTACAGTTGTATAGGACGTCACACGTCACTGGACAGTCAGTGTTTCAGACCTGAGCTGGGGTCAGCAACCTGGAGGGTGGAGGGAGGAAGGGTGACCAATGGGACCATCAAAGAGGAGGGTCTTGAGGCAGGCTAGGGAGGGCATGAGGCAGAGCGATTACGTTGGAATTCTAGAGGTTGGGGCAGAGTGGCTGAAGGCTCACCTGCCAATGGTGGGCCGGGTGAGTCGGGATATGGAGCAGGCCAGAGCCCACTGAGCAGAGGGAGCCGGCAGGTTGGTAGGGGGTTAGGAGAACACAGGTAGGGTGGGGGATCATGGAGGGCTTTAAAGGTGAGGACCAGAATCTTGAATTGAATCCTCCGCTTGATGAGGAGCCAATGGATTCAGGCGAGAATGGGGAAGATGGGGGTCATGGAGCTTGGAGTGGAGAGGTCACAGACTGCAGAGTTCTGGATAACCTGCAGTCTTTGGAGGGAGTTGTTAGGAAGGCCAACAAGCAAAGCGTTGGGGTATTGGCGTAATCGAATTTAATATGATAAATTCAGTATAATAATAATACTTGCATTTGATATAGCGCTTTACATGTCTTTAGACATCGCAAAGTGCTTCACGGAATATACTGTAAAGAGAATTGACTGTATATTTGTGGGTAAAACACTGCTGCCAATTGCACGCAGCAGTGTCTCACAAATAGTCGTGCATTGAAATGACCACAATTTTTTTTTAGCGATTATTATAAGACATGTGGAGTAAGGAAACTTCTCCAAGGTTTCACCCTGCCTGGAATTGAACCCAGGTCTCGCTTATAAGTCGAGTGCTCTAGCCACTGAGCCACAGGACTCCATCATGCTTTTTATTAGATCTATCTTTAAATATCAATTGTGTTGCTAATTGGACTTGAATACTGCTCCAAATTGTTCAGTACACGAAAAAAACTACTGTATAGCAAAACTTTGAAATGTAAAAGGCAAAGGGTGAAGCAGAAACTGCCAAGCCCATTCCAATAATGAGTTTAACATTGTGATTGGTCTGGGTTCTTTAGGTGTAGAAGGGATTGTGGATGCCTACCGCAACTGTCTGCCTCAAGTCAAGCTATACGGGCCCACAAACTTCTCTCCCATAATAAACCATGTGGCCAGATTTGGAGCTACAGCAGCACAGCAGCCAACAGCTTCGGTAAGTTCCCACATGTGCACTTCCTCCAGCCAACTAACAGCCAGCAATGAGAATGGCAATGAACGTGACTAAAAGCAGGTTACCAGCCCACTTTCTGATTCAGGTAAATTGTTTGGCCAGGGAAGAAGGAGTTTTATCTCATCTGGAAGTACTTAAAAGTAGACATTAGTCAGGAGAAATTCCATCTGGGTCTAGATTTGTTCTATTAACATTTCAGAATGTCTTGAGTAAATGCAGATGCAGGCCGAATTTCTCCCCACCTTTGGGTACCAAAATAGGAAAATATATAATTTCTCAACATTTTTCACATTCATGAGCTAACAATCCATTGGAGCGTAAAGTGGTTTGTATATATCCAGTACTTATGTAGTTAGAGATAAATTTGTTTTTAATTTATCTAATATTTTGACGTGGATATGTGTGTAAAGTGTACGGTTATCTTTTACAATTTGAACAGCTAGAAAAGTTGACCACATGCTTAATCACCGAAATGCAGCTGCATTTTACATTTAATAACAGTTAAAGATGAAATTCAGTGAATCACTCTACGCACAAACTATAACAGATCTAAGAATATCAAACAAAACTGTTTCAAGATCTTCGTAAGTTGTTTTATACTGAGTGAAAGTGAACATCCTTCCACCTGTAAATTGATTTCTTCCTGTTCTTCATTGAAAACAACAACAAAATTACATTTGTATAGCACCTTTCATGTCAAGAGGACGTCCCAAGCACTGGACAGTTATTGATTCAGACCCGAGCTGAGGACAGGGGACTGGGGGAGTTGCCGATAGGTCCATCAAAGAGGAGAGTCTTGAGGCGAGACTTGAAGGAGGCTAGGCTAAAGCAAGGAAATGAGACAAATTCTCCTCGTGCTACCAATATTTGTTTATTTTCTTCCAATGAACCAACAAGAACTTTTAAGGAACTATTTCAGAACAGGGGCTCAAATGATGAGTAACCTTCTTAATGCTGATGAGACGTCTAGAAGACGTGAAAAGCGCTATATCAAATGCAAGGATTATTGTTATAGAATCATAGAATCTTACAGCATAAAAGGAGGCCATTTGGCCCATTGTGCTTGTGCTGGATCTTTACCTATTTAGCTATTCAACTAGTCTCACTCCCCCATTGTTTCCACATAACCTTGTAATTATTTCCAAGTAAATATCCAATTCATTCCCATTTGAAAGTTATTGTTGAATCTGCTTCCATCATTCTTTCACTAATGCATTCCAGATTGTAACAACGTGATTGCATTTGATAAAACATGTTGTCCAACAAGCACAAATCCACCCGGTGGTTCTGGCAGCTGAAGTTCAGCACAACTTACTTTTGAATCCCATTACATAATCCATTACATAAAAGCCTTTTGCGTGTACAGTAAAAGCCCGTTTATCTGGCACCCGCGGGACCTGGCCAATGCTGGTTAAAGTGCCTGCTGGATATTCGGGCAGCCCGCGGCCGAAAACCCACCACAAAAAAATTTAAGTTCTTTTAACACATACCATACACACCAGGCTAAATAATAACATAATAACAGAATATTATATTGGTACATATTGTTAAAACTACTCTCTTGCGCTTCTCACCTTTACTGATTGAGGTTTACAGTCCAGCAATTCTTTTTTAAATGGAGGACGCCAAGCGGGTGAAAAAAACGGTAGTGCGATTTTAAAGTCACGCGACTTTACTAGCGGCAAGCTGATAGTCCTAGACTGTACTAGCGGCAAACCGAAATAATACACCTGCGCGACAATGTGGGTTATCAGCTAGCGTTATCGGCTTGCGACTAGTATGGCTTTAAAGTCACGCTCCATTTTTTTCACCCACTTGGCGTGCTCCATTTTAAGAAGAATCGCTGGACTATAAACCTCAATCATGGCTTCAAACGCAGCATCTACCAGCAGAAGCTCAAGAGAGTAGTTTTAACAATAAGTACCAATACAGTATTCTATTATTATGTTATTACTTATGCATTTACAAATGCTCCACCACTATTGTTCCGGATAAGTTACGGTTTATCGAATGGGGACTTTTTTTGGGCGTGCCGGTTATACTGAAGTGCCAGTTCATCAAGTCACGGATAAACGGGCTTCTACTGTATTAAGAACTTACACTTTCAACTGGGTCTGACAATTTCAGAATGAGATAATTTTTGCAAAGGATTGATGATGAGTGTAATGAGATCATCTTATTTCTAAACAGCAATATTACATCCTACTGATCATCACGGACGGAGTGATAACTGATTTAGACGATACGCGACGTGCCATAGTCAATGCTTCCAAATTGCCAATGTCCATCATCATCATTGGTGTTGGTGGAGCTGATTTCAGTGCCATGGAGTTCCTGGATGGTGACGATGGTGTTCTTCGATCCCCCACCGGAGAAGTGGCCATCCGAGATATTGTCCAGTTTGTGCCTTTCAGGAAGTTTCAAAATGTAAGTGGTACAAACCCAGTGTTGTTTCTATTTACCTATTCCATCATTTCATTATTACTTATCCCAATGTCACTACTTTAGAACTGTCAACAGCTTCTCCTCTCACTCCCACACCATCATGTGGTGTTCTTCAGGGGTCTATCCTCACTCCTTTAACATTTGCATGCTCCCACTCAGCAACATCATTGCAGACATGAGGTTAATTTCCACATGCATGCAGTTGACACTTATCTCTCTGCTTCCATCCTCGATTTCTGTAACTCAGTGGTTTGAGGCCCAGCGGGGTGAAATGTGAGGCACGTTTAACTTACTCTACATGCCTCTGTTTACCTAGCAGTAAGTAGGAACCCAGTTATTAGATGATTAGCGGATAGTTTTCTGGGTGTAATAATCATAAAAGTTTTTTTTTAATTCAAAGATTGGTCACTTCAATCCATGACTGTTTTGTTGGTGCTGTTTTGCTCACAAAATATACAGTCAATTTACTTTGCAGTATATTTTGTGAAGTTGTTTGAGACATCTCAAAGACATGATGAGGTACGAAATCAAATGCAGTGATTATTATTAGAATATTATATCAAAAGGAGAATTATTATATTAATGCCCAGATGTAAAATGAAATAGCCTTCCTTGTACTAATGTGCGTTGTATAGCAGAATACAGCAGTTATGTAATTTGTTTGGGAATTTAAGGCATTGGGGGTTCAGATGTGACTGCTGAAGGGATTGTTTTGGTTCCATTTGTATTCTGAGTTTTAAGTTTGAGTATGTGTACATTGTTGGGATACTTGCGTTTATTAAAAAGTTCTAGGAATGAATTCTTTGAAAACTAGAAAAATGAAATCCTGCTTCTGCTGCTATGTGATTAAAAAAAACTTGTGACACAAATACACACAGCATGAGACATAAATTTCTTTCATTTTTCACATAGCTCAAAACCTCCAATTCAGTTTATGTGGTTTGTATATTGAAACCAGTTTCATTCCAACAAAAAAAACATGTGTAGTTTGTGACCCCGCCCTCCAACCCACATCATTTGGTAGAATCTGCTTCACCAGCTATTCGTACTGCTATGTGGTTGTTGAGTAGTTGTTGAGCAGTTTCGACAACTTTGGGTCCATTTGGTTAAAGTTTAGTTTGGTGGGTAAATGAACCTAAATGAATTGCCCTGTGTTGCTTCTGAATGTATTAGGTTTATTGTCAATGAAATCACAGGGTTGTTTGTCAGAACCACATCATCACTGCAGTCCTGTCAATCTCTGACATGTATTGTATCTGAAGCAGGAAGTGGGGAGCTTGAATTGTTGGTAAACCAGGAGACTGATATCAGACTGAGTTGTACATTTTTTTGAGAAACTGTGGGAGTCGATGTCACTGTGCTTGATCACTCCCGGTGTATATTGGTTTTTTTCTTATGTGGTCAGAGGGTTGTCTGACACATGCACAAACCCATCACCACGCTTAAGAGATTTCAAACCAAACTACTATGAGTTTCACATATGCATTAAACTCTTGTTTCTCTGGAATGCAATGCACACTCTCCAAGGACATGCTCTTTGGTTCCGATGTGAAATTTGCTAAACAAATGTAATTTTGTTGTTGTTCACCTCATCCCAAGAGTTTAGATGTAAATTGAACCAGCTTCCTACTTAAAGTGAGGTCTAACAGCACCCTGTATAATCAAAGTACATAATTAACAGTACCTTGGAGTATTCTAGATTTACTTGGCTCAGATATCAAGCTATTGAGGTTACAACAGACTTGATTCAGATATTTATTTTCCAGGCAGACCATCTCCTTCCCTCAAGGAGGATGGTCACTACTTAGCCACATCTTTTAAGTGCAGATTTGAGCTCTTATAATTCTTCCATCAATTGGGTCACAAGATCACAACATTGGCCTGGATGAAGAACTTCTTTGGCTCATTTGAAATCTGCTTCTGTTGCGTCAACCAGATCTATATTCAGTATTTGAGGTGTGACTTAGTTAGAGTCCCAGATAGCTTGATTTTGGTGTCTGGGAACTAGGATCCGTCGATATGGAAATTTTTCGATTTAGATATATCGATGGGCTCATATCGAGATATACTGATATATCGATATATCCGGGGTTTTCGTACTGCGCGCGCGCATTCGGGGCCTATCTCCTCAGGAGGTAAATATCTCTCTCTCTGTGTCTCTCACACTCACTCTCTCCACCTCTGTGTTTTTCTGTCTGTGTCTCTCTCCTCTCTCACATCCCCCCCACCTCTATCTATCTATCTGTATATTATCACATCACCCCCATCTCCCGTCTGCCCCCCCACCCCCCCGGCCGCCATCCCTCTCTCCCCCGCCCCCCCACCGCCGTCCCTCTCTCCCCCCCCACCGCCGTCCCTCTCTCCCTCCACCCACCCCCGCCATTGTCTCTCTCTCTCCCCCCCCCCCCCCGCTGTCCCTCTCTCCCACCACCCGCCCGCCGCTGTCCCTCTCTCCCCCCCACCCACCCCCTGCCGCCGCCTCTCTCCCCCCCAACCCCCCACTCCTTGTATATTTTGAAAATGTGTATATTGGCATATCGATATGAAGATTATATCAGATATAACCGATATATCGATATATCGCCGGACCCTACTGGGAACTAGAACTCAAATGGCAATATACTGTAGGCCAGTATCCCATTTACATGTTTAACTGCCTCACATTGGTTTGATATGGTGCAAGATTAATTAGCCAACATCCGTAGATCTCTGTCAGCTTCCCCCTTGGCAAGTTCTATTCCAATGGTGGAGTACATATGTTTCGCATTCTTCCTCCCTATAAACAGTACCTTGCATTTATCTAGAGTAGTGGTTCCCAACCTCAGATCCTGACCCAAATCAGGGTCGCAGGGGTCCTCAGTAGGGTCGCGAAGAGTCATCTGAATTTATTTTGTTTTGTTTTTAATGCTGAAAAGTACCCAAGGCGACACTGCCAATCAATTTGTATGAAAGACCGTACTTACGATTTGCGCTGAGTCCGCAAAAGAAACGGAGATATCGTCTTGGCTGAGCTTCGCTTCAGTTGCGATGTTGACCCCTAAGGGTCGGGAGGACCTGTTGATAGCTAATTTGGATCGCAGCAAAAAAAATTATTGGGAACCACTGATCTGGAGGTTTTGAAATAAAGTGAGGCCTGCATGGTTACTGTTGCTTTCAGTCTGCGCTACTGTTTGATGTCCATGTACATATTTGTGTTTCACAATAACAAAGTTACATTTCATTTCTCAGGCACCTAAAGAAGCTCTTGCACAAAGTGTATTGGCTGAATTGCCTCAGCAAGTGGTGTCCTACTTCAACACACGTAAATTACGCCCTCCCAATGAGACCCCCAATGAGACCAGTGATTGAGGGTCTGGTTACACAGTTAAACTTCAGCGAATTGTTACATAAATTGATTCAGTGAAACACAAAGACTTTGCAAAGCTCTATTATTGCAGTACGGTTATTACACTTTAATGAAATGCAATGAAATTATTATAGAAATGGAGTTCCAATTTTTAAAATAATTTTGCATTTAAATTTGTTAGCCTGTTAACTTTTATTAAGTAATAATAATAATTTACTATTAATAGAGAAAAATAAAACTTGATGCTATTAAAACAATTCTGTATAACTTTGTTGCTGCATAGTTGCCATTTGTATAAAGTGATTTTATTTTGCATAATCCATCTTATTGTATTTGCTTAAATGTTTTGATTTACGTCCAAATCTTTATAATTTTATACAAGAACATAGTTTATTTTTGGAATTTTAAACTTGAGGCCAAATAGTTAAATCCTACGATTAATTCATAGATTCATAAATAATACCACAAAGTACAGTTTAAAAGAAGTAGCCAATAGTAAGCAGACAGTAAATGAACTGGTAAAATAAATAAATTGAGAGCTGCCTTTACTTTTTGTTTTCTTTACAATTGAAATAGTCATTATATTAAATGTATTGCAATATTACAATAATGTATTGCTCACTATATTCAATGTGTGTATTATATTGTCACAGAGTGTGTTACTCTCGCCTTTGAGGTAGAAGGTTGTAGGTTTAAGCCCCATGTCGGGTCTTGGAATCCCATAGTCTAACTGACACTGCAATGAAGTGCTGGGGATGTGTTGCATTGTCTGATGTGCCGTCCTTCAGATCAAACCTTAAACTGAGGTCCCATCTTCCTGTTCAGCTGATGTTAAAGATATCATGGCACTATTCAAACAGAGAAGAGAGCTGCTCTCCGTGTGTCCTGGCCCAACAATCACCCCAAAATATAATTGGGCACACACTCCATGGCTATTTGTGGTGCATTGCTGCGCGCAACAATCTGTTTTTTTGCACCCACAGAATAGAGTCAATCCACTTTACCGTATATCCTGTGAAGCACTTTTAGTATTCTCGACGACAGGATAGGTGCTATATCAAATGTAAGAATTTTTCTTTTTATAAAATACATGTAATGTTCATATAAATACTTTTGTTGGTATAGTCAACCTGCCCTGCCCTATTCATCAGCAACATAAAATACAAAAGTATTGCATTGATAGATACAACTCTATAATTCACATCTATAATTCACATCTCAAACGGCATCTGGTTGGAAAGAGAAGTAGAAGAAATATAAATGGATTCTGACTAAACTGACAAACAACCCAAGGGGTAGAGTGCTTCATTGCTGCCGTAATATGTAGGAAAGTTAACTAATAGTTACCTAAATATCCTGATGGTTGGGCTCCATTACCTTTTCAGATCAGGCTACATCAATGCCGAACTTTACCATAGAAGTTGGAGTCCAGGGTGTGGGCCTGATGGAGGAAATTAAACCCATTTATAATTCTTACTGCAATAAAAACAATGTTAACACCTCCCATTTTGTTATAGAAGTGGTCTGAAGGAAGGCAGTCCTTCAGCCACTGGAACTCCATCCCACAGTCCCTCCACCTCACCCCATCCCTTGCCTCTTTAGGACCCACCTCGAGGCCCTCCTCTTTGACTGTGCTTTTGATCAACCTCCTTTGTCCCCCCTGCCCTCAATCCTCCCGAGTTCCCAGCCCGGATCCGAAATACTGTCTGTCCAGCACCTTGGAACATCCTCCCAACGTAAAAAGCTCTATACAAATCTAATTTTGTTGTTTGTTTGTATTGGCTGTTATATAGTTCATCTGATGTTTACTACAAAATTATAACCAGGTAGCTAAACCAAAACTAATTCTCCAAAGTGTTGCTTAACAGGTCAACCAGTTTAAATGCTTTTATTTACCTCAATTGTATGTAATCCTTTGCTTTGTTTTCAGAACACTCATGAGATCAATTGATGAAAGGGCAGAACATCTTGTGTAACAATCCTGTGTAACATTTGGGACCATATTAGAGGATGGAGGCATATTGTTTATAATATTTATCTAGATTTCTCTGAGGGCTTATAGATATGGGCAATAGCCAATTTTTATTATCACAATTTTGTGAAAAATATGTGCATGTGAGTTACTAAATGGTTACAAGCGAGGAGGAGAATCAAAGGGAAGGGAAGTGAGTAGAAGAGTAGAATTAGATTGGCTCATGTGGAGAAAACACGAGTGCTGATATGATGGGCTGAGTAGCCTATTTCTGTTCTGCAACAAGTATTTGTTTGGGTAACTGAAGGGTAGTGTGGCTGATACAAACAAGGGTACATTTGTACATAGGGTTCAGAATCTTTTATCAGAAGTGAATGAGGTGAGAAATGCTGTTTTGCATTTGCAGTATGTGTTATGTGATGCTACTTTAATGCATTAGTTCCAGCTTTCCTTGGCTCCCTTTGCCTCATTCTGCGAACTGCTCATTTTGCCGATATTTGATAAGTTTGTCCTGAAAGCAATGGTTTGTCTTTGTTTTATATTGTATTAAAAATAATAATATTATGCAAGAAATAAAATAAATTTGAATCGACATTCATTCCATTCTTATTTTGTCTTGTGATATGTGTAAATGGTGTAATTCCAGAGTTAATGTGCAGTGTTTCAATTGGAAGTTTTAGAAGCCCATCAACTTGGTACAGTACTGCAATGTATTTGTGCAGTATGTAACACACCTGCATTTGAATCAGATTCCTGCTCTTTGAGTCTCTTAGATGCTGATCCCAGATGTGTTTCCAAAAATAGGCTTCTGGAAAAATACCTTGATTAAATCCTGAGAAGTGGATCTTTAGGGATGTGGGAAAAAATTGGAAAGTGGGATTAATCCCCAAAAATGTGATTTATTTAAAAATGCACAGGCAGACATAGTGCATACACATCGCTGAAGTGCTCTGAGACGCCGTCCAGCGTGGAGGGCCCTATATAATAAATATCCCAAGGAATACAGTCAAATCACTTTACAGTATATTCTGTGATGCGCTTTGAGACGTCTCAAAAACATATACTGCATATAATCCAATGATTATTCTTACTATTTGCTGTAAATTGACTTAATAGGCTTTAATAGTCACTTTAATACTGGATAGGTGAGAAATAGCTAATCTGGCAAATCAAAACTTTTTGTTAAATGTGGTTCAGAATTGCTCAAAGGAAGCTTCTAAGGATGAATTTAAGAGAATAAAAGAATGTCATCAATCCCATTCACTTTGAATGCATTGGACATGTCCTAAATTATCCTAAGTGTTTCACAGATCCCCAGTAAAAATATTTACCGTTAATGGCCTGCAAAGTGGCAGATCGATATAGTTAATTTGATAGTCTAACTTTGTGCATTGATGGGATGATCAGAACTTTAATGGATAGGTGGTGCCATGTAAAAACAGGAGTTTGGCAGGTGAAATGTATGATTTTTTAAAATATGTCTTCTGAGCAGATTGAGGAAAGGTAAACCTTTCTGTTAGATCCAATAGAAACGAGTACAGTTTTATGTCACACAGCGATATCCCAATGCTTCAACAATATGGAATTTTGCCAGCTGTGTACATATTGAGGTGAATGGACATATTTGTGGAGTCCTGTATCTAAGTGTTTAGAGCACTCGCCTCGCAAGCAAGAGACCTGGGTTCGATTCCCGGCAGGGAGAAAGCTTGGGCAAGTTTCCTTACTTCTCATGTCTGATAATAAACACATGAGAAAAAAAAATTTAAATTCAAATTTTGTCATTGTACAACTGTTTATGGGACAATGCTGCACCCATTGGCTGCTGCATTTTGCCCGTGAATAAGTCAATTCATAATCAGTCAATTCTCTGTACAGTATATTCTGTACAGAGCTTTGAGACGTCTAGAAGATGTGAAAAGCGCTATATCTAATGGAAGTATTATTATTATATTTGAAACCAGACTGAACAAGTCCATCCGCTGCTCACAATGGAGTCTCCTCTACATTGGGGAGACTAAGTGCAGATTGGGAGACTGATTTGCAGAGCATCTTTGCTCAACCCTGATCTTCCAGTCTCCCTCCATTCCAACTTGCGCTCACATTCAGAGGCTGATCTTTCGATCCATGGTCTCCTGCGCTGTTCCAGTGACCAACAGCAAAACCTTGAGGAACAGCACCTCATCTATCTACTGGGGAAACTACAGCTGTCTGGCCTCAACATTGATTTCAGCCATTTCAGGCCATAAGAGCTCCCCCTCCCCCATCACAATCATAACTCCAAACACCGCTTGCCTCTCTGGTGTTTTGTTTGTTCTATCACCACTAAACACTTCTTCTCCACAGTTTTGTTCAAATCCCCCTTTTGTTTCTCCCCGTTATGTCGTTATCACATTTCCAACCCATCAGTTAACACACTCCTTTTTTTCTTTCTCCTTTGCCTTCTTTGTCTTCCATGTCCTGCCTCTCCCCCAGTAACGTCCTTAAAATCCTCTCCCTCCAAACAAGCCCCAGTTCTGATGAAGGGTCGTGGACCCGAAACGTTGACTCGCTTTCCTCTCTCCATGGATGCTGCCTGACCTGCTGAGTTTCCCCAGCAACTTCTGTTTTTGAACAAATCTATAGATGGATCAGTGCCAGGGGGGGGAGGGAGGGAGTTTGCTCAGTGACAGTGACTGGCTGTGAGAGGCGAGGACAGTGAAGTGCGAGTCTGTCAATCACACGGTGGGGACTGGTCTGGTCGGGATGGGCTGAGCTTTGGGCTGAGCTGCACTGACTCACTGACTGACTGACTGACTGAGTGACTGGCAGCTCACACTCACTCACTGAGTGACTAGCAGCTCACACTCACTCACTGAGTGACTGGCAGCTCACACTCACTCACTGAGTGACTAGCAGCTCACACTCACTCACTGAGTGACTGGCAGCTCACACTCACTCACTGAGTGACTAGCAGCTCACACTCACAGACACACTCAGAACCGCTTCAACCACAAGAAACTCGGGCCACACTCGCCGACAAACCCTCCCTTTGGGGGAAGATCCTTTTCCTTTCGTTTTGTTGCTGTTTGTGTTTAAAAACAGACCAGGTTTCTGCCTCTTTTCCTTCTCCCCCCAACAGGAGGGAATTTCTGCCGGGAGTCGCGGGGGGTGTTTTCCAGGTAATGTTCCCAGCCAGACCACAGCTGGACTGTGATTTACGATGGTGTTTTTACGCTTCACGAGTTGTTGTTGTCAAGTTTGGGAGGTGCCGAAAAGGGGGAGAAAATGCCTTTCCTGAGTGAAGACTTGATGCCATCAGGGCACAGGCTTCCTGGCTTCGTGTTAAACAGGGACTAGTTTCAGGGGAACGTTTGCTCCCGTTTTCCTGCCATGTGGTTTATTCTGCTGTTAGACTTGGGCAATCTCAGGGCCAGGCTAATGTGTCTCCAGATGCACACAGTGTGTGTGTGTGTGTGTGTGTTTCCAGTGAAAACCACCTTTAAACAAGATCTGTCACACAATCAGTGCTTAAGAACAACAGTAATTCTGTAAAATTGTTGGATTTGCTCATACTTGGGATGTCTAGTTATGTTTTAAGTCCTCAGTGGATTGGGGGTGGGGGTGGGGGGGGGGGGGGGGAGCTTTCAAATTCAAACCAAATGTAAGATATCTTCACCTTTATGTATGAGTTTTCAAAAGTTTGACCAAATGGTGGTATACAGCCTGCGACTGAGTTGAATTTTGGACCTTGACTGGAGAAGAGATGATGGTGGGTGTAGCTGCGTTAGTAAAGTGTTTCAAACTGAGATGGTTCAGAGATCACCAGACAATTATTCGGAAATTTGTGATCCAATGGTGTAATGGTGGTCGGTAGGCTGGGAGGAGAGAATAATAATAATACTAATAATCCTTGCACTTGGTGGAGCGCCTTTCACGTCTTCAGGGTGTCTCAAAGCGCTTCACACAATATACTGTAAAGTAAATTGACTGTATATTTGTGGACGAAACGCAGCAGCCAATTGCGCAAAGTAATGTCACACAAACAGTCGTGGATTGAAATGACCCATTTTTAAAATTATTATAAGAGTGAATCCCCCAATTCTCCTTGTCCCTTCCCCACTTTTGAAACACAACTGTACGTACAGGTCTCTTGTTGGAGGCCATTCAACCTGTGTATACCATAAATTCCTGATGTGGCATTTGGTAAGAAGAGCAACAAAATTATGTATATATATGTATGGTCACAGAAGAGACCCTTGAGGTGGGCCTTGAAGGAGACAAGGGATTTGGCGAGGCTGAGGGACAGGGTGGATTTCCAGAGGGTGGGGGCAGAGCAGCGAAAGGCCTATCTGCCAAACGGGAGGCGGGTGGACGTGAAACAGGCCAGAGCTTACCAGGCATAGGGGGTTAGGAGGTCGCAGTGGTAGGGGGGAGCGAGTCCATGGGACCAAGTGAGGACCAGGATCTTGAACTGAATCCTCTGTGTGATGGGAAGCCAGTGGAGTCGGGGAAGGGTGTGGATGATATGAACACACAGCCTAGTGTGGGAGAGGACATGGGCTGCAAAGTCCTGGATGATCTGCAGCCTGTGGAGCGAGGAGGGCGTTGGCATAGTCGAGCCTGGATGTTCTTGAATGAATGTATGAGAGTTTCGCCGGCCTGCAGTATGAGACAGTGGCGGAGCCAGGCAATGACATTCTGTCAAGACAACAATGGTCCTGGAGTCGAGGGCGGAGGCAGAGAGATAGAATTGGGTGTCATGTGTGTACATGTGGAAGTTGACCCCATGTCTGCGGATGATATCACCAAGAGGGAGTGTGCATGTCTCCAAAGGGGAGAGAGAGTGCATTCCTTTCCACACAGAAACATTTCCATGTGTAAGTTAGCACAGCTGTGTGAATTCTGTCTGGTTTACATTTATATATGTATGGTTTGCCTGTGTCAAGACACTCAGATGATGACACAAAGTAACATCTGGACCTTTAGCAAGAGCTGAGTATCTGCTTGAATTACAGTATTTAAGCCTTGGATTGTCTTCTCAGGCAGACTGATGTTGATGAACCTTTTTATGTTGGAACTACCTTTTTTTAATTTTTGTTCAGGGATTCTTGTGAATTATTATAATAATTAAAATAATCTTTTCATTGGTTTTAACACCTTTCACTTCGAGAGGATGTCTCAAAAAGCTTCATAGGAAACATAAAGAATACTGACCATGTACAGTATTTGGAGGGTGGATGTCGTAGCTAGTTTGCGCACAGCAATATCCCACAAACAGCCATGATGTGAATGACCAATATTATTCAGGGAGGTGGGGGGTGGGGAGTTTTTGGCCAGGATACTGGGAGAAACTTGCTTCTCTTTTCAAATAATGCCAAGGACTGGAGAAAAAGGGACTGCTTATCCCAGTGTTTATTGAGTTAGAGGAAATCAGCTGATGCAACATTATGAGCAGCCTGTTTGGCCTCAACATTGCTGAATTAGATGGGAGAAATATCGGCCAGGAAAATGTTCTTCAACATAAGGCAGTGTCCCTGACAGTTTTTTTGGTCTCTTCTTTATAGAAGGGAAAAGTGCTCTTGTTGGTTCACTGTCTCTGAAATAGACTTTGCTGATGTTGTGCCACTAGAATCCTGTATTTGTGTTGGTAATTTGAGAAAGAGATTAGTTTTGGTTGTCACTGGTTATCACAACCAGTGACACACTTTGTGTCACCCTGGAATGTAATAAAGTGAAGTTATCTGATCTACTGATCTCTAAGCAAAATAGTAGCCACGGAATTAAAGGGACAGTGGCAGCTTGAATACAGAACTGGCTGGGAGACAGAAAACAGAGAGTGGTGCTGTAAGTTTGTTTTTCTGATTGGAGAGAAGTGTATAGCGATGTCCTTCATGGGTCAATGTTGGGACCACTGCTGTTTTTGGTCTAAATGAGCTGGACCTGGGTACAGGGAGTACAATTTCCATGTTTGCAGATGATACAAAGCTGGGAAAAGTAGTGAACAGTGAAGAGGATAGTATCCACTGTAAAAGGTCATAGACAGACTGGTAAAATGGGCAGCCACATGTCAGGTGAAGTTTAAGGTGCAGACAGGATGTGCCTTCTTCTGTGGTGTATAATTCTATGATCTATATGTAATGATATCATCCTAT
The DNA here is from genome assembly GCA_035084275.1 of Hydrolagus colliei. NCBI lineage: Eukaryota > Metazoa > Chordata > Chondrichthyes > Chimaeriformes > Chimaeridae > Hydrolagus > Hydrolagus colliei. The sequence goes on from CM068743.1 coordinate 102,236,920, forward strand.
TGTAACACAGATGGACAAAGCTTTTGTTCATAGAAAGAATTGGAATATTGGGACTACAGTATAGGAATTAAATCATACAGTTAGTCAAACATTCAGTGGCATTAACATTCATAATTACTTATTATGTGCATTAAATGGAATCTGTATTTAATTGTTAGACAGGGGCCATCCAGGCCAGGTTATATTCAGCTGGTTAAATCGGAAAATCAGCTAATAAGTACATCAGTCCAGTAAAGATCTCCTTGGAGCAAACAGTACTGGCCCTTACAGCTCTCAACAAGTTGATGTGCATAAAACCAATGACAGACTAGACTTATGTTAAAACATGATGGATCCAGTTTTTATAATAGAAAACTTATCGATGTACATAATAGATGACATTTGAACTAGCTGTAATGGGTTAAGCACAGTGCTCATGGGGGGATAAAGGTAACTAAGGGTCATTGGCAAACAAACCCATTAAATTCTCTTCACTTAGAGGTGCAGTGAAATTAAGATGTGCACATTCGTTATAATTTTGCTTTCCAAACATTTTCTTTAAACTGAATGTTGTTTTCGGTGCATTTTCAGTGGAGTTGTTTCTGATTTCGGTCAGAATCTGCTTTTATAACTTTGAGCTTTCTCTTTAACCATGCCTTGCTGCCTTTCTGTTTGTTTGATGACATTATCACATATGTAGCCAGAGTAACGTATTCAAAAGATACATGGCAACTCCTTTATAGTACTCTTTAATATAGTGCTGCCTCACTTATAGCACTTATCGGTCAAGTGTTGACCCTGCTAACTGGACGCAAGGTACAGCCGTGCTTTCTGGCACTGATTTCTCAATTTCTCACGTTAAAATATGGTCAATGTTTGAGCTGTCAGTTTGTTGCTGGCTGAACTTCCTGAGTGCAGGAAGCATTAACATGCTGCACAGGAAGTGATATTATTGTTAACCTGACGATCATAAGTCAGCCTTGTCTTAACTTATTGATTTTATTTTTAAATTATGATTTATAGGATACTTTCAGTTAACCTCTATTTTGGATAGTTGAGTGGAGGGGATGTGCAGATGTATTTTCAGTGAGCATTACCCAAATTGCATGTCAAATCCTGATGAACATTTAGTGGTTGGAAAATCGGCCATTCGCAAGCTTAGAACCTGGAGATTCTTATTGCTAGAAGTCTGTATCCCCACCCTGGCGTGAATCACAAAAGCATCAACTTTAATAATGGTGTACCTGATCAGTAAGTGACAAGAGTATGTCTAGCTCCAAACTTCATAAAGCTGGGTTGGTAAATCAGTTTCCAGATTGAAAGCAGGAAGTAACTATGCTTTTGTTGGTGATATTTCAAATTATATTAAATCTACCTTAAAGGTGCAGTCCCCTGTGCTTAAAAACAGGGATGGTCTTCTTGCGGCTCATGGACGGCATTCGGCCTATGTAGAATATGTGGAGTCCTGTAGCTCAGTGGTTAGAGCACTCGCTTACAAGTGAGAAACCTGGGTTCGATCCCAGACAGGACGAAACCTTGGGCAAGTTTCCTTACTCCACATGCCTGATAATAATCCTTCAACACAATAGTAAATTGGCTATTTCAATCCACGACTGTTTGTGGAACACTGCTGTGGGCAATTGGCTACTGCGTTTCACCCCCATATATACAGTCGATTCACTTTGCAGTATATTCTGTGAGAAATGCTATATCAAATGCAAGGATTGTTATTTATATTGTTATTCACACATATGGGCTGCAAATGAGCTAATCCTGTTTCAAATAATGTATGATCACTGCACCCTACAGCCCCAGTTTTCATCCATCTTGCTTGTAGCTACTGTACCTCTTTTGAAATATTTCCAAAAAAATCACTTTTCACTAGCACGAAATGGGAATTTTAAATTCCTCTTTGAAAATCAATTAAAACTGATTTAAATAAATGATCTAATCCCTGATATCAATAAATTTAAATCTGAATTATTTTATTTTGGATAAAGGTTTGTGTTCAGTGTTTTATGAGTTGTATGTTATTTGAATTGTGATAAGTGAGTCAGACTAAAAAAAAATAAAGAAAGGCCATCGGAATGAATAAGGAAAGGCCTATCAAATCCAGTCAATGCATATCGTATCCTCCTCCGACCACAGGCTTCACCCATTCATATAATTTCCTGGGATTTAGCTTCATAAATTCCTGGATCTCTCAGATAATTAATCAAAAATTTCCCAAAACATCCTAGCATCTCAACTCCTCATACTGTGGCAATGTTCCCTCATAGATAACATTCTCCCTTCCATACTGCAGATGAGCCTACAGGAAGAGAGTAGCAGTTGAGAAAGCAATATAGAGGAATATGCAAGGCATATTCCAGGTTTTAAGCTTGTGAATGGCCGATTTTTTATGTGTGAAAGTAATGTCAGTGAAGCAGTTGGTTTGATGGTACATCAATACTAATATAATAATAATCCTTCCATTTGAGATAGTGCCTTCTCACATCTTTAACAGTCTCAAAACGCTTCACAGAATATACTGTAAAATATAGTGACTGTATTTTGTGGGTGAAACGCGGCATACAATTCTGCACAGCAGTGTCCCACAAACATTTGTGGATTGAAGTGATCAATTTATTATTATAATTTGAAGGAATTATTACCTCCAGAAAGGCGATATGCCAGTTGACAAACAACCAGATTCCTACTTACTGCTGGGTAAATAGGGATGCTGTGGAGTAAGGAAACTGCTCAACATTTTGCACTGCTGGGAATCAAATCCAAGTCTCCTGCTTGCGAGGCGAGTGCTCTAACCACTAAGCTATCGTAGTCGTGGATTGAGTGACCAAATTATTATTATTATTATTTTTATGATATGTGGGAGACTGAATTTGATGCTAGTCAATGTCATTGGATGACCAAAACTACTACATAATCTTTATTGTTTCTTTCTCCTGTACTTTATTTGTACACTTGGTGCTCATCGAGTGTGCTTGACAGGATTGAACATCATCACTAGTCCTAATGATTTTTAGATTGAACGCAGTACTTAAATGAATGTTGCCACATCAAATAAATTTGACCAAAATGAAATGATTTGATGTAATACCTACAAAATTAAAATCTCTCAAACCATTTCACAATCACGCTGGATTGTGCTTTGATCAAACCACACCTGGAGTACTGCATACAATTCTTATTGATACAATATAAAGGAGCTACTAAGGCCCAGTGCTAGTGCAGAGAAGATCAATGACAGAGGCAAGATTGGGCTCATCAATTTTGGGAGTATTAAAGAAATGAGCCCTGAGCAATGATCACACAAATTAAGGCTCTTCAGACTTGAGGGAAGGCATCATAGAGGGGACCTTACAGAGATGTATAACATTTTAATTGGGATTGAACAACACTTTAGGAAATACTGATTCAGTAGAGCAAGATGGCGGAAGTTTAGAATTACAAAGAGCAATTCAAGGATGGACACCAGAAAGTATTACTTCACCCAGAAGAGAATTAACAGTTGGAAACGATGAGATTAAAAACAGGTTAATGCTGTGAACCAATGACAGTCCAGTGCCTTGGGACGTCCCCCTGACATGAAATGGTCCTGAATAGTAAAAGCCTGTTTATCCGTGACCTGATCAACCGCAACTTCCGTATAACCGGCACCTCAAAAATAAGGTCCCCATTCGATTAACCGGATCTTATCCGGCACAATCACAGTGGCGCATTTAATGAGTTGATTGTCGCAGGAGAGTACAGTACGATTAGCTCTGAATGCTACTGGTAATGGCGCTTCCGGGTTTGGGTCTTAAAGGGGCAATGTTTTTCCTCTCTCCTGTTTCTTTTCCTCTCTCCCTTTCCTTCCTCTCTCTCCCTCTCTCTTTCTATCTCTTCCCCTTTCTTTCTTTCCCTCTCTCTCTGATGGATACTACATTGCCTGTGTATTGTGGTTTTATACACTTGTTTTGTTGGAGGGTGGGGTGGGAGAAGGAGAGAGAGGCAGGGAGAGAGAGAGAATGGAGGGTGGGGAAAGAGAGGGAAAGAGGGGGGGAGAAAGAGAGAGGAGTGGGAGAGGGAGAGAGAGAGGTGGCGGAGAGGAGTGGAGAGAGAGGGGGTGAGTTGATTAATTTAGATCTAAAATGAAAGGAGTGGAGTGGGGTTGGGTTTGGAGCCATTGAAATGCCAGACTGACTGAGTGTGTGTGTGAAAGAGAGAGAAAGTGGGGGAAGGAGGGAAAGAAAAAAAAGGTAAAAACGGCAGGACCACTACAATCCACCATTTAGAAGTTTGCTTTGTGATTGTGTACTGTGTTTATTAGTTTATCGATTAGACTATAATCAATATTTATTGCTTTATTAGTAAGTATCCATACAATATGTTGTTATTTAGTCAATTATTAATATGGTATGTTTAAATTTTTTGAATATACATTTTTAAAAAAGTAATTTTTGTTTGAGTTGGGTTTTCGGCAGCTGGTTGCCGAATATCCAGCACGCGGTGAAACCGGCATTGGCCAGGTCCCGAGGGTGCTGGATAAACAGGCTTTTACTGTAATTATATACAGAATGGTCTTGCTTGGTGCAGATTACACTTGGATGATCTTGATTGGAGGGGAAGAATCTCAAGCATATTGAGCTCAGAGAGATCTAACAGTTACTTTGAGTGCTGTGCAGAACTGAAAATTGAGAGGTGTAAGTGAATAGAAGACCTCAGAGAATGATAACAAGGCTCCTGGCCCTGCGAAAGGGAGTGGGGGAAGAGATACAGTACATTTTTTTTAAAATGTCTCGTTATGAATCAGATTTGTATTATTTCAATTTGTTTTCTTATTGTGTAATTGCCAGGCTATCAGATGGCAGAGTGTGTGAGTAAAGTGGAACTGAGTATCTCCTGCGAGAATTTGCTAGACAAAGATGTTTTTTCCAAGTCTGATCCACTCTGTGCGCTCCTCCTGAACACTGGTGGGAATCAATGGGTGGAGGTAAGAAATATCTTCTAACTTCTTGTAAAGGAAGCACCTACATCAGTGTACAAATACATTAGTATTGTTAATGGCAAAAGTTCTTTAACATAGTGGTGATTTGCTAACTGGATAACAATGCATTTTCACCAGGATTTGGGGAATTACCATCCCAAATTATATGACAAGATGGACAAAACCGTAGTATCATTTTATTGGATTAGTAAGAGTATTCATCTAGTTTCATTAAACATTTTGATGAGGAGAGACTAGCAAAACTTGGAACTATACTCCCTGGAGCAGAAAAGATTAAGAGGGGATTTAATAGAGGTTTTCAAGATCATGAGGGGACTTGATAGGTTGAACCGGGAAAAACTGTTTCTACTGGCGTGTGGGTCAGCAACCCAAGGATAGTTGTTAAAAGAAACAAAGGGGAGGTTAGGAAAAATAATTTCACTGAGCGAGCTGTTCAGGTGTAGAATGTATTACCTGAAAGAGAAGTGGAAGTACTGACACAATAACAACTTTTAAGAGAGAAGTAGATGGGTATTTGGGGAGGACAAGATTCAGGCCATGGAGTTGGCCAGTGGGATTGAGTTGGACAGCTCTTTTCGGAGCCGGCGCAGACATAATGGGCTGAATGGCCTCCTTCTGGGCTGTATGATTCTGTAATTCTAAGATTTTTTCCACCCAGTGATACATTTTTGCTTTGCTTTCCTGTATTGTTAAAATCTGTGCTATTCTTGAGTTTAGCTAATACTGATCTAACTTAACTGTAATGTTCTGTTGCAACAATATGGTATATTCACAAGATCATACCAACATGTTTCGGATGAAGGAGGTTGCTCTGTCCATCTAATTTCATCCCTTCAAACACCCACCCTACAGTTCTCCCATTGCAGCATCATGCAGCTTTTCATATATCCTGGCCTCAACTACCTTTCCTTGCAACTTATTACTGTTATTAATTACTCTCTGAATAAAGAAAAACTTCCAAGTATTTGTCTTGAAATTGCTCTTAGCAACTCTAAACCCATGTCCACTAGTTCCACTGACTAAAGTATTGATCTGGTTTTACTAGTTTTACTACTTTTTTTAAGACTGATGATCAAGACTGATGATGAATGTTTCTGACACCAGCCATTCCCGTGGCATTTTTTTGAGAATTGCAAATTACTACCAAGTGAAGAGCAGTTTATTTTTATTGGTGTTCTTTACTCCCTCCTATTTTCCCTCCTGAACTCAATGGGCTGATTCATGCATGTATTTTTTTGGGTAGCACATTTCCAATATCTTTAACCCAAGAGTTTAAGGAGTGATTGTCAACAGATCACCTTCAAGATTCTTCCAATGTAAATGTGTTGATATAACAGCATTTTTTCATCTAATGTTCACGATTTTTCCATTTTGTAACACAGGGTGCAAAGGCAAATTGTAGTGAACATTTAAGATGAAGTAACACTGTGTGTTCTGGGTCTGTGTGACTGCCCAATCTAATCAACAACAAATTATATTTTTAAATAAATATTTTAATTTAGTTATTGCATTATATGTGGTCAGTGTCTTTACATAGCTTTGAGCACATTCTGCAACCATTTCATACAATGCCTGATTTCTAGATTGGCCGCACAGAATTGGTTAAAAACTGCCTGGATCCGAAGTTCTCCAAGAAGTTCCTGTTAGATTACTATTTTGAACAGATTCAGAAACTGAAGTTTGGAGTTTACGATATTGATAATGAAACAATTGATTTGGGTGATGACGACTTCTTGGGAGAATTTGAATGCACTCTGGGACAGGTGAGTACAATCACTCTTTGATTTTTGTCCCTTGTACCACAAAATACAGTGCTCCTGATCTATTCACATAATGTGAAACAATTTTTAGCCCTGAGTCAAATTGAAAAATGTTTTATGTTTACCATTCCTCCACCATCCTCCCCTTTTTTTTAACTGCAGCCACTTTTATGATGAAAGAGAATCTGTGATTTTGAAACACTTTTATGTTGCTCTGCGTTCTATATTTGTGCCCTTGTTAAGTGTTTTCCTCAGCATTCCTGGAGGTTTCATGATTTCCAAAGAGCATGTTTCCTGTTGAGTTGAAAAGCTGCCATTTTTAAATTTGAACTGGGTCAGAGATCCAAGTTAATCATTAGTTTTTTTGACATTTTTAATATTTCCCTTTAAAATTATTTTCCACTCCATGACTGATTCCCAAGCTGTTCTATGCTCTGGCAGCTCAAAAAAAATCTTTGCTTCAATAAAAAACATTGAAAATACTTTGCTGATCAAAAGCAGACTTTACTTCTATGACTGTCTGGGGGCTGTTTATTCACTGTTCTAGGTGATGAGCTGACAGAGAACTTGGGATTTAACCCATAACCTTCTGACTCAGAGTTATGGGTAAGGCAAAAGCCAGAATTCAACTTGGATGTTGCTGGCATGCTCAATTCACTGTATTTTTCTGACTGCTGATTTAGAGATCATATTAATTAATTGTAGCATTCAAGTAGGGCTGCTCTCATACAGTAAGCCATTGGCTTTCAAACTTTGAACAGTGGCTCCCCCACCTAACTCAGCAACGTTTTTATTATGAGCTCCCCTCCTCCTTCACACTCGACTCCGCACACTTAGGTCCTCACTCTCCGGTCCTCAGTTCTACCTCGGCTCTACTCGGATCCTCGGCTCCACTCGGGGCCTCGGCTCCACATGCACTCGGAGGCTTGAGATTGTAAATCTCTGTGCCAACGGTATGTGCGCCCCAAGGGAGGCACGCCACGCAGTTTGGAAACCACTGCATAAGCTTTGCTTCAGCCAATCTACTGTTTGGAGTTCTCTGATGTGAAAGGATCCATTAAAAAAAATCTCTCATAAAATGAAACATTTCTGATTTTTCAATGTGTATTGTTAAAGCAGGCAATTTCTAGCAATAGCATGTTAAGCACACCCTTCCTTTAGAGTGATTTGTTGTTAAATGCTATTTCAGTTCCTTTGGTAGTAAAAACTAACATCCAACCTGTATTTGGAGCTTTAAATGTACATTACCTGCATTTTAAATTTTGTGTTTGAGGATGATGAGGCCTTTAATGTTGTTGAATAGTGGGTTGGTTTCTTGTGAGGAATCATGCAGTCCAAGCTGATTATTGGAAGTGTTTTTTTGGTAGGTGGTCTCCAACAAAAAACTGACCAGACCTCTTGTGCTGAGAAATGGGACACCTGCTGGAAAAGGAACAATTACGGTACGGTCCTAACTCTCTTATTGTGGTGATTGGCTGCAGTCAATGGAGGTAGTAAAGTTAATAATAATCTTTGCATGTGCCTGATCATGTTGTCAAATTCTTAAAGCTTTTTACTATTTTTTCTGTAAAACGTAAGTAAGCACCTCAGAGATCACTCTCAGAGGGAAATTAAACAACCAAATGGAGCAACAAAAATATGCAAAACCAATCAAAACTGGTTTTGTTATCTGGAGTAGTAAGGAAGTCGAGCCACAGACTTGGCTGTTTAGTAAGGTGCACAACATTTAGTCATTACATGGCTTATGATATAACTATATTTTAATATAGGCTCTTCATAAGAAATTGACTTTTATGAGTACCTTGATGTTGAAAAACAGAATTGAGCACCAACAAATTTTGCCATATAGAGTTGGAACTAGGGAACGGCGATATGGGATTTTTCCGGATATGGATATATCCGTTTGCTCATATCTGCTTAAACCGATCTATCGAGTTTTTATACTGCGCATGCGCGTGCATTCGAAGTGCGCGTGCATTGATGGTGCGCGCGCATTTATGGTGCGCGCGCATTTATGGTGCGCGCTCAGTCGCGGTGTGCGCGCATTGACGGTGCGTCCGCACTGACGATGCGCGCGCAGTCGCGGTGCACGCACATTTCGAAATGCGTGCTCTAGGTCCAGAAAGTTTGTAATGTTGGTGTCAAGGTCTGTTGAATTATACGATGTTGTTTGCACTCTACCTCCCCCTCTCCTTCTCTCCCTCCTCTCCTCTCTCCTTCTCTCCCTCCTTTCCCTCTCTCCTTCTCTCCCTCCTTTCCCCCTCTCCTTCTCTCCCTCCCTCTCTCCCCCCTCTCCCTCCCCCTCCATTCTCCCTCTCTCCTCTCCCTCTTCCCTGTCTCCTCTCCCTCCTTTCCCCCTCTCCTTCTCTCCCGCCCTCCCTCCCCTCTCTCCTTCTCTCCCACCCTCCCTCCCCTCTCTCCTTCTCTCCCTGCCTCCCCTCTCTCCTTCTCTCCCTCCCTCCCTCCCCTCTCTCCTTCTCTCCCTCCCCTCTCTCCTTCTGTCCCTCCCTCCCCCATCTCCTTCTCTCCCTCCTTTCCCCCTCTCCTTCTCTCCCTCCCTCTCCTCTCTTCCTCTCTCCTTCTCTCCCAACTTTCCCCCTCTCCCTCCCTCCTTCTCTCCCTCCTTTCCCCTCGCTCCTTCTCTCCCTCCTTTCCCCCTCTCCTTCTCTCCCTCCCTCCCTTTCCTCTCTTCCTCTCTCCTTCTCTCCCTCCTTTCCCCTCTCTCCTTCTGTCCCTCCCTCCTTCTCTCCCTCCTTTCCCCTCGCTCCTTCTCTCCCTCCTTTCACCCTCTCCTTCTCTCCCTCCCTCTTCTCTCTTCCTCGCTCCTTCTCTCCCAACTTTCCCCCTCTCCTTCTCTCCCTCCATCTCTAAACACAAAATAGAACACACACACACCAAAAACAAAATCTAGAGATTTATTCTCCTCCATTTCTTGCTTGAAACTAGCATGTAATGTCCACGTGTAAATGAGATCTATTACAATAGAAAAGAGAGAGACAGACAGTCTGACTGTTAGAGTTAGAAGCCAGATTATCACTGCTGTGTGTGTCTGACTAGACACACACATAGAAGCAGTGATAATCTGGCTTCTAACTCTCTCACACACAAAAATAACACTTACAGCCACAAAATGCCACTTATTTTGATGTCGTCTGAAGTCTGAATAAATGTCCTTCGCCATTGGCAAGCTCTCCTTTGCTATGCAAAAAGTGACAGCGTTCGTGATACTTTGCCACTTTTTGCCCCCTCTCTGGTACAATGTTCTCCTCTTAAATAAAGCAGGAATTGTTTGAGCTGCAATGGCCCCACTACCTGTCGCTTTCTCCGAAGCGCTGGTTCGACTTCGTTCTGTTGTCGACAATGATTTCGCTCTGAGGGCAGCGTGCTGGGCGGGGTGGTGCTGCTTAATGTGTTGTCGCCGGTTGCTCGTGCTCGAATCAGATGTCTTAACCAAGACCTTGCAAACTGTACATCTATACACACCATTACTGACTGCATTGTTTTCAAAGTAGTCCCATACGGGGCTTCTTTTCCCCATGATGAGAAAGGTAAATTTTCAAACAATTTTCAGCGATCCGACTTTGTTAAGACGCCACGACTCACGTCGAGTATACACAGTAAAGTGTGCGCGCGCATCGGATGTGGGCGCGCGTTAATTGTGCGCGCGCACCGAATGTACGCGCATTCCATGCTCTAGGTCTAGGAGGTTGCAATGCCGGCGACAAGGTAAGCTGGAAAAGATCGCATTACACTGATAATACCAACAATATTGATATATTGCCAGGAACGATATTAAAAATATATCGATGTATATTTTTAAAATCGAATCCCTCGATATAACAGGTTTTTTAGAATTACCATATCGGCACACCGATGTGAAAATCACATCGGGTTTAATCGAAAAACCGATTAATCGCCGTTCCCTAGTTGGAACATAGCTCTTTTTCTCTCTCCTTCTCGGATAATCTCAACTGTTCTACTTTGAAGGGTCGCAGAATGAAGGTATCTCAGCAAGAAGAAGAGAAACTGAATCAGGAGGCAATTCCATAAGTGACCCAGGCAATATTAGCTGAGGTCTGGGAACGGTTGTCTAATCCTCTTTCTCAACTGCATTTATGCCTAGTCTAGTGAGTCTAAAAGATTTAAAACTATTTCCCTTTTGTTTCCTTGATAAATCCTAGATATTTGCAGAAGAAGTAAGCGATAACCGTGTGGTGAACTTTGAAGTCCAAGCACGGAAGTTGGATAAAAAGGTAGTGTTTATTACATTTTTATTTATCAAGTTTACCCTAGCGTAGGGTCCGGCGATATATCGGTTATACCCGATATAATTTTCATATCGATATGCCGATATAGACATTTTAAAATATCGATATATCGAAAAATCAATATACCGAGGGAAAAAATCGGAATGCGCGCACACTGAACTACAAGACCCAGAATGCTCATCTCTGCACACAATGCACAGACCGAGGTGCAAAGCCGGCATATTGCATTCATAGTCCTAGAATACAATATACAGGTATGCAAGGGGTGAGGGGAGAGAGACGGCTGGGTGGGGGGGTGGGGGGAGAGAGAGACGGCGGGGGTGTGGGGGAGGGAGAGAGAGATGGCGGGGGGTTGAGGGGGGGAGAGAGACGGTGGGGAGAGAGAATCGGCGGGGGGTGGTGTGGGGGAGAGAGAGACGGCGGGGGTGTGGTGGTGGGGAGAGAGAGACGGCGGGCGGGGGCTGGGGGGGAGAGAGAGACGGCGGGGGGGGGGGGGTGGGTGGGAGAGACAGGGGTGAGAGATGGGGGGATGTGATTATATACAGATAGATAGAGATGGGGGGGTGTGTGAGGGAGGAGAGAGACACAGACAGAAAAACACAGAGATGGAGAGAGTGAGTGTGGGAGAAAGAAGTATTTACCTCCTGAGGACATAGGCCCCGAATGTGCGCACCTCGCGACGCGCGCATGCGCAGTACAAAAAACACGAAAATATCGATATTTTGGTATATCTCGATATGAGCCCATCGATATATCTAAATCGGAAAATTTCCATATCGACGGACCCTACCATGGCAGAATAATTATTTTATACAGTAATTCAATCTCTGACAAATAATGTACAATATTTCTCTTTCATTACTCTGACTAGGATTTTTGGGGAAAATCAGATCCTTATTTAGAATTCTGCAAACAGACTGAGGATGGGAAATGGCAGATGGTACATCGAACAGAGGTGAGAGATGTGTTCTAAGAGTTAATGTCAACCAAAATTTCACACCGGCTACAATAATAATACACATACTTGGCAGTGTTGATATCTTGTGTAACAATGGTGAAGTAACATAGTCTTGTTTTTAATTAGAAACATAGAATTGTACAACACTGTAGGAGGCGATTTGGCTAATTTTGTATGCAGCCTTCTGCAAAGCGCAGAAAGATCTAGCAAAAAGCCTTGAAGCAATCCACAAACTCCTATGAAGAATGTTTGGTCAGGATATCTGTTGCATTTGTTCAATTAACTTGTTGCCCAGTATCGATGGTTCTAATATCTGGAATTTTATTTCCTCACAGAAAACTGTTTTATGCTAACTGCCATTTATAGCCAGCAAAGATAGCTGGCAGTTTGGAAGAGCTACGCAATCAGTCCCACTCCCCCTACCTTTCCCCACACCACTGCAAATGTTTTTATTTCAAGTACCTATCTCAACTTCGAACGAAAAGTGCAATCTGCAATTATTGTTTTTTTTTACTTCATACGTGCTTGCTCAGTGAAGGAACTGGACTGGGAAATGCAAATACTTGAGACTTTTTAATCACTATTAATTTTCTTTTATCATTTTCAGGTTATTAAAAAAAATTTAAACCCCGCTTGGAGACCATTTAAGATTCCACTACAATCCCTGTGCAATAGTGACTTGCAGAAGCCTATCAAGGTATACTTTTCTCATTGTTGTTCACTTACAGAAAATACACTTCCTGCACATTTTACTAAAACTTTATTTTTAGCACCTGGTCTCCAGAGAAATGTCACCCAATCATTAAACTTATATTACCATAATGTAATAATTTTAGGAAATTTTATTGATTCGCATTTAGAAATAAGATAAAATCCTGAATGTATAGAATTGTTGATGGAACAGTCAGAGAACGCAAAGCATGACGCCTCATTTTAATATGACACTGGAGTAACTATTTGTGATATAAAGGCATGTTTCACCCTAAATTTGGACGAACATGAGAATAACGTGCGTGATCCATTGTGAGTGATCCAATTAGTGTTTTCACTATCACTTTAGTTATATTTTGCTCCTGCTATGATTTCTCAGTTTCTATTTGAAGATTGACCTTATTTTGGAGTGTAATTATGGGAGACTCCAAGGTGGGACACACACTATCATTAGCACAGATTATCTGCGTCACACTCCGATCCTGGTACTCCACTGCTCCTAATCCCAGCACCAGATCAAGTGTGTATCCCTGAATGTCCAGCATTTTTGAACATCCTCCTTACACGAAAGATGCTATACAAATGTAATTTGTTGTTCTTGTTCTCCCTTGAAACCATGAATCTACATATCTTCCATGAGCACCGAAATCCTCTTATAGCTTGATTGGTTCATTTTGGGTCAGGACAGTGACTGCTGACAGGCAATGCAATTATACAATATAAACCAATAGTATTGCAGTGCAAAAATGTATGACAAATTTGCTTTGCAGCTAAACCTAGGATTGTTGATTGTGCACAGAAATGATTAATTGGCTTGTGTTGGCTTTGATCTAAATGAATCTTCCTTTCAGGTTACGTGCTTTGATTATGACGATGATGGGTCACACGATCTAATTGGTACATTTGAAACCAACATGGCGAGGCTACAAGAAGCTACCCAGAGTTCTCCAGTAAATTTGTGGGATTTGTATTCTTTCCTCAGTTTATTGTACTGGAGATCTCCTCTTCGCAATTCTTTCTTATGTTTCTCTCCCTCTCCCCTCCCCCCCCCCCCCCCCCCCCCCCCCCCACCCCGCCACATCCATTCCCACACAATCCCATGGTTTGAAAACTTGACATGTAGGAACAAACCCACAATCTGTCCTGTAGGTCAGTGTATGAAGCATCGCTGATCTGCATTGCTGTGCCCTTGTATGTATGGGGGTAATAATCCCTTTAAAAACACGTGGTCACTCTATCCATGACTGTTTGTGGGACACTGCTGCACACAATTGGTTGACAAGTTTGGCCCACAAAATATATAGAGTCAATTCACTTTACAGTATAGTCTGTGAAACACTTTGAGACGCCTTGATCAAGGACAAATTATTAGTTATTTATTTGCCAATCAGCTAACAAGTGTGTTCCTAGTTACTGCTAGATGAACAAACGTGGGTGGAGGAGGGAAACTTGCCCAACATTCGCCTTGCCAGGATTCAAACTCTCACTTCCGAGATGAGAGTTCTAACCACAAAGCTTACAGGACTCCACTACCTCACCACCACACCATCGATAATTTGGACATGATTTGAAATTGGTATCAAAGAAAGCTTTGAAAAACTCAACAAATTATAGCAGGAATATTGCCAGGAATAAAAATCAACTTCATAGTGAAGCATTGCTGGATTATTCATTGTTAACAACATTCCATCTGCTTCCTTACTGTACCCTCTGTTTTCACACTGAATACTGTGCAGTAATTTAGTATACTTGTTGTACTCTGTTGCTCAGTAACATTTCTTATGGTGTTAATTCTTTTGCAGGCGGAGTTTGAGTGTATTAATCCAAAGAAGAAACAGAAAAAGAGAAGTTACAAAAATTCGGGGGTAGTGAGCTTTAAACTGTGTCAGGTAAATACTATTGGAGAGTTTCTTTTTAAGTTTAGGCATGTTTACAATATGTGTTGGTCTATATTGCACTTTGTCTGACTTTAGATAATTTGGTTACAAACTCATTTAGTGTTTTGCTTCAGTGACCTTTCCTCTCTTTCCCTCCCCCTGAAAACTTGAACTGAAGACTTAGCAAATAAAAGTTGTGTGGGAGGGTTGTATTTTAATCCCCCCACAGCATACATCATCCTAAATTCACTTGGCACAATGAGTGATCTTTTACACTGTTAGCACCATAAAGAAATTCAAACCTCTATTTTCTATAGGTTGGAACAGTAGGTCCTGGACTGAATTGGGTAATTTCCTTAGTTTCAAAGTTATTATTTTGCCCACTTTAGCTTTCGTTACAGTGAACATAATGATTAGAGCTTTGTTTAAAGCTTTTGGGCATTAAAGTTTGTGTTTCTTATATTGTGCAGTTTTGTACTTAGAAAAATGTAGTCAAAGTCACTTAATGCCTGAAACTTAATATAGCTCACGATTTGGCGATTTCCTCATCTATATTGGCTACTTGAAATTATTACTTTTATCAGGATACAATGACATGTTTAAAACAGTCACTTGTCAGGCATTTAAAATTTGCCTCCATATCTTTAGTGTTTTAAGCAAATAAATTCTCAATACAATTGAGTAAGACTCAAGAAAATAGGATGTTCTAACAAAACGGTGGATATCTGAAATTCACGTGAGAATCTAGTTACTTAAAACACAGAAAATAAGGTGAAATAGTTGCTTTTAAGGTTTCCGGGCCTCTGTCTGTGATCCCTCCACATTATGCAGGAAGCACAAAACAAGGCCATCAAACTGTGCAAAGTCTTGTATATCCATCATTAAAAGGGTGAATCTCAGATATCTCAGATATCCAAGTTTTTGTCAGAATTTCACAATTTTCTTAAGACCTATCTGATGTACAGTCCTTTTTGAAACTTAGTTTTGTCACTGCACTAAGTATTAGCCATTACATCCATGTAAATATTAGCCATTACTTCTTTCCTGACTTCAAATTAAATTCACTTACAATATCTTCTTTGGATGAGGTGAATAAATATTAATAACAAAATAAAATGTTTTACCTTACAAATGATCAACATTTTAGGTAACGTATTCCAGAATGTATTCGAATGATACAAGCTGAAACATACAACATATACAGATCTAAATGTCTGACACTTAACTTGCAGGTTGTGAAGGAATACTCGTTTCTGGACTACATTATGGGTGGATGTCAAATGAACTTCATTGTGAGTGAGTTGTTTAGACATATTGCATAAGGCAAATTACAGGTTTGATATTCACAATGATCGATAGAAAAGCTAGGTTGCATATTGTAAAGTCTTCAGTTTCTCATTTAAGTTAAAAGTTAATGAATACCCGTGTGTGCAATGGATTCTCCTTTGAAAATTATAATTGTTACAATTGTTACAATTGTAGTTATTACAAACTTCATCATTGCTTTGTTTTCCTATTTATTCATCACTTTTTTTTATTTTTAGGTTTCATTCTCATTTAATGTTTGTGTTACTTTCTTTTTTCTCTGGAAGCAGTGACCAAAATGGAAAATGCTTTGGGTGGGTGCACTTATGTCCGAGATAGATAACTCACTTTAACAGTAGCGAAGGAAATAACCATGTGAAACAACAACAACACCCAAATTACATTTGTATAGCTCCTTTTACGTGTGGAACACATGCCAATTAACTGGACAGACATTCTTCCCATTTGGCTGCTATTAACCCTGCAGGCCAAACTACTTTCCAGTTTAGTTTGATGGCAGATTTCAAAGCTTCCAGTTCCTGGGCCAGCTACAATAACAGTGGTGTTCGGCTTTAGTGCTCTTGTGGGATGAACAGTTCAGTGAGTTGAGAGCATTACAGCTCGGCTTCTCAGCCAGTAAATGAAAAATAATATTCATTGGCTCTGGTGCTCAGTACAATTGAGTGATTTCTGAAATTTATATGTCACCAGCAAAAACAAACAAACAGCTTTTTTGCTAACTAAAATGCAATCCAATATCTAATTTAATCATTCGAACAATGAATCCTTGGTGTTCTTCTCCTAGGATTTATAGTCCCAAGTTTCAACCATTTTATAGAACATGCACCAGTAAATATTTCCTTCTCTTTAATTGCAGGTTGGAATTGATTTTACAGGCTCAAATGGGGACCCTCGTTCACCTGACTCCCTACATCATATCAGTCCTAATGGATTTAATGAATATCTGAGGGCCATCTGGTCTGTTGGAATGATCATTCAAGACTATGATACGTAATGCACTTCAGCTTACTTATTTTCTCTGTTCAAAGTCTGGCATTTTATGGGAGGGGTTGAGGTGAGGGAATCTTTTGACTCTCTGGACACTAGGGTCCGTCGATATGGAAAATTTTCCGATTAAATATATCGATGGGCTCATATCGAGATATACCGAAATATCGATATTTTCAGGTTTTTCGTACTGCGCATGCGCGCGCGCATTCGGAGTGCGCACGCATTCGGATTCGGGGCCTATCTTCTCAGGAGGTAAATATCTTTCTCTCTCTGTGTGTCTCACTGTCTCCATCTCTGTGTTTTTCTGTCTGTGTGTCTTTGTGTCTCTCTCCCTCTCTCCTCTCTCACATCCCCCCCATCTCTATCTATCTGTATATTATCACATCCACCCCGTCTCTCCACCCCCCCCCCATGCCGTCCCTCTCTCGCACCACCCACCCCCGTCGTCTCTCTCCCCCACCCCCCACCCCCCAGCCGTCTCTTTCTCCCTCCCCCCCCGCCGTCTCTCTCTCCCTCCCCCCCCCAGCCGTCTCTCTCACCCCCCCAGCCGTCTTTCTCCCCCCCCAGGTGTCTCTCTCCCCCTCCCTCCAGCCCTCTCTCCCCCTCTCCTCCCCCCTCTAGCCATCTCTCTCCACCCCCCCAGCCGTCTCTCTCCCCCTCCCCCCAGCCGTCTCTCTCCCCCTCTCCCCCCCCCCCCAGCCGTCTCTCTCTCCCACTACCCCCCCAGCCGTCTCTTTCTCCTTCCCCCCCCCGCCGTCTCTCTCCCCCTCCCCCCAGCCATCTCTCTCCCCCTCTCCCCCCCCCCCAGCCGTCTCTCTCCCCCTCCCCGCAGCCGTCTCTCTCCCCCTCCCCCCAGCCGTCTCTCTCCCCCTCTCCCCCCCCCCCAGCCGTCTCTCTCCCCCACCACCCCCCCAGCCGTCTCTTTCTCCTTCCCCTGCTCCCCCCAACCATCTCTCTCCCCCTCCCCCCAGCCGTCTCGCACCTCCCACCCCCGTCATCTCTCTCCCCCACCAGCCCCCCCAGCCATCTCTTTCTCCCTCCCCCCCACCCCCCAGCCGTCTCTCTCCCCCTCCCCCCAGCCGTCTCTCTCCCTCTCCCCCCAGCCGTCTCTCTCCCCCTCTCCTCCCCCCCCAGCCGTCTCTCCCCATCCCCCCAGCCGTCTCTCTCCCCCTCTCCCCCACCAGCCGTCTCTCTCCCCCTCTCCCCCCCCCCCCCAGCCATCCCTCTCCCCCTCTCCCCCCCCCCCCCCAGCCGTCTATCTCCCCCTCACCCCCCCCCCAGCAGTCTCTCTCCCCCTCACCCTCCCCCCCCAGCCGTCTCTCTCACCCCCCAGCCCTTGCATACCTATATATTGTATTCGAGGACTGTGAATACAATATGGCGGCTTTGCACCTCGGTCTGTGCATTGTGTATAGAGATGAGCATTCTGGGTCTTGTAGTTCAGTGTGCTCGCATCCCGATTTTTTACCTCGATATATAGTTTTTTCGATATATCGATATTTTTTTAATGTCTATATCGGCATATCGATATGAAAATTATATCGGGTTTTATTGATATATCGATATATCGCCGGACCCTACTGGACACTGATAAAAATTTAAAGCTTATGGTGGATTTTTGCACTGTCCCTGATCCCCCAAAATATAAGATTCACAATGAGACAATGGTTTGATGGTGTGCCTTTGCATTGAAATTGTGGTACTCCTTCAACTTCCTTCACTGACTGGCTGGCTTCCTCTGCACCATGCCCAGCAGTGTGGAGAGAGCAATGAGTTTATCAGTTGAGATTCTTGTGCATCGTGTGCATGTGCAGCGTGCAGGAAGTAACGTCAATGGTAATTCTGCACATAGCGCGCATGCACAGCATTAGATAAGTAAATCTGATTATTTATTTACAGAGATAAAATGTTCCCTGCATTTGGATTTGGTGCACAGTTACCCCCTTCCTGGCAGGTAAATAGAGATCACTTTTTTATGAAAACGATTTATTCAACTTTCACATTTTATCCACAAATCATATTATACAGTAATATTTTTCCTACAGGTTTCTCATGAATTTGCACTGAATTTCAATCCAGCCAACCCATTCTGTTCAGGTATGGAGTTGTATTTCATTCTTATTAACCGGAAAGTTACTATTACCAGAAATCAGTCTTTGCCACTCCCCGATTCCCAACCCCAGCAAATGTATGATACTGTTCTGTCCAGTGCCTTGGATCATACATTTGACATGAAAGGCATTAATTAAATGCAAATTTGTTGAATCTATTTGACTGTATCTCAAGGGGGCAGGGGACAACTGAGAAGCACATCTCTTGAAAACTAACTCTTTATTTCTTCTATCACTATTCTTAGTCTCACTTTTTCATCTAATTTTGACACAACACTAGGCGAGTATCTGCGAAGCACTTTGAGACTTTTAGAC
Source organism: Hydrolagus colliei (assembly GCA_035084275.1). NCBI lineage: Eukaryota > Metazoa > Chordata > Chondrichthyes > Chimaeriformes > Chimaeridae > Hydrolagus > Hydrolagus colliei. The sequence goes on from CM068743.1 coordinate 102,256,205, forward strand.
TTACTCTGAATATGTAAATTTTCTGTCTTTATCTGAAATGAAGCACTTGCATCTATATTGCCTCGTAGATGATTGGTTTCCATACGTTTAACTTCCTGACGTGAAAGGTAGTATACAAATGTAATTTGTTGTTGTTGCTGTACTCTTTTGAACTCTCCTCTTATTCACAAACTTTATAATAATAATAAACCTTGCAAATAATAAATAGCTTTTTCATATCTTCTAGATGTCTCAAAGCGCTTCACAGAATATATTGTAAAGTGTATTTACTGTATATTTGTGTGTGAAACATGGCAGCCATTTGCGCACAGCAGTGACCCACAAACAGTCATGGATTGAAATGAAATCCTTTTGTTTAATCTTGAGGGAATATTATCAGGTGTGTGGAATAAGGAAACTTGCCTAAGGTTATGCCCTGCCTGGAATCAAACCCAGTTCTCTCGCTTGTAAGGCGAGTGCCCTAACCACTGAGCTACAGGACTCCAAAACTTTTAATATAGCTGACATGTTCTTCTTTCTTCCTCACTTTATCCTCAATGTGATAAGCGTCGGTGGGGCGGAATAACTTTTTATGCAAAGCCTCCCTCACCCTGTGATGTTCAGCATTGAAAGGTCATTACTAAACAAAAAAAATTGCTGCAAGCTAGCAATCAAGAACCATACTCCAGAAGCCAATACAGAGTCCTCAACTTAATGGACTTTACCACTAAGATTTGCAAAGTGGAATTCCCATTGAAGTGGCAAAGCAGGAATGGTGCCAAGCTCCTTCCAATAATGAGTTTAATGTTGTGATTGGTCTGGATTCTTTAGGTATAGAAGGGATTGTGGATGCCTACCGCAACTGTCTGCCTCAAGTCAAGCTATACGGGCCCACAAACTTCTCTCCCATAATAAACCATGTGGCCAGATTTGGAGCTACAGCAGCACAGCAGCCAACAGCTTCGGTAAGTTCCCACATGTGCACTTCCTCCAGCCAACTAACAGCCAGCAATGAGAATGGTAATGAACGTGACTAAAAGCAGGTTACCAGCCCACTTTCTGATTCAGGCAAATTGTTTGGCCAGGGAAGAAGGAGTTTTATCTCATCTGGAAGTACTTAAAAGTAGACATTAGTCAGGAGAAATTCCATGTGGAACTCCATCCCACAGTTCCTTTGTTTCAGTTCCCCCCTTGCCTCCTTCAAGGTGGTCTCAAGACCCTCCTTTTTGATTGTGCCTTCTGCTGCCCTTCCACCTTTCTCCATCCCCTCCCACCTACCCTGCCCCTTCACTATGGTCCAGTCCCGATGCCTGACTGTTCAGCGCCTTGGAACGTCCTCATGACAACAACAACAAAATTACATTCATAGAGTGCCTATTGGACATCCCAAGGCACTCTATAAATATAATTTTGTTGTAGTAGATTTATTCTGTAACATTTCAGAATGAGTTGAGTGGCAAATTCATGAATGCCTCCTTAATTTTGAAATAGATTTTCTGTAAGTCAGTTTTCTACAATTGATTAGAATGAATTCAACAGTTAGATTGAATTCAACAATTTGCTCTGTTCTGAAATGCTAATTTAGTGTATGCAGTTCCAACAACAACTTCGATTTATATAGTACCCTCCATACCGGACGGCATCTTGGAGTGCTTCACAGTAGCAGATCCCGGGACCAAGCTAGAGGCAGGGGTAGGAAATTGACCAAAGGCGCGGTCAAAGAGAAAGGTCTTTAGCTGTGACCTGAAACTGGAAAGAGAGGGGGTGAGGTGAAGGGAGTGAATAAGGGAGTTCCAGAGCCTTGGGGCGTAGTGGCTGAAGGCATGGCCGCCGAGGGTGGAGCAGAGGATTCGGAGGACATGGAAGAGGCCATACCCGGTGGAGTGGAAGCAGCGGGTGTTGGTTTGGGGAGAGAGGAGATCAGAGAGGTAGGGGGGTGCAGGGGAGTGGAGGGACTTGAAAACAAGGGTGAGGATCTTGAAGTCGATCCTCTCAGCGACAGGGATCCAGGCATTATAACAGAACTAAGAATATCAAACTAAACTGTTTCAACTTCAAGTTGTTTCATACCGGGTGAAAATCCTTCCAATGGTTAATTGATTTCTTCCTGCAAAATGACCGATGGGTGTAATGAGATCATTTTATTTCTAAACAGCAATACTACATCCTGCTGATCATCACGGACGGAGTGATAACTGATTTAGACGATACGCGACGTGCCATAGTCAATGCTTCCAAATTGCCAATGTCCATCATCATCATTGGTGTTGGTGGAGCTGATTTCACTGCCATGGAGTTCCTGGATGGTGACGATGGTGTTCTTCGATCCCCCACTGGAGAAGTGGCCATCCGAGATATTGTCCAGTTTGTTCCTTTCAGGAAGTTTCAAAATGTAAGTGGTACAAACCCAGTGTTGTTTCTATTTACCTATTCCAGCATTTCATTACTACTTGTCCCAATGTACTTTAGAACTGTCAACAACTTCTCCTGTAGCTCAATGGTTAGAGTAAACATTTCACAAATGAGAGATCAGCGTTCGATTCCAGCAGGGCAAAATGTTGGACAAGTTTCCTCTGTTTACCTCGCAGTAAGTAGGAACCTAGTTGTTAGATAATTAGTGGTTCACTTTTCTGGATCTAATAATTCCTTAACAAAAATGTTTTCAAAGATTGGTCACTTCAATCCATGACTGTCAATTGGCTGTCATATTTTGCCCATTTTCTGGGAAACTAGGCAAGTCTGTACCACTGTGCTTGCAATTAATGATCACTCCTGGTCTAAATTGATTTTTTTCTTATTTGGTTAGATGGATGTCTGACACATGCACAAACCCATCACAATGTATAAAAGATATACCCCTGCCCCTAGCTTGTGGAGCTCCTGTGGCTCAGTTGTTAGAGCACTTGTCTTGCAAGCTGGGGATACCTGTGTTTGAATCCAGGTAGGTCAGGGCGAAACCTTGGGCAAGTTTCCTTACTCCACACGCCTAATAATAATCCCTCCAAAAAAAACACAATAATAAAATTGGTCATTTCAATCCATGACTGTTGTGTGGGACACTGCTGTGCGCAATTGGCTGCCGTGATTCGCCCACAAATATATACAGTCAATTTACTTTACAGTATATTCTGTGAAGCGCTTTGGGACGTTGATAAGATGTGGAAAGCGCCATATCAAATGCAAGGATTATTATTATTATTAGATCCCAAACCAAACTAATAAGGATTTCACACAAGCATTAAACTCTTGTTTCTCTGGAATGTAATATACACTGCTCGGATCCCGCTCACTTAATCACAATATTTTGGATCATAGAATCATACATTACAGAAAGGAGGCCATTCGGCCCATCGTGTCTACGCCAGCTCTGAAAAGAGCAATCCAACTCAAATGTGGATGTAAATTGAACTTGCTTCCTCTTCCAAAGTGAGGTTCAACAGCACCCTGTCAATCACAGCGCATAATTAACAGTACCTTGGAGTATTGTGGACGTGCTTGGATCAGGTATCAAGCTATTGAGGCTACAAACAGACTTAATTCAGATATTTCAGTTCCAAGCGGAACTTCCCATTACCTTCCCTCAAGGAGGATGGTCACAACTTAGCCACATCTTTTAAGTGCAGGTTTGAACTCTGACAATTCTCCCACCAATTCTGTCACAAGATCACAGCATTGGCCTGGATGAAGCAGCCCTTCAGCTTATTTGATCTCATCCTTCCAGAATTCCTACCCAGCCGTCTTCCCATCACACAAACGAGCTGTTTTTAAATGAGTCTTGATTTCACTCACCCTTCCTGGTCCCGTTCCAGTTGTTAGTTACTCCCCAGCTAAATAAATAATGCATCATGCCTGTCTTGAAAATGTCCTTTAAACCTGTGTCCCTTTGTTCTATTGTGTCAGTGCATTTAAAGTATTATTCTGGCTTCACCTTCTCAATCCAATTTAAAATTCAGTGTACCTCTGAAAGGCTTCCTCTGAGATGTTTCCTTTCAACACTGAAGAACCCTAGCTTGTTTAATTGTTATTCGTTGCTTATTTGTTTAACATTGGGATCATCCTCGTTGTGCTCCTCTGCATTGCCTTTAGGGTCTGAGAAATCCGCTTCTGTTGTGTCAATACTAAATTTGTGACTTGGTCAGAGCCCCAGATAGCTTGAATTTGGTGTCTGGGAACCTGAACACAACTGGCAATATAGGCCAGTATTTCATTTACATGTTTAGCTGCCTCACATTGGTTTGATATGGTGCAAGATTAATTAGCCAATATCCATAGATCTCTGTCAGCTTCCCGCTTGGCAAGTTCTGTCCCAATGGTGGAGTACAGGTAAACCTCTATTTACGACGGGGTTGCGTTCCTGAAAAACTCCATATATATCAACATGTCCGAAATCAAAACGCGATTTCCCATGCAGTCCCATTATATAACCAGAGATGCGTTCTTTTCACAAAAGTTTCAGACCTTAAACCCAGTAAATAACACACAAAACCACACAACATAACACACAAAGGCAAGAAGGGGGTAACTGTATGGTATATTATGCTGTTCTGATCCTCAATCCAGACACTCAGCACTCTTTCCATGTTTTCCATCACATAATTCCTTTGTTTTGCTGATCTGCTTGCACCTGTAGCTGTAACACACCTTGAACTTGCCAGTATATTGTTCTTATTCTGTTTTATAATAGTCACCATCGATCTAGCTAGCCCTGAAGCCCTCCCAACGTCCATACCTTTTTCACCAGAATCGATGCGCTTTATCACCTTTTGGTATTTAAAGTGATGACTTTGCGGGGTTTTCACTAGCGGTATTACCGCTGCTCATTTCACTTACTGCTGTCTCTTCCCCGACTTGGTAGAAGCACAGTAGAGGCTGTAAATCGCTCGGAAATGTTTAGAAATGACTGTAATACTGGCATGGTGTCACTTTGAAATCAGCTGGCTTTTAAACAGTGACGTGGCAACATGCTATTGGCCAGTTCAAATGCTTGGATTTACCCGCGAATACACTATGGATTGTGCGTATGGACAAAAAGGACGTGCGAAATGCGACCGCGATATTCAAAATATGTACTGCACACAAAACAAAATTATGGTCCTTCAATCGAAATGTCCTAAATAGAAGCGTCGTAAATCGAGGCTTACCTGTACATATTTTTCGCATTCTTCCTCCCTATAAGCAGTACCTTGCATTTATCTATAGGTTTTGAAATAAAGTGAGGCCTGCATGGTTACTGTTGCTTTCAGTCTGCGCTGCTGTTTGATGTCCATGTACATATTTGTGTTTCACAATAACAAAGTTGCATTTCATTCCTCAGGCACCTAAAGAAGCTCTTGCACAAAGTGTATTGGCTGAATTGCCTCAGCAAGTGGTGTCCTACTTCAACACACGTAAACTACGCCCTCCCAATGAGACCCCCAATGCGACCAGTGATTGAGGGTCTTGTTACACAGTTAAACTTCAGCGAATTGTTGCATAAATCGATTCAGTGGAACACAGAGACTTTTGAAATCTACCAGCATTAGCCACACTGTTTATTATGATGTTGACAGTGTACTTAGATATTGGAAGTGCACATTCAAACTGAAATAGACGTCAAAATATTTTAAATGCTTTTGAATTAAAAATTTTAATTTAAGTTAACCTGTTAACTTTTACTAAGTAATGCAATCTATCAAACTGGATGAGAACAAACATAATTCTGTGTAATTTTGTTACAACATACAGTATTTGCCTTTTTTGTAAAATGATTTTTTTGCTTCAAACATCTTATTTTATTTACGTAAATGCTTGATTTATGTCCAAATGTTTACAATTTTATACAAGAACATAGTATATTTTTGCAATTTTAAACTTAAGACCAAATAGATAAATCCTCGGTTTAATTCATAGATTCATAAATAATGCCACAAAGTACTTTTTAAAAGAAGTAGCCAATAGTAAGTAGACAATAAAGGCACTGATAAAATAAATCAAGAGCTGCTTTTAATTTCTGCCCCCACACCCTGGAACTCCATCCCACCTTCACCTCGCTTCATCCTTTGCCTCAGGACTCTCCTTTTCGATTGTGCCTTCTGCTGTCCTCCCAACTCTCTCCCTCCCCTCCTAACTCTCTCCCTCCCCTCTCCCCTACCCTGCCCCTCGTGCTTGCTCGAGTCCCAACCTGACTGTTCAGCGCCTTGGGACCCCCTCCCGATGTGAAAGCCCCTCCAGAAATGTAATTTTGTTGTTGTTCATTTTTGTTTTCTTTGCAATTGAAATGGTCACTCTATTCAATGTATTACAATAATATATTGTTCACTATATTCAATGTGTGTGTTATCTTGTCACAGAGTGTGTCACTCTTGCCTTTGAGGTAGAAGGTTATAGGTACAAGCCACATGTCGAGTTTTGGAATCCCATATCTAATCTGACACTGCAATGAAGTGCTGGGGATGTGTTGCATTGTCTGATGTACCTGGCCAACAATCACTCCCTCAAATAAAATTGGTCACTCAATCATGGCTGTTTGTGGCACATTGTTGTGGCCCATTATTGTAGCTGCTGTATTTCTCCCACAGAATTTAGTCAATCTACATTATATCCTATGAAGTGCTTTGAGAAACCTATAGGTGCTATATCAAATGTAAGAATGATTAGTTTTAGTATTAATGACATTTAATTAATAATAATACTTACTGTGTTTACCGCAGAATGGTTCATGGCTGGTGCAATTTGAAAGAAAGTTAACTAATAGAGATACCCAAATGTCCTGAGCATTTTGCTCCAATATCTTTTAGATCAGGCTACATCAGAGCCGAACGTTACCATAGAAGTTGGAGTCCAAGGTGGGCTTTAGTGTAGGTAGTGGGCCTGGTGGAGCAAATTAAACCCATTTACAATTCTTACTGCAATAGAAACAATGTTAACACCTCCTGCAACCCATTTTGTTATGGAAGTGGGCTTGGGCGGGTGGGCATTCAGGCACTCTGACCCTAACCTCAGGAACTCCATCCCACAGTCCCTCCACCTCACCCCATGCCTTGCCTCTTTCAAGACCCACCCAAGGCCCTCCTCTTTGACCACGCTTCCGATCAACCAAAAATAAATCCTTCAAAGTGTTGCTTAACAGGTCAACCAGTTAAAATGCTTTTATTTACCTCAATAGTATTTAATGCTTCGCTTTGTTTTCAGAACACTCATGAGATCAGTCGATGAAAGGGCAGAATACCTTTTGTAACAATCCTGTGTAACATTTGGGACCATACAAGCACATTGTAATATTTACCTAGAATTCTCTGAGGGCTTATTTTACAGATACAGACAATTTTTATTCCCACAATTTTGTGAAAAATATGTGCATGCAAATTACTAAATGGTTAGAAGCAAGGAGGAGATTCAAAGGATAAGGAAGTAAGCAGGACACTGGAATTGGATTGGCTCATATGGAGAAAAACACTAATGCAGACGTGATGGGTTGAATGTCCTACTTCTGTACTGGAACATGCTATAGCTAAGTCTGGGTAAAGGATGGCTAATCTGGCTGATGCAAACATAAAGGTATATTTGTACATAGTGTGTGGATTATTTTAACAGAAATGAAATGAATAAGAGGTGAGAATTGTGTGTTTTTTGCACTTATATGTTACTATTTTAAAACTCGTTAGTTCCAGCTTTCTTTACCCCCTGTATGGGACATCCTCCCGACGTGAAAGGCACTCTATAAGTGTAATTTTGTTGTTGTTGTATGTGCCTGCCTCATTCTCTGAACACTTTGCCACTATCTGATTGTGCTGAACACAATGGTTTGTCTTTGTATTATGCAGGAAATAAAATTAATTTGGTTTGGCATTCATTCAATTCTTGTTTTGTCATGTGATAATAATAATTATTGCATTTGTTATAGCACCGTATCACATCTTCGAGACATCACAAAGCACTTCACAGATTGGACTGTAATGAATTGACTATATTTTGTGGGCTAAATGCGGCAGCCAAGTGAGCACAGCAGTGTCCCACAAACAGTTGTGCATTGGTGTGATCAATTTATCTTTTTAAGGAATTATTCACCCCAGAAAAGCAATCCACCAATCAACTAACAACCAAGTTTCTACTTACTGTTAGGTAAACAGAGGCCTGTAGAGTTAGGAAACTTGCTCAACATTTTGTCCTGCTGGGAATCGAACGCAGGTCTCTCACTTACGAGGAGATTACTCTAACTACTGAGCTAAGATCATAGATGGAAGTCATGATGAAAAAAAGAATGATATGTTGTATGATTGTATTTTTGATCACTTCAGCAATTGATGTGCTGAGGTCTTGAAAATATTTATCAGTACTGGTATTTAAAATTATCATTTGCCTGTGCTCCACAAAAATTATAAAAACAACAAATTACATTTGAGTAGCTCCTTGCACATTCGAGAGGGCATCCCTGAGCTGGGGGTTCAGATCACAGAGGATGGGTGTAGTAGGGTGATTTATAACAAGCTGATAAAAGAGCAAATTAGGGAATTGAGACTGGCCTTGAAGGAAGCAAGGGAGGTGATGAGGTGAAGTGACTATGGGTTAAAGTTCCAAGAAGCGAAGGTAGAGCAGGTCAACAACAATACATTTGTAGAGCTCCTTTCATGTCGGGAAGGTGTCTTAAGGTGCTGAACAATTTGGTTGGGACCCAATTGCCAGTATTCAATCAGGAGTACTTTGGTCTTGTTAACGTTTGTAGAAAGTTACCTCTTGTCCAGGAATTGATGTCTGACAGACATTCTGTCAGGACAGCAGAGATCCTGGAGTTGAGGGTGAGACAGAGATAGAGTTAGGTGTCATCCTCATACCTGTGGAAATTAACCCCATGTCCATGGATGACATCATGTAGGGGAAGCCTGTAAATATTGAAGAGGAATGGACCAAGGAGAGAGTCCCGAGGAATGCCACATGACATGGTGAGATGGCTGGATGAGGTTGATCCTGGACACAAAATCGGTGGGAAAGGTAAGGTTTAAAACAGGCAAGGGCAGGACTGTGAAGTTTGAACTGATTGGAAAGGCGATAGAGAAAGATAGAATGGTCGACCATGTTGGCAGGAAGATCAAGGTGGTAGAAAGATCAAAGAGGACAAGGAGATCCCTGGGCACAAGTGGACAAAATGCCATTTGTGACTTTGACCAAGGCTGTGTCTGTGCTGTGGGCAGCATGGAAACCTGACTGTAGGGGCTCATAGGTAGTGTCATAGAGGAAGGAGTGAAGCTGGGAAGCAACAATTTATTACTGGATCTTGGAAAGAAGGGAGATTGAAGATGAGGCAATAATTTGAGAGCAGGGATGGATCCAGGGAAGATATTTTGAGGATGGGTGTGATGATGGCTGTGTTAAGGGGTTGGGAACTGTGCCAGTGGACAAGATTGACAATGTCTGTTAATAGAGGGGCAAGAAGGTGCAAGCGGAAGTTAACGAGAAGGGTAGGCATAGGATACAAACAATTATAAAAATTTACATGGTTGGCTTATCGTGACAATAGGTGGAGCTATTGAGAAAAGGACCCAAGAATACAGCAATGAAGGATATGTAGAAAAGATAAACTAACATGGAACAGTTTGTGTTAATAATCTTTACATCTGGTATTGAGCCTTTCATTTCAGGAAGATTATTCAAATCGATTCACAGATTATAGTGTATAATGAGGTGACTGAGTCCCACAAGCCACAAGGTATGAGCAATTTTATTTGGGGGATTGTTGGCAAGGATATCATGAGAAGCTCCCTTTTCTTTTGGAGTCAGGAAGACTGCAGTCTGGTAATTGCATTATGACATTAGAAATAATTAAAAGGTAACCTGGTATCAGTATTATTTGTTATGATACATTTATGATAACTCATGTTTCAATTAGATATTTTAGATGTCAACTTGGTACTGCAATGTATTTGTGTACCATGTAACACAACTGCATTTGAATCAGATTCCTGCTCTTTGAGTCTTTTAGCTGTCGATCCCAGATCCCTCCTCAACATTGCCAGACTCCACCACTGCTTCACCCCTCAGGCTGTCAAAAGACTTGTCCATGCATTCATCACATCAAGGCTAGACAATGGAAACTCCTTCTTCGTCGGCCTTCCTGGACCTTCCCTTCACAGATCATCCAGAACTCTGCAGCTCATGTCCTCTCCCACACTACACTCTGTGACCACATTCCTCCCACCCTCACCTGGCATCCAGAATAAAGATCCCATTCACTTTGAATGCATTGGGCATGAACTAAATCATCTTGAGTGTTTCACTGCTTCCCAGTAATAAAATATTTATCATTAATGGCCTGCAAATTAGTAGATCGATGGAATGAATTTGAGAATCCAACAGTGCATTTATGGGATGATGGGAACTTTACTTGATGATAGGTAAAAACAGGATGGGCACAAAGTGGAGTTTGACAGGTAAAGAATATGATGTATTTTTTGGAATATTTATCTTCCGAGCAGATTGAGGAAAGGCAAATCTTTCTGTTGGATCCAGTAAAACCCGGTACAGTTTTGTGTTTTACAGCTTTATTCCAATGCTTCACTATACAATAATAATAATAATCCTTGCATTTGATATAGTGCTTTTTCATGTCTTCTAGACAACAACAACAACAAAATTACATTTATAGAGTGGCTTTCACATCGGGAGGATGCCTTGGGACATTTCTAAGCGCTTCCCAGAATGTAATGTGAAGTGAATTGTCCGTGTATATGTGGGCAAAAAGCAGCAATTGCGCACAACAGTGTCCCTCAAACAGTCGTGGGTTGAAATTACCAAAAAAAAATTAAGGACTATTATCAGTGGAGCAAGAAAACTTGCCCAACATATATGGAATTTTTCCAGTTCTGTATATATAGAAGTTATGGTAGGTGAATGGGCATCTTTGACAATAGACTGAACAAGTCTGTGCATATTCTGTGCAAATCACCTCAGGCATTGGCAGCATCAACCTTCATGGTTGCACACTCCATCTCACAAAGCCAGTCAGGAACCTAGGTGCTTTGTTTGATCCTCCATTGTCTTTTCTCTCCCACTTACATGCCATGATCCACTCTGCCTACCCTCACCTCCGCAACATTACCCGATTCTGTCACCACCTCATCCCTCAAGCTGCCGAAACTCTCATTCATGCCTTCATCACGTCCAGGCTCAATTATGCCAACTCATTCGGAGCTTATCATCCATCCCAACTCGTCCATTCATAGGCTGCAGAGCATCCAGAACTCTGCAGCCCATGCCCTCTACTGTTCCAAGCTCCGTGACCCATCTCCCTGATTCTCGCATGACTCCATTAGCTCCCCATCACCCAGAGGCTTCAATTAAAGATCCTGGTCCTCACCTTTAAAGCCCTCCATTGCCTTTCCCCACCCTACCTCTGTGACCTCCTAACCCCCTAACAACCTGCCCGCCCCCTCCGCTCAGCAGACTCCGGGGTGCTCCATGTCCCCCGACTCACCTGCCCCACCATCAGGAGGTGAACGTTCAACCACTTTGCCCCCAACCTATAGAATTCCACCCCTCAATCCTTCCACCTCGCCTCCTCTCTAGCCTCCTTGAAATCCTGCATCAAGACCCTCTTCTTTGACGGCCTCATCAGTCAACCCAAATCCCCTCCTTTTCCTTCACCCTCCCCGATCCTAATCCAAGTTTAGGTCTGAAACACTGACTGTCCAGCAAGTTGGGCCGTCCTCCCGACGTGAAAGATGCTATACACCTGTAATTTGTGTTGTTGGTGTGCCCTGTGAGTTGAACTGTGCTGTGAGTTGGTCTGTGCTGTGTGCAGTGTTTGGAGCAGTGTCAAGGGAGGGAGGGAGTTTGCCTGTGAGTTGTGCTGTGAATTCTCCTCCAACCTCCATTGTCACCTGTGGCGTCCCCCAGGCCTCTGTCCTTGGACCTCTCCTTTTCAAACTACATGCTCCCACTTGGTGACATCATCCGCAGACTCAGGGTCAACTTTCACATGACACCCAACTCTATCTTTCTTCCTCTACCCTTGATTCCAGGACCACTGCTGTCCTGACAGACTGGCCGTCAGACATCAATTCCTGGATGAGAGCTAGCTTTCTATAGTTGAATGTGAATGAAACCGAGGCCCAGCTCGCACCAACGCCTTTACACATCAGGCACTGGCAACATCAACATCTATGGTTGCACACTCCACTTCACCAAGCCAGTCAGGAACCTAGGGGTTTTGTTTGATCCTCAACTGTGTTTCCTCCCCCACATCCAACCCATGACCCATTCTGCATTCCCTCACCTCTGCAACATTGCCCGACTCCCCCATTACCTCACCTCTCAGGCTGCTGAAACCCTCATTCATTTCATTACATCCAGGCTCTACTACACCAACACCCTGCTTGTTGGGCTTCCCAATTCCTCCCTTCACAGGCTCCAAATAATGAAGAGCTCTGCAGCTTGTGTGCTCTACAGCTCCAAGATCATGACTCCATCTCCCCCCATTTGCGCTCGACTCCATTGACTCCCCATCATCCAGAAGATTCAATTCAAGATCCTGGTTCTCACATTCAAAGCCGTCCACAAGCTTGCCCCTCCCTACCTCTGCGACCTCCTAATCCTCTACCAATCTGTCCGCACCCTCCACTCAGCAGCCTCCGGCCTGTTCCACGTCCTGCGGCCCACCCATCCCACCATTGCCGGGCGAGCCTTCAGCCACTCTGCCCCTAACCTTTGGTATTCCATCCCGGAATCACTCCACCTCGCCTCCTCCCTGGCCTCCTTCAGGTTCCGCCTCAAGACCCTCCTCTTCGACGGTCCCATCAGTCACCCTAAATCCCTTCCTCTCCCTCCACCCTCCCCAATCCGAACCCCAGCTCATCTGAAATAATGAATGTCCAGTGCCTTGGGATGTCCTCCTGACGTGAAAGGTGCTATACCTGTGTAATTAAAAAATATATATTTTGATTCTGCTTGCGCAGCTGGCTGCCGCGTTTTGCCCCCACAAAATACTTTTCACTATTTTCTGTGAAGCACTTTGAGACGTCTAGAAGACGTGAAAAGCACTGTATAAATACAGTAACAACAACAACTTTGATTTATGTAGCGCCCTCCACGTCGGGCGGCGTCTCAGAGCGCTTCACAATAGCGGATCCCGGGACCGAGCCAGGGGCAGGGGGAGAAAGGTGACCAAAGGCGCGGTTGAAGAGAAAGGTCTTTACCCGGGACCTGAAACTGGGAAGAGAGGGGGCGAGGCAGAGGGAATGAGTAAGGGAATTCCAGAGCCTCGGGGCGTAGTGGCTGAAGGCACGGCCACCGGGGGTGGAGCGGAGGATTTGAGGGGCATGGAGGAGGCCAGACCCGGTGGAGCGAAGGCAACGGGAGCTGGGTTGGGGAGAGAGGAGATCAGAGAAGTGGAGGGACTTGAAACCAAGGGTGAGGATCTTGAAGTCGATCCTCTCAAATAGCAAGTAGTATTATTGTTGTTGCTGTGAATTGGGCGGTACCCTGTAGATTGGGCAGCGCTGTGAGCAGTGTTTGGATCAGTGCCAGGGGAGGGAGGGAGGGAGTTTGCTCAGTGACAGTGACTGGCTGTGAGAGGCGAGGACAGTGAAGTGCGAGTCTGTCAATCACACGGTGGGGACTGGTCTGGTCGGGATGGGCTGAGCTTTGGGCTGAGCTGCACTGACTCACTGACTGACTCACTGAGTGACTGGCAGCTCACACTCACTCACTGAGTGACTAGCAGCTCACACTCACAGACACACTCAGAACCGCTTCAACCACAAGAAACTCGGGCCACACTCGCCGACAAACCCTCCCTTTGGGGGAAGATCCTTTTCCTTTCGTTTTGTTGCTGTTTGTGTTTAAAAACAGACCAGGTTTCTGCCTCTTTTCCTTCTCCCCCCAACAGGAGGGAATTTCTGCCGGGAGTCGCGGGGGGTGTTTTCCAGGTAATGTTCCCAGCCAGACCACAGCTGGACTGTGATTTACGATGGTGTTTTTACGCTTCACGAGTTGTTGTTGTCAAGTTTGGGAGGTGCCGAAAAGGGGGAGAAAATGCCTTTCCTGAGTGAAGACTTGATGCCATCAGGGCACAGGCTTCCTGGCTTCGTGTTAAACAGGGACTAGTTTCAGGGGAACGTTTGCTCCAGTTTTCCTGCCATGTGGTTTATTCTGCTGTTAGACTTGGGCAATCTCAGGGCCAGGCTAATGTGTCTCCAGATGCACACAGTGTGTGTGTGTGTGTGTGTTTCCAGTGAAAACCCCTTTACACAAGTGTTGTGTCCTGTTTCTGGATGATAATAATAATAATGATCCTTGCGTTTGATAGAGTGGCTTATCACGTCTTCAAGACTCCCAAGCGTTTCACAGAATGTACAGTAGAGTGAATCGACTGTTTATTGTGTGGACAAAACGCAGCAGCCGATTGCGCACAGCAGTGTCCCACAAACAGGTGTGGATCGAAGCGACCAATTTGTTTGGAAGGAATTATTAGCCCCAGAAACTCGATCAGCCAGTAAGTTCCTACTTACTGTTATGTAAATAGGTGCGTGTGGAGTCAGGATAGTTGACCAACATTTCTTTCTGCTGGAAATCTAACCCAGGTCTTTCACTTATGAAGTGAGTGCCCATGCCACTGAGCAACAGGACTCCACAGAGGTAGAGCAAACTAAGAGTTTTAAAAAACAAATTGACCAAATGGTGTTATAGCCTAAGACTGGGTTTAATTTTGGAACTTATAATAATAATAATAATCCTTGCATTTGATATAGTTCTTTTCACATCTTATCGACGTCTCAAAGCGCTTCACAGAACATACTGTAAAGTGAATTGACTGTATATTTGTGGGTGAAATGGAAATGGGTGAAACTTGAATGGTGGAAAGATGATGGTAGGTATAGCACGGTGCTGAAGTAGAGGGGAGGTGGGGGTGGGTGGAGTGAAGAGTGGAACCCTCCGCCTGCCCCTCCTTGCCCACATTAGGATTGAGACTGAAGACCTTCCTCTTTGACTGTGCTTGCAGTCACCTCTCTCCCTCAGCATTAGGCTCTATCACTGTTAAAGGAAATTAATAACTTCCAATTATTTTGCTTAACCAATCTATATGTTCCCCGTACATTTTGGTCTTTATTGCGTGCAACGTATTATAGTTTTTAATATTGTTTCAGCTTTCAGCTATCTCTGCGTAACGTTTTAGAGGTGGGCGTTTACAATTTCTAATCTAGAATTGCTCCAAAGTATTTTTTTATACAAAATTTTGTTGTTCATACTGTACTTAAAATATGTTGCATTTATGGTATTGTATTATCTAATCTCTTTAGAAATGGTGGATTAATTTCAAATTGTATTTAATTTGAGGACTATGTTGAATTGATTTGACTGGGGGCTGCGATCTATAACTTGGCTGAGCCCTGCCTTTGTTGGGATATAGGGGAAGACGGAAACTTCCAAAGTTGAATGGCAAAGCTGAGTGTTCAGTATAGCGATTATTCCTTTAATTTAATTCCTTTAATGTTGTTGGATGTGTAAACTAATAGATTAAAATGGATTAGTCCCCTTCTTATCCTGCAGGTTTTTCAGGACTTGTTATCCTGCTGGGTTCATATTGTGTGTATAGCCCCTTTTCTCAGTCTGATAGATTCCATATTTATCTGGGTTGCACTTCTTGTTAGTTTCATCTCTGAGCTCTTTTGTATGTGATTTTTATTACCATCAGCATGATGACCATGCTGACAAACGAAGTTTGACTTTGTGGGCCGATGCTTGAGAAAAGATTCTTGGAACAGTTCTCCCAGACAACAAAATAGATGTAATTCTTCAGTAGATTCAATCTATGAAAACATGTGCTCAGATATTTAGAGGAAACAATCGCCCTCCACACAAAACAACAACATTTATATGGAACCCCTCATGTAGAATAATGTCCGAGTGATTTAGAATGGCAGGATGGGGGCTGAGCTGGGAGAGGACTACAAGCATGGTTGAAAAGTAAGTTTTAAGGTTCTAAAAATCATTTACACTCTTGTAGATTCTTATTTTTTGATAGGTAGGAGCAGGTCTCTTGTTAGAGGAGGCCATTCAGGCTCTCAAGATCCTACAACAACAACAAAATTACTTTAATAGAGCTCCTTTCATGCCGGGTGGACATCCCAAGGTGCTGAACAGTCAGGGATCGGGACCCAAGCATGGATATTATGAGTGGTACAATAATGTCTTGTGTGATTTTGTTTGTTATACGTTGAGATGAACCAGATAGATGCAATGGCCTTTTTGGGGACTATAGAGAGAGACCTGGGATGATTCCCAGCAGGGTGAAGTGTTGGGCAAGTTTCCTTACTCCACACGCCACTGTTTACCTAGCAGTAAGTAGGAACCCTGTTGTGAGTTGATTGGTGGATTGCCTATCCTGGGGTAATAATTCCTTAAAACAAATTGGTCACTCAATCCATGACTGTTTGTGGGACACTGTGTATGCAATTGGTTATTGTGTTTTGCCCACAACATATTCAATCAATTCACTTCACAGTATATCCTGTGAAACGCTTTGAAACGTCTAGAAGTGAAAAGAGCCAGATCAAATGCAAGGATTATTATTATTATTGCGATGTTGCAAGATTTTCTATTGGTCTCTAATTCTCTCAATGGCAAGTTATGTTTATGTTTATCTAGTTAACTTTGAGAGGTACCCCAACACACATATGAGGTCCCCAAATTGGCACTCATCAACTTGCGCTTTACACTCTGTTGAATTTGGTAAGAAGGGTGAAACTCTCCCAAGAGGGGAGTGTGAGTTCCTTTCCACACAGGAACATTTCCATGTGTAAACTAGCTGTGTGAATTTTATCTAGTTTGAATTTGCGTTTGTATGGTTTGCCTGTGTCAAGGCTCTCAGCTGTTTACAAAAATTAACACCAGGGCCTTTATTTGCAAGAGCCGAGTATCTGCTTGAATGTCAATACAGTATTTAAGCCTTGGATTGTCTTCTCAGACTAGACTGATGTTGATCAACCTTTTTATGTTGAACTACCTTTTTTTATTCTGTTCAGAGTTCCTTGTGAATTGTTATAATAATTAAAATAATCGTTTCATTCATTTAACAGCTTTCACTTTTTCTCAAAGAGCTTCATAGGAAACACTGTAAAGAGTACTGACCATGTACAGTATTTGGAGGGTGGATGTTGTAGCTAGTTTGCGCACAGCAATATCCCACAAATAGCCATGATGTGAATGACCAATATTATTCGGGGAGGTGGGGGGTGGGGAGTTTTTGGCCAGGATACTGGGAGAAACTTGCTTCTCTTTTCAAATAACGCCAAAGACTGGAGAAAAGGGACTGCTTATCCTAGTGTTTATTGAGTTAGAGGAAATCAGCTGATGCAATAGTATGAGCAGCCTTGTTTGGCCTCAACATTGCTGAATTAGATGGGAGAAATATTGGCCAGGAAAATGTGGCCTGATCTTTCCCACGTTCTTAGGTTTTTAACACCATTACCTTAAATACATGGCAGTGTAATAATCCCACCCTTGTCCCTCACAGGGTTTCTTTTGTATAGAAGCAAAATGTTGCTTCACTGTTTCTGAAACAGACTTTGTTAATGTTGTGCCACTAGAATCCTGCGTTTGTGTTGGTAATTTGAGAAAGAGATTAGTTATGATGTTATCACACTCAGTAACTCATTTTCTGTCACCCTGGAATGTAATAAAGTAAAGTTATCTGATCATCTGTTGTGTGATGGTATCATCGTATTGTAACACAGATTGTGTTGTAAACAAAGCTTTTGTTCATAGAAAGCATTGGAATATTTGCAGTATGGGAATTAAATCATAGTTACAGTCAAATGTGCAACAGATTTCAGAGGCATTATCATTCATAATGAGTTATTATGGGGATTAAATGGAAGTTATAGATAATTGTTAGACAGAGGCCATCCAGGACAGGTTATATTCAGCTGGTTAAATCAGAAAATCAGCTAATAACTTTATCAGTCCATTAAAGGTCTCCTTGGAGCAAACAGTACTGGCCCTTACAGCTCTCAACAAGTTGCTGTGCACAAAACCAATGACAGACTAGACTTTTGTTAAAACATGATGGATCCAGTTTTTATAAGAGGAAACTTATCGATGTACATAATGGATGACATTTGAACTAACTGTAATGGGTTCAACACAGTGCTCATGGGGGGATAAAGGTAACTAAGGGTCATTGGCAAAAAAGGAATCACTAAATTCTCTTCACTTAAAAGTGCAGTGAAATTAAAATTTAAACTTTTATTAAAATTTTGCTTTCGAAACATCTTCCTTAAATTGATTGCAGTTTCATGTGCATTTTTGATGCAGTTCTTCCACCCTAACCTGACAATCATAAGACAGCCTAGTCTTGACTTATTGATCTTATTTTAAAATTTTGATTGATGGGATTTTTATTCAATTAACATCTAACTTGGATAGCTGAGTGGAGTGGATGTGTAGGTGTATTTTTATTGAGCGTTACCCAAATTGCATGTTAGATCCTGATGAAATTCTGTGGTAAGAAAAATGGTGTTTCATAAGCACAGAAACTGGAGATTGCTATTCTGAGAAGCCCATATCCTGAAGGGATTTCCCCACCCTTGGGTGCATTACGAAAATACCAATAGCTTCCATTGATCACCCTTCAGTCCTGGGTGTTGAGCAGGATGAGTTGAGCAGTAAAATGAATTGACTGTATATATGTGGGGAAAACGTGGAAGCCAATTGCACACAGCAGTGTCCCACAAACAGTCGTGGATTGAAGTGAGCAATTAAAATTTGGGGGGGATGGAGGGATTATTATCAGGCTTGTGGAGTAAGGAAACTTGTCCAAGGTTTTGTCATACTTGGAATTGAATCCAGGTCTCTCGCTTGTAAGGCGAGTGCTCTGAGCTACAGGACTCCACACAGGAACACTGAGCTACAGGACTCCACAATTATGTACATGACATTTGCTGCTTAAATCCGCTGGTCTATTCACCTCCTTCACTCAGCTGTTTTTGGCCTCCTGCTTGGCCATTATCCCCTCCTCTCCATCGATCGTGGCTTGAGTCTCCACATATATATCCAAATATAACAAATATATGTGGAGTCCTATAGGCCAGTGGTTAGAGCACTCTCCTTGCAACCAAGAGACCCGAGTTCAATTCCAGACAGGGTGAAACCTTGGGCAAGTTTCCTTACTCCACATGCCTGATAATAATCCCTCCATTTAAAAAAAATTTGGTCATTTCAATCCATGACTGTTTGTGGGACCCTGTTTGCAAATGGCTGCTGCGTTTTGCCCATAAATATACAGTCAATTCACTTTATACTATATTCTGTGAGGTGCTTTGAGATGGCTAGAAGATGTGAAAAGCATTATATTAAATGCAATGATTATTATTATTATCTTCAGATCAAACGTTAAGACCTTTGTCTTCCACCATGCCTATGGGCACCACCCCTCTATCCCAGGCTCGGTGTCAAGCTCCACCACTGTTAGGTGCTCCTTGAGATGGCAAGTCACATGAAGAGTTCTATATAAATGCAAGTTGTTTTTTGCTGACATTATTGTGGAGCATTGATGATTTGTTTTACACCATTTATCTTCTCTGGAATTTTTTAAACAATTATTTACCCTCTCTATATCTACTCTCAGGATTCTCAGTTCAAATTCTGGCAGCTGTGGAAGCAGACTGGGAGGGAAATAGTTAATTTCAATAAAATCTAGTCGGTGTGTTAACCTAATTAAAAATCTTTCCTTTTTGCAGATAGGTTTCATCCATCTTCTTGCTCATAGCTAACGTACCTTCTGTTGAAGTATTTCCAAAAAAAAACAACAACTTTTCACTAGAAAAGAAATGGGAATTACAAATTCCTCTTTGGGCACGTTTCACGATGTCAATAAATTTAGCATTATAGATTTTTCTGGAGAATTGCTGCCCAGTACTCTGGAAGAAATTTATTTCTCTTTTCAAATAGTGCCATTGGATCCCGAATGTCTGCCTGCATAGGTAGATGGGACTTCAGTTTAACATCTCATCTGAAGAATGGCATCTCCCAACAATTCAGGACTTCCAGCACAGTATTGGACTGTCAGCCAAGTGTTTCACTTGCAACAACAATTTATAGTTACATAGTGCCCTCCACACAGTGTAGCGTCTAAGAGAGCTTAACAATGATGGAACCTGACCTCAAGGTTTTCAATCAGTACTTGGAAAAAGGGGAGATTAGAGGCAAGGTGGAGGGATTGAGTGAGAGTGTACCAGAGTTTTGGAGTGTAATGGCTTACATTGCAACCTCTGATGGTGGGTCTTGAAGTCAACCTTTTGGCCTGAAGTGAGAGTGCTATACATTGAGCCATGGTGATACATTCAATATTTCAGATTAGAGAGAGGGGAACCTTAACTTCAAGATGAAATCACTGCTTTGAAATCATGCTGATGTTTCATGTGCACATAGACTTGTGTTGTTTCACAGTAAACTATCCCGTGGACTGTTAAATGGTGACTAGGATACTAATGCAAGATGAGACACCAATTAAAGATTGGATGTCTGTAACACCATCTGTATGAGCGGTTTGTTTGATAGATAACAATGTTTCAGTGATCAAATCACCATCTGTATGTAAGCTTTGAATTTGCAGTTCCAAATGAATCCTTGAGGTGAGGTATGAGCAGACATGGGCAATGTTCTGTTAGTGGAAGAAGGCACTCTTGATGTTGGACCAGATTTGAAACTTGGTCTGGTACAAATAGAACAATACAGTTATCGCTCTTTCGATTTGTAAAGACCCCAACTTGTTCTGAGTACTACCAACTGAGGCAGTCTAATTAAAAATTCAGGTTCTTGATGTTCGACAGGATGGCAGTCAACAAGCAGTGGCCCTGGAATGGTGGGATTACAATACAAATTTACATTTATACATTGCCTTTCACGTTGGGGTGGATTTCCCAAGGTGCTTAACGGTACTGACTTGGCACCTGAGCTGGGGCTGGGAACCAAGCGATGTGGGAGGGGAAAGATGACTAAAAGCATGATTAAAGAGGGAGATCTTGAGCTGGACCTTCGAAAAAAATAAAGGGTGAGGGGAAAAGAGTTGGAGGTGATTCTGGGATTGAATTCTAGAGAATGCGGGCAGAATGGCTGAAAGCTGCCCGCTGATGTGCAACAGGTAGGGTGAGGCACATGAAGCAAACTGATGTTCTCTAATCAGCCAGGGATAAGCCAGTTCAGTAGAGTTGCAGAAAGTTGGGGAGGTAGAGTGAGGTGGGGGTTTAAAGGTGAGAACAACACACATGAACTCGAGCCCATGGGAATTTGGAACCAATGGAGCCGAGTGAGGATCACAGTGGTAGACTTGCAGAGCTTAGTGCAGGAAAGGACGTGGGCTGTAGAGTCTGGATAGGCTACAGCTTGTGTAGGGAAGAGCTGGGGAGTCTCAATGAACAGTGCATTTGTGTAGTGAAGTCTGGATGTGCTACATGTATGATTAGGGTCTTGCCGACCTGAAGAGGGTGGTAGTGGCGGAGACAGGCAATGTTTCAGAGGTGGGAAAAGCTGAACGTGTGAGAGTCCAGATATACGGTTTAAAGGACAGTTTACAGTCAATTAAGACATTGTAATTCTGCATGAGGCAGAGCGCACATCCACGCAAGTTAGAGCTGTGAGCCCTTGAGGCAAAAAGATGTAGACCAGAGGCAAATAGCAGAGCCTCCTTGTTGACATTCAACTGGGGGAAAATTAGCTCTCATCCAGGTCTTGATGTCCGTCAGGCAATCAGTCAGAACAGCAAAGTCCTGGAATTGAGGGTGGAGGCAGAGATATAGAGTTGAATAATAATCCTTGCATTTGATGTAGCACCTTTCATGTTGTTGAGTTGTCTCATATTACTGTACATACATGTAAGTGTTAACCGCATGTCTATGGATGACATTGCTAAGCAGGAGCACACAGATGGTGAAAAGGAGAGGACCGAGGATAGAACCCTGAGGAACACAGTGGACTCCCATCTCTACCATTTTACTTGGCAGGGCCTTCCATATCCCAACTCTTTTTGTAAATAAACAAAACTCTTCTTTCACTCTTCTTGTGACTATCTTATGATTTAGATCCTCTAATCACTGAGATCTCTATAAATGGGAAAAGTTTCTTCCCATTTCTCCTGTCAAAACCCCTTATGTATTTGCAAATTTCTAACTGATCCTCTTTCAATGTTCTCTGCTCCAAAGAAAATAAATTTGACTTCTCCAATCTCTCTTCATAATAATAATTCTCGCATTTGATATCGTGCTTTTCATGTCTTCTAGACATCTCAACTATAACTACAGTAAAAGCCCGGTTACCTATGACCTGATCAACCATAACTATCGTACAACCGGCACCTCAAAAAAAAGGTCCCCATTCGATTGACCGGATCTTATCCGGCACAGTTGTGGTGCGCATTTAATGAATCAATTGTTGCACTAGAGTACAGTACGATTAGTTCTGAATGCTACTGGTAGTGTTACTTCCATTTTTTCTTCTTAAATGGACACTGTTTTTTCTCTCCCTCTCCTTTTTCTCTCTCTCCCTCTTTTTCTTTCTCTCTCTCCCTCTTTCCTCTCTATCTCTCCCTCTCTCTTTCTATCTCTTCCCCTTTCTTTCCCTCTCTCTGATGGATACTACATATTGCCTGTGTAGCCTGAAGGTATCGTGGGTTTACACACTGTTTTGGTGGGGGTGGGGTGCGAGAAGGAGAGAGAGGCAGAGGAAGAGAGGGAAAGGGGGGGGGGGGTTGGGGTTGGAAAGAGTGGAAGGGGGGTTGGATTTAGTATGTTTAACAAAAAAGGTATTTTTTTTTGTGTTGGGTTTTCGGCAGCTGGCCGCCCGGTCGGATAAATGGGCTTTTACTGTATATTATTTGTATTTGAATATTGTCTAATTCCACCACTTTCACTTCTATGAGCACTAGAGTATAAAGCATTAAAGCACTCTGGAAAGCTACTCAACATGAGGGGTGCTACATAAATGCTATTTGTTGTTGAGTATTGCATTCAGTTTTCAGATTCACATTTCAGAAATGAAACCTTGGATGTAATGAGGAGGACAATCAGGAGCTATAGTTATGTACAGTAAAAGCCCATTTATTCAGCACCCTCAGGACCTGGCCAATGCCAGTGAAACAGCATGCCAGATATTCGGCTGAAAACCCAATTTTTTTTAAAAATAAATTTTTTAAACATACCATATTAATAATAACAGAATGTTGTATGGATACTTACCAATAAAGCAATAAATATTTATTAGAGTCTATCAAGTTATCAACACAGCACACAATCAAAGTTTTTTTTTTCTTTCCCTCCTTTCCTCTTTCACACACACAATCAGTCTGGCATCTCAATGGCTCCAAATCCAATCCCCCTCCACTCCTTCATTTTCCATCTAAATTAATCAATTCACCCCCACACTCTCTCTCCCCTCCTCTCCTCCACCTCTCTCTTCTTCCTTCCTTCCCTCTCTCGCTCTCACACACACATACACACACTCTCTCTCACACACACACAATCAACTCACCCCCCTCTCCCCTCCTCTCCACCTCCCACTCTCTTTCTCTCCCACTTCTTTCCCTCTCTTTCTCCCCCGACCCTCTTTCCCCCTCTCCCCCCCCCCCCCCCCACCCTCTCTCTCTCCAACCTGGAAGTGCATTACTACAGCAGCATTCAGAGGTAAAAAAAACAGCAGTGCCACCTTCAGGCACTAGTAGCAGCAAAATACTGATACTGATATACTGTGCCGGATAAGATCTGGTTAATCGAATGGGGACCTTTTTTTGAGGTGCCGGTTATACGGAAGTTACGGTTGATCGGGTCACGGATAAATGGGGTTTTACTGTATATTTATTAAAAGTGATCTGAGTAATTACCTATAGGTTGGTCTTGCTTGGTGCAGATTACAACTGGATGATTTGGATTGGAGGGGAGGAATCTCAAACATATCGAACACAGAGAGATCTAATGCGATCAATTTTGAGTACCGTGCGGAAGTGAAAAGTAAGAGGTGTAAGAGAATAGGAGACCTCAGAGAATGATAACAAAGCCCCTGGGAATGGGAGTGGATGGAAGAGATGCTGTAGATTTTTTTAAAAATGTCTCGTTATGAATCAGATTTGTACTATTTCAATTTATTTTCTTATTGTGTAATTGTCAGGCTATCAGATGGCAGATTGTGTGAGTAAAGTGGAACTGAGTATCTCCTGTGAGAATTTGCTGGACAAAGATGTTTTTTCCAAGTCTGATCCACTCTGTGCGCTCCTCCTGAACACTGGTGGGAATCAATGGGTGGAGGTAAGAAATATCTTCTAACTTCTTGTTCTAAGGCATCCACTTCAGTGTACGAATACATTAGTATTGATAATGGCAAAAGTTGTTAACATAGGACCTTTAACATAGGCTTTACTAACTGGATAACAATGTGATTTCATAAGGTTTTAGCTGCTGATTATCATCCCACCTTACATGACAAGATGGTTAATATTGTATTTAATTTAATTAGTTTTATTGGTTTTATTTAATTAGTAAAACTGTTCATTCAGTTTCATTAACATTTACTCCTCACGGTATTATGCGTCATATCCCTCCATGGCTTCGCCCCACCCGACATCTACGACCTCCTAACCCACTACCAACCTGCCTGCATCCTCCGTTCAGCAGGCTCCACATCCCCCGACCCACCCGCCCCACCGTCGGCAGGAGAGCCTTCAGCCACTCTAACCCCAATCTCTGGAACTCCATTCCGCAGTCCCTCCGCCTTGCTCCCTTCCTGGCCTCCTTCAAGTCCCACCTCAAGACCCTCTTCGATGGTCCCATTGGCTACTCCTAATCC
Organism: Hydrolagus colliei; assembly: GCA_035084275.1. Classification (NCBI taxonomy): domain Eukaryota; kingdom Metazoa; phylum Chordata; class Chondrichthyes; order Chimaeriformes; family Chimaeridae; genus Hydrolagus; species Hydrolagus colliei. The sequence goes on from CM068743.1 coordinate 102,280,985, forward strand.
CCCCCCTTCCCTCTATTCCATCCTGTCCCCTGTTCGGGTCTGAAACAATGACTATCCAGTGCCTTGGGATGTCCTCCTGACGTGAAAGGTGCTTTACAAATGTAATTTTGTTGTTGTTGATCAAACACTCACCGTACAGTCACAGCAAACTGCTTTTTAAATATCCTGACCTCAACCTCATTTCCGAACAACTTATTATAGTTATTAATTACTCTCTGAGTAAAGAAAAACTTCATTATAAAAAAAGGAGTTGCTGGGAAAACACACCAGGTCAAGTGGAGATGGGAAACATAAGTCAACATTGCTGGTTGATGAGCTTTCATCAGATCTGAGAAACTCATTTGTCTTCTCACCATAGATGCTGCCTGAACTGCTGTGTGTTTCCAGCGATTTCTGTTTTTATTTCTGCTTTCTAGTTGTTTAAAAACTTCCCGATATTTGTCTTGAAATTGCTCTTTGCAACTCTTAACCCATGTCATTTTGTTCTACTGTCTTGGTGCATCTTAAAGAATTGATCTGGTTTTACATTTTCAATCGTATTTAAAATGTTATGTCCCCTCAGAATCATCTTCTCTCAATACTGATGAAATGATGAATTTTTCTGATGCCAGCACTTGGCACTTGTTTGAGAATTGCAAGTTACTGTCAAATGAAAGACAATGTATTTTGATTTGTGTTCTTTACTCCCTCCTATTTTCCCTCCTCAACTCAATAAGTTGATTCATGCATATTTGGGAGAACCACTTGTACTTGTGTATATCTTGAACCCAAGTGCCTAAGCAATGATTGTTAATAGATTAAAATGCAACAATTCTTCCAATGTAATTGTGGCAACATTACACCCTTTTTTCATCCAATGGTCACAATTTTTCCGCTCTTTAACTCGGGGTGGTAGTGGCCATTTAAGATGAAGTAACTCTTCATAGACTAGGCACTGTGTGTTCTAGGTTTGTTTGATTTGGCTCACTCTGATCAACAATAACAACTTGTATTTGAACTAATATAACTATTTATTTATCTATCTATTTATTTATCTATTTATCGATCGATTGCAGTTATATGATCAGTGTCTCACATAGTTTTGGGTACATTTTGCCACCAGTTCATACATTGCCTGATTTCTAGATTGGACGCACAGAAATGGTTAAAAACTGCCTGGATCCGAAGTTCTCCAAGAAGTTTCTGTTAGATTACTATTTTGAACAGGTTCAGAAACTGAAATTTGGAGTTTACGATATTGACAATGAAACTTTTGATTTGGGTGATGATGACTTCCTGGGAGAATTTGAATGCACTCTGGGACAGGTGAGTACAATCAATCACTCTCTTTCATTTTTGTCCCTTAAGCTACAAAGTTTTCCTGATCTATTCATATAATGTGAAACAATTTTCAACCCTGAGTGAAATCAAGAAGTGTTTTATGTTTACCACTCCCCCACCATCTCATTATTTTTGTATTGCAGCCACTTGTATGTTGAGAACGATTCTGTGGTTTAAAACACTATTTATCTTACTCTGTGTTCTGTATTTGTGCCCTTGTTAAGTGTTTTCCTCAGGATTCCTGGAGGTTTCGTGATTTCCAAAGAGCATGTTTCCTGTTGAGTTGAAAAGCTGCCATTTTTAAATTTGAACTGGGTCAGAGATCCAAGTTAATCATTTGTTTTGTGACATTTTTAATATTTCCTTTTAAAATTATTTTCCACTCCTTGACTGATTCCCACACTCTTCTATGCACTGGAAGCAATTGCACATGTTAATGATAATATTGCTTGCATTATATTTGGGGCATTATCATGTTGTTGAGATGTCTCAAAGTCCATCACAAGATACAGCTAATTTGCATACAGATCCATGATCTTATCTCGGTGGAGATTGGCGAGGACACTGGGAGAAACTCCCTTCTCTGTCTGAATAGTGCCATGGGATTTTTATTTCCACTTGAAAAGGCAGCGTGATCTGAGTTTAATGTGTTATCACATTAAAGGCAACACTGATCTGGAACACTGGTATCTGGCAACACTGATCTGGAACGTCAGTCTGGGCCACCATTGCCCAATCAGCCTTTGGTCAGCCAAAAAAAACTGGGTTTGATTCCAGGCAGGGCAAAACCCTGGGCAAATTTCCTTAATCCATGCACCTAATAATAATTCCTGAAAAAAATAATAAATTGATCATTTCAATCCACGACTGTCACGTTTCTCCCAAATATGGTGATTGGGGTTAATGATGGTGATTGGGGTTAATGAAAGTGACTTGCTCAGTCAAAGAGTCGGCACAGACTCGATGGGCCGAATGGCCTCCTTCTGTGCTGTAACATTCTATGATTCTATGATATATTCAGTCAATTCACTTTACAGTATATTCTGTGAAGCACTTTGAGACATCTAGAAGATGTGAAAATGCTATATCAAATGCAAGGATTATTATTATTATTATTTTAACCTTCTGACTCAGAGCTATGAGCAAGGCGAAAGCCAGAATCCAACTTGGATGTTGCTGGCATGCTCAGTACACTGTTTATCTGGCTACTGATTCAAAGACCATATTAGTTAATTGTAGCATCCAAGTAGGGCTGCTCTCTTACAGTAAGCTTTGCTTCAGCCAATCTACTGTTTGGAGCTCTCTGCTGAGAAATGATTCATTAAAAAAATTGGCTATCAGAAAATTAGACATTTCTAAGTCTTCTCTTGTTATCTTTAATTTATTCTTGTTAAAGCAGACAATTTCTAGCAATAACATGTTAGGCACACCCTTCCTTTAGAGGGATTTGCCATTAAAGGCTATTTAAGTTCCTTTTGTAGCAAAAACTAACATCCAACCTGTATTTGGATATACTGTACATTTAAATGTACATTACCTGCATTTTAGATTTTGTGTTTGAGGATGATGAGGCCTTTAACATTGTTGAATAGTGGATTGGTTTCTAGTGAGGAATCATTCAGTCCAAGCTGATTATGGGAAGTGATTTTTTGGCAGATTGTCTCCAGCAAGAAACTGACCAGACCTCTTGCATTAAGAAACGGGAAACCTGCTGGAAAAGGAACAATCACGGTATGGTCCTAACTCTCTTATTCAGTTGTGGTGATTGGTTGTGATCATGGGAGGTAGTAACAATAATAATAATCTTTGCATTTGATATGTCACTAAATTCTTAAAGCTGTTTTTTATTTAGTCATTATATGGCTTATGATAAAGCTGTATTTTAAGATGCAGCTCTTTGTAAAAAAAAATGTTTTAAATCTCCTTTTATGAGTACCAGAAGCAGAGAGACTGAATCAGGATTGACAAGTCCATAAGCGACCCAGGCCTCTGTGCAATATTAGCTGAGATCTGGGAACGGTTGTTAATCCTCTTTCTCAACAGTTATGCCAAGTCTAGTGAGCCTAAAAGATTTTAAACTATCTCCCTTTTGTTTCCTTGATATCCTAGATATTTGCAGAAGAAGTAAATGATAACCGTGTGGTGAACTTTGAAGTCCAAGCACGGAAGTTGGATAAAAAGGTAGTATTTATTAAATTTTTATTTATCAAGTTTACTGCTGTGGAATAATTATTTTATACAGTAATGCATTACCCTTTCAATCTCTGACAAATAATGTACAATATTTCTCTTTCATTACTCTGACTAGGATTTTTTGGGAAAATCAGATCCTTATTTAGAATTCTGCAAACAGACCGAGGATGGGAAGTGGCAGATGGTACATCGAACAGAGGTGAGAGATGTGTTCTAAGAGTTAATGTCAACCAAAATTTTACACTGGCTATAATAATAATATAAATGCTTTGTGGTGTTGATATCCTGTGTAATTTAATGATGAAGTAACATATTCGTGTTTAAAAGGTGTGTAACTCAATAGGAGCCATTTGGCCCTTTTTTTGTTTCTCCAATAAGCCAACCACCTGAATCCCAATTTCCTACTCTTTCCCAGTAGCCTGTTACTGGTAACATCAGGCCAATGCAGTAGCCTCCCGCATGCCATAGAAAGGTCCTGCTTGGCCTTGAAGTGATCAATAAACTCCCATGAAAAGGTTTTTGCTAGAATAGCAGAGTTCCACCTTGCCCACCTCACCCCTAAGTTTGCGAGCAGGTATATCTGTTGCATTTGTTCAACTAACTTGTCTAATGCAGGTGGTTCTAATACCACAAATCTAGTTATTTCAATGGAGGGGCAATCTATCATGAAAATGTTAATTGTTTAAAGCTAAGAGCCAGTTGCTGTGCAGTGCAGGCTGTCTCTACTCATATTAATAGATACAATAATGGCTGCTTAAGAATAATTCAAAGTGTGCTATTAGGAGATTTTGGAAATAAGAGCTGGAAATTTGTGGCTGATCACTCTCCTGTGATTCAATAGAAATAGCCCAGTGACAGTATTCCCTGGTGAGCCGTAGCCCAATTGTCATATAATGTAGTTTTTTCATTAAATTGCGGCTAATCTGCCTAAACGATAGAACCGAAGAATATTACAAAACTGGAGTCATCCCATCATTGCTGTGCCGGCACTTCTGAAGAGCTACCCAATTAGTCCCACTCCCCATCTCCCCATACAACTGCAAATGTTTCTGTTTCAAGTTCCTATCTAATCCTGTAATGAAAAGTGGCAATTGCAATTACTGTTTTCTTCCAATTCATACCTGCTTCTTCAGTGAGTGAACTGGACTGGGAAATGCAAACACTCGCTGTTACTTGAGACATTTTATTGCTATTAACTTTTATCATTTTCAGGTTATTAAAAAAAATTTAAACCCTACTTGGAGACCTTTTAAGATTCCACTACAATCCCTGTGCAATAGTGATTTGCAGAAGCCTATTAAGGTATTCTTTTTTTCATTGTTGTTCACGTACAGAAAATATACTTACCGCACATTTTCCTACAACTTTATTCTTAGTACTGTACCTGGTCTCCAGAGAAATGTCACAGAATCATTAAAATTATATTACTATAATGCAATAATTTTAGGGAAATTATTGATTCACATTTAGAAAAAAGATAAAATCCCAAATGTATAGAATTTGTTAATGGAAAACAAAGCACGACACCTCATTTTAATATGTTACTGGAGCTACTATTTGTGATATAAAGGCATGTTTCACCCCAAATTTGGACGAACATGAGATTAAAGTACCATTGTGAGTGTTCCAATTAGTGTTTTCACTATTACTTTGGTTGTAATCTGCTCCTGCTATGATTTCTCAGTTTCTATTTGAAAGATTGACCTTAGTTTGGAGTGTAATTTTGGGAGACTCCAAGGTGGCACACACACCAGTTGTCATTAGTACGTATTATCTGCTGATGCCAATATATTCAGAAGCAGCAGTTAGTGGATTTTAATTTTAAATAACCATTATTATTAAATTGGGGGGAAGATATTAAATCTGTAGTTAGGAATAGATTATAACTGAGTGTCTGGCATTCTATAGATTTTTCTTTGCGAAACCACAAAACACAGTCCACCAATGAACATGAACATAGACACAATATGGGAATAGCTTTTTTGTAGAAATCCCATATAATATAACTTAAATACATACTATTGAGCATCCTCCTCATTGAATTGCACCCTCAAATGACATTTTGCTTTTTTAAAAGACGTTTGCTTTTTAAAAAAAGTATTTCTCTCTATTTCTTCCCTTCTCAGAAACCACATATCTTCCATGAGCATCGTTATCCTCTTATAGCTTGATTGGTTCATTTAGGATCTGAACAGTGACTGCTGACAGGCTACACCATCATACAATATAAACCATTAGTATTGTAGTGCAAAAATGTGGGACAAATTTGCTTTGCAACTAAACTAGGATTGTTGATTGTGTGTAGAAATGATTAATTGGCTTGTGTTGGCTTTGATCTAAATGAATCTTCCTTTCAGATTACATGCTATGATTATGACAATGATGGGTCACACGATCTAATTGGTACATTTGAAACCAACATGGCGAGGCTTCAAGAAGCTACCCAGAGGTCACCAGTAAGTTTGTGGGATTTTTATTCTTTCCTCAGTTTATTGTACTGGAGATCTCTTCTTCGCAATTCTTTCTTTCTTTCTCCCCACACACCCTCACAAATACAATCTCCCCAAACTGCATATACCACCCCCCCAAACACACACACATACATACTCCCACACAACCCCGTGGTTTGAAAAATTAAAATGTAGGAACAAACCCACACCTGGCCTGTGGGTCAGTGTATGAAGGATCACTGTTCTGCATTGTTGAGCACTTTGTATATATGAGCCTTCAAAATAATGTGGTCACTCAATTCATGACTGCTTGTAGGACACTGCCATGCTCAGAATATACTGTCAGTTCACTTTACAGTGTATTCTGTGAAATGCTTTAAGACTTCTCCACCAAGACCAATTAGTTAGTCGATCTGTTGGTCGGTCGGTTTGAAAGTTATTATTACCCCTGAAAATGCTAGGAGAACAGCAACAGAGGGAGTAAGGAAACTTGCCCAACATTTTGCCCTGCCAGGATTCAAACTCTCGCTTCTGAGGTGTGTACTCTAACCACTACAGCTATAGGACTCCACTAGTCTCTCACCTCCACTCCCCTCCGCCGCCCGATAATTTGGCCATGATTTGAAATAGAAATTGGTATCAAAGAAAGCTTTGAAACACTCAACAATTTACAGCAGGAATATTGCCAGGAATAAAACTAATCTTCGTGGAAAAGCTTTGCTGGATTATTCATTGCTAATAACATTCCATCTGCTTCCTTACAGTACCCTGTTTTCTCACTGAATACTGTGCAGTAATTTAGTATACCGTAAATACCCGCGTATAAGGCGCACTTTTTTTCACATCGGAAGATCTCGAAAGTTGGGGGTGCGCCCTATACGCAGATACAATAAATTTTGAGCCTCGGAAATACAGTAAACGGGGGGCGGCCGGCGCACTGTCAGCCGGGGTTTGGAGACTGTGTCCGGCGGGGGTTGGGGGGAGCGGGTGACGGGGCTTCGGCCTCGGCCGCCCGGGCAGCGGCAGCAGCAGCGGACTTCATTGCTGTGCCTGCTGCCTGCCTTCTGCCAAACCCAGTCTGCCTGCTTGCCTCCCTCCCTCCCTGCCTGCCTCTCTCTCTCTCTCTCTCTCTCTCTCTCTCTCCCTCCCTTCCTGCCTGCCTGCCTCTATCTCTCTCTCCCTCCCTCCCTCCCTCCCTCCCTCTCTCCCTCCCTCCCTCCCTCCCTCCCTCCCTCCCTCCCTCCCTCCCTCCCTCCCTCCCTCCCTCCCTCTCTCTCTCCATCCCTGCCTGCCTCCCTCCCTCTCTCCCTCCCTGCCTGCCTGCCTGCCTCCCTCTCTCCCTCCCTCCCTGCCTGCCTGCCTCCCTCTCTCCTTCCCTCCTGCCTGCCTCCCTCCTCTCCCTCCCTGCCTGCCTGCCTGCCTGCCTGCCTCCCTCCGCCTCCTCCCTCCCCTCCCTCCTCCCCCTCCCCTCCCTGCCTCCCTCCCTCCCTCCCTCCCTCCCTCCCTCCCTTCCTGCCTCCCTCCCTCCCTTCCTGCCTCCCTCCCTTCCTGCCTCCCTTTCCTGCCTGCCTGCCTCCCTCCCTCTCTCCCTACCTACCTGTCTCTCCTCCCTCCCTCCCTTCTGCCGTCAATATCATCGAAAATGCTTCCGTTTTTTTTCACCAAGAAAAGGTAAAAAGTGTGCGGTGTGCCTTATACGCGAGTGCGCCTTATACGCGAGTGCGCCTTATATGCGGGTATTTACGGTACTTGTTGTACTCTGTTGCTCAGTAACATTTCTTGTGGTGTTAATTCTTTTGCAGGCGGAGTTTGAGTGTATTAATCCAAAGAAAAAACAGAAAAAGAGAAGTTACACAAATTCGGGGATAGTGAGTTTTAAACTATGTCAGGTAAATACTGTTGGAGAGTTTCTTTTTAAACTTAGGCATGTTTACAATATGTGTTGGTCTATATTGCACTTTGTCTGACTTTAGATAATTTGGTTACAAACTCATTTAGTGTTTTGCTTCAGTGACCTTTCCTCTTTTTCCCTCCCTTTAAAACATTAAATGAAGACATAGCAAACACATACCCTCTCCATCGTACTTCATCCTAAATGCATTTGGCACAATGAGTGGTCTTTTACACTTTTACCCCCATAAAGAAATTTAAACCTCTATTTTCTACAGGTTGGAACACAAGCACAGTAGGTCCTGGACTGAATTGGGTAATTTCCTTAGTTTCGCAGTTATTATTTTGCCCACTTACATCCACACGTAATCCTCAGCCTTCATTACACTGAACATTTTGATTAGAGCTTTGGTTAAATCTTTTAGGCATTAAAATATGTGTTTCTGGGTTTGAGAGCCTGTACTTCATTTTTGTTTTGATTGTGTGCATGGTGTTTCTTTTTGCAGTACATTGGTTCAATCAACTGAAACATGGATGTTTGGCTTGGATTTACTTCCTGCTATTTACCTCTTTGAGCTCATATCATTTCCAAAGAAAAACAATCTGAATAAGTGGATTTGGGATTGCAGAGGTGCTTTTTGTCAATGTGCTTTTTAAACCACTCAAATTTGTCTAATGCCACTGTAGCATACCACATTGTGCATATATATTGTTATAACATTTGGAAGAAAAATTTAGTCAAAATCTGTTCTGTCACTTACTGCCTGAAACTTAATATAGCTCAGGGTTTGGCATTTTCCTCATATATATTGGCTGCTTCCTGAAATTATAAATTATTGTCAAAATAGAATGACTAGTTTTATTATTCTTAACCAGTCACTTGTTAGGCATTTCAAATTTGCTTCCATATCCTCAGTTTTTAAAAATAACTACATTCTCTTTAACTGAATTGGATCTGAGGCGGATAACAACAAAACAACAAAAGTGCACTTGTTTAGTGCCTTTCACGTCAGGAGGACGTCCCAAGGTGCTGGACAGTCACTGCTTCAGACCGAGCTGGGGACAGGGGCGGGAGGGAAAGGGGGGATTAAGAGTTGCTGATGGTAGCATCGAGGAGGAGAGTCTTGAGGCGAGACGAAGGAAGCCAGGGAGGGGGCGAGGCGGAGGGACTGCGGGATGGAGTTCCAGAGGTTGGAGGCAGAGTGGCTAAAAGCTCATCCACCAATGATGGGGTGGGTGGTCGAGGGACGTGGAACAGAGTCTGCTGAGCGGAGAGGGTGGGCAGGTTGGTTTAGAAGGTCACGGATGTAGGGTGGGTGAGGTTGTGGAGGGCTTTAAATGTGAGGATCAGGGTCTTGAATTGGAACCTCTCGATGATGGGGAGCCAATGGAGTTGGGCGAGGATGGGGGAGATGGGGGTCACAGAGTTTGGAACGGTAGAGCACACGGGCCACAGAGTTCTGGATCATCTGCAACCTGTGGAGGGAGGAATTGGGACGGCTGACAAGCAGAGCATTTGCACAGACAAACCAGGATGCAATGAAGGCATAAATGAGGGTTTAAACCTAATCTGGGTTTAGTTGGGAATTTAAGAAGCATTTTAAGCATCGCTGCATTTTAAACAAACTGTGCAAAGTGTTGTACAGTAGAAGCCCGTTTATCCGGCACGCTCGGGGGGGTCGACTAATTGACTGTGCTGGATAATCGGGCGACAAGTTGCCGAAAACCTAACACAAAAAATATACTTATTTTAAAACATACTATATTAATAATATACTAAATAGTAACAGAATGTTATATAGCTACTTATCAATAAAGATTTCAGCACTCAGTAAAAAATCGGTAAAAAAGCATGCGTAAATTGAGCATACTCGTGATTGCTGGAATGGGGAATTGCCCCCGGAGGGGATCGAGCAATCCGGTTGATCGGGTCACGAATAAATGGGTTTCTACTGCATATACATCATAAAAAGGGTGAATCTCAGATATTCACCTTTTTGTCAGAACATCCTATCTTCTGAAGACGTATAGTCCTTTATGAAACTTAGTTTGGTCACTGCACTGGATATTAGCCATTGCACCCATGCTCCGGACACCTTTTTCCTGGTTTAAATTAAATTCACTTACAATATCTTTTTTGGATGAGGTGAATAGCAATTAATAACCAAATAAAATGTTTTATCTTTCACATAAAAGTATTCTAGAATGTATTCTAGTGATACAAACTGAAATATATAACATACACAGATCTAAAACGTCTGACATTTAACTTGCAGGTTGTGAAGGAATACTCGTTTCTGGACTACATTATGGGCGGATGTCAAATGAACTTCATTGTGAGTGAATTGTTTAGACATATTGCATAAGGCAAATTGCAGGTTTGGTATTCACAATGATAGATAGAAAAGTTAGGCTGCATATTGTAAAATCTTCAGTTTCTCATTTCAGTTAAAAGTTAATGAATATCTGTACAATGGATTCTCTTTCATAAATTTATAATTGTTACATTACAATTTTAGTATTTTTCTAATTGTGCATCCCTTTGTTTTCTGATTTTTGTGCTGTATTTTTTTTTGTGTTACTTATATTACAATGATCCCTCCCTCCCTCCCTCCCTCCCTCCCTCCCTCCCTCCCTCCCTCCCTCCCTCCCTCCCTCCCTCCCTCCCTCCCTCCCTCCCTCCCTCCCTCCCTCCCTCCCTCCCTCCCTCCCTCCCTCCCTCCCTCCCTCCCTCCCTCCCGCCCCCCCCCCATGCACTCACTCACTCACTCACTCACTCACTCACTCACTCACTCACTCACTCACTCACTCACTCACTCACTCACTCACTCACTCACTCACTCACTCACTCACTCACTCACTCACTCACTCACTCACTCACTCACTCACTCACTCACTCACTCACTCACTCACTCACTCACTCACTCACTCACTCACTCACTCACTCACTCACTCACTCCTCCACCGCCTGTCCTCCGTCATCCACCTCAGTGGGACTGCATTCGCCTGGTTCGAGTGCTATCTTGCAAACCGCCAGCAGTACATCTCCACAAATGGCTTTTCCTCCCGATCTCACCCAGTTACATGTGAGGTACCCCAGGGATCCATCCTTGGCTCCCTCCTCTTCCTCATCTACACGCTCCCTCTTGGGGATGTTATCCGCAGACATGGGGCACACTTCTACATGTATGCAGATGACACTCAACTCTATTTCTCCACTTCACTTTACGACCCCCAGTCCCCTGATGTTCTGTCAGCCTGCCTGGCAGACATCAGGAGCTGGATGAGCGCAAATTTCTTGCAGCTGAATGTTGACAAGACGGAGACCATACCCTTTGGCTCTTGTCAACGTCTTCATTCGCACGGCTCTCACCTCCTCCACCTTCCCAGTCTGCCCCTAAAACTTTCCGAACCTGCTCGCAACCTCGGCGTCAGATTTGACCCCCAACTGTCCTTCCTCCCTCACATCCGGTCCCTCACTAGCACCACCTTTTTCCACCTTCGACGGATCGCTCGTCTCCGGCAATATCTCACCTCAAAAGCTGCTGAAACCCTGGTCCATGCCTTTGTCATCTCTCGGCTGGATTATTCCAATGCCCTCCTCGCCGGTCTCCTCTCCTCCACAATCCACAGAGTCCAGCTAATTCAGAACTCTGCCGCCCGGGTTCTCACCTGCACTAAACTTCGCTCCCCCATTACCCCAGTCCTTGCCAGATTTCACTGGCTCCTAATCCCAGAGAGGATCGACTTCAAGATCCTCACCCTTGTCTTCAAATCCCTCCACTCCTCTGCACCCCTCTACCTCTCTGACCTCCTCCTCAAACCAGCACCCGTTGCCTTTGCTCCACTGGGTCTGGTCTCCTCCATGTCCCCCGAATCCTTCGCTCCACCCTCGGCAGCCGTGCCTTCAGCCACTATGCCCCGAGGCTCTGGAATTCCCTTCCAGACTACCTTCACCTCGCCCGTTCTTTTCTCAGCTTCAGGTCCCAGCTGAAGACCTTCCTCTTCGACCGCGCCTTTGGTCACCTTTCTACCCCTGCCCCAGGCTCGGTCCTGGGATCCGCTATTGTGAAGCGCTCTGAGACGCCGTCCGGCAAGGAGGGCGCTATATAAATCAAAGTTGTTGTTGTTGTTTCTCTTAACAACTATTTTAGATCGGTAACCTCCCATTACTGACCCACTCACCTGTGGAAATAGTTTCTCATTGTTTACCCAATCTGATCACATCATAATTTTGAAACTTCTATGAAGTCTCCTCTTAATCTTCTCTGGTCCAAGGAGAATAATTTTAGCTTCTCCTGAAGTCCCTCATTCGTGGCACCATCCTGGTAAATCTCCTTTGCTCCCTCCAATGCCTTGACATCCTTCCGAAAATGAGGTGCCCAGAACTGAACACAGTACTCTAGCTGAGGCCTAACCAGTTTTTTATAAAGGTTCATCATATCCTCCTGACTTTTGTATTCTATGCCCCTATTTATAAAGCCTAGTATCCCGTCTGCATTTTTAACTGTCTTATCTACATGACCACCTTCAAAGAATTTATTATATGAACCCCCAGGTCTCTCTGTTCCTTCACTCCCTTTAAGATTGTAGCATCTAGCTTATACTGCCTCTCCTTGTTCTTCCTTCCAAAATGTAACACTTCATATTCATCCACAGTAAACGGTATCAGCCATGTGTGTGCCCATTTTAACAGTCGGTCTATGTCCTCTTGCAGTCTGCTACTATCCTCTTTCTCGCTGTTTACTACGTTTCCTAGCTTCATATCATCTGCAAACTTGGAAATTATACTCCCTATACCCAAGTCCAGGTCATTTATACAGACCCAAAACAGCAGTGGTCCCAATACCGACCTCTGAGGGACACTACTTCCCTCCAATCAGAAAAAAATGTAGATAAAAAATCCTGGGAGGGATTGTTATTTGAATGGAAGGAAAATAATAAGTATAGATAACGAAAAGGTCCAGCAGTCCTGATTGACAATAAATTGAAGCTCTCCCAACAGTGCGCTGTGGCAGTGAGTAAAGAAAATTGAAACAGTGAGGAAAGAAATCCCACTACTGTATCAATTGTTATTGAGTTCTTACTTAGAGTACTGTGTACAGTTCTGGTTGCCGCAGTACAAAAAAGTTATTGGAGAAATCGAGAAGGTGTAGAGGAGGGCAACCAAAATGATTGAGGGAATGGAAGGTCTGGACTACGAGGACTGACTCAGTAAAGTGGGCACCTTCATGCTGGAAAAGGAAAGATTGATGTCTTTTAAGATTTTGAAGGGACAAGGCAATATCTATCATGCCAGGCTGTTTCAACCTATCCAGATTAGTAGAATCAGAGGACACATCTTGCGAATGAAAATGGGTAAATTCAGAACAAATCTACACAAATACAATTTCAGTGAGCAAATAGTAAACCTGTGGAACAGGCTCCATAGGGAGACAGTTGAAGCAGCGTTGATTCTTTCAAATACAGAATAGATAGTTTTCCTTTGGGAAATAACATTATGGGATATAGTACATAGATAGTTTGGTACATATGTGCATGCCATCAGGAAGGTGGAAGGCAAACTATATGGACCTTGTTTTTTCTCTATTATTTCTTACTTTCTTACGTTCCTCTTTGGAAACAATCACCAAAATGCTTTGGAGGGGTGCACATATGTCCTAGATAGAAAACTCACTTTTAACAGCAGCAAAACAAAAACGTTGTATAGATCCATTTGATTTCTGTTCCAGATTTCATTTTCTCATAGCATGTATATTACAGTTACCTAATCAAAAAGCAGAAGAGGACTAACTACTCCCAAGCTTCTTTGTTACTGAGTAATCTTGTCATGTTCGAGCAATTGGTACGGATGACTATTCCATTTGGGGTTGGGGGGGGGGGGGGGGGGGGAAGTTAAGAAAGATGTCCTTGAGAGGGAGGTACGTGGGGTTTCCTTGTAACTGAACTGGCTACAAGTGATGTATTTAGTGTTGAAATGTTGAAATCAAATAATTCCCTCTGTATTGGTTTTGGTCATGCTGGTTCCTGAGCCAGGTAGTTCTGCTGTACTCCAGGGCACTGCTGATGACAGCCTGGCTTGTTGGCAGGCTTTGCAGGGGCGAACTGGTCAATAGGGACAGGAATTTTTCCCCTTTCGGCTGCTCTTAATCCTGCAGGCCAAGTTATGTTCCAGTTTACCTTGATGGCAGATTTCAAAACTTCCAGTTCGTGGGCAAGTCACAGTAGCAGTGGTGCTCAGCTTTAGTGCTCTTGTGGGATGAACAGTTCGGTGAGTTGGGAGCATTGGGTATAAGCACCACCACCACCAACAACAACCAAGTTACACTTGTATAATGCCTTTCATGACAGGAGGATGTCCCAAAGTTCTGAACCAAACTTATCACAGCTTAGTTTCTCCACAGCCAGTGAATGAAAAATAATATTCATTGGTTCTGGGGTTAGGTACAAGTGAGTGATTTCTGAACTTTATACGTCATCAGCAAAAAAAAAGCTTTTTGTCCACTAATCCTTTAGACAATGAATCCTTGGTGTTCTCCTCCTAGGATTTATGGTCCCAAGTTTTAGCTGTTTTATAGAACTTGCACCAGTAAATATTTCCTTCTCTTTAATTGCAGGTTGGAATTGATTTTACAGGCTCAAATGGGGACCCTCGTTCACCTGACTCCCTACATCATATCAGTCCTAATGGATTTAATGAATATCTGATGGCCATCTGGTCTGTTGGAATGATCATTCAAGACTATGATACGTAATGCACTCCAGCTTACTTATTTGTTTTGTTCAACTTCTGGAATTTTATGGGGGACGGGAGGGAATCGCACAGCACTCTGGACACTGATAAGAATTTAAAGTATATGATAAAGTTTTAAGGCATCTTGACATTGTCCTGAAAATGTAAAGTGCATAATGAGACAATGGCTTGATGGTGGGCCTATCTGAGGTTTTGGAAAATATGGTAAATTCACACTGCTGAAATTAAGGAACCTTACTTTCTGATCAAATGATGTCATACTGAATAAAAGTCATCAACACCTAATTTCATTCTTGAAATAAAATTTATTAATTGTCCTATATATTATATATAATGTATTCATGTAAAATATTGATATGAGCGAATGTATGAAATGTGTTGAATATTTCTTGTGAGGTTTATATCTAATATGGGTCATGTACATACTCTATGTATAGAAGGAATCAAAGGTCCCTTCATTTATGTATTTAATATGATTTAATAATAAATAGGCAATGCTTCCATATTTTTAAGGAAACGCTTGATGCATAATGTGTCACAGTGGAGTTGCTGCACTTGTGGAAAGGCTAATTGTATCTCACTGCTGCCTCTGGCAAGTGCTTGCAACTGGTTTTGTAACTGATAGTTTCTGAATCTGATTATTTCATTTTAGAGACAAATTGTTCCCAGCATTTGGATTTGGGGCACAGATTCCTCCGAACTGGCAGGTAAACCTGGATCCCTTTTATGATTTGGGATTTTATGTCATCAATGTTAGAAATGAGGAATAAAAAAGGTGCAGTTACACTGTTAGGGGTATACTATAGACCACCAAATAGTGGGGAGGAGATAGACAAGCAGATCTGCAAGCGTATCACGGAGAAATGCAGAGCTAATAGAGTAGTGATAATGGGTGACTTCAACTATCCCAACATAGACTGGCAGAATAGTAGAGTAAAGGGCAAGGAGGGAGAAGAATTCCTGAAGTGTGTGCAGGACAACTTTCTTGATCAGTATGTTTCCAGTCCAACGAGGAAAGAAGCATTGCTGGATCTAGTTTTGGGGAATGAGGTAGGGCAAGTTCAACAGGTTTCTGTAGGTGAGCATCTAGGGAATAATGACCACAATATCGTTAGATTCAGAATAATTATGTAAAGGGAGAAGGAACGATCACAGCTGAGGACACTCAACTGGAAAAGGGCTAATTTCAATGAGTTGAGGTGGGACCTAGCCAAGGTGGATTGGAAAGAAAAATTGGCAGGTAAGACAACTAACGAGCAGTGGGCAGCGTTCAAAGAGGAGATAGTTCAGGCACAGGTCAAAAGCATCCCCACAAAGGTGAAATGTAAGGCATCCAAAACTCCCTGGATGACTAAGGAAATCGGGGCCAAAATAAAACAAAAAAAAGAGGCTTATGATAAGTGTCAGGCTCAAAATTCAGAAGGGAACCAAGCAGAATATAGGAAGTGTAGGATAGAACTAAAAAAAGAAGTTAGAGGGGCAAAGAGACTGCATGAAAAACAATTAGCGAGTAAGATTAAGGGGAACCCTAAGGTTTTTTACCAACATATTAAGAGTAAAAGGTTGGTCAAGGATAGGGTGGGGCCAATTAGGGACCTAGGAGGAAATCTCATTGTGGAGGCAGAGGGCATGGCTGATGTACTGAATGAGTACTTCGCCTCTGTCTTCACAAAAGAAAAGGATACAGCCAATGCCATGGTATTGAAGGAGAGGGTAGGAGAAATGGATAGAATAACTATAACCAGAGAGGAAGTTCTAAAAAGGTTGACGTCGCTCAAGGTGGATAAGTCACCTGGTCCGGATGGGATGCACCCTAGGTTACTAAGGGAGGCACGGGAGCAAATAGCAGGGACTCTGGCCACGATCTTTCAATCTTCCTTGGACACAGGGGTCGTGCCAGAGGACTGGAGGATAGCTAATGTTACTCCCTTGTATAAAAAGGGGCAGAAAGACAAGCCTGGTAACTACAGACCAGTCAGTCTAACGTCGGTAGTGGGCAAACTTCTAGAGTCCATAATCAGGGACAAGGTAGATCTTCACTTAGAAAGATATAGGCTAATAAAGGACAGTCAACATGGATTTGTTAAAGGCAAATTTTGCCTTACAAATCTGATAGAATTTTTTGATGAGGTAACGGAATGGGTGGATAATGGTAGCGCAGTTGATGTAGTTTACATGGACTTTCAAAAGGCATTTGACAAAGTGCCACATAAGAGACTTATTAGGAAATTAAAGGCCCATGGCGTAAAAGGGACAGTGGCAGCGTGGATCCACAACTGGCTGCGAGACAGAAAGCAGAGAGTTGTAGTGAGCGGCTGTTTTTCAGACTGGAGGGAAGTGAGCAGTGGTGTGCCACAGGGATCAGTTTTGGGACCATTGCTCTTTGTAATCTACATCAATGATCTGGACTTGGGTGTACGGAGTACAGTTTCCAAGTTTGCAGATGACACTAAGTTAGGGAGAATAGTAAATAGTGAGGAGGATAGTAGCCATCTGCAAGAGGATATAGACAAATTGGTAATGTGGGCAGACACATGGCAGATGAAGTTTAATGCATAGAAGTGTGAGGTGATGCATTTTGGGAGAAGAAATGAAGGGAGGCAATATAGGCTAGATAGTACAATTTTAAATGGTGTGAAGGAACAGAGAGACCTGGGGATTTGTGTTAGTGACTCGTTGAAGGTGGCAGCACAGGTAGACAAGGCTGTTAAGAAGGCATATGGGATACTAGGCTTTATAAATAGCGGTATAGAGTACAAAAGTCAGGAAGTGCTGACTAACCTCTATAGGACTTTGGTGAGGCCTCAGCTGGAATACTGTGTTCAATTCTGGTCACCACATTACAGAAAGGATGTGAAGACATTGGAAAGGGTACAAAGAAGATTTACTAGGATGGTGCCAGGATTGAGGGACTTCAGCTATGAGGAGAGGCTAGATAGGCTAGGGTTATTCTCTCTGGAGCAGAGAAGATTGAGGGGACACCTAATAGAGGTTTATAAGATCATGAGGGGTTTTGACAGGGCAAATAGAGAAAAACTATTTCCACTCGTGGGCGAATCTGTGACTCGTGGTCACAGATTTAAAATAGTTTCAAGGTGAAGTAGAGGGGAGCTGAGGAGAAATTTTTTCACTCAGCGAGTTGTTCGAATCTGGAATGCATTGCCTGAAAAGGTGGTGGTGGAGGCTGATTCGATAACAACTTTTAAAAGGGAATTAGATCTTTATTTAGGGAGAACAGGTCTATTAGGCTATGGGGAGCGGGCAGGGCAGTGGGATTGAATCGCTCTTTTCAAAGAGCCGGCACAGACTAGATGGGCCGAATGGCCTCCTTTTGTGCCGTAAAATTCTATGAATCTATGAATCTATGAATATGATTTGGTATTTTATGTTCTGTTTGCAAGTCATGATTTGTAGTTTTCTTATTCTCCTTAGGTATCACACGAGTTTGCACTTAACTTCAATCCTGCCAATCCATTCTGTGCAGGTACAAAATTCTTGTTTTGCTTTTTGATAACACACTTTAAGAAATTCCAGTCGTCGAACTGTTCGACAATAACAGGAAATGTACCCAGGATTTTTTTCCACCAACAACAACAACAACAATTTACATTTATAGAGCGCCTTTCACGTCGGGAGGACGTCCCAAGGCGCTAAACAAGAGGCGTGTGACCCGAGCTGGGAGGGGAGTGTTTGGGAAGGGGTGAAACACGAAGGGGAGGTAAAAGAGTTCGGGGTGGAACAAAAGGCACGATTGAAGAGGAAAGTCTTCAAATCGGCCTTGAAAGAGGAAAGGGAAGAAACGAAACGGAGGGATTGAGGGATGGCATTCCATAAGGTGGGAGCAGAGAAACTGAAGGCCCGGCCTCCGATGGTGGGGCGGTTCGGGCGGGGGGCTTGGAGCAGGCCAAGTCCTATTGAACAGAGGGTCCGGGTGGGTGTGTAGCGGGAGAGTAGATCGGCTAGGTAGGATGGGGCAAGGCCGTGTAAGGCCTTGTAGGTGAGGACGAGGATCTTAAATTCGATCCTCTGGAGGATGGGGAGCCAGTGGAGACGGGCGAGGGTGGGGGTTATGTGGTCACGGAGGTGGGTGCGGGATAGTACACGGGCTGCAGAGTTTTGGATGGCCTGCAGCCTATGAATGGAGGAACTGGGGAGGCCGATTAGGAGAGAATTTCCGTAATCCAGCCGTGAGGTGATGTACGCGTGCACGAGTGTTTCGGCAGCGCGGGGGGATAGTTACACCAGTTCAATACTGTAGCATTATTCCACTCACTGTTTACAGCACCATTCAGCAAGTGTGGATTCATGGGAAGAATCATGGCCTGGGACATTACCATGTAAATATTTTCCCACAAATTTGATGGAAATTGCAGAGTGCTCATTTTTGCTATTGATAGACGCATTTTATGAAATAACCCAGATTAAAACAGTAGGCACATATTTCCTGTACACATAGTTATGTTTAGAATACAAAAAATGGCAATTTTAATGGTAAAGTACTTACCATGAATTGGTGGCAGGAGTTCAGTTTAGGCCGGGCATTGGGCGAATCTGATTCCCCACTCGAGCCACTTATACGCTCCCAACACTCCCCACTCCACCCAGGGCCTGGCACACTGTGCATACAGGTTAATAGCGGAGGTTGTGTTTTAGTGGAGATGGTGTTTATAGTGGATTCCATGGGTACAGTGCGCCCACACTTTTCTATTGTCCCATGTCATGGTCACACCTGGTATGCAAGGTGACAGGGTATTTAGGGAGCTTTCAGTGACAGCCTGTGTAGTGTAATATGAAAGTATAGTATGTAATGTCCTGTGTAGTTCACATGGGAAATAAAAATACAACAATAGTCACTTGAGATTGATCAGTCACATACACGCACCTTCATGTGTACGTGATTGCTTTCTCAAATCATTAGTGACGATGGCCTCGGATTTGTTCTTCCTGTAAGAACGCTGTGATGCATTCCAGCATAGCTAACACTGGGCTCGAGAAGGCCCATCACCTGTGTTTCCTGGTGCACAGGTTCGGTGAAAATAATGTGGCTCCTGAAGACTCAAATGTTTTGTTCTAAAATAATCTTATATGAGAGATAACCACTGTTATCAAGCATTGCTGCAAAAACTAGATGAACAGGTACAAGAATGAGTCGAGACTGGCTGTGTATTCAGCACCTCTAGTTTCCACCCATGTGAGGGAGCCTGGGAATGTATTTTCTTGAAACAAAAGCAATGAAGTTTTTTTTTCTGTTTATATAACTAAATAATGCCAAGACACAAGTAGAAAATCAACTATCATAAAATCTCAGTTCTGATGTTCTGTAAGTTTACGTGGAGTGTGTGAGTGTTTACATAAACAAAATCAATGAGTTCCGAATTCTCCCAAGGTATTGAGATGAAAATTATTAGGTCCTATTGGTATCCAGATGGGACCACTGTTGGGAGTTTAATGAATCATGCTCCTAGTACTCATTTACTTAATGATCTTGTTGTGATTTTGCATTTGCTGTATGGAGTAGCAGCTCTATTGGAAGGGGGGAAGGAAGTTATTCTGGTTCCTACAAAGCCAAAGATTGTTAATTGGACTAATTGGACTAATCTGAGGTTTAATAATAAATGAGTATAACATGTTGTGGCTGGTCTGTGTTCTTTAGGTGTACAAGGGATTGTGGATGCCTACCGCAACTGTCTGCCTCAAGTCAAGCTATACGGGCCCACAAACTTCTCTCCCATAATAAACCATGTGGCCAGATTTGCAGCTGCAGCAGCACAGCAGCCAACAGCTTCGGTAAGTGTTCCAAGTCATCATAGAAGCTCCTATTGTCTGTTGACAGTGAGATTAGATTATTGTCTACCCCCACACACACTTGCTCAGTATGTTGAACTGTGGGCATCTTCGAGCATTGGTATGTCCGGTATTACCAACTGACAGTTACATTTGTGGGCTTTTGGTCTACATTGTTCAAATAAGTGCCATGCATCTTACATTGCTTCATTCAAAATATAGTTTTCGCTTGTTTTTGTGTGATTGAGCCTTTTTAAGCCTTTTTTTCAGTTTCCTAGCTTGGGTGCTGAATAGAGTCCAGCGATATATCGATATATCAGTTATATCCGATATAATTTTCATATCGATATGCCGATATAGGTATTTTAAAAATATCGATATATTGAAAAATCACTATATCGGAAAAAATCGGAATGCGCGTGCACTGAACTACAAGACCCAGAATGTTCATCTCTATACACAATGCACAGACTGAGGTGCAAGCTGCCATATTGTATTCATAGTCCTCGAATACAATATACAGGTATACAAGGGGTGGGGGGTGGGGGGGAGACGGGGTGGGGGGGGAGAGATGGGGGAGGGCGGGGAGAGACGGCTGGGGGGGGTGGGAGAGACAGCTGTGGGGGGGAGAGACGGCGGGGTGGGAGAGACGGCGGGGGGGGAGAGACGGCGGGGGGGGGAGAGACGGCGGGGGGGGAGAGACGGCGGGGGGGGAGAAACGGCGGGGGGGGGAGAGACGGCGGGGGGGGAGAGACGGCGGGGGGGGGGGAGAGACGGCGGGGGGAAGAGACAGCGGGGGGGGAGGAGAGACGGCGGGGGTGGGAGAGACGGCGGGGGGGATGGGGAGAGAAGGCAGGGGTTGGAGAGATGGCTGGGTGGGGAGGGAGACGGGGAGAGACCCGGGGTGGGGGAGAGAGACGGGGTGGGGAGAGATGGGGGTGGGGGGAGAGAGACGGGGGTGGAGAGAGAGACGGGGGTGGAGAGAGAGACGGGGGGGAGAGACGGCGGGGGTGGGAGAGACGGCGGGGTGGAGAGAGATGGCGGGGTGAGGGAGAGATGGGGGGGGGGAGAGATGGTGGGGTGGGGGTGAGATGGGGGGGAGCAGAGACGGGGGGTGGGGGAGACGGGGGATGTGATAATATAGAGAGATAGAGAAAGAGAGAGATGGTGGGGGATGTGAGAGAGGAGAGAGACACAGACAGAAAAACGCAGAGATGGAGAGAGTGAGTGTGAGAGACACAGAGAGAGAGAGAGAGAGATATTTACCTCCTGAGGAGATAGGCCCCGAATGCGCGTGCACCTCCGAATGCGTGCGCACCTCGCAACGTGCGCGCATGTGCAGTATGAAACTCCCGAAAATATTGATATATTGGTATATCTCGATATGAGCCCATCGATATATCGAAATCGGAAAATTTCCATATCGACGGACCCTAGTGCTGAATATGACATGTTTCTGTAAACCGATATGCTGTTGTCTATAACCTGATTGTGACAGCATGTATTCTTGGCTTTCATTGTAAAAACAAAAACCAACTGCGTGCTTTCAGTGTGTATTTAATAATATAAAATGCATGGGTGGATGACAAGAAGATGAAGCCGCTTCCTTTATTTTCCCTCCAGCAATATTTTATCTTGCTGATCATCACGGACGGAGTGATCACTGATTTAGATAATACTCGACAAGCCATAGTCAATGCTGCTAAACTGCCGATGTCCATCATCATTGTTGGTGTTGGGGGTGCTGACTTTAGTGCCATGGAATTCCTGGATGGAGACGACTGTGTTCTAAAATCACCCACGGGAGAAATAGCCATCCGGGATATCGTACAGTTTGTGCCTTTTAGAAAGTTTCATCACGTAAGTACAGTGGAAACTTGCCATTTTACTCTTACCATGCTCTGGCTCCCACCCACTCTCTCCTCTCTGTAAAGTTCTCCTAGATATTCTTGTATATGACAGGTACTGTATGGAATGCAAATTGTTAATGATGTTTTCATATCTCCTCAGGGGTAATCTAGCTGTTCATGCTACGAAAGGAGCTTGTGGCCTCCAAGAAAGGCCTCTGAATGTCGGGTGGAGCTAATATATTGGACAGGAAGTTCCCCAGACTATTTACATACAAACAAGGTCCTTCTTAATAATAATGCTTGCATTTGATATAGCACCTTTATCACGTCTTTGAGGCATCTCAAAGTGCCTCATACGATACACTGCCTTGTGAATTGACTGGATAGTTTGTGGACGAAATGCGACAGTCAATTGCACGCAGCAGTAATCATGAATTGAAAATGATCGATTTATTAGTGGTTTTTCTTGGAGGGATTATTATTAGGCATGTGAAGTAAGGAAACTTGCCCAAGGTTTCACCCTGCCTGGAATCTTGCTTGCAAGATGAGTGCTCTAAACACTGAGCTGCAGAACAATGGCATTAAACATTTCAGTGAAAAGATTTAAATAAAAACAAGACCCTCCTCCCCTCCCACGGGAGTGTCATTGATAGAAACCAAATCCAAAGACTTCACTAAACTCACGTGCAAACTTACAAAGTGTGTCAGTAGGCTATTTCAACACAGGGGAAGGAATAACTGTGTTATTTAACTGTGTTATTGTAATATTCTCTAATGTGAATGACTTTGCACATAGCTACTTAGCTAATACTACTTCTTCTTGCACCAGATGTAATATAAAAATCTAAATAATAACAAATTGATCACTTCAATCCATGACTGCTTGTGGGACACTGAGGGGTACAATTGGCTGCTGTGTTTTGCACACTAAATATACTATCAATTCACTTTGCAGTATTTTCTGTGAAGCACTTTCAAATATAATTCAGGTGCTATATCAACTGCAAGGATTATTATTGTATAGTGTTGTAGCATGCTGTCAAGAGGTCTAAAAATGCTTCACAAGATTTTTGTTACGTTAAAGTGGAGTGACGTGTATTTGTAGGCAGACACCTACAATGGTAGCAATAAGCTATAGTCAGTAAGTAGTGAGTATCTGCAACTGAATGGCAGTACAGTAGAACATCGGTAATCCAGCATTCTTAAAGCCAGCAACTCACTCAAACCTAAAGATTTCAACTCGCTAAAAAGCAAGATTTCAAAATATTCTTCTCGTAGAAGCGTTTTTATTTTTAATTTGTAAGGTCCATACTGTAT
Source organism: Hydrolagus colliei (assembly GCA_035084275.1). Classification (NCBI taxonomy): domain Eukaryota; kingdom Metazoa; phylum Chordata; class Chondrichthyes; order Chimaeriformes; family Chimaeridae; genus Hydrolagus; species Hydrolagus colliei. The sequence goes on from CM068743.1 coordinate 102,304,543, forward strand.
AAATAAAAATGTTTTTTTAAACACATTTATTTATATATTTATACACATAAATCATGTTAAATAACACCTCAAAATGATATCGGGTAAATAAAACAACATTGGTAAAGTAACATAATGTTAGTCTAGGGTAGGTTTCTATATTCCGGCAAACTCTGAAATCTGGGAAGTGCTTGGTCCCAACCATGCCAGAATATTAATGTTCTACTTTATTTACAACTGAATTGCAGATTTTTGTTATTGGCTGAGGGTGGATTTAGAAATTAACTTCCAAAGGGTTTTTAAATTTTAAAATAAAACAAATCATTTTAACAGGTCTAGCCAAACTACTAGGACTAGTGTGCTATTGAGACGCTGCCCATGTGAAGGGTGCTGTATAAATGCAAGTTGTTGTAAATGCTATGACATGATAAGGCACAATATTAACTCATCAGAACCCTAGTTCTGACGAAGCGTTGTAGACCCGAAACGTTGACTCTTTTCACTTTCTCCATGGATACTGCCTGACCTGCTGAGTTTCCCCAGCAACTTCTGTTTTTGTTTCAAATTCCCAGCATCTGTAGTATTTTGTGTTTTGACAATATTAACTGTAACTGATATCATTCTGACCTTTTTTGAATATGGTAGGATGACAAAAGGGCATCAGTTCAAGATAGATAGTAAGCAATCAAACCCGGGAGGTAATTAGATTTTCTTTTATATAGAGAGTTGTTAGGAGACAGAATGCCTTGCCAGGTGTGGTTGAGGCAGGATCTATGTTATCTTTCAAGAGAAACTAGATGAATACCTAAATGAGCAATAATTTGCTAGTTACGGGGAGGAAAAAAACTGGTGAATGAATTGCCTTTTCAAAGAGCCATCACAAACGCAATGAGCTGAATAGCTGTAAATTGCTATGGTTCTATTGGGTGCATTCAGTATTTTAATGTTACATTTCTGCTCACTGCTCACTTTGCACAAAGGTGTAAGGCAAACCTGTGAAATGGGCACTATCTGAAGTTAGTTCAGTACCCAAGCTCCTTCGTGTGGGGTGGAAATACTTTTAACTAACGATGCAAAACAAGGTGCACGCCCACCACAGTGTGGTCTTTAAGCAGCTGAAACGATGTTTCATGTAGTCGAACAAATATAACAAAGAACAGCTATAGAATCAAAAGAAAATATTTTAAAAATCCAGTTTTATCCCACAAAGTGTAGGTAATCAGCAGGGAATCCACCCTATATTTCCTAAGCTACTTATTTGTTTTTCATTATTAAATAAGCCCTAAATGTTGATCGATACCAAGGCGAGTGAACCAGTCTGGAAAGGAAGGAAGAAGGCTTTAAATAGTGTAACTCCGCAAAAATGTGCAAAAGGGTTTCATCATTACGTTTAACTGAATATCAATCTTCTAGTGCTGTGCTTTTCAAATGACTGCTTATTCTGCATTTTTAAGAAAGGAGTAATTTCTTACTCCTATAGCTATGGAACACACTTCTGTAATTTCTACACTGTGCTCTACCATCTGTAGATGTGCTTTCAGCCATTACACCCTGAATCTCCCTGATTCAAAACCTCCATCTTCCCTTAACTTTACCCATCTAAAGATCGCGCCTGAAAAGGCTCTCTTCGACCATGACTATGGTCATCGACCCTTTCTCTCCAGTTTATCATCAAACTACGCCATTGTTCAGCGCTTTGAGATGCTATCACATGTGAAGGGTGACATATAAAACCCAAATACCTCCGGTACTACACTTACTGCTCTACCTGCATTCTTACCAGTTGGCCCAAATAGAAGAAACCCAAGCTTCCTGGTGCATATTTGGAATACCTACAGAATATGTCATTGCTTTAGCGTTCAGAAAGAACCAGTTGAGTGACTCTTTTTAATAATGTTAAGCATTTTCTCTATTGAATTGTCACACATTATTAGCTTTTGGTACTTTCCCATTTCTTAATGTCGTGCTAATGTTGCTTTTTCAGTCGACTGTGAGCAGAGACTATTAGTGCAGTTAATGTAGGGTGACTGTTGCAGAAAGTGGTATGAAGTTAGCCGCCTGCCTGTGCCACTGTGGTCATAGCAAATGTTATTTGTTTCGTTTCTCAAATTTCTCTGATTTCTTGAATCACTTGAAATCACGAATCATTTCCTGCAACACCTCTATCCCTCCCACCTCCACTTCCAAACCCACCACCATCTTCTACCGGCCCTGGAAGAAGATTCCCCCTCAAACTTTCACCTCTGCCCTAGAAACCTCCGACCTCCTCCCACAATGGCATTCTTTTTGTACCGACCCATCCTCCGCCTCCACCGCCCTCCACAACACCCTCTCCACTACCATTGACACCCTGGCCCCCCTCACCACCAAAACCGTCTCCCATTCCCGATCATCACCGTGGTACACATCTCACCTCCGTTCCCTCAAAAGCCAAGTGAGAGCAGTTGAACGCACCTGGCTCAAATCTGGCCTCACGGTCCACCGGGAAATCTGGCTGGACCGCATCAAATTTTACCGCTCCGCCCTAGCCACCGCCAAATCAGCCTTCTACTCCAGGATAATCCTGGAAGCGAAGGACAACCACCGCCTCCTCTTCGCCACCACCAACCAGCTCCTCCGCCCCCCCCCCCCCCGCCTCACCTCGCAGATCCTCTCCTCAAACGTTCGTTGTGAGGAGATGCTGGATTTCCTCGAATCCCAAATTGTGAAAATCCGCTCTGCGGTTTCCTCCCCCCACCAGTCCTCCACCTCAGCGCTCTCATCAGCTACCTCAACCCCTACTCACCCCCCATTTCACACTTTCAACCCCACCACCCCACTTTCAATCACAAAAACAATCATCTCCATGAAACCCACCACGTGCTCATTGGACCCCATCCCCACCCCCCTCCTCCGCACCCAGCTCCATTTGTTAGCCCCACTCATTTCTGACACCATTAACCTTTCCCTCTCCTCAGGCACAGTCCTTGACTGGTTCCACTCTTATTTGACCCATCGTTTACATTTTGTTTCTTCCAATGGCTTTCCATCAAACCCCCGCACAGTTTCTCACGGCGTCCCTCAGGGCTCTGTCCTCGGTCCCCTTCTTTTCACCCTTTACACGCTCCCCCTGGGCGACGTCATCCGCAGACATGAGGTAAATTTCCACATGTATGCGGATGACACCCAGTTGTACCTTTCTGCCTCATCCCTCAACCCCCAGACGATCGATGTTCTGACAGCATATCTGTCCGACATCGAATCGTGGACGAGGGACAACTTTTTGCAATTGAACGTGAGTAAGACCGAGGCCCTCCTGATTGGCTCAAGCCAGCGCCTCCGCACATCGGGCGCTGCCAGCCTCAACATCCAAGGCTGCACTCTCCACCTCACAAAGCCAGTCAGGAACCTTGGCATCATGTTCGATCAAAAACTCTCCTTCCTCCCCCACATCCGCGCCTTGACCGGCACCGCCTATTTCCATCTGCGCAACATTGCCAGGCTCCGCAACTATCTTACCCCCCCGCGCTGCCGAAACACTCGTGCACGCGTACATCACCTCACGGCTGGATTACGGAAACTCTCTCCTAGTCGGCCTTCCCAGTTCCTCCATTCACAGGCTGCAGGTCATCCAAAACTCTGCAGCCCGTGTATTATCCCGCACCCGCCTCCGTGACCACATAACCCCCACCCTCGCCCGTCTCCACTGGCTCCCCATCCTCCAGAGGATCGAATTTAAGATCCTCGTCCTCACCTACAAGGCCTTACACGGCCTTGCCCCATCCTACCTAGCCGATCTACTCTCCCCCTGCACGCCCACCCGCACCCTCAGTTCAACAGGACTTGGCCTGCTCCAAGCCCCCCGCCCGAACCGCCCCACCATCGGAGGCCGGGTCTTCAGTTTCTCCGCTCCCATCTTATGGAATGCCATCCCTCAATCCCTCCGTTTCGTCTCTTCCCTTTCCTCTTTCAAGGCCGATTTGAAGACTTTCCTCTTTGATCGTGCCTTTTGTTCCACCCCAAACTCTTTTACCTCCCCTTCGTGTTTCACCCCTTCCCAAACACTCCCCTCCCAGCTCGGGTCACACGCCTCTTGTTTAGCGCCTTGGGACGTCCTCCCGACGTGAAAGGCGCTCTATAAATGTAAATTGTTGTTGTTGTTGTTGTTGTCACTTACACAGCTCTGTGGAGCAACAGGTGCCCCCAGTTCTCTAGTACCAAACTCTGGAACTCTCTATCTCAATCGCTTAACCATGCCCCCTCCTTCCCCATTTTCAGATCACACCTGAAGACCTTCCTCTTTGACCACACCTGCAGCCACTGCCCCTTTCCCAACTCGGTGTCAGGCCCGGACACTGTTAAGCTCAGTGAAATGCTACCTGCATGAAGGGATATATGAAAGCAAGTTGTTGAGCAGCTGATCTTTACACAATAGTCCTGAGAGTTGAGACCAGACCATTTTTTTTACTGGCGGCATCCTCACCAGGCACACCTCCTTAGAGATCTCTGGATATTGATCAGCCTGGCTGTTTTCCAACATGGTGCTTACTGAACAGTCATGGCTTTTATCTCCTTTTTGCTGCTGCATATTTTTACCTGAAGTACTTGGACATTTGAGCTTTTATGATGATACTCAAGTTATAGCCTTTGGTCATGAGCATTGCACATAATATCAGCTTGGCTCAGTTAATAGCACTCTTGCCTCTGATTTTTTTAAATTACACCGAAACCCTGGCTAGCTGGACTAATTAAGGGGAGTTCTGGTCAACAACAACTTAGATTTATACAGCGCCTTCCATACCAGACGGTGTCTCAGAGTGTTTCACAAAGCGGAGCCCGGGGCCAAGCCAGAGAGAGGGGGAAAAGGTGACCAAAAGTGCAGTCAAACAGAAAAGTCTTTAAGTGTGACCTGAAAATGGGAAAGGAGTGGGCTGAGGCGAAGGGAGTACAGGAGAGTGTTGGGGCGTAGTGGCTGAAGGCATGGCTGCCGATGCTGGAATGGAGGATTTGGGGGATGAGGAGGCCAGACCCAGTAGAGTGGTAATGATCTGGCCAGATTTTCCGGCTAAGTGTAATTACAATGTCAGTACCAACAGGCTTCTTTCCAAACCCCAAAAATGTTGGTAATTGCTAGTACCGACATTATAATTGTTTGAAACATACGAGTAGAACATAGTGAATATGAATCCAGCCCAATTGATAAGAATACAGGTGGAGCAGGAAGTGCAATGTCAGCTTGCGGGGTACAAATATAGTTATTGACGGCCAACAAGCAGTGAGTGGTTGAGGGTGGGGGGGTGGGAACTGGGGAGGCGCTAGTAGAGTGGGCCATTGTGAGCATGGATCGTGAATTTTTTTCCAGTTAAAGAGTCGGTCCAATCATTACAAATTCTGGACAAACAGAGTCTAGTAAACAGGATTTGCTGTATTATTGGAGAATGTATGAAACGAAGCGATCATACAGATAGAACAATAGTTTTTACTCCAACTAAACATACAATGAGAGACAAGTTTGTGGGTCCACATCAGGACATTGAATTTATAGCCTGGCTATAGTTTGCGGGACACTGCTGTGTGCAATTGACTGCTGCATTTTGTGCACAAATATACTGTCAGTTTACTTTACAGAATATTCTGTGAAGCATTTTGAGATCCTAGATGACATTAAAAGCGCTATATCAAATGTAAGGATTATTGTTATTCTCGTAACAGTCCAGGCTGGCGCTGCAGTGCAGTGCAGGAAGAGTGCGGGTTGCCAGAAGTGAGATGAGAAGTTAAACTGAAATCCTGTATATGTGTTTGGATGGATTTCTAAGACCTCACGGCACGATTCAAAAAGAAAAGGGAATTTCTCCCAGTCCTGGCTAACAATCCCCCAGATATAATTTGTCATTCATAGCTCAGCGGTTAGAGCGCTCGCCTCACAAATGAGAAATCTGCGTTTGATTCCCGGCAGGGCAAAACCTTGGGCAAGTTTCCTTACTCCACACGCCTGATAATAATTCCTCAAGAAAAAAACAGTAATAGATTGGTCATTTCAATCAATGACTGTTTGTAGGATACTACGTTGCGCAACTGGCTGCTGCATTTCACCCACAAACGTACAGTCAATTCACTTTGGAGTACATAAGGATTATTATTCATTTCATGACTGTGGGACTTTGCTGTGCACAAATTGGTTTTACCCTTCAGCTACAAAATACCCACGCCTTCCATTTCACAAAAAAACTGAAGCACTTTGAGACTTTCAAAATATGTACTACAGTATAAGGATAATTATTATAGGAGATGTAGAACATTTGTACCGATTGGGAAACATTACTTTGTCCACTAAGCTGGACTTACTTTTTATTACTGGTTGACCCGGTGTGGCCGGAGTACTGTCAGCAGCTCTGCTGTATAAAACCAGCATCAAATTGTTGTTATGGGCACTTTCTCTCATAAACATGGAGACAAAGTTTAGAACAAAAAGATGACAAACTCAAGTGAACCTAGAAATGAGCTGTATGAGTCCTTACAGTTATGTGAATGCAGTTAAATATGAGTAATAATAATAATCATCCTTGCATTTGATATAGCGCTTTTCACATCTACTATAATAGTGGAATAATCCTAACAGATTACAACCATGATAACAATCAGCATTTCTATATAACATCCCCCCACTCCACCACGCAGCGCATCATCCCAGAGCACTTACAGTGATGGAGCACGACACCGAACTAGAGGGAGGGGGAGGCACCCATAGGCATAGTCCAATCGGAAGGTCTTCACCGTCGTGGCGGTGGTGTGGCCCTCATTTCAAAGACATCTCTCGCCCTATCCCCCTACTCCTCCGGTCCTTCTTCTCTTTTGAACAGCTCACCCTTTCTCACTCCTCCCACAGTTCCTTCAAAATCCTTTTAGTTTATCGACCCCCAAACCCTCCCCCACTTTCATTTCAGACTTTTCTTCACTTTTAACCTCCCTTTGTGCCTCCTCTGATTTTCCGAATTTTCCTCTTTGATTTCGTCCTTCAATTTTTCCCTTCACGTTCACACTGCCACCCACACCCACAGCCATCCGCTTGATCTGGTGATCACCCGAGGCCTCAACGTCTCTGGCGTCACCATCACCGACAAGGCCATTTCAGACCATTTTTTTCATTTCTTTCAACACCTCCATCCTTCCCCCCTCCACCTCCAAACCCACCACCATCTTCTACCGGCCCTGGAAGAAGATTCCCCCTCAAACCTTCACCTCTGCCCTCAAAACCTCTGACCTGCTCCCCCTGTGGCATTCCTCCTGTACTGACCCATCCTCCGCCTCCACCACCCTCCATAACACCCTCTCCACTAACCTCGACACCCTGGCCCCCCTCACCTCCAGAACCGTCTCCCACTCCCGATCATCAACGTGGTACACAACTCACCTGCGTTCCCTCAAAAGCCAAGTGAGAGCAGCTGAATGCACCTGGCTCAAATCTGGCCTCATGGTCCACCGGCAAATCTGGCTGGACCGCATCAAATTTTACCGCTCTGCATTAGCCACCGCCAAATCAGCCTTCTACTCCAGGATAATCCTGGAAGCGAAGGACAACCACCGCCTCCTCTTCGCCACAACCAACCAACTCCTCCGCCCCACCCGCCTCGCTTCGCAGATCCTTTCCTCAAACGAAGGAAATGTTGGACTTCCTCGAGTCCAAAATAGAGAGAATCCGCTCTGCGGTTCCCTCCCCCCACCTCTCCTCCACCTCCGCCCCTCCATTCGTTATTTCAACCCCCACCCACCCCCCCTTTCATACCTTCAACCCACCACTCCGTCTTTAGTCACAAAAAGAATCACCTCCATGAAACCAACCACGTGTTCATTGGACCCCATCCCCACCCCCCTCCTCCGCACCCAGCTCCACCTTTTGGCCCCGCTCATTTCTGACACCATCAACCTTTCCCTCTCTTCAGGCACCGTCCCTACCTCCCTTAAATCAGCCACCGTCACCCCTATCCTGAAAAAACCCTCCCTTGATGCGTCGCAGCCATCAAGCTACCGACCCATCTCCAACCTCCTGTTTATATCTAAGGTCCTTGAAAGAGTGGTTGCCTCCCAGCTCCGCTCTTTCCTCTCAATTCACCTGTGACCAGGGCTCCCTTTGCCTCCTTGTCCTCCTTGACCTGTCTGCTGCGTTCGACACAGTCGATCACACCATCCTCCTCCAACGTCTTTCCTCCCACCTCAACCTTCAAGGCACAGTCCTTGACTTGTTTCATTCCTACCTGACCCACCGCCTATATTTTGTTTCTTCCAACGGTTTATCCTCTAACCCCCGCACAGTTTCTCACGGCGTCCCTCAGGGCTCTGTCCTCGGCCCCCTCCTTTTCAGCATTTACACGCTCCCTCTGGGTGATGTCATCCGCAAACATGGGGTAAATTTCCACATGTATGCGGACAGCTGTACCTTTCTGCCTCATCCCTCAACCCCCAGACCATCGATGTTCTGAAACAGCATGTCTGTCCGACATTGAGTCCTGTACGAGGGACAACTTCCTCCAATTGAACGTGAGCAAGACTGAGGCCCTCCTGATTGGCTCAAGCCAGCGCTTCTGCACATCGGGCGCTGCCAGCCTCAACATCCAAGGCTGTACTCTCCACCTCACAAAGCCAGTCAGGAACCTCGGCATCACGTTCGACCATAAACTCTCCTTCCTCCCCCACATCCGTGCCTTGACCGGCACCGCTTATTCCCACCTGCGCAACATTGCCAGGCTCCGCAACTACCTCACCCCCCCATGCTGCCGAAACACTCGTGCACGCATACATCACCTCACGGCTGGACTACGGAAACTCTCTCCTCGTCGGCCTCCCCAGTTCCTCCATTCACAGGCTGCAGGTCATCCAAAACCCTGCAGCCCGTGTACTATCCCGCACCCGTTTTTGCGACCACATAACTCCCACCCTCGCCCGTCTCCACTGGCTCCCCATCCTCCAGAGGATCGAGTTCAAGATCCTCGTCCTCACTTTCAAGACCTTACACGGCCTTGCCCCGCCGTACTTAACTGACTTACTGTCCCCCTATAAGCCCACCCGGACCCTCCGTTCAGCAGGTCTTGGCCTGCTCCAAGCCCCCCGCCCGAACCGCCCCACCATTGGAGGCCGGGCTTTCAGCTTTTCCGCTCCCACCCTGTGAAATTCCATCCTCCAATCCCTCCGCCTTGTTTCTTCCCTTTCCTCTTTCAAGGCTGGTTTGAAGACTTTCCTCTTCAACCGTGCCTTTTGTTCCCCCCCGAATTTTTCGACCTCCCCTACGTGTTTCACCCCTTCCCGAACACCCCCCTCCCAGCTCAGGTCACACGCCTCCTGTGCAGCGCCTTGGGACGTCCTCCCGACGTGAAAGGCGCTTTATAAGTTTAAGTTGTTGTTGTTGTTGTTCATGTGACTTGAAGTTGGGGAAAGAACGGGCAGGGGTAGCAAGACAGATGGATAAAGGAAGGTTGTTCTAGAGTTTGGGGCTGTGGTGGCTGAAATGGTCAAGCGGAGACTATGGGTTGGGGGATAAGTAGGTCAGAAATGTAGGGATGTCCCACAGAATGAAGGGATTTAAAAACGAGTGTGAGGATCTTGAAATTGATCTGTTCAGCAATAAGGAACCAGTGGACCCTGGCTAGAATTGGCTAGTGATGGGGATACAGAGTTTAGTACGGGTGAGTATGCAGGTGGCGGAGTTTCAGATCACTGAATCCTATGCATCGTTGAGTTGGGGAGACCAGCAAAGGGCATTTTTAAAGTAAAGCAGGAGGTGAGAACACATGGATGAGTGTTTCAACTGTGTCTGGGGTAAGGTTTGGTCAGAGGTGGGCAATGTGATGGAAGTGGAGGAAGGCGGTCCTAGTCAGGGCCCAGATGTGGTTATCACTGTTTTTCACCCCCCAAAAAATAAAATTCTGAGCAACTTTGCACTGTGAACACTTTGCTGCCGGGGAGTAGAATTATATGGCCTTAAGCTCTCAACCTCCACTCTTAAAACTGTTGGAGAGATGATTTTCATCAATCATTTTGGGCTGAATTGTCAAGTATAAACATTTAATTCAATAAACAATTCATCTCGTCTGAAAACCATCTTCTTCGACCGTGCTAACGGTCACCTCCCCCGACCCACCCCTGGCTTAGAGTCAGGCTCCACCAAGGTTAAGCACTCTGTGATGCTACCCTGAGTGGAGGGTGCTATATAAGTACAAGTTGTTGTTGTTCTAATTGCTTTTTTGTATTTTCCTGCTCAGTGCAAGAAAGCTCCACATAAAACAAATTGGATTGTGGTTTCTGAAACATTTTCCATTTGCAGTCATTTCATACTTCAGCTCTTTAATTATTTTGCATCATTGCTGATGTTATGAAGTCTGAGGAGTAATAGCGCATGCAAATAGATTTAATTAAGTGATAAATACAGGGTGGCAGATGACTGATGTTGAGTTATGAGGCAGTAATTCAAATGAAGTGCGAGAGTGAACCTTGGAGTGTAGAAATACCAGCAGACTGTCTCAGAAGCACTATGTCAGCCCTATTCATTATTTATACTGGATTTGTTTCATTTAAATCTTTATAACTAGTACATAGATAGCATTAGAAATGGTGCAACATACATGAGATTGTCATAAAGAATACAGTAATATATTGGCTAAAGGCATTTGTGCAGCACAGTGGGCAGATGTGACTGCATTGTAATAAAAAAAGTTCTTTTATTTGTAGTAAATTCGTTTAGTAGTTTTTATTGGTGGAAGTGGGGAGTTGGTGTTGGAGGAGGAAGTAGGAAATGTTGCATCTTTCTCTGGGAGAAATTCAGTGCTACAAAAGATTCTCTGAAAAAAATTGAGAACATTAAATCACTGAACTATCACTGTTGGGAATATAATGCACCAGTTTGCTCCTGCATTTTTTGAGCCAGATTTGGTTTTCTCTGTCTTTTAAGACAGCTTTGGTTTTCACATTCTTTATGAACTGATTCACATTCAAGGTTTTGTTTAGTATCCTGTTTAGTGGACTCAGCAATTTTTATTTGTCAATTATGTGTTCTCAATTGGACATCTCCCCAGTTCATATTGTGCATATCCATTCTCATCCTTAGCACAAGGAATTTATGAACCAGAAACTGTGATGATTGTAGCCCTAGTTGTTTTAGGTCGTAAAGTTTCTGTGTGATGGATGCTAACGGTTCTGATGCTGCATTTTGTCTTAATGCTCCCAATTTCCTCCAGAGACACTCAAGCTACACTGAAGAGCAATTGTGTTCTAGTAGAAATCTTGAATCATTTGTTATGAAGCAACAGTTTAACAGTGTCAAAGTATCAGAGTGATGTGGTTCCTCATTAACCTGTATGTTATAATCTTGCTGAATTGACTATGGGCAGTGTTCTCTGTAATGATTCTCTTGGTTTTATCTCTCTGTACCTTTGAACTGAATGATCAGCACATTAAGGATATGTTCAGGAAGCATTCCTTAACATAAAGGGAGTTAATATGAAATTAAATATTGATACTTGGATATTATCATAGCAGAATTGTGAGTGATATCATGGAACATAAATGATGATAATGTTTACATTTGATTTAGTGCCTTTCACTTTCGGAGGATATCTCAAAGGACATATTTAGAGGATAACTCAAAGGGTATATATCTCACAGCTTCATGGGATATATTGTATAGTGTAATGACTGTGTATTTTGTAGGTGAATGTCTCTCATATCAGCCTAAAGCAGAAGTTAATGGGTTTAAACCCCATATTAAGACATGGAACACTCCAATAAAATACTGGTGGAGTACTGTATTACCAGAGATGCTGTCTTTCAGCTGAGACATCAAGTTGAGGTCCTCTATACACTGGGGCTTTAGCAGAAAAATGTGACTACGTATTTAGACACTATAAACATTGTATTTTCAGTAATTTTTTTGAGGGATTATTATTAGGTGTGTGAAGTAAGGAAACTTACTTTCCAAGATTTCATCCTGCCTGGAATTGAATCTAGGTCTCTCACTTGTAAGGCAAGTTCTCTAACCACTGAGCTACAGAATTCCAGGAATTGGAAGTGTTGTCTCTATTTAAAACCTTGAACATTTAAAATATATATATATATAATAAGTTGCAGCATGCTTATCAAGCTGGTATACCAACCATTTTGATAACTTGGCTTGAATTTTTTTTATTGCTAGTGTAGATGCAGTAAATTGTTTTTAGTGCAATTGACTTTCAGCCACTGCCCCCCCAAAGCTCAGGAATATCCTCCCTCTCTCCCCACTTTCAAATCCCTCCTGAAGGGTGGCTATATAAATGCAAGTTGTTGTTGTAATTGCTTTTGGACAAATATAAGAAATAGACTTGTTAATTGCCTAAATTGCAGGTACATGTGGTTTTCTAAATACATCGGGGTAATTAATTTTTGTTCTCTCTCTCAACAGGCAACCAAAGAAGCTCTTGCACAAAGTGTGTTGGCTGAATTGCCTCAGCAAGTGGTGTGCTACTTCAACACACGTAAACTGCGCCCTCCCAATGAGCTAAATCCCTAAGAGCTCCTGGATTCATGACAACAACCTTAACAACAACTTGCATTTATATAGTGCTCTTCATGCACGGTAGCGTCCCAGAGCTCTTATCAAGCATTTGCAATGCTCCAAACTGACTAATGCACTAATGCAATTTTTAAACTACATCTTTCAGAAATTACAGTGTTTGTCAAAGTTATAATAAACCTTGTACTTTGTGTTAATTATATCAGTAAAGTTTTATTGGCGTAAGATTTTGAAACCTTGTTAATTTTGCTGTATTATCCTTATTTGTCACTTATGTAAATAATGTTCATTTGGATTTTTGTTATATAATGTTTGAAGCAGCATTTATGTTTCCAAAGCATTGCATAATTTTTATACTGTTGGGTTAGCTCATAATAATTCAGTCTTTGGATTTTTAGACTGCATGCCTGCAACCTGCATTGATGCATGGATCAGCTGGAATGAAGTCATATGATTACAAATGATTCGCAAATCATGATCGGTATTATAATGCATTGTATTAGCATATCACAACAAATTTATTTTACAAATAAATCGTAAGAAGTAATTGAATATTAAAATTAGAAGCAAATTTAAAAAGTAATTTTTCTTTGGGCTGCATTATTCAGTCTTTGATATAAATTTTTCAAACTAGTACAATTTTAGCCTTGTTCCTCTGCATTACTTTTTACTTAACATATTTATTTACATCACAGTTTATAATTTTGAATCTCAAGGTTTTTATTTCAAACCTGGTATATAAACAGAAAAAAAAGTGCTGGTTACCCACTAAGTATCATTGATGCTGAGCTGTGTTACATTATTCAGTCAGGTCCACCCATTAGAGAAATAATACAAGAGGAACCCAGGTTCTACAGTTAATATTTCATTGTTTCCCTTAAATACATTGATAAAGCACAGATTTCAAATTGTATAAGGAATCATAATGCACCTTTTTATATTCAGGTACTCTGTTACAGAATGATCTAGTGTAATAGTCATTTGTACTTTTATACTTTGTTTCTGTACATGTTTGCACTTGCCATCAAAATAAAAACTGGCCTGAAAAATTATATGTTCAGCTATGCATCATGTCGATTTAAAAAAATAATTTAATTGTTTATCTCTTAAACTGCAGGTTATTCTTCAATTTGCTGGATTCTCACCCCCAACCATCCACACCCAGCTCCCATCCTGTCAATCATCTTTCCTCATCTCTCACCCCCAGCTCTGGTGCAAATCGAGCACTGAATATGTTTAGGACATTATCCCATTGCAAAAGATGTTACCCAGCATTAGTATGCTTTTTGAGACATCTTCCCAACATAAAAGGTACTAAATAAATGTACAGAAATTGGTAACTGGCAAAACAACATTGGGGATCATATTAGGAAATACAAAGGATTACACAAGTGATGACAAATTTGGTTGGAGTTATTGTGCAATTGAAATTTTCACTTTTTGTGATGATTCACATAGTAGCGACTATAGACCATTACAGTTTAGTTAATTTGACATGAATGTGTTAACGTCCATCTGCACACTACTCAGATACGTTAATACAACGGCTGTTCATTCAGGTTCTGAAAGCATAATTTCCTCCAACATATTGTGCAATTGAAGTAAATGAATTAAATTTGCTGGTAGTCCTATCCTTATTTTTATTTTCAACACATGTTGAGTGGCTATTATTATCCCAGCAGTAGATGTAAAATCATTTAAGTATTATGCTATAGTAATAATAATAATCCTTGCATTTGATATAACGCTTTTCATATCTTCAAGATGTCTCACAGCACTTCACAGAATATACTCTAAAGTGAATTGATTATATATGTGGGTGAAACGCAGCAGCCAATTGCGCAGTGTCCCACAAACAGTCATGGATTGAAATTACCAATGTCTTTTTTTTAGGCATGTGGTAAGGAGACTTGCCCATGGTTTCGTCCTGCCTGGAATCAAACCCAGGTCTTTCGCTTGCAAGGCGAGTGGTCTAACCATTGAGCTACAGGATTCCATTGTAATCAATAATTATCACTATTATATCAGTAATTATTAAAACTTGAGATTGTTTACATCAACTAACAATAAGATCTAACACTATTACATATTTTCAGTAACTCTTTTAGTGTCTGGTTTTAGCAGACTAGCCCTGCAAATTAACCCCCAAATAATTTGTCTCAATCCTATACAATATATCCTGACTATTGATACAAATGATAAACTCAGACTACCCAGATCAGAAAATAGAAAAATAACAGCATATATTCTCAATCACTTCCTTGTGATTTGAAATATCAAAACAGTAATCTAAAGGGCAAAATTTTTCAACTACATAATGTATATTTCTTCTGATCTACTAAATAATTGACTGCAAACAGTGTACAGTTTAGAGCGTTCAAGAAAAAAAAACGAAGCAATAAAAGGAATTCATATATCAAGATTACTAGTGATTTTAAGTAGTTTGGGAATATCACAGTTTGATGGAGTTATACCCCCACCCCTCCCATTTATCTCTCAAGGAATGCAAACATTTTCTCTCAATCGCAGGTTGTAATGTGTTATTCTCTATGTTTCCCAATCCTCATGCCCCACTCACATTCACCCCACTTACTGTGCAGCCCTTAAATTGACCACTAGACATGATTTCACTCCATGTGGGACTGTAGGTGTGAATGTTGACAGTATCTACAATGATCTAGTGCTTTTGTGTTATTTGGAGATGTGATTATTTGAAAAATTGCCACAACTGGTCTGAAGAATTTTTTCTTCCTTCAAATAAGGAGTAACCTATAATAGCAACAGGTGGAGCTGTTGAGCAACAAAAATTGCAATTGCAAATTTAGCTTAGGAAAGTCTGTTCATACAATTACATATAGAAAAGGGATATTATGCAGAATATCCGGTAAGTAAATGTGATCCTTGCCACCACTTTACAAATATAATATTAGTATAATCATTACTTATCACACCTGAATCTCGTGTTAGCCTGACTCGGTTGGAAGCACTCTCTCCTCATTCAGAAGGTTGTGGATTCAAGCTGCGTGTTGGGACTTGGAACTCTTGGCTGACAATACCATGCATCTCTGATGTCAGATCAGTCAGCCAGCCAACAGCAATAACACAAAATTACATTTGGAAAGTGCTTTTTATGTCAGGAGGATGTCTCAAGGCAGTCATCAGCCAATATTTTGTTCATGAGTTGGGCATAGGGATTGGGGAGGGAGGAGGGTAGGAAGGATGGAGGTTGATTGAAAGGGTGAAAGAAGAGGCCCTTGAGGTGGGTCTCAAAGGATGCATGGGATGGGGAGAGCTGGAGGAGCTGCACGATGGGAGTTCCAGAGGGTGGGGCAGAGTGGCTGAAGGGCCTCCTGCCAATGGTGGGGGTGGGGGTTGGGGGAGGCGAGAAGGGGGTCGTGAAGCAAGCTGGTGCCAACTGAGCAGAGGGTGTGGTACTAACCCCGTACCAACCTGCGCACACCCTCGGCTCAGTGGGCACCAGCTTGCTTCACGACCCCTTTCTCGACCCCATCACCCACCCAACCCCAACATTGGCAGGAGGCCCTTCAGCCACTATGGAGTTTGCATAGTCAAGCCTGGATGTTATGAAAGCATGTATGAGTTTTGGCGGCTTGCAATGTGAAACAATGTCAGGCAATGTTGCGGAGATAGGGGCAGGCAGAGCAGGTCATGATATGTATGTGGAGTAGAATGTCTAATTGAAGGTTGAACAAGATGCCAAGGTTCTGAACTGGCTCAGTGATATGGAGTGTGCATCCATGGATGGTGGTGCAGTCACCACCTGAGGTGTGGAGGTGCTGACGGGAGGCAGAGAGATACAGTTGGGTGTCAATCCGCACAAATGTTGACTCCATGTCTGAGGATGATGTCACTAAGGGGGAGCATGTAGAGGTTGAAGAGGATGGGACCACGAACGGAGTCCTGAGGAACACCGCACGAGAAGTGCGTGGGCTAGAACAGAAATTGTTAGAGGAGCCAATTTAAAGATAATTATTATTATTGATGAGAGATGATAGGAGAAAGGGAATATAGAGAAAGATGCGAGTGAAATAAAATGGACTCTACAGAATTTGAGAATGCTTGGTTCTATCCGTTTATGCAAACTCAATCAGCAATCATCGAATGAATCAATCCTTCAACTATATGTGATGAAGCTGACCTCTTTTCAGTGACTCATCTAGAAGACTGGATAAATTCAAGTAATCAAATTCTTGATAATATATAATCATTTAGTGAAGCACCTTTTCGTTGGCGGGCAGCTTGTCTCAAAGCGGGACATCTCAAAACGCTTCAATGTAAAGTGTGTTTTGTAGGTAATAATAAAATATAATAATATTCCTTGCATTTGCTAAAGCACCTTATCAAGTCACAAAGCACTTTACAGAATTGCATCCCCAAACAGTCGTGGATTGATTTAGACACTCACATGCAAATAAACTTGCTAAACATAGTGTCATTGAGGTAAATGCCTCATCTTTGAAATGATTTTTTTTCATATTGAACAAATAATAGATGTGTATTTTACAATCTTTGTAAACGAAAAGGGAAGCATTCATTACAGCTTCCATTTGCAACTTGGGAAAGCTTTGCACTATTCGCAAAATGGCTAAACCCGGTTTATGAATGTGGCTAACGTACTGAAAGTCCAGGAGCAAGATATCATTGGTTTTGTTTGCTTTCATTTATTTCCCTGCTTTATGGCTGTCTGGAATCATAAATAATAGATAGCCGGAAATCAATTTAGATGGCAAAACGTAAGTTGGTAACACCACTTTCCATCCAAATTTGTAGTTTTGTTGTGTGCAAAAGGAGCTGCTGATCTAATCTGGTCTGTGGCATACGAGATCTATAATGTCTGCTAACTATCACTGTTTATGTACTCTGAAAATTATTTGACTTCCAACTTGAGTGAGTGATGTTTTGGCATTCTCAATTGTTGTTTATTAATGACTTGGGATAAAAAATTACAGTTCGACGTATGTATCATTGATCATAGAAGTGGTTATCAAATATGAACTCATCGAAATATGCCACTCACCTTAAAACAAGTGAAAATACGAGATATGACCTAACAACAGAATACTGAGGCTCAAGCACATTGAACATCATCATATAGTTATTAAGCTGGCTCATGGGGCAAATGAATCAATATGCCGTCAGATTAAATCATAAGAAGTGCTTTATCTTCAATTTGTTAACAGATGTTCCACTGGTAACAATTTATGGTTGTCACAAGAGTGTGATCCGAGTGAGTCTGAGAGAAACTGAGACAAACCTCACCAAATGACTCACTTGCCTACATTGTTATTTAGTCCTTTTCACCATTTACACGCTCCCTCTGGGCGATGTCATCCGCAAACATGGGGTAAATTTCCACATGTATGCGGACGACACCCAGCTGCACCTTTCTGCCTCATCCCTCAACCCCCAGACCATCGATGTTCTGACAGCATGTCTGTCCGACATTGAGTTCTGGACGAGGGACAACTTCCTCCAATTGAACGTGAGCAAGACCGAGGCCCTCCTGATTGGCTCAAGGCAGCGCCTCCGAACATCGGGCGCTGCCAGCCTCAACATCCAAGGCTGTACTCTCCACCTCACAAAGCCAGTCAGGAACCTTGGCATCACGTTCGACCGTAAACTCTCCTTCCTCCCCCACATCCGTGCCTTGACCGGCACCGCTTATTTCCACCTGCGCAACATTGCCAGGCTCCGCAATATGAACTCATTGAAATATGCCACTCACCTTAAAACAAGTGAAAATACGAGATATGACCTAACAACAGAATACTGAGGCTCAAGCACATTGAACATCATCATATAATTATTAAGCTGGCTCATGGGGCAAATGAATCAATATGCCGTTAGATTAAATCATAAGATGCCCCCACGCTGCCGAAACACTCGTGCACGCATACATCATCTCACGGCTGGACTACGGAAACTCTCTCCTCGTCGGCCTCCCCAGTTCCCCCATTCACAGGCTGCAGGCCATCCAAAACTCTGCAGCCCGTGTACTATCCCGCACCTGCCTCCGCGACCACATAACCCCCACCCTCGCCCGTCTCCACTGGCTCCCCATCCTCCAGAGGATCGAGTTCAAGATCCTCGTCCTCACCCTCAAGGCCTTACACGGCCTTGCCCCGCCCTACTTAACCGATTTACTTTCCCCCTATAAGCCCACCCGGACCCTCTGTTCAGCAGGACTTGGCCTGCTCCAAGCCCCCTGCCCGAACCGTCCCATCATCAGAGGCCGGCCTTTCAGTTTCTCCGCTGCCACCCTGTGGAATTCCATCCACCAATCCCTCTGCCTTGTTTCTTCCCTTTCCTCTTTCAAGGCCGGTTTGAAGACTTTCCTCTTCGACTGTGCCTTTTGTTCCCCCCTGAATTTTTCGACCTCCCCTACGTGTTTCACCCCTTCCCGAACACTCCCCTCCCAGCTCGGGTCACACGCCTCCTGTGCAGCGCCTTGGGACGTCCTCCCGACGTGAAAGGCGCTTTATAAGTTTAAGTTGTTGTTGTTGTTGCAGTCTTTATTTCAAATCAGGTGCATGATTAAGAATCATGGTGATTCTCTCCTTGTTGGGAAATTTTGACTTTGGAGTGCATACATTTCTCTACTTGTACATTTGGAGAAGAGAGGGCATCGTGAATTTCCATTTACTGTCAATTTACAGACAAGGCGAGAATAAAACCGTGCCTGTAAACCCTTTATCTCTGTTGAAAGACATTATGAATTGATCTGTATCTGACAAAATGAATGTGTTGACTGAAGGAGTAATCTTGATGTGTTGAATATTGGGATTGTGGTAACTTCGGGTGAGAATTCTTCGGAATGTGTCCAAATCTAAAATATGGACTCTCTTTGTTAGAGAGTTAGGTCATGCTGACCTGCCAGATCTCTGCTTGGGAAGTAGATTAGGTGGGATTAGAGGCCGTACTGGTCAGTGCAACATAAATCCATTTGTACTCAAAGAAGACCAGAATGTTAGAAAGGCTAAATAAACTCTGTGTTCAAGTTAAACATTTTGCAATGAAAGAGTATTTACATCAAAATCAGTGACTGAATCAAACAGTCAATGGATTTGGTAGGTGGAAAGATTCAGAAAGTATGCTTTATTACACTAGAGAAAAGGGACACTTTCTGATAGTGTGTATCTTTATACCTTGAACATGCTGAATATAATTGATAACTGTCAAAATGTGAAGCAATTTTGTGTGGCTGATTAATGCCTAAACAAGAATTAGAGAACAGCTTCTGAAACTAGTTTTCTTTTTCCCTACTGTGATCTTTCACTCCCTTCCTCCAGTGGCCATTTTGTGTATAGGTGCTGGATACCAAGTATTTCCTTGCTTACTCCAAGTCAAATGTGGGAAGCGCTTTGAGACTTCCTTTCGACATGAACAATTTTCAGGTCTGGTAATTAAACAATATTTTCCAGAAAAATTTGAAACCTACACTATTTGATTCTTCTTAGGAATGTACAGTTTTGGAAGAAAACATTGTGGGTCCAAGGCACAATCTCTTTCCAGATACGTGGATATTTCATTGACAAATGTAGAATCTGCTCAAACTGAATCATAATTGTACAATTTTTTAATCACTGTACCTTCACAATAGACAACAACCATAAATTGCATTTATAAAGTGGCTTTAACATTGAAAGGACTTGATCTTAACATGCCTTATGCTCCCCTCCTAGCTCTTTCCCCTCTCCTACTCTCCTCCCCCTACCCCGACCCTCCCCCACATCTGCTTGGGTCCCAACCTGATTGTTCAGCGCTTTGGGATGTCCTCCCGACGTGAAAGGTGCTCTATAAATGTAACTTTGTATTGTAAAATGTAATATTTTTTGTAACACTGGAAGGTCTTCAGAAGGACTTTGAAGGAAGCGAGGGAAGCGATGAGGCGAATGATCTAAAATTTAAAATATAAAATGATCTTAATGAGCATTTCGCTCATATAATACATTCTCTCCACTTTATACTGCATCCTGTGAGACATTTTGAAATGTCTCGATGACTTGCAAGGTACTGTATGAAATGCATGGATTAATAATCTTATTCTTTTTAAAGGGGACTCTGGGATGGAGTTCCAGAGAGAACGCTATAAAGCACAGCACACATATTACATTATCTAGCATTCGTTGACAATGTCTGTAATCATTTGAGTATCATAGTGAACGTGCATTAATACTTTCCCCTGCACCACTGGGAATGGAATGACTCCAAAGTAATTTCCGTCAATTTGATTTGGTCTCGCTACTTTTATTTGATTTACTTCCCTTCTGTCTTTATTTTTTCGTTCATTTATGCAGCCTCCAGAAGCTTACCCAAGTAAATCCGGCTCACATGAGAACAACTCATCAACACACAGCGGGGATCAAACCTGGGATCGTGTAGTTCTGTATTGCTTAGTTGTTCACTGAATACATCACAGAAGGCTTAGTCACCTCTTTAAGAAATTGACAATGGATTTTGGTGCCACATTACTTACTTGAACACTTCATATCGGTAACATTTATAGGTTATTTTTGAAGTCATGCTGAAAGTAAAATGTTAGTGGTCAATTCTTTCAAAAAAATATCATGTACTCACAGCTTGTATTTCAGTTTTCTCTCAGTTGATTGAAATAACCACAAGATGGCAGCATTACACCCAGTACAGTAAAAGCCTGTTTATCCGGCATCCGATCAACCGCAACTTCCGTTTAACCGGCATCGCAAAAACAAAAAGTCGGTATTCGATTAACCGGAATTTATGTGGGAAAATGCACTGATTTTTTTTTTTTTTTTGCGTTTTCGGCCTAATATCTGGCAGGCACTTTAACCACCATTGACCAGGTCCCAAGAGGCCGGAGAAATGGGCTTTTACTATACTAGGTATGGGTCCATCAATACTGTACTTCTCCCATCTTTACACAGAGTCTATCTTATATATATCTTAAGTGGTAACGCTACACATGTTAAATCTTCATGTCTTTCTGACTGCAGTGAACAATGGGCTGTATAATACCACAACTGATTCATAAAAAACTAAATGAACAAACATTTAAATTTTCAAACTTCTGCAATATCTATAGAATACCCACTGCTTAATGTTGTGTTGACATTGTAGATATCGCAGAAGTTTTAAAACTTAAATGTCCGTGGGTATAGAATGACATTTCTCAAATAATAATGATCCTTGCATATGATTTATCACGTTCACATGATTGAAATGTATCAAAGTGTTTCACGGGTTTCACTGTAAGATGTAGTAACTGCGTATTACAGGCTAAGACGACTTCCAATTCATGTACAACAATAGCCTTGAAATCAATTATTTTGTCTGGGCAACTGATGACCAATCGGACAGAGAGAAACACACTTCTCTTTTCAAGTAGTGCCATGAGATCTTTATCATCCACCTGAACAGTGGCTGACCTATACGTGATGAATCTCCCTTAGTGTTCCAGTGTTGGACAGTAATCGAACATTGAATTTGTGCTCTACTAAAGCATTTTGGCTTGTAATTGAAGTATAAATATAAATATTCATAGTTTTTAGTTTATACATGCTACAACAACAACAATTTACTTTTATATAATGATTTTTACATCAGGAGCACTTCACAGAGCTTTTTGCAGCTAATTGGGAACCCATGCTGGAGGTGGGAGTTGAGTTGAAGAGGAGAAATATGGCTGAAACATGATTGAAGAGTATGCTACGAATGTGACAACCCACCTCTCTCTTTTGGGCAAAGCTGTGAATTGTTATTCAGTGTGGAAAATCTGTATGAAGAAGCTCCATTCAGTTCCCTGATGCTCCAAGTTCTGGGCTACAATAGTGTTGGTAAATTATTATTTAGTTGTAACTGGATATTTGGAATAAATTGACCCAGTGGTGTATTGACTGTACATCTGTTACTGAGTTAATTTTGCTGGACAATAAGGAGGATAGATCACTATCTCAAAGCAAACTGATGATCTTGACAAACCAATTTCCACCAGATACTGATTTTTGTTACCTTTGTCAAAAGCAACTAGTGTGTGTGGTTCAGTGATGGTGTAAATATAGATTCAGGATTGTATTAATTGGATGTCGGCAAGGATTGTTCTTTCCTCTTACTCCAAAATGTCACCCGCCTTATCTTTTCTAATTCTAAAGTACTTCTCAAAACAACACTAAATTATACATCCGCTTTGAATTTTAACTTAATGCAATAAATCTTTTTGGTTGCCTTGAGAGCCATCGTTAACTGTCAGACTATTACATGGGTTTGATCAGAAACATTGACTGCTACCAAATGAGAGGATTTGTTGCAAGATGTAGTGTCTGCATATTTGCAGGCTAAGATGGCTTCCAATTTGTGGACAACAATAGCCTTTAAATAAATTACTTTGTCTGGGCAACTGCTTAATCAATAGGACAGAGAGAAACCCTTCGCTTTTCTCTTTTCGAGTAGTGCCATGAGATCTTTATCATCCGCCTGAACAGGCAGACAATGACTGATGCGTACCTTTTGTAATTTTGTGTTGTTGTAAACTTCTGCAACTACTATGGCATTGAAGTAAAAAGAAAGAAACATCCAGAAGTATTTTGTTCCATTTATGTTGGTGTACAATATTATTTGGGCAAGTTTCCTTACTCCACACATACACTAATAATAATCAGTCAAAAAAAAAACCCACAATAATAAAAATTGGTAATTTCAATCCACGACTATTTGTGGGACACTGCTGTGTGCAATTGGCTGCCACGTTTCACCCACAAAATATAGAGTCAATTCGCTTTACAGTATATTCTGTGAAGTGCTGTGAGACGTCGATAAGACATGAAAAGCACTATATCAAATGCAAGGATTATTATTATTATTATTATTATTACCTATAGCTGACCAGTGCCGCATTCATTTTCAGATCATTCACTATACATGAATGTAGAATTCTTATGAAGGTCAGCCTTGTTTCCGTTTCCTGTTTCCTATGATGGTGATCCATTTGTGCAATTAGAGTATTATTTGAGACATCATTTATAGCCTCTTTATCTTACTGCTTTGCCTCTTGTGATTTTGTGTGACTGGTGAGTGGGTAGTCACAGTATCATGAGATTGTACTGGATTGTACCGATCCAAAGAATCACAAATAATGAAGTATTATGTACTCCAGCAATAGTCTTTTGCATTAACTTAGGACAAGTCATTTCAATCCACAACTTTTTGTAGAGATACTGCTGTGCGCAATTGGCTGTCGCGTTTTGCCCACAAATATACAGTCAATTCACTTTACAGTATATTATGTGAAGCGCTTTGAGATGTCTAGAAGACGTGAAAAGCACTATATCAAATGCAAGGATTTCTATTATTATTATTATAGGTCATATACTACCTATCGTGAAGAATGCCCTGATATTGGGACATTTTATCCTGATACATTACAAATAAGCTGGCACTACACTCTACAGCAAAAATACTGGCAAGGCTGTTTTGGCCTAACATTATCTCATAAAGGATATAAAATGCACAATGTGGTAAACAGATAGATTTATCCCCTTGGGTAGTGAGGGTGGGTGGGGGAAGGTAAGTGGAGTCTCCTTGCAGCTGATCAGGCTCTTGGTTTGGATGCTCTTGAGCATGGTGATGGTTTCCGCATGTGACAGGCTGACCAAAAAAAACCTTTGCAGGAACTTTGTGAAGACATTTACATTGTGAATAGCTTTAAAACATTCCCGATATTACAGAAGCTATATCAAAAAAGGCATAGGTAATTATCAGTTTATAATTTTTGAAGAATTCAATTGGGTTACATAATCATCTGCCCAGTGCCTAGTGACGTCCTCCTGATGTGAAAGGCACTATACAAGTAGAGTCCAGTGATATATCGATATATTGGTAAAACCCAATATAATTTTCATATCGATACGCCGATATAGACATTTCAAAAATATCAATATATCGAAAAAGTCGATATATCGAAAAAATCAGGATTCGCGCGCACTGAACTACAAGACCCAGAATGCTCATCTCTATACACAATGCACAGACTGAGGTGCAAAGCCGCCATATTGTATTCATAGTCCTCGAATACAATATACAGGTATGCAAGGGGTGGGGGGGGAGAGAGACGGCGGGGGGGGGGGGTGGGGGGTGGGAGAGAGGGATGGCGGCGGCGAGGGGGGGAGAGAGGGACAACGGCAGGGGGGGGTAGGGTGGGGTGAGAGATGGGGTGGATGTGATAATATACAGATAGATAGAGATGGGGGGGATGTGAGAGAGGAGAGAGACACAGAGACACAGACAGAAAAACACAGAGATGGAGAGAGTGAGTGTGAGAGACACAGAGAGAGAAAGATATTTACCTCCTGAGGAGATAGGCCCCAAATGCGTGCGCACCTCCGAATGCATGCGCTGCGCGCGCATGCGCACTACAAAAATCCCAAAAATATAAATATTACGGTATATCTTGATATGAGCCCATCGATATAGCTAAATCGGAAAAATTCCATATCGACGGACCCTATATACAAGTATAATTTTATAATTGTTATTGTTGTTTTGTCATATTTTCTGATCCCGGCTGCTTGTAATATAGCCTCTAAAAGCTCTTGATGCCCATATCTTTTAGAAATACACTCAGGTCTGTGAGAAACTGGTCAATTGTTTAATTGACGTTATACCTTTGACTGTTGAATGGATGGCATTCACACTGGAGAGTATTTTATATTCATTGTGATTAACTGCCCTTATTCCATGCTGAGAGTTTAAACTGACGTATCCATCTTCTCCCGTTCTCTAAAATATTATCTTCAAAGTTTGTGGTTTGGGTGACTGTGGTACTTCCATCTTTAATGCCTGTGAGTGTAACTCAATTGAGTTCCTATGTGTCAAAGCACTTGCAAAGCAAAGGACAAACGACTTTTTTAAAAAGGAAATACACCAACCTATATATTTGTCTTGCAGACACAACTCAATGCTGTAAGGATAGTGGCTGTACAGTGGAGAACAATAAGGTTGATTCTATGTTAGATGTGTGTGCTATGAGGAATCACTAGATAAAATAGTTTTTTAGCCTTGAAAAGTGATGTCTTGGAAAGGACCTTTTGGCTGTCTGGGAATGGCTTTGGGAAAGTAAACACTATTGTTTCTCATGGACAAGAAGCCACTGGCTCAAGATTGTGAACAGCTGATATGGCTGATATTAGGAAGCATTTACTCACACAAAGGATAATCAACAAAAGGAAGTTACCAGGAGGAGTAGTTGAGGCCATTTAAGAATTCTCATTTAAGAAACAGCTTGATGTTGCAATAGGAAAACACTAGGGTAAATATTCTGGAAGGATGCAATTAACTCAATTGGTTTTTTTTGAAAAAAATATAGGCAGGCAGTAAAACATGCCCCAATAGCACAAATCAGTTCCTCCACAAAATTCACCCAATTTATCTGCAATTTTTGGCAAAATTGGTTAAACACACTGGAATTTGGAGCAAATATTTCAGCATTATAATATTATTATAAACATAATATATAATATCATCCTTGCCTTTGATATGGCATGTTATTACATTGTTGAAATGTCTTAAATCTCTTTACTGTAAAGTCTGGTAACTGTGTATTTGTAGACAAAAACAGGAGCCAAGTCAAAAACAACCATTGAATGATCAATTTTATCGCAAGGGAGATTGTTGGCGAGGACTCTCTCTTTTTCACTGCGGCAAAATATCATATAATTATAACAACCAGTATATTTAATTGCAATATTATCTCAGTGTCTTAACTTTCTTGTGAACATTTATTGCTAAATCTGATAATGAGGTATTTATATATCACCTCACTTGTGTGTTTTTTCCTCATTTGATACTGCATCTCATTTATGAACAGCTTAGTGCTATGATCGAAAACTAGAAGTGTACTGTCCTAATGGGTTAAAGACGCATCTTCATCCATACTCTTTTTTTTCAAAGAGAATAACATTTTTCTCCCATTCATCAAATTGTATCTGGTAAGAGTTCGTAACTGCTGTGTAATACATAAAAATTATTCAGGCAACCACCTCCATTCAGCAACCACACCCTGAATTTTGTTGTTGTTCTTAACAGGCACCACCCTGGAACAGTCCAGAGAGCCTCTTTCGCACACAAATGATTCCTATTCAGAGGCCAAACTTACATATAGCCCACTTCAGCTCAGTCCCTTGAGGGGTTACTAAAGCAGATTTGACTGTAAATAAATCTGAGCTATTATCCTTTGGATAAAGTAACAAAAACCACAACTTGCACTCATATAGCATCCTCCACACAGGGTAGAGTCTCGGAGGGCTTATATATTAAACTGCCTGTTGTAATGGAAATTAAAAATCCCATGACACTATTTGAAAAAGAAGGGAGTTTCTCCCAGTGTCCTGGCCAACGTCCTGGCCAACAATCCACTGGATACAATTCTCTTCATGGCTGTTTGTGGACATTCCAGTGTGCCAATCGACTGCTGCTTTTTCCTACAAAATTCAGTCATCAGACTTAAACATAAATCCCTTGAAACATCCTCTTAAGGTGAAAACTGCTATATCAAATTCAAGGAGTATTTATTATTATATTTTTACTGTACAACACAGACAGCTATGTTAAGGCACAAATTAAACGCACTATTACTGCCCACTATTACATACAGACCAGGAATCTGAATGGCGGCTCCGGAGTAGGTCAAAGACATGTCGATGGGTGGGAACTCCACACTGAAGGGTATGGCAGAGCTATATAGATCATTGCAACATATTTCCTGTTACCACTAACGGTTTCTCTTCTGGCCCCCGCACTGTCACCTGTGGCATCCCCCAGGGCTCTGTCCTTGGCCTGCTACTTTTCAACATCTATATGCTCCCACTTGGTCACATCATTTGCAGACATGGGGTTAACTTCCATATGTATGTGGATGACACCCAACTCTATCTCTCCGCCTCTACCCTCAACTCCAGGACTACCACTGTCCTGACACACTGTCTGTCTGACATCAAGTCCTGGATGAGAGCTAACTTTCTACAGCTGAATGTCAACAAGACCGAGTCCCTACTGATTGGCTCTCGCCAGCACCTTCTTGCATTAGGTGCTGGCTGCATGAACCTCTATGGTTGCACACACAACCTCACCAAACCATGCAGGAACCTAGGTGTCTTGTTCAACTCTCAACAGTCTTTCCTACCCCACATCCAAGCAATTACTCGCTGCAATTCTGCAAATCAGTGCTTATTTGATTGGATCTCTTTAAAGAAATAGAAAGTATTTATTTTTAACCTCATTATAATTAATGGCATCCTCTGTTTGGAATGCTTTTCATGGTGTAGTCCTTCCTGATGCCAAGTTTATTTCACTTCCGCTGCCAGATATTTCAGTTCAATCCACTCGACTCTGAGTGCTTTTGTGACTTTGACATTTTCTGTACTTGGGAACATCTCTTTGATACTGACATGCAGAAGAGTCCATGAATATGATTTGTCAGTCTAAAGAGAGCTTGAATTAAATTTGCTGCCCCTGTGTTCACTGTTATTTGACAGGGACATTTGTCCTGATTTACAGGGCAGATGCTAAATATTGAAGCATTTCTCCACTTCGGGTAGGATGTTGTTACATTTCAAGGACACATTGCAGATTATGGATTGAGTGCAGAGGTATTAAACCAGACATGTTACTTCCTGTACTTAGATGAAAGTCTGTATCCTTCTACAGTACTTCTAATATCTTACTCAAAGGTAATTGTGGTTCAAGCAATTCTGCTGTAATGAATAGTTGGTTTACATTTCACAGTAGATAGGAAAAATAGGCTAATCAAAAGTTTAGTTCAGCCAGGGTGAGCAGTCATTTTAACAACAACCTCTTATACTTAAGTCCTGGCTTGGACAACAATCTCCCAGATAACAATTGTCATTCGCTTAATGGCTTTTGTGGGGGTCATTCAATGTGCGCAAATTGGCTGCTGTGTTTGTCCACAAATACAGTCATTACACTTTACAGTAAATCCTGTGGAAACACTTTGTGACATACGGGATAAGGTCTCAAAGCACTTTATATAGATGGGGATCATCAAGAAGAAAGGAGGGAGGATTTGATGCATAGTGTAAAGAATAAAAGGTTTTGAAGATGGGGAAAAAGGACACAAGGCTAAGGATTGTGTTCCAGTGAGCATCAGCACAGTGGCTGACATTTAGAGGATGGGCAGAGGGATGAGTAATAACCATGGGATGTGATATTCTAATAATAATAATCCTTGCATTTGATACAGCGCCTTATCACATAGTTGAAACATCTCAAAGAGCATCACAGGATATAGTGTAAAGTGTAGTGACTGTGTATTTTGCGGGGAGAAAAGCAGCAGCCAATTGCACTCAGTAGTGTCCCACATACAGTCGTGGATAGATATTTTGTGTTTGTCATTAATCGTTAATTCCATTTTTTGGACTTTGTTGGCTCTGTATTTGCAATTTGATATTGACAAGGTGAAAATTGCAATTAATACAACACATTCAGTTTACAAATATCTTGTTGTAGACCGGCAGGGCCTGAATTTTGTGAGATTATTGGTGTTGCATTGCTGCTGAACTTTCACTTTCACAACTGAAGACTTTCTCTTTAAAATCTTTAAGATCGTGCTTACGATTACCTCCTCCCTTCCACTGGCTTGGCGTTAGGCTGTGCCATCTTAAGGACTCTGGGCTTTGCCATGTTTGAAAGGCATGAAATAAATGCAAGTTGTTGCTGTTGCTGTAATTCCCCAAGGAATAGGACTGTAGTCTAATGATGATCACAAGACAAGTTTAGATGAAGAATGCTCTTCATCTTATTTAATCTAACCATCCAAAACACACACACTATCATCCTCCCAGCTCTCCCATAGCTGTTCCTTCAATGAGTCCAGATCTGAACCAACCTTCCAAATTCCACATTAATGCTGATGACACCGAACTCTACCGTTCTGCTTCCACCCTCGACTCCAGGACTATTGGTGTTCTGATTGCGTGTCTATCCGACATTGAGTCCTGGACGAGGGACAACTTCCTCCAACTAAACGTGAACAAGACTAGTTCCCCATCCCTCAGAGGATCGAATTCAAGATCCTCGTCCTCACTTTGAAGGCCATGCATGGCCTTGCCCCCGCCTATCTCTCCGACCTGCTGTCTCCCTACCAGCCTGCCCATCCCCTACCATCCTGCCCGTCCCCTCCGTTCAGCAGGCTCTGGCCTGCTCCATGTCCCCCACCCGAACCGCCCTACCATTGGTGGCCGGGCTTGCAGCCTCTCTGTCCACATACTCTGGAACTCTATCCCGCAATGCCTTCATCTCGTATCCTCCCTTTCCTCCTTCAAGGCTGGTCTCAAGACCTTCCTGTTCGACCGTGCCTTCTGCTGCCCTCCTAACTCTCCCCCCTTTCCTACTCTCTTTCCTCCTGCCCCTACCCCGACCCTTCCTCCCACCGTTCGGGTCCCGACCTAACTGTTCAGCACCTTGGGACGTCCTCCCGACGTGAAAGGTGCTCGATAAATGTAATTTTGCTGTTGTTGTTGTTGTTCCTGCTAACCTGTTGTTATTTACCCACTAGGTAAAGAAATGCTTCCTAGAATTTGTCCTAGACCTTTGCTCATTTGTGGTGCTGCCTGGAATTTGTGAAAATATCGTTAATGGGTTTACTTTCTCAATCCCACGTGAAAATCTTATGCACAGTATTTGTATTAAATGTATCAGCAAAACCTGGCTCACTAAGCCATTTCTTCAGGTGTGTATAGAATGTTTTAAACTGCAAACTTTGAGAGCTCAGATTAGAAAGTCATGTGTCTGGTTCCTGTTCAATGGCTACATGCTGCATTTTGAAATTCACTTTTGCTGGCGGTTAGTCAACCCCACTGATACTCATGCTGGTTTGCTAATTTGAAGCAATCAGAAACACCAGAGAGCTTTGAATTTCAGAGTATTCCTGGAGCCAGGCTTTTAAGTTATATTTTCATTGGTGACACTCAAACGTTCTGTGTGTTTCAGCTTGTGACCCAAATCTCTGATTGTCCAGCGCCCTGGGACAATCAGAGAAGTCTGCAAGTCTTTCCAACTTGCAGGGTGTTGTACAACTAGAATTTGTAGTTGATGTTGGCAATCTCCTGCTGCAAGATCCCAAGTGTCAGAGGTACTGGATGTTTCCCAGTACACTGACTGAGCCATTGGCTTGGAACCACAAGCAGTTATTTTGTCAATTTTGTAAGTAAAAAAAATTCAGCCCAAATTAATGGACTCTCTGCTGGTAGTCACACAGAAAAGCATCAACCATCTGTTTAAAGTGTAATAGAGGGCCCTCAGACAGATGGATATCTATTTAGCCTCAACTAATTATCCCAGAGTAGTTTCTCCCAGTCTATGTCAAGACATTTAGTCCCCTTAGCCCTGATGCTTGGTCATCCTAAACTAAGTTGAATAATAAATCGTTGTACCCATACAATCTAGGCTGACACTTTCATGCTTTGCTGGAAGTGTGCTGCATTGTTGAAGGTGGTTTCCATATGCCTATTCAGGTGGACATTAAAGATTCATTGACATTGTTTGAAGAGAACATGACTATAAATCAGATTAACTGAAATAAATATTTCACATTGCTTGACATAGCTACTGCAGGGTGATGCCTTTACATCCACCTGAATCACATTGCAGACAGAACCAGACAAGGACACAACCAAAAAGCAAATTGTGCTCTTGAAATAAGTGTGCAATAGAGACTGTCACAGAGAGCAGGATGTCTTTAGTTGGGTATTTGTAAGTGGTGATGGTAAAGAGCTGAGATCAACTAGGTTGCAGGATGGATGATGTATGGCCCTGTCTGTATGTATGAACAGTGGATAGAGCTGAGTTGAAGTGACGTTTGTGACTTACCTCTGGTTACTGGTAAGAGTACTTGGTATTCCTGTGTTGGACAATAATAGAACATCAAATTTGTGCTCTACAAATGTTTTTCGTAGTGACAAACCACCTCTCCTTTTTGGGCAATGCTGTGAATGTTTGTCTAGCATGGTCTATATGAAGAAGCTCCACTCCTGCTTATGGTAATGTAGGTTTCCTTGGCTCCATGTACTGGGCTACAATAGTGTTAGCAAAATATTCTAAGATCATACTGGGTATTTGATATAAATTGACCCAGTGGTGTATTGATTGTATGGTTGTTACTGTATTCTTTTTGATGGATGATAAGGAGGATAGATCACTATCTCACAACACACTGATGATTCTGACAATTCAATTTCCACCAGATACTGATTTTTGTTACCTTTGTCAAGTGCAATCAGTGTGTGTGGTGCAGTAATTGTGTAAATGTTGATTCAGGATTGTATTAATTGGGTGTTCTTCATTTGCTCTTCCCACTTCAAAATGTCACCCATCTTATCTTTTCTAAATCTAAAGTACTTCTCTAAATTACACATCAGCTTTGAACTTTAACTTAATGTTTTTCTAGTTATAAAGCTTTTTTGGTTACCTTTAGAATCATCAGTTAACTGTCAGATTATTATGTGGGTTTGACTAGAAACAATTACTTCTGCCAGACTAGAGAGTCAAATATACTCTTTGTCAAATATACATAATTGACCAAAACATCTGGATGTCAAGCAGAAATATATTGCTACAGTGCAATACTTTTTTATAATACCTTTCACTTTTGGAGGATGTCTCAAAGTATTTGACGCTGCTGGCTGAGTACCTGAGCCGGGGAGTTAGTTTAACTAAAATAAATAAGGATTTTGATTGTCATTATCATATACTGACAAGATCTAGGTTCATATCAAGACCATCTGAATAGGATGATGATTTTTTTTGTCTGTTGGTTGTATGGGTGTATATGAAATGGCTTTCGGTAGTCCAAAGCCAATTTCTAGTCACTGTGGGATCGCAGCAAAAAGCTTTATTTTGACGTCAAGTTAGCAGTTTTATTTGGAGGTTGTCAGTGTGGGAAGTTGGATATGAACCACATAAGTTGTTCTGAGATTGTAAGATAGAGAAACATTGTTACAGGGTAAAGTAGAGAGACATTGATTGTATTATACCTAACTGACTGGGATGGTGGGAAGTTGGGGGTTAGATGGGGCAAGGGGAGAGGCACATCCAAACCAAGTGATTGTTAAGAAACATCAGAATTTGAGTTGATGTGAAAATACATCATGCAGCGTCACATTTTCCATCCAAGAGATAGTGAATACTTGTGAAGGTGGAAGAACAGCATTGAATAGGAAATTGGTTGAATAGGGAAGAATTGTGGATTGGGGGAATGCTGTGAAGTTCTGCTTGTTTTGTTGTTTACAATCAGTGTGTGTCTGAGCAGAGCTTTCTGCCAGGAAATTAATGAGGCGACTTGGAATTCATGATCAGATAGGTTTGCTTCCATATTCCCTTACGAACAATACTGTACTCTTGTAGGGTTGACAGCACATAACTAATGAGAAAAGAACAGTACAGATGTGGATATTTAATTGGACTTTTGAAATGATGAAAACAACATTACGTTTCTAAAGAATCAGGTTGACTCAGTAATCACCATATATGTAGGGAAACTGGGTGTGCATAGTTTAGCCTTTTAATGTAGGGGGCTGTCAAACTAATGAATAAAGTTTTGTTACCAGTTAGGTATTACATTATAAATTTGCACATAATAGTTAACTTAGTGTTGTAATACTGTGAGCAGTATGTTATTGTGGATAAAGTATTGTTTGGGGATTGATGCAGTATTAGGCCTTTAGATGAAATGCTAAATTGATATCACGTTTGACTGTTCAGTTAAGCACCCTGGTACTCTACCCAGCATGTGGGGCGCTATATAGCTTTGTGCTATACAAGTTGTTGTTGTTAAAGATTCAGTGACATTACTTTGTTTTTCCTGATGTCCCGGTCAACAATCCTCCGCATAAAATTGATCATTCACTTTGTGACTGGTTGTGGGACATTTCTTTGCGCAAATTGGCAGCTGCATTGGCAAAGTCATTACATCTTACAGTATAATAAACATAATCCTTGTTATAGCTTCATTCACATTGGGAGAAGGTCTCAAAGTGCTTCACAGAAGATACTGTAAAGTGGAATGACTGTGTATTTTGTGGGCAAATGTATCCCCTTAAAGCCCTTTGAGACATCTCAGAGATGGGAAAGGCAGCAATAATAATAATAATCCTTGCATTTGATATAGCGCTTTTCACGTCTTCCAGATGTCTCAAAGCGCTTCACAGAATGTACTATAAAGTGAATTAACTGTGTATTTGTGGGTGAAAAGCAGCAGCCAATTGCGCACAACATTGTCCCACAAACAGTCGTGGAATGAAATGACCAATTTTATTATTGTGTTTTTTTTTGAGGGATTATTATTAGGCGTGTAGAGTAAGGAAACTTACTCGAGGTTTTGCCTTGACCTGCCTGGATTCAAACACAGATTTCACACTTGTAAGGCGAATGCTCTAACCATTGAGCACTCCCCAGTACAGTATATACAGTATATATAACAATATTTTTTGTTTACCATATTACAGTTTAACCACGGGGATGAAAACATTTTAGAAAAGTACTGGGGCATAATTTGTGGTCTGTTGTTAAGGAAATCTCCCAAATTTATTTTTTATTCCTTAAATAACACCACCCTTAAATGCAGTACTTAATTGCACTGAGTTTCCTGCTCCCAGCCTCAAAATCCTGTTTTATTTTCCCAATTAGCTGCAGCCTCTTGCCAGAAAAACAATGCAAAACCGACTTAATACAGTATAAAATATTTGCTGGTGCAGGACAGGAACATGATTATAACTTTATAGTTTATTTACTTAATACCTCTCCCCCTTACCTTACTATTGTAGAATTCAAGATCCTCATAATCGTGCTTAAATCTACTAATTTCCTAACTTTCCGACCACCTCACTGTCCAAACCACCACCCAGTGCCTCCGCTTGACTGGCACCACCCTCCTGCTTCTCCCTCACACCCTCTGCCCCACCATCGGAGGTCGCGCTTTCAACCACTATACCCCCAAACCTTAGGCTCCACCACTGTTAAGCATGCTGAGATACTACCCTGCATGGAAGGCACTATATAAGTGCACGTTGTTGTTGTAGACAAAGCAACAGCTAATTTGCAGGCAGCACTGCTCCATTAGTAGCCATGGAATGTATTTTATTTGATGATAACTAGGATCCCTCTTGTGCAGCGCCTTGGGATGTCCTCCCGACGTGAAAGGCGCTTTATAAGTGTAATTTGTTGTTGTTGTTGTTGTTATCCCAGGAGAAACTTAATTGATGATACTAAGTGAGGGAGAATAGTAAATAGTGAGGAGAATAGTAACCATCTGCAAGAAGATATAGATAAAATTGTAAAGTGGGCAGACGCATGGAAGATGAAGTTTAATATAGAGAAGTGTGAGGTGATACGTTTCGGGAGAAGAAATGAGGGGAGGCAATATGGGCTAGATAGCACAATTTAAAGGGGTGTGAGGGAACAGAGAGACCTGGGGTTTTGTGCTAGTGACTCTTTGAAGGTGGCAGGACAGGTAGACAAAGCTGTTAAGAAGGCATAAGGAATATGAGGCTTTATAAATAGGGGTATAGAGAACAAAAGTCAGGAAGTGCTGACTAACTTCTATAAAACTTTGGTTAGGCCTCAGCTGGTGCACTGTGTCCAATTCTGGTCACCACATTATAGAAAGGATGTTAAGGCATAAGAAGGTTTACTAGAATGGTACCCGGATTGAGGGACTTCAGTTATGGGGAAAGGCTAGATAGGCTAGGTTTATTCTCTTTGGAACAGAGAAGATTGAAAGGAGACCTAATAGAGGTTTATAAAATCATGAAGGGATTCGACAGGGTGAATAAGGAAAAACTGTTTCCACTGATAGGTGAATCTGTGACTCGTGGTCACAGATTTAAAATAGTTTCAAAATGAAGCAGAAGGGAGCTGAGGAGAAATTTCTTTCACTCAGCGGGTTGTTCGAATCTGGAATGCATTGACTGAAAAGGTAGTGGTGGTGGAGGCCAATTCAATAATAGCTTTTAAAAGAGAATTAGATGTTTATTTAGGGAGAACAGGTCTGTTAGGTTATGGGGAGAGAGCTGGGCAGTGGGATTGAGTTGCTCTTTTCAAAGAGCCGGCACAGACTAGATGGGCTGAATGGCCTCCTTTTGTGCCCATAAAATTCTATGATTCTATGAAATCTGCTTCTCTTAACATATAGTGCCGTGGATTTTTTAAGATCAACCTAAATAGACAGACTGTACCTTGGTTTAACATCTCATCTGTAGGACTACACCTCCAGCAAACATCGACAAGTGTTAACCTAGACTATATGCGTTTAAAGATTTATTATTAACTTAGTATAAAAACTTTGAATGCAAAACATCAGGGATATATATGTTGACTGAATGCAGTGACACATAAAAAGACTTTAAACTCTCAACCAGGTGCTTGAACCCACAATATTCTGACTCAGAGAAAGGAGTACTACCAACTGAGCCAGGTGTATATGCAGTATGCAGTATATGGAATATGTACAAATAGAACTATTTATTGTAACCTTCTCTAAACAACAGACTAGCTTTCTCACTAATGAAACACATACTTTATAAGCTTCTGGAAATGTATCGTCATTTTTACAGCAAAGGAAATTGAGATGAATTGCGCAGCTCAGAATGTAAAACTAATGCAAAATTAGGAATTATTTTCAGAAGAACAATTGCAGCAAATTTGCATTATGTTTGCATATTTGCTATGGGCAAATATGATGGTGATTAAGTATTGTTAAAATATTTCCCATGAACTGTATTTGAATACTTAGTCTTCTAGTCATATGGGAATTCTCATCATAAAATGTAATGCTCTAAAAATATTAATTTCAGAGTCATCATGTAATATTATGAACCCATTAAATATTTTTTGAAACAATTTCTATGGAAGAGGATGATGGCACTGCTATCGAGATAACAACAACAACAATAAAATTACATTAGTAGCGTGCCTTTCACATCGGGAAGGGAGTGAGCAAGGTGAAGGGATTGTGGGATGGAGTTGCAAAGTGGCTGGGAGCAGAGAGGCTGAAAGTCCAGCCACTGATGGTATGGCGGGTCGGGCAACAGACATGGAGCAGGCCAGAGTCTGAAGAATAGAGAATATTAAGCCCGTTAAAAGCACGTTAAAGGAACATATTAAGAAAGCACATTAAGAAACACATCGTCTACCCAACAACAACAATAATCCCTCCCCCCAAAAAGTAATAATAAATTGGTCATTTTCAATCTATGGCTATTTGTGGGACACTGCTGTGCGCAATTTACTGCTGCAGTTCACCCACAAATATACAGTCAATTCACTTTACAGTATATTCTGTGAAGCGCTTTGAGACGTCTAGAAGATGTGAAAAGCGTTATATCAAATGTAAGGATTATTCACATCCGAAGGATGTCCCGAGACGCTGGACAGTCAATGTTTCAGACCCGAGCTGGGGTCGGGATCAGGGAGGGTGGAAGGAAAGGAGAGGATTTGGGATGACCGTCGAAGATGAGGGTCTTGAGGCGGGTCTTAAAGGAGGCCAGGGATAGGGTGAGGTGGAGGTATTGCGGGATGGAATTCCAGACGTGAGGGGCAGAGTGGCTGAAGGCTACTAAATACGAGAAGAACCCAATTAAAATGATTATTATAATAACATTTTTTGTTAAATTAGTACAAACCAATTCTTCATAAATAAGCTGTCATGGTTAATAACCATGAGTGAGTAGTAATTCAGGGTTATGGACAGACAGTAGTTAAAGTGTTTAACGGTTACTGCTGACCAATGAGGTTACATGGGAAGGCAAGTTTTAGTCAAGCTAAACAACAACAACAAAACAAAATTACACTTGTATAGTGCCTTTCACGTCAGGAAGATGTCCCAAGGCGCTGGACTGTTTGATAACTGAAAGTGGACATTCAATTTAAATTGGGTGTTTTGTTGATACAGATACATCACTTCCCATAGCAAAGAGCTGTTAAAAGGCCTAAGTCATTTTTGCATGGACATAAATGCTATTTCTAAAGAAGCACTGAGTTCTGGAGGAAACATTTGAGCAACTTGTCCTTCACACACAGTTAAGAAAACAGAATTGAAAAGGAATTCCAAGAGAACTCTTAAGCAACAGGATAGAAGCATGTAGACTTCTCTAGCAAATCTTACTGCTAGCATAGCTGCTGGACAAGGAAGTAGAAAGTGTTTCAAAATGAATCAAGGCACTTCCTCAAGATTAGAAGGACTCAGAGATATCAGATGATGAGATACTTGTGCCAAACAAATCTTTTCGGCAGTTGAAAGTCAAACAAGCAGATTCAATAAGGTCGAAACTATTCCCGGGGATTGGAAATGTTATTGTTTCTTAACATCAAATCATAACATGAAATCAAATCAGGAAATATTACAATTTCCACTCTTATGTTACTATGTTACCATGTGATTTGAAGTAGCATACATTGAAAATGCTCTGGTTCAGATTTATAATTATTAATGATGGTCATTGCATTTGATATAGTGCTTTATCACATACAGAGATGTCTCAACAAAGTTCAAATGATTTAGGGTTTTTTGTCGATAAACGCAACAGCCAATTTGCATAAAGCAAACATTGTGACATGACGCTTGGTACAGGTTTAATTGCCCACCAATAATAATAGGTATGAGTATACGTTATTTACAGAAGTCATTACATCCTTCCAAGAAATATTCCTGGTATGTATTGCCGAGCATCATAACATGCGGAACATTTATTTACTAACTTGTTGAGGATACGAGCAGCTCAGTATGTTTGCATGGTCTTACCACCTAGTTGTGAAAAATATAAATATTTGTTCTTAAAGAAACTAATGAATTATTTAGTCCACCTGCACAACTATAACTAGATTCAGTTCAAATTTATGTTATGCTGAAAGTCCAATTAAGTGGATATAGTTATTAATATCCTGTAACGCTCATTTGATTTCAGTTCCCAAACCTAAAGGTAGCGAATACATTACTTTAGGGAAGAGGTGAAGCTATGTGCGTAGTAACCAAAGTTACCAAACAACATTTAACTTTCAGCACTTCACAAAACCATGCAGTTTCTATGCAATAGAATAGGCAGTGGATGCAATTCTGAGTACCCTAACATTGGTCAGGATTACAATACAATACAAAATTATATTTGTATAACACCATTCATGTCAGGAGGATATGCCAAGGATCTGGACAGAATGGGATTTGGACCCAAGATGGGAGTCAGGAATAAGAGAGTGCAGGGCAGAGAGGATAAGAGGTGGGTTTTGAGACCCACCTTGAAGGAGGCAAGGGAGGAAATGAGGCAAAAAGAATGTGGGATGAAATCCCAAATGGTGGGGCAGAGAGGCTGAAGGACCAGCCACCGGCTCGGTGGGAGATGTGGAGCAAGCCACAGCATGCTGAGTGGAGCCTGTGTTTTGTAAGTCTCTTTATACTATATATAAAGAGATGAAAGCTTAATATCATCTTTCAGGGTGGTGTCACACATTTCTAAAGGCCTTGGGGGGTATGAATGAACGGTTACTGCCCAATAGTCCGAAGGTTCATTAGTCCGAAGATTCAATAGTCCTAAAGGTTCGTTAGTCTGAACCTTCCTCTAACCCTAACTCTAACCTAAATCTAACCCTAACCCTAAGGATGGAAACGTTCAGATTAACAAACCTTATTTCATTTTCGATTCGGACTATTGAGTGGTAACACCCTCTGGCAACTGCTGGTGTAGGAAATTTGTGTGTTCGGACTATCGAACCTTTGGACTATCGACCGTTCGTAGTATCGAACCTTCGGACTATCGAGTGCCCCCCGAATGAACTGCTAGAGGATTTAGAAAAGCCATAACGTGTAAATATTTGAAAACAATCTTGTCACGGATTGCCATTTTTTCAGTGAGCCTACTGGAAGAATTTAAATTGTCACTTTGCTGCGGAAGTTTGTTGCATATACACTACCTCTGGAATCCAGTACTTTAAAAATGCATGTGGTTGGGGACAAGAAAATTATAGTTTGTATCAGAGAGATACACTGGTAGATTCCCAGGGTAACTCTGAGGTGCAAACAGTCTTTCCTTCATGCTAACAGAATGCAAGACTCGGATATGTTTAATATTACAATAAACAATACCAACCTGCTCGCTCCTACTGCTCAGAGACACTGGTTTGCTTCACGTCCCAGCTACCCACCCCAGCTTTTCTGCCCCTATTCTCTGGAACTTCATCTCTTCTCTTCATCCTTTTCTCTTTCCATCAATCAGAGGCTTCAATTCAAGTTCCTGTTCCTCAACTTTAAAGCCCTCTATGGCCTTGCCTCACCCAACCTCCTAACTCCCTGCCAACCTGTCTGTTCACTCCCCTCAGTGGGCTTCGGCCTACTCCGTTTCCCCCGACCCACCTGCCCTACCATTGGCAGGTGAGCCTTCAGCCATTCAACTCCTAACCTTTGGAATTATGGGGAGTAAGTTCGCGTTTTGTAGAACTAAACACAAAAAAAACACATATAGTTATAACATACATGGGGACAGGGGGAGTAAGTTTGGGTGCATCTGCAGCAATCCGCGAGGCTGTCTGACTGATCGACACACAGACAGAGAGAGAGAGAGAGAGAGGGTGGGGGGGAGGCTGTCTGACTGACTGATCTACACACAGACAGAGAAGAGAGAGAGAAGCTGAGAGATAGAAGGGGGAGTGGGGAGAGTGGGGGATGGGGAAGGCGGGGTGGGGGGAAGAGAAGGTGAAATAGAGAGAAGGTAAGAGAGAGAACGGGGGTGGGGGGAAGAGAAGGTGAAATAGAGAGAAGGTAAGAGAGAGAAGGGGGGTGGGGGAAAGAGAAGGTGAAATAGAGAGAAGGTAAGAGAGAGTCCTTTCTAAAGTCCGAGATGCACTCACAGAGAGAGAGAGATAGAGAGATCCCTCTTCAGCCTGAGATACACAGAGAGAGACTTCTACAGCCTATGATACACTTACACAGAAAGAGAGATCTGCAGATCCTGGCAGCCAATGCTCCCAAACTTACTAACTAGGCTGCGGAGAAGCGACAATAAATTAATGTTACTGTATTTACCTTAATCCTAAGAGAGAAGCGTTGTCACCGGTTGACTGCAACATCGCAACTGGGTCCTAGCGCTATATGCTTGCGTGAAGCCATCAAGGCTGGTTGATGCAACTGGGTCCTAGCGCTGAACGGTAGTGTTAGTGTTAAAACCCGTGGATAAGCAAGGGTTATAAGCCACGGTTTGCAAGGGTTGTCGCATTTAGCAAACCGTGGATGAGTGAGTTTCGAGGTTGACGAGGCCGCAGTTGGGACGGGGTACCTGTACTTGAAAAATGGGGTTGACTATGCGATACAGTAACCCTCTGGAATTCATACCTGGACAGATTTGATCCAAAGAGGAAAAATTACTAAAATTTCAGCAGGACATGTGCCTATCGATATCCAGTGCTTTGGGACTTCCTCCTGATGTGAAGGGTTACTATCTAAAAGCAATTTGTTGTTTTTCTTGTGCAGACTCTGGCCTCACAGTCATTGGTTGATCTGCAGTGGCCATATCCCAACAGCGGAAGACACTTTATTTGCTATCACTGCCCACAATTACGATGTATGTGCTGGCATTTATTGTCATTTTTTAGGCATTGAAAAAAACAGTGCAGTAAATGTCAGTAAATTCTGGTTCCCAGACAGGATCTCCCCCGATTAGTCTGGACAGTCAGAGTTTTAGTGTATTTGCAAAAGGAACGGGATGAGCTAATAACGATTTTGGATAATTTATTATTGCAATCTAAATGATTGTTTGAAATCTTACTGTATTAAAATCATTTTGACCACAGTGTTTCTGTAACCTAAATAAAATATTTATCAAGAATACAGCTCTGCATTAAAACAATTAGGTTCATGTACCATCATAACAACTCACTTATTGTTTCCTGTACAATAGGGTCTGTTGAAAGCAGGTTAAATTATATTGTCATAAATCAGTAGCCTATGTGTATCTAGACATTTGTGTTTTACATGAAATCCACTACCTGATCCCTCAAACCCATCCCTATCCCTCTCCTTACCCCTCTACTTGGTGACATCATTAATCTCTCCCTGTCCACTATCACCATTCCCTCCCCTTTGAAAATCGTCATTCTCGTGCCCATCCTTAAAAACCCTCCCTGGACCCATTACTGCTCTCAAATTACCGGCCCATCTCCAACCTACCTGTCCTCTCCAAGGTTCTGGAACAAGTTGCTGCTTCCCAGCTTTGCTCCTTCGCACAGCATAGAAACAGTTTTGGTCAAAGTGAGAAATGACATTCTGTCCATCTGCGACCAGGGCTCCCTCTGCCTCCTCGTCCTTCTTGACCTCTGCTGCTTTCAACACTGTCGACCACTCCACTGCCTCTCCTCTCACCTCAACCTTCATGATGCTGACCTTCATTGATTCAGTTTGTACCACCTCCATTTCATCTCCACAAACGGTTTATCTTCTAGCCCCCACACTGTCTCGTGTGGCATTCCTCAGTATTCCATCCTTGGTCCCCTCCTCTTCAACATCAACATGCTTTTTCTTGGTGATATCATCCGCAGACATGGGGTCAACTTCCACATGTACAAGGCGACACCCAACTGTATCTCTCTGCATCCACCCCTGACTTCAGGACCACTGCTGTATTACAGAATGTCTGTCAGGCATCAAGTCCTGGATGAGAGGTAACTTTCTTCAGTTGAATGTCAACAAGTCTGAGGCCCTCCTGATTGGCTCCTGTCAACACCTCCACACCTCAGGCACTGACAGCATCACCATCCATGGATGCACACTCCATCTCACTAAGCCCGTCCAGAATCTTGACATCTTGTTTGACCCTGAACTGTGCTTTCTACCTCACATCCATGCCATGACCTGCTTGGCCTTTCCCCACCTCTGCAACATTACATGGCTCCTCCCCATCTCACACTGCAGGCCGCTGACACTCTCATACATGCATTCATAACATCCAGGCTTGACTATGAAAACACCTTGCTTGTCAACCTCCCCAACTCCTCCCTCCACAAGCTGCAGATCATTCATAACTTTGCAGCTTGTGTCCTCTCCCGCACTAGGCTCCATGACCATATCACCCCTATCCTTGCCTGACTCCATGGGCTTCCCATCACACAGAGGATACAGTTCAAGATCCTGGTCATCACCTTCAAAAAAAACAATGGTTCACTCCCTCTTACCTCTGCAACCTCATAAAACCCTACCAACCTACCCGTTCCCTTCACTTGGCAGGCTCCAGCCTGATTCCCGACCCCCATCTCATCTGCCCTACCATTGGCCGGTGAGCCATCAACCTTACTGCCACCACCCTCTGGAACACCATCCTGCAGTCCCTCTGCTTCGCCCTATCCCTTGCCTCCTTCAAGACCCAACTCAAAGCCCTCCTCTTTGATTGTGCTTTTGATAAATCTCTTTCCCCCTCTGCTCTCCACCCTCCCTGATCCCTACCCCACACCTGGGTATGGAATAATGTCTGTCCAGCACCTTGGGACGTCTTCTCAATGTAATTTTATTGTTGTTACAGCCTGAAACAATAATAATAAACCTTGATATAAGGTTTGATATAACACTTCTCATGTCTTCTAGATGTCTCAAAGCACTTCACAGAATATATTGTAAAGTGAATTGACTGCATATTGGATGTTATTCGTCATAGTTGTAGATTGAGTGACCAAATTACCATTATTTTTTCTTTCTTTTGTTTTCCTTGAGGTATTATTATCAGGCATGTGGACTAAGGAAACTTGCCCATGGTTTTGCCTTGCCATGAATCAAACCTTGGTCTCTCGCTTGTGAGGCAAGTGCTCTAATCACTGAGCTACAGGACTCCACAACATATGAATAATTTGTTGTTGTTTCAGTAGCAATAATATTAAAGCTGAATTATTATTATTAGACTTTTGCTTTGTGTTTTACAGACTGAAATAAGCATGGTGTATTTGCTTTTGTTTCAGTAATGCTTTATTAATGGCAGCAGAATCTAATTACAACAATCAGTTTCCTCACAAACAAGTTAAATGAGTTAAAAACCATCACTTAATAGAGTCTGCCAATGGTCTCATTGACTAGCATATAAATAAAATTCACATTCACTCTGACATAGATAAGTAGTCAGTGGCATTAAGTTCTGCAGTAGAATGTTAATGTCATTTTTCCTGCAGGATGTGATGCCTGTCATTTGCAGCAAGCTGGAACAGAAGTGATATCTTCTGTAATATATGATTCACAAATAATACTCCAGGTCTTACAAAATGATTTCTGGAGAGAGCAAATGTTTTAGATGCCAAATTTGTTTCTTTCCTGTAAATCTAGATTAAGTAAAGCTTAGCTTCTAAACCTGAATTAGTATATTGATGTCTAATTTGTAGTATATCATAACAGGATTTCTTATTAACAAATAATGCAAATTAGATCTCAATACATTTTTGAAGTGCTTCTCTTATAGTTATGGCAATAGTTATTGTCAAGTGCATCACACAGATT
Organism: Hydrolagus colliei; assembly: GCA_035084275.1. Lineage (NCBI taxonomy): Eukaryota > Metazoa > Chordata > Chondrichthyes > Chimaeriformes > Chimaeridae > Hydrolagus > Hydrolagus colliei. The sequence continues at coordinate 102,348,552 of CM068743.1, forward strand.
GCAGAGTATTATTTGATTAATATTTGCTGGTGAAGGGTAAAACTAATATATTCATCACCTTGGCATTGTGTATAGAAAGTTAAATAAGCAGAACATTTATATTTTGTACCATACCCATGCAGTTTTATGAATACGATACGATGTGTTATGCCTAGAAATTTACATCCCACAAGAGGCAAATGTCAAAGAAACAGAATTATTGCGTCACAACATAGAGTTAACGTCAACTAAACTAGCATGGAGAATGAGAAATAGTGGGTATGGAAGATATATTTCAGTCAGTATTGGACATCCAGCTTTTGACTACCCAAAGATACTAACCTGAGTGAAGAGCGCTATGTAAAAACAAAGTTTTGTTGTTGTTGACTATGCAATTCAAGATTATCGGTCTTTAAGATTCTAAATTGACTAGATAATGTAGACTATCATAAACAGTTTTATCTTGTACTGAATGGTAGAACCAGAATATTCAGCCTGTGATTGAAGGCGGATAAATTCAGAACAAATCTGCAGAAACACTACTTCATTGAGTGAATAATAAACGTATGGAACAGGCTCCTGAGGTAAATGGTGGAAGCAGAATTGTTGATACTTTCTAAAACAAATTAGATAGATTCCTGTAAGAAAATAATATCTCGGGATACCTTGTATAGTGTGAGACACATCATGTCAAACAATTGCCAAGATGGTGGGAGGCAAACTAATATTTCTCCTAGTAAATCTTGATCTTTCGCCTAGTAAATTCTATATTCTTATGTTCTTAACTCTAAAAGGTACCAAACAGTATAGGAGATAATTGGAAATGTGTATTCCATGAGTGGGATTTAATAGTCAAAAGGTTCTAAGAACTGGGGAAACGTTACTCAAATGTTCAGGATACCTGTTCACATGACACTAATTCATTTCAATTTGAAATTATACAAAACATTATATTATTAATCTCAAATGTTTTCTACATTGTTGAGGTGGGAGTCAGGGGGACTGATTGAGAAACACTCTTTGTACTGTTTGCTTAATCATAACGAGATTATATAAATTGAAGATTATCACTAGAAGAGAACATGACAGCAATTTGTACATAATGCTACTCAAACAGCTATGAAGCAAATAACCATTTTTTTCAGGGATTGTTGGTCACTCAATCAATGACTTTGTGGGATACTGCTGTGCACAATTGGCTGCTGTGTTCATCCCATAAAGTGAATTGACTGTAATTCTTGAGCAAAACACAGCAGCCAATTGTGCACAACAGTGTCCCATGTTACTCAAATAAATACACAGCTGCTACACTACACAGTAAATCTTGTGAAGATTTCTCCGTGACTTGAAAGGTGTTTTATCTACTGTAAGGATTAATATAAGTTTATGAAATCTAACATAGTTTGCCCATTCTAAATCAATGAGAAAGAATGACTCCCTTCCATACTTAAAGCAATTTCCATTCATCTACACATTAGAACCAGATACTTCAAGCCAAACAAATCAAACTTTACATTTGTGGCCATTGAAAATTTAATTACTGTGATTCCTTCCCATGAACACCATCATTTTCTGAGAATACACCAGTGAGCATTGAAGTGTATTTTCAGTCGGAAAGCTGATTTATTTCAGAGAAGAAAGAATTTATATTTTTATGATACCTTTCACCTCTGCCCTAGAAACGTCCGACCTTTTCCCACAATGGTATTTTTTCTGTACCGATCCATCCTCCGCCTCCACCGCCCTCCACAACACCCTCTCCACTACCCTCGATACCCTGGCCCCCCTCACCTCCAAAACCGTCTCCCATTCCCGATCATCACTGTGGTACACAACTCACCTCCGTTCCCTCAAAAGCCAAGTGAGAGCAGTTGAATGTACCTGGCTCAAATCTGGCCTCACGGTCCACCGGCAAATCTGGCTGGATCGCATCAAATTTTACCGCTCCACCCTAGCCACCGCCAAATCAGCCTTCTACTCCAGGATAATCCTGGAAGCGAAGGATAACCAACGCCTCCTCTTCGTCACCACCAACCAGCTCCTCCGCCCACCCCCGGCCTCACCTCACAGATCCTCTCCTCAAACGATCGTTGCGAGGAGATGCTGGACTTCCTCGAGTCCAAAATTGAGAAAATCCGCTCTGCGGTTTCCTCCCCCCACCACTCCTCCACCTCCGCGCCCTCATCAGTTACCTCAACCCCTACTCACCCCCCATTTCACACTTTCAACCCCACCACCCCGTTTTCAGTCATAAAAACAATTACCTCCATGAAACCCACCACGTGCTCATTGGACCCCATCCCCACCCCCCTCCTCCGCACCCAGCTCCATTTGTTACCCCCGCTCATTTCTGACACCATTAACCTTTCCCTCTCCTCAGGCACGGTCCCTACCTCCCTTAAAACAGCCACCATCACCCCTATCCTGAAGAAACCCTCCCTTGATGCGTCACAACCATCAAGTTATCGACCCATCCCCAACCTCCCGTTTTTATCCAAGGTCCTTGAAAGAGTGGTTGCCTCCCAGCTCCGCTCTTTCCTTTCAACTCATTCACTTTTTGAACCCCTCCAATCAGGTTTCCACCCAATCCATAGCACAGAAACTGCCCTGGTCAAGGTTACAAATGACATCCTAACCGCCTGTGACCAGGGCTCCCTCTGCCTCCTCGTCCTCCTTGACCTGTCTGCTGCGTTCGACACAGTCGATCACACCATCCTCCTTCAACGTCTTTCCTCCCACCTCAACCTTCAAGGCACAGTCCTTGACTGGTTCCATTCTTATTTGACCCACCGTTTACATTTTGTTTCTTCCAACGGTTTTTCTTCAAACCCCCGCACAGTTTCTCACGCCGTCCCTCAGGGCTCTGTTTTAGGCCCCCTCCTTTTCACCCTTTACACGCTCCCTCTGGGTGACGTCATCCGCAAACATGGGGTAAATTTCCACATGTATGCGGACGACACCCAGTTGTACCTTTCTGCCTCAACCCTCAACCCCCAGACCATCGATGTTCTGACAGCATGTCTGTCCGACATCGAGTCCTGGACGAGGGACAACTTTTTGCAATTGAACGTGAGTAAGACCGAGGCCCTCCTGATTGGCTCAAGCCAGCGCCTCCGCACATCGGGCGCTGCCAGCCTCAGCATCCAAGGCTGCACTCTCCACCTCACAAAGCCAATCAGGAACCTCGGCATCATGTTCGATCAAAAACTTTCCTTTCTCCCCCACATCCGCGCCTTGACCGGCACCGCTTATTTCCACCTGCGCAATATTGCCAGGCTCCGCAATTATCTTACCCCCAGCGCTGCCGAAACACTCGTGCACGCGTACATCACCTCACGGCTGGACTACGGAAACTCTCTCCTCGTCGGCCTTCCCAGTTCCTCCATTCACAGGCTGCAGGTCATCCAAAACTCTGCAGCCCGTGTATTATACCGCACCCGCCTCCGCGACCACATAACCCCCACCCTCGCCCGTCTCCACTGGCTCCCCATCCTCCAGAGGATCGAGTTCAAGATCCTCGTCCTCACCTACAAGGCCTTACACGGCCTTGCCCCGCCCTATTTAACCGATCTACTTTCCCCCTACAAGCCCACCAGGACCCTCCGTTCAACAGGACTTGGCCTGCTCCAAGCCCCCCGTCCGAACCGCCCTACCATCGGAGGCCGGGCCTTCAGTTTCTCCGTTCCCACCCTATGGAATGCCATCCCTCAATCCCTCCGTCTCGTTTCTTCCCTTTCCTCTTTCAAGGCCGGTTTGAAGACTTTCCTCTTCGATCGTGCCTTTTGTTCCATTCCAAACTTTTTTACCTCCCCTTCGTGTTTTACCCCTTCCCAAACACTCCCCTCTCAGCTCGGGTCACACGCCTCCTGTGCAGCGCCTTGGGACGTCCTCCCGACGTGAAAGGCGCTCTATAAATGTAATTTGTTGTTGTTGTTGTTGATACCAATCTCAAAGCACTTTAAGCAATTCGTGTCAAGTGTAGTGACTGTGCATGACATATATTCAAATGCGGCTGACAAAATATCTGTCCTCCACTCCTGCATACTTTTAGAAATCAATTTGATAGCATATAATTCAGAAGTATGTTTTAAACTGAGTTGTGGTTAATTGAAAATGACACTAATGATTTGTGATTTAAATAAATAATAAAGTAAATAAGTGAAGAATAAATGACCATCAACAGAATTGCAGAAATAGCTGCAGGGTAGCTGCAGTATACTGAATGTTCAGGAGAAGGAAGGGATGCAATTTCTCAAATACTATACAATCACACAACTCTGGCCGTGCACAATAGACCGTTCAGCATCTGAAAGAGAAAGCTGGGTCAATGTTTTGTGTGCAAACCTTCACTGGTGCGTAGAGGAGATACAGTTGCCTAAGGGATCCTATCAGTCGAAGTGGCATAACTGGAACAATTAGATATGCGTGCATTGCAATGGTCCCTTGATAACTAGAATGGTTGATCGGTGCAAGTTGTTCTGGGAGAATCTGGAGATTGTTGGTTATGATGACTATTCTTCCATTCCACATTCTTTGTCAATTTCCAACCTTGAAGATAATTGCTTTGTTTAACTTGTTGACAGGTAATTTCCCTTGGACCAAACAGTGAACTTTCATTCTTAGATTATTTTTGTTTCAGCTAAATTGGATCCCACAACAAAGAGAGGAGAGAATATTTTTTTTAAAAAGAAAAAGAGAGCAATACAACATTTATAACAGAAAAATGGCAAATAACTTAATTGATCTGTTGGTCAACTCAATTTAAGATATTCTACCAGTTTTATTGGACTTTGATACAATAAGACATGCCTTCATCAGCTAAAGAGGACATGGCAGTTGAAAGAGAAGGGAATTCTGTATCGTATTCTCATACAGTAAGAAGGTACAGAATGAGAGTTACATTTGGTTGATCAATCCTATTTCTTCAATATACAATTTGCTCAGCACAGATTTCACGTTTTTTTATTTACTCAAATGCAAAATGGCCAACTGTCTATCAGTGTTAAAACTTTGTTCCAAAAATATTTTTTCCATTATAATATGCAATACTAATTTACATTTATATTCCACCTTTCATGACAAGAGTATGTCCCAAACAGCTTGACACTGCTGGCTGGATACCAAAGCTGGGGGTGGGAGCTGAGGCGGATGGAGAAGGGAATGATTGCCAACTGTATGTGTCTTGAAACAGACTTTGAATGAGTTGAGGGAGGGAAAGAGTTGGAGGGACTCCAGGATAGAATTCCAGAGAATGGGGACCGGTGGCTGAAGGCCCACTCGTTGATGGTGAGGTGAATAGGGTGGGGGGGTTTGAAGCGGTTGTTTGCTGAGTGAATGGAGTGACTGGGTCAGTATCGTTAACGGAGATCGCAGAGATAGCATGGGACAGGGCAGTGGAAGGAATTAAAGTAAATACATTGTAATCAAACTGACTTCCCTCCATCCCCCACCCTCACCTCCACCGTCGCTCTCACTCCACATCACTGCATCAGGGGTTTGTGATGTGTGGGAAACAACATTTGAACTACAATGGGGACCAGAAACCATATCTAGGAGTGGGTGAAAGGGAACTATCTAAAGCCCAGAAATGATATGATGAGCGTGTGGAATCCTTGCCAAGTGGAGGATAGAGGTCACTTATTTAAACTTACTAATGGTATTGTTGGTTTACTGCTGGCTGAAAAGAAACATTTTGTCAAGGCACCACTGCTACACTTCAGAAATGTGCCAGTTAGGTCAGGGCCTGTGGATGGGAACAAAATGATTGAACATCCACCAGTTTTGCTAATGTTCTATGCATTGATTGTCCCCGTATCTGCCCTCAAAATACTGTAATATTGTAATTTCAAGCCAGGATTAATGAGAGAGAGGAAATAAAATGGTTGTTTAATACTGCAGTACTACTGACTTTGTTTAGTGCCACACATGGAATCTTGCTGCATTTATCAGTTTTTTCTTTAATTTCGCTCTTTCATAAATATAAACTTAAATTCTTTCAGGGTAGAGAATTACAACAGCAATAAAGACAGTCCAGGAACAGTAAATCAAGCAGCTATGATGGAGGAGACTAAATGCATGCTTCATTTATTTCACTGTGCGAAACAGAATTCATTAGAGCAGTAGGAGGTTAGTTGCTATTGATCTGGACTAATATATGGTACACAGTATCTTTCATGAATTACACTTTGAAATCTTTTGGAAAAATACAAAGGTGATCAGTGAAGGTATCAGTGCAGCAAAAAAAAACTCTTTGAGCATTTTCTCCTAATAGAGATCTTGGAAGAGAGCTGGAACGCTAACCTTGTCATACAGATAATGAAAGATGTGCAAGGGTACAGAAAAGATAAACGTTCAACGGTGCAGGTGGATGGAAAAATACTATAAATAATAATTGGAGCTTGAAACGCTAGTACCTCAAATATTTAATTTGAGCCAAAACTCACTTGACAGAGCTGCAAAATATAGGGTTCATTCGACATTGTCAGTGCATTCTGTTTCAAGGGAGATTTCTCTATATCCAAGGAAACTGCTTTAAGTTCTTGTGTGAAAGTAAAGTGGTAAACAAAGTACAGAATTCTAGAAACAGCCAAAAATATTAAGTGCATAACACAGCTTCAATACTGACAGGGAAACTAAGATTTGTATCATGCAAATAATCATTGTTTGTAGAGGATGATTAAGTATTCCCCTAGGTTCCCCAATGTTTATTAGATGCAATAAACCTGCCCCTAGAGTGACAGGGCTCCAGACAGAGTTCAGGAATTAGCTTTAGTCTTACACTGATGTCTGGGGAAGGCTTCTGCGTGAAAATAATAATGGGTTGGGTCATTTCACAGGGAGTTGGGGGCACTATTTACATTCCCAGCCTTAGTCCAGGAGCATCCCTATTTCCACCCCTAACCCTAAAACTAACATTTCTGAGATTGATTAATAAGTATAGACCGAGGATTAAACTTAGGGTTTTCCATTGTGTTTGAAGCGCTCTGAGACATCGCCCGGCATGGAGAGCACCATATAAATCAAAGTTGTTGTTGTTGTCTTCATGGTTCAATTTCGTACAAAACAGTTGTTTCACCAACTGAGCCATTTGGGAAACTCCTAAAAATGCTACCGATATCCAGGCTACCAGAGGGTGCCCTGCAGTATTTAAGTCCAGGCAGAAAAGGCAAAACTAGGAAAACATGGGTAGAGCAAAGTATATTAGATGCTGATCAAAATGTACCATGAAATACAGTAGACTGAAAATGACACCGATAACGTTAGATGGCATGCTGCATGTATCTGATGACCAATGAGCTAGTAGGGATAAGACTTGATGTAAGGGAGTGGCACAGTGGAACATACGTGTGCTGTGGGAGTGCCCTGTTATCTGTGTTGGGGAACCTAGTGCTAGAAGTGATTGCTGACAAAATACAAGTTGTTGTTGTTATAGTCCACCCCCACCCCACCCCACACACACATTGCTTGGGCTCAACCCCTGACTGTTCAGCGCCTTGCGATGTCCGCCCGACATGAAAGGAGCTCTACAACTGTAATTTTGCTGTTGTTGTTGTTGTTGTTGCTCGTATGGTTTAAATATACAGTATAGTATAGTCATGTGGCAATGCCTCGGCTGTCAGTGGAGATGTGGATCAGCAGGAAAACAAATAATTGGTTTTGTTTTTCGTGTGGCCGGACAGATGAATTGTGTTTTAATAGTCCAAGTATGAAAGAGGCAGCACCTGTCCTGTCCAATGATACAATACAATACATTGTTAGGCAAAGCCACAGGAAAGCAATATATAATATAGTGTTACAGGGGAGTGCTACAGTAAATGAGGACACCTGGGGTCTATTTGGGCAACAGTTCCGAAAGGGAATCTCTATTTTTGTGCTATGCATGCTTTTGCAAGTAAAGACCATTGATCAGATGTTATAGATCATGGAATTATACAACACAGAAGTGGGTCATTTAGCCCATCGTGTCTATGCTAGTTCTTTGAAAAGAGCTGTGCAAATCAACCCCACTCCCCCTCTCTCTCCCCATAGAATTGCAAACTTATCCTCTCCAAATACTTCTCTCTTAAAATTTACTACTTCTCTCTTAAAATTTGTTATTGAGTCAGCTTCCACCACCTTTTCAGGCAATGCATTCTAGATCCGAACAACTCGCTGCGTGAAAACATTTCTCCTCACCTCCTTCTGTTTTTTTTAATAAGCATTTTAAATGTGTCCTTGTATTACTGTCACATTCATTAGTGGAAATAGTTTCTCCTTGTTCACCCTATTGAATCCCCTCATAATTTTGAAAACTTTCCTTAAGTCTCCTCTTAACCTTCTCTGCTCCCAAAACAATAATCCTAGCTTCTCTAGCCTCTCCTGATAACTGAAGTTTTTCATTCCTGGTAAGTCTACTTTGCACCATCTCCAATGTCTTGACATTCTTCCTGAAGGGTGCCCAGAATTGAAAACAGTACTGAGGCCTAACCAGTGATTCATCATAACCTCCTGACTTTTGTATTCTATGCCCCTATTTATAAAGCCTAGTATCCTTTATGCGTTTTTTTAACAGCTTTATCTACCTGTCCTGTCACCTTCAAAGATTTATTTTTATGAACCCCCAGGTCTCCTTCACTCCCTTTAAGATTCTACCATGCAGCTTATACCTCCTCTCCTTATTCTTCCTCCCAAAATGCATCACTTCACATTTATCTACATTAAACTTCATCTGCCCTGTGTCTGTCCATTTTACTAGTCTATATCCAGACTGTGTTGGCTGTCCTTTATTAACTAATATTTTTCTAAGTGAAAATTTATTTTGACCTGGATAAGAGTCATGAGAAGCTTCCCCACTACTGAAAATAGACTGACTGGCTTGTTGTTCCTGACAAAAGTCCTCCTGATGTGAAAGGCCCTGTACAAGTGTAATTTTGTTGTTGTTTATCCTACTGTCACTTTTTGGTACAGGGAAGTAACATTTGTAACCCTCCAGTCCTCTGGCACCACTCCGGTGTCCACCCTTACCTCCCTCAGTAACCTAGGATGCATCACTCCCAGACCAGGTGACTTACCTTGAGCAACCTTGTCAGCATATGTTTACGTAAGTATTATTTGGCCCTCAGTGAAATCCAAATCACAGTGAAAAAGAATTCATAGCAATTATTCTCCCCTTTCATTCTCACCTTTCCTTTTCATTGGGACAGAGTTCCAGATACTTGTGACTCTTCAATATCTCGCTCAAGTGACTACACATCATGTGTGAGATATCATAGTGAGTGTCTGACTAATTTGATTATGGGACAGGGACTATAGCTGAAATTCCTTGCTTGAATACAATGATGCCATTTCCAATTGTAGCATCTCAAATGCTGCCTCCAGGTATTTCAACAACAACAATAATTTACATTTGTATGCCTTTCATGTCCCAAGGTGTTGGACAGTAAGGGGATCACAATCGAGCTGGTGGTTGGGATCAGCTCAGGTGTCGAAAGGCACAGTCGAAGAGGAGGGTCTTGAGATGGGTCTCAAATGAGGTAAGAGAGGGATCGAAGTGAAGGGAGTGTGGAATGGAGTTTCAGAAGGTGGGGACAGAGAGGCTGAAGGCCTGCCCACCACTGGTGGGGGGGGGACGAGACTGGGTACTTAAAGCAGGTCCAATTCTGCTGAGCAGAGAGCATCAGCAGATTGGTAGGGGGATAAGAGGTCAGAGAGGTACTGGGGAAGCAAAGTCATGGAAGGCTTTGAAGGTGAAGAACCAGGATTTTTAATTGTATTCTCTGAGTGATGCAAGGTTAGTAGAGATGGATGACGATGGTGGTGATAGTAGATAGAGCCTATTGTGGGAGAGGATAGGGGCTGCAGAGTTCTGTATGATCTGCAGCCTGTGGAAGGTATGAGGTATCATACTTGATATTTAAGCAATCTCAGTCTAGATGTTTAGTCCCTTATTCCTCAGTAAATGTTTCCTCTATTGCTTATTAGAGAAAGTGTCTGTGGAGCAGAGGCTATATAAACAGTTACTCCCTGGCTGGTCAGAGCATGTCATGGTGATGCAGTCAGAGGACACCAAGCTATTAACTGCTGTCTCAGAAGAAAGATTATCACAGTGTCTGAGCTTTAGATTGAAAGGGAGAGCGAAAGCCCAGATTTATGTGTATATTTATAACCTATCCAACATAATGGTGACATTGAATTCAAGAAAGCTATAAACAGCAAAATGCTTTTAGTATAATTACAAATATTAACTTAGATACTTCTGCATTCCTTCTTTCTTTAGATTGAAGGTTACCTGAATGCCAATGATTTGCTCCCATTCATAGATGGTTGTAGCAACATCAGGTACGGGATGACCTCTGTTATACTGTGGTAGTTGGGTTCAGAAACTCTGAAGCAACATGAGGTACAGTGCGTTAAAACAAAAGTGTGAAAAGAGGTACCTTCCTGGTCATCAGATTGTGGCTCAAGTCACTTCAGGCACATTGCTGCTAGGTGCGGGAAACAACAACAACAATTTGCATTTATATGCATTTATATAGTGCCCTTCATGCCAGACGGCATCTTGGAGCACTTAAACGGTGTTGATGTTACATCCATCATGAGCTCACATGAAGAATTGATAATCTCCACGTATGTCAAAGTTTGCTAGTGGAAGGAAAAAGCAAGCTTTCCAATAGTTCAGTGGAGTGCGCTCTCTGAATGTTGGGAAGGACAAGGCCAAGAGCTCTGCGCTTTAAATGCTGAGTTCTGTGAACAATGGAAACTGCCATCAACATCTAAAGAGTCTATTGCATCCGTGGCATTTCTTCTGTTGACTTCCATTAGACTATCCATGCAATTGAAACATGTTTGCTTACATTTATACTTTAGAAAAATCAGTGAGCAAAGAACGTGAGCCCCAATTACCTTATAAATCCGATTCTGTTCAAAACATACTTAATTTATTTATATTTTCCCCCAGGTTTCCTGCATCACACATACCTTTCCTTCCCATGTAAGGATAAATCCTTAATAAAGATTTTGACATAAATATAATTTTTTCTGTGGAAACACCTGTATGTCTCCACAAGCTGTGGAGACACAGCTTGATCACAGCCTGTGGAAAGGCTATGGTCAACAACAACCAAATTACATTTATAAAGCGCCTTTCATGTCGGGAAGACGTCCCAAGGCGCTGATCAAAACTGTAATTGAACCATACTCAAGTATGCTGTGAGGTTGTTACTGTTGCAAGAAATCCAGGTACATTCTGATTCAACATACATTGGACAATTACTTACAATCAATGATTTTATCTCGATAAATGCAGCAAAAATGGCTAACAGAAATAGCTTTTTCTTGTCTCAGAAACTTGTTCTGGATGAAACAATGAAGAAAGGTTTGAAAGATGATGTGTCTGATAGTAATTCAGATGAGGAATGGGTAACATATGGAGGAAGTGACAGTGATGCTTCAGAGACCTGGTGCGCTACAGTCCATTTAATAGCTAATATTACATGTGTTGAAAACTCAACAGAAGCTGTAATTTGCTGATTTGTGCAACTGCCATTATAAAGTGTCTATTCTATGGAGAAATCGGAGCTTGTAAAGCTGGATTGAACAGAGTACCTCCCTAGATTAATTTTCTTTTTGAAGCGGAATTCGAGTAATTTAGAAATCATAGAACTATAGATATTTACAGCTTCTAAGGGAATTTTTTCTCATGATGTCTGTGCATCATGTCTCTTAATATCATGAGGCAGTTCACTAAGTCTACCTCATGTTTGTGTGCTTCATTCTATCACTAGATGTAAAGGTGGAAACATTTTTCATCCCTGACATTGATCACTTATTGACAAGTATGAAAATCCAGATAAATCAGATCAAGCAGGATGGAAACATCAAGTCTGTATGTAACCTGAGGTGGTCGTCAAATAGTTGACTGCACTATAATTACTAGTATGATTGTGATATCTTACAATAAGCCTTGCATTTGTGCAACTGGATTGTTGAGTGCTGTATTCTATGGAGAAATCAGAACTTGTAGAGTTGGAGTTCCTCCCTAAGTTATTTTTCTCTCTTGGAATGAAATTTAAGTAAAATAGACCATAGAAATCTAGATATTTATAGCTTGGAATGAAAGGAGGCCATTGTTATACCAGGGCCACCTTGCTTTAGTTTTTAAGAACATTCAAACTGACTTAGAAACTTAAGAACATAGAAACAGGAGCCTTTTAAGCCTATTCCACCATTTATTGTCACGAAACAGGCTTGAAGGGCTGAATAGCCTACTCCTATTTATGGTTTATAGACTATGGTTGATTTGCACCAGCGTCTTGGGATGTTCTCCCAACGTGAAAGGCGCTCTATAAATGTGATTTTGTTCTTGTTACCTCAAGTCCAGTTACCTACCCTTGGCCCCATATCCCTTAACACCCTAACTGAACAAATATCTATCTACCTCTGTCTTGAAAATGTGAGTGGATCTGACATCCACAGTCATTTGGGGGGAGAGAGTTCCATATTTCTACTACCCTTTGGGTGATAAACTAATTTCACTCACCCTCTCCCTAGTCTCCTTGAAGTCCTGCCTCAAGACCCTCCGCTTTGACAGTCCCATTAGTCACCCCAAATCCCTTCCTCTCCCTCCACCCTCTCCGATCCCAACCCCAGCTCAGGTCTGAAACATTGCCTCGGGACGTCCTCCCGACGTGAAAGATACTATACAAATGTAATTTTGTTGTTGTTGTTCTGGATTTTGCCCACCAGAGGAAATAGTTTATTTGTATTTGCTTTATTATTTTAAAAACCTCAATTAGATCAACTCTCAATCTTCTAAACTGAAGGGAATAGAGTCCACGTTTATGCAAACTGTCTTAATAATTTAACCTTTTACACCCTGGTATCATTCTGGTGAACCTGTGCTACACCTATTCCAGAACCTTCGCCATGTGTGGTGTGCATAACTGAGCACTCCAGATGGGGTCTGACCAAGGCTATATACAGTTGAAGCATATAACGGCCTTCCAATTATCTTCCAGGTGGAAGGAAAATTAAGAAAGTTGGAGGAGTTGTCCTCCAACAATTATCAGCATAAATTGTCAGCACAAAGACCCATTAAAACTTGTTTCTTACTTTACTAATTTAACATTTCCAGAACTTAGCTCTGATCTGCTTGCTTGTATTGCAAATACATTTGGATATGTTCCACACACAGTCATGAAATTGATGATTACTTTTCATGTCTTCTAGACGTCTCAAAGTGCTTCACAGAATATACTGTAAAGTGAAGGGTCGGGAAAGCGGAAGGAGAGTGGGACAGGGAGAAGAATAGTGGGGCAGCCGAAGGCGCGGTCGAAGAGGAAGGTCTTGAGATCGGCCTTGAAGGAGGAAAGGGAGGAAACAACACGGAGGAGCTGCGGAATGGAGTTCCACAGTGTGGGGGCAGAGAGGCTGAAAGCCCGGCCGCTGATGGTTTGGCAGTTAGGGCGGTGGACGCGGAGCAAGCCTGAGTCTGCTGAACGGAGGGTGCAGGCAGGCTGATAGGGAGACAGTAGGTCAAAGAGACAGGCGGGGGCAAGGCCATGAATGGCCGTGAACAGGCAAACCAGAGGGAGAAAATGTATGTCTGGGATCCAAATTATGTGGTAATGGTCACAGAAGAGGGGGGAGAGGGAAAGGTGATCTTTTGGTCTGAAATTGTTGTAGTCAATATTGAGGCCACAGTGCTGTAACATTCCTAGCAGATTAGATGAGGTGGTGTTCCTCGAGCTTGCACTGTAGTTGGAACAGTGTAGGACTCCATGGATGGAGAGTTCAGAATGCGAGTGGGAAGGAGAGTTGAAGTGGCAAGAAACTCAGACCCCAGAATGGAGGTATTCATCAAATTAGTCACCCAATTTGCGTTTGGTCTCCCCACTGTAGAGGAGACCATAAAGTGAGCAACAAATGCAGTATACTGTACTATATTTAGTGGTAGTTATTGGTGTATACTACATTTGAGGCTCATATAGATGCTTCCCATACATCCTGCCTGAACTGTTGAGTGTTCCCAGTGATTTCTGTTTTTGTTGGATACTTGAAGCTTGCTAATGGGTTTCCACTTGTGTTGGACACCTGGCTCACTTAGAACATTCCTTCCAAATGAACAGAACTATAGTGTATAACTAGAGAGAATATCAAAGCACCCTCCCTGCTGTTCCATACAGTACAGTAGTTCTATTTTAAAAGGAAATAAAGTTGAAAGCAATTAATTCATAAATAAGAATAAAATTGCAATCAGGATGTTATTGCTAACATTATCTGATCTTACTGTCAGCTGGCACTGGTGATCAAATAGAGTACCATTCACCACACTTGTGTTATTTTAAAGAAAATGCTTACTGAATATTGATATCAAACAGTATTTAAATTTTTCCCTTTGATTATTCTGGAATTTTACTTTCAAGGATGAATAAATAGTTTAAGAACTCTTTTGAGTAAAACTCACCTTACAAAGTATAAGGAAGTTGCTTTAAGTCAATCATAATTTTATCAGTCTGTTAAACTACTGATAAATATTTAGTTTCAGCATCTAAGGATTTGAAATTGGTACATTTTGTATCCATCCTCGGAGAGCAATACTCAGTACACAGCAGATTGACATGAAAGACCGAAAAATACTTTGGGAAAAAGAGCTTCTTCCAATTAGAGGTAAACAAACAGCAGTATTTTAATGCATAATATTCATTTTTAGCTGACTGTAATTGCTCGTCTGTATATATTTGGACATTGGGCTCATTTCACAGATCAAGATGCTCACACCAGGAACTTAATCAACTACAATTTCTGCACTAAATGTAATGAAGCAAGAAATAGGAAATCTACAATTGGACATTACAGGAAACAACTGCATAGTTGGGCTTACATTTGCATTAAAATTCGATATTAACTTCTCTCATTTCGATTGCCATCATAGAATGGAATTATATTTTTGTTATATTAGATGGAAAATGCAATGTTTCCTAACAGGTTTGATAATTATTAAATATGTTTAAATTATTGAATCAAACAAGAAAAAATCTAATTTTGTCACCTAATTGTTTCAGGGTATTTAAAAATATCCTGGACAAAAGTTGGACGAAAGTTTTTTATTCCTGAAAGCATTACTGATAATTTTCGCACATTTATGGTGTATGTTGTGTGTTGCCTTGTACTTCTGGTCTGACCTTAAGAGGATAGTCGAGCAATTCTCTGTTCCAAAATAATTGCTGCTTCCTATTTATGAAAGTGTTCATTGTAATGAAGAGGGACCATTAACACCTATTTGCCAGAGATAATTGCTGCAAGACAGTGTTGACGCTTAGATACAAATTCTTGTTACAAAACACAGCCTGATCAGAAATATTATGTATTTGCTACAGCACAACGTAATAATAATAATCGTTGCATTTAGCATAGCACTTTTGATGTCTTATCGATGACTCAAAGCGCTTCACAGAATATACTATAAAGTGAGCTGACTATATTTTGTGGGCAAAACACGGCAGCCAATTGCGCCCAGCATTGTCCCACAAACAGTCGTGGATTGAAATGACCAATTTTTTTATTGTGTTTTTTTGTACAGATTATTATAGGCGCATGGAGTAAGGAAACCTGTCCAAGGTTTCACCCTGATCTGCCTGGATTTGAACATAGTTCTCACGCTTGTAAGGCAAGTATTCTAACTACTGAGCTATAGGAGCTCCACACATCCTGCCTGCATACATATATAAGTTCAGTTTAAGGATGCTGCAATCAACTATAAAGTGTGGACATAAGAAATCTGCATTCTTAAATTAACAACTAACTTTAGTTTAATGTTAGTAGATTCTGAAAACGGATTCTGAAAACAATTTCAATAAAAACTTTCAAAGGGGAATTAGATAGGTATTTGAAAAGGAAACCATTTGCAAGGATATGGGGAAAGAGTGGTGCATTGGACTGATTGGGTAGCTCTTCCAAAGAACCAATACAGGCAAAACGAGCCAAATGACCCCCTTCTGTGCTGTAATATTCTATGATTCTATGATTGATCACTTAGTTTTGTATGTAAGTTTACCTGTATGCAGATGGCACCCAAATCAACATCTCCTCTTCTCCCAAGTGCGACTCCTAGTCCACTGATGTCCTGTCAGCTTATTTGACAAACGGATGCAAGCAATGCTCCTGTAAGTCTTCTTTCCTGGGCGTCCAATCTCCTCAATCTCCCTGGGCTCTCCATCAGACTCACTAAACATAAGTGTAACTTAAGTGTCAGGTTCGATCCCCAACTTTCCTTTCTCCCCCACATCTGTTCCCTGACCGGGACCAATTTTATCCACCCCAAGTACATTGCCCAACTCCGTCCTTACCTCATACACACAGTAGCCAAAAGCCACCTTTGTCACTTCCCAGCTGGACTATTCAAACGGCCTCTTCGCTGGTTTTCCCAGCACCATCAATTCAGAAATCTGCTGGTTGGATACTAACACACACAAAGTTCTGCACCCCAACACACCAGTTCTTGCCAGGCTGCATTGGCTCCCAATTACAGTACAGATCGATTTTAAGATCCTATCCCTTGTTTTCAAATCCCTTCAAGTCTCGCACCTTCCTACTATCCAATTTACTTACCACCCATTCCACCATTTACTGCCTCTGTTCGGCCTCTCTGGCTCCTTTTAGTTCCTCGTCTCCTCCGCTCCACCATTGGTAGCCATACTTTCAGTTACTATACCTTGAAGCACTGGGACTCTTTCCCTCAATCCCTCCACCTTGTCCCCTCTGCTCTCAAATCCCGCCTAAAAACCTTCCTTTTTGATTGTGCTTGTGGTCACCTCTCCACGCCCTCTACCCTGGCTCGAGATCAGACTCCGCCACTGTCAAGGGCTCCAAGACACTTTCCCGTGTGAAGAGCGCTATATACATGTAAGTTGTGTTGTCGTAATGTTTGTAAAACACATTCATAGACTGAAGTAACTGTGATATTGAGGTCTGAAGAAGGGTTGTGGACCCGAAACATTGACTAATTTTTCCTCTCTCCATAGATGGTGCCTGACCTGCAGAGTGTTCCCAGCGATTTCTGTTTTTGTTAATTGTGATATTGTTCTCTCTGTAGAACGATTCATGAAACTTTTAATACTGTACGTATTACAAAAGGTGTATTTTATAGACAGTGAATTAGTTTTCATTCTATTTGAAACTGTCCAAATAGCATTATTTCTGTGAATCAATGCAAAGCTTTCTATCTGGTCTTTATATAAATTGTTTGACATTCATGTTTCAGTTACAATGAACTAACCAAGGCAAACAATTTTAATAGCAATGCAAGTGGGTACTGTTAATGTTAATGTGCAAAACTCCTCATACATAAATGCAAACACGTGAATGAAACTCTCAGTGATATTTCCAATGACAATCAGGTCAATACAGGGGAGCACTTTACTTCTAAAGTCTGACATTAGCCAATGTGATCTTATATAAGAAGCTGCTCATCATGATTCTAAGCATGGTTGTTAAGTACCCAATAATTTTGATTTAACCAATGTAAAAATAAAATACTGAAGGTAATGTTCAACATTTATGTGCTATGTTTTTCCTTCCAGTATTTTCTTCCCTTCTGAAGGCATTGACACATGATCAATTCAGATTCCGCAACTGACCAATACGTGTGCTTACACAGCTCGCTTGTCATGTCATTTTAACATGGACGCATCATTGTAAATGTAATCCTGTGCTTATCTGATACCCACATACTAATAGTTCATTGTGAAGCGTGAGAGGTATGGCTCATAGACTCAGACCACTCCTAATTCAAAAACTAGGGAGTGATAGAGGTCATAGCAATGGACCTGTTTGACACTGACTTTTACCAATATAGACACCAATGACCTATCATCTTGGAGGAAGACTCACAGTTCAGAATTATAAACAAACATAACATTCAGATTATTGAAAGATCAAAAACATTGATTTTATTGTAAAAAGTTTAACGACAGCTACAGTTTACACCCGAACAAAACTATAGGATAAATTATATATAATGGGGGAAGTCACTCTAAAAGCACACCCTGAAAGGTTGAGTAAGTTTAATCACAAGGGGTAAGTAACTTTTAATATTTTCCAATACAATACATCCAGTGTGCTTCTGTCTGAATAAGTTATACATTACAATATAATTTTTAATTTATATGGTGCCTTTCACATCACGGGATTATCTCAAAGCACTTGACACTGCTGGCTGGGCATCCGAAATGGGGTTGGGAGCCGAAGAGGGAGGGAGGGAGGGAGGGAGGGAGGGGAAAATGACCATAAGGGCGATCAAAGTGATATGTCTTGAAAAGGAACATGTGATTGATAACATTTAACTAATATGTATTCTACAGTCCCTTGACATGATTCTTTGATCCACAGGAAACTTATTGACTTTTGTTGATGAGCAATAGTGATTCTCCTCCAATTGATTCAGAATCACTCATCCACCAAGGTCAGTAAGTTTACTGATGATCAGAGACTGATCCATTTGTTTTCGGTTTGTATCAGAAAGTTTGCCAATTATTTCTTGTCACTTTTCAGTTTCACTTCGACAGTGAGGACTTCTCCTTCACTTAATTTAGGACTGGGAGTCATTCGAATTATCAGCGATTGATTACTTACTCCTCTTGATATATCACGTTGTGCAGTTTGGGGACCTGCCAAGGCAGCTGCCTCTTGTATACTGCTGGTCTGGAGATTGTGAGCTGTAACAGTTAGCAAGTTGATGGTTTTAGGCGTTGCCTCAATCTTTTTCTCACCTTTGACTGATGGGACTGGGCTAACTGCTCTGGAGGCTTGCTGTAAAAAAAACCAAGAATTAAACACAGCAAACATTGTCTTTCTTGAATCAATTATAAAATCTACTTTGTAATCAGTAGTCATAGATGTATGTGGATCCAAAATATGATTTTAACATTCTGGAATCAAGACACAGTTTGTAACTGCAGTATTTGCAAATATTGCATTTTAAACCTCAGTATTACTTGTAACTAATAATCTAACTATGTTCATTAAATATAAAATCTGATGCTTGTTAAGTTGATTTTCAAGTCAGATATCACTTCTGCTCCCCACCACTTCCCAAAATAACCTGATAAATCATTAATCATCTGGTCCTGCATGCAATTTTGAACAATTTGGATTGGCAAAATAAAGAAAGAGAAGTTTGGAAATGAACTTTGTGTTTCACCAGCAACCTTGTATCATGGCTGTCTAAAATATTTGTTTTGGCTTTAGATCCTTCTCCGCAGAATTAGGTGCATCCTTCAAGGGAGAAAGTGTGTATTCCATTTCAGACACAGGGAAATTTTATTGGTGGAATACATATGTGGAACTTTCATTTTGGTTTAGATACTCTAAGCAGGAAACTGGCTGACTCCACCCTCCCCCCTCCCGAAAGTTTTTCTTTTTATTTGTCCCTTAAAAGGTGCACGCCACTAATGGTTGGTAAATGTCCCGAAAAGTTGGAATAACATAACAGCAAGGCAGATAAAGCACTTGATTGGGGTAACTGACATTCAAAATCATAAAACAAAACTAATAAAGAGAACCCAAAAATACACTAATTGACCTGATTTACATTTTATTAAAGTTTATTCACTTCTTTGCTTGTGAGTTAGTTCCTTTCCACTCCTTTGTTCTGTTAAAATAATCTAAGAACAGTATTAAGTAATAAAAGCCCTCTACCCCTCCCCCCACATCTGACACTGAAATACCATGATCCACAGGGAAGGAAATCTCAACCAATGTTACAAACTTATGGGGGGAAGAGGTTTCATTCAATGGTCAAACATAAAAAATGACCACTGGATTATTAATTTAAATGATAATTTATCATAAACATGCTGCATTTTTCACCCCATTTTTTTTCAAAATCAAAAAAAGTACTTCAGTGGAGATTTACTTCACAATCTGCAGATGAAAAGTTTTTCTATTGTCCTGTTACTTTGATGCTCTATTTAACATGCATCTAAGATTAACAACACGATTGCCCTAATAAATCACTGTAAAAGTTTAACATTAAAATACATGGCATTACCCGAGATTCAGATGCTTTGATCTTTTGCAGAATACCAAATCCTTTCTGTTTTTTCACAGCTGACAGCAAAGTATGGAAAAGTTTGGGAGTTTCCACTTTGTGTGGAATGAGATACATAAAGCCTTTCTTAATTGAATGTTGGACTTCTGGCTTTTTCCCCTTGTCTTTAGACAGCAATTTTCTGGAAATCACAAGATCAAGATGTTACAATTAAATATCTACTCTGCTGTAGACCCAGGATCTGGCAGTGGTAACCTTGCATGTTTTCAATATGATTTTGAATTGAGGGCGATATTATTTGTGTGTTTGTGAATTTCCACTAAAATATATATATATTCATATATATATGAACATATATATATACTAATATATTATAATATATATATATATATATATATATCGGGACTAGACAGAGGTTTACTATATATGAAGAAATCTTGCACCAAGTCTTAAACATTTTTATTGATGAAATTTTAGCTGTACACTTGCCATTTATCAATGGATCTGTAACTGGATCTGTGGGAGCCCTATCTTCTAAAGCTATTCTCAATGGTAAAGTTGAAGTTCTTGAAGTTAGGCGAATGGCATTTGACTTATGGCTCTTAGTCTTACACTCTTACTCAGTGGATACCGGGCGGCTCTGTCTTTTTTAGTAAAATATAATGACTGAATTATCAGCCAACGAAGGCCTCAATCCAGAAGCTGGAAGTCCAATGTCTGGTTTCAAAAATAATATCAAGAATGAGTCATTAATTATCAAGCCAAGAGTCTGTGGTGTGCTCATTTGCTCAATGCATTATATAACGATTGTAACACTTAATTGAAGCCAATACTATTGTATGATGACAAGGGTTGCATCAAGATAATGCCTTTACTCCACTATGAAGTAGTGGCCATGATCAGTAATGCTTTCCACCACCTTCGCAACATCGCCAGACTCCGCCATTGCCTCACCCCTCAAACTGCCGAAACCCTACTCCACGCATTCGTCACATCAAGGCTCGACTATGGAAACTCCCTCCTCATCGGCCTTCCTAGTTCTTCCCTTCACAAGCTGAAGATCATCCAGAACTCTGCAGCTTGTGTCCTCACCCTCACCAAGCTCCGTGACCACATCACTCCCACCCTCGCTCAGCTCCATTGGCTCCCCATTCCCAGAGGATTAAATTCAAGATCCTCGTCTTCACTTTCAAGACCATTCACAGCCTTGCACCCCCCCTAACTCTCTGACCTGCTTTCCTCTTACAACACCCCACCCCCCTCCGTTCAGTGGCACCAGCCTGCTCCCTGTTCCCCGTCCAACCCGCCTACCATTGGTGGATAGGCTTTCAGCCTCCCTGGCCTGATACTCTGGAATTCCATCCCACAGTCCCTTCACCTCGCTCCTTCCCTCGCCTCCTTCAAGGCCAGTCTCAAGACTTCTCTTTGACCATGCCTTCTGCTGCCCTCCCAACTCCCCTCCTAACTTTCTTCCCCCACTACCCCCTATTCTGCCCTTCTCCCTTGTTCGGGTCCCGACCTGACTGTTCAGTGCCTTGGAATGTCCTCCCAACGTGAAAGGCGGTCTATCAATGTAATTTTGTTGTTGTTGTTGTACTCACCGGGCCTTCTTTCTAAGAATCTTCTGCGAGTCTGGATAATTCACTAGAATTTCATTTAAGTCTCTCTTGTCCAAAATGAACAAGTTTGCGAATCCATGGGCAGCCACGTTTGCAGTGCGTCGATTCTCTCCACCCCCGGAGAGAAGGCTGTGACAGCAGGAAAATCAAATCAGTTTCAGTTTGTCTTCTGTTCACTAATTGGGAATGAAAAACGTGATCTTCATAACACATTCCAGAATTATTCATTACACACTGCTACTGTTTGTGCATGCACATTTGTGTGTGTGCGTGTATGTTTGTGTATGTGAAGTGCTCTAGGACACTACCCTTGTGTGAGAGGCTGCATATCAATGCGAGTTGTTGTTTTGTGTGTATCCATGTGTGTGTATGTGATGGTGTATAGCAGTGGTTCCCAACCTCGGGTCCCAACCCAAATCAGGGTCACGGGGGTCCTCAGTAGGGTCGCGAAGGGTCATCCAAATTGTTTTTGTTGCCTTTTTTCATGTTGAAAATGCTTTTTTAATGCTAAAAGTTTGTAACGCTACAAAAAAAAGCTTTTAACGCTAAAAAAAAGTGACACAGCGAACCACTTTGTATAAAGAGCGTATTTACCAGTTGTGCTGAGTCCACAAAACAGATAACGGAGATAATGTTTTGGCTGAGCTGAGCTTCAGTTGCAATATTGCCCCCTAGTGGTGGAGGACCAGTTGGAAGCTGATTTGGGTCAAGGCAAAAAAAGTTTGGATCGCGAGGACCTGCTGGTAGTTAATTTGGGTTGTAGCAAAGAAAGGGTTGGGAACCACTGGTGTAGAACTGCAGACTATAGAGCTCACTGGTTCGAATCCCAGTCCATGCTAAACTGCCAGTATCTGCTGAGCTGAGCTGCATGGGAAGACTGGATTGGCCTTGTGCATCCCACAGTTAGGGAAGGAAGTCCTGTAGCTCAGTGGTTAGAGCACTCGCCTTACAAGCATAAGACCTGTGTTCAAATCCAGGCAGGTCAGGGAGAAACCTTGGGCAAGTTTCCTTACTCCACACGCTCAATATTAATCCCTCAAAAAAAAGTATGATAAATTGGTCATTTCAATCCACGACTGTTTGTGGGACACGACTGTGCGCAATTGGCTACCACATTTCTCAGATTAATATGCAGTCAATTCACTTTACAGTCTATTTTATGAAGTGCTTTAAAATGTCTAGAAGATGTGAAAATCGCAAAATCAAATGCAGGGATTATTATTCAGGGAAAGTCACCCAGAATTCCAGCTGCTGACCTCTCCACGACACTCTTTACTGGTTGTGCATGCATGTGGCTATCGAGATGCTGAAGTCAAAGGAGGGAGGGAAGGGTATTTAACACCCAATCTTTAAGAATAAATAAATGTAATGTTTCAAAAATGATTTGATAACACTCATCCAAAGGACAGCATCTCCAACAATAATAATGAAATAATAATTAAACCACCCCCCCAGCACTGCTTTGGAGTGTAAGCCAGGAATGTGAGTTCAAATCACTGTGGGGCTTGGCGTTTATATAGTGCCTCTCCTGCAAGGCAGCATCTCAGAACGCTTCTGAACCAGATGCAAGAGTACTACCACTGAACCAGCCTGACACCTGTTTATGCTCTGCAGGAGCCCCCATCCCTCTTACTCCCCTAAACCATTGCCACCATAGAAAGTTGGTTTAACTCTGATTGGGCTGTAATGTTGCACAGTGCCACTCAAAAGCATGCATTTAATCACACTTTCTGCTGAGGTGGTATATCACCAGTGATAATTATCACAACACATATCGCATGGTTCTCACTCCACAAGCTCATTGGAGAGAGTCAGCAAGTGATTCGCTCCCAGTCCTCTGACAATACTGCTCTGTAGCAGACAGTCTGTGAGGAGATGACAATGGTTCTCTGCTTTGATGTGTCTTCCCTCTCTTGACTAAAAATAAACACTTCTCCATTTGCAAATGAGGACCCTGATCCCTGGTGAATCTACAGTGTGACACAGATCTTTTCTGTTTTAAATTACTCCTCTCTCTCTTTTTGACTGTAATAACGTCCGGTTTGAAATTACATTAAAAAATTATAAATTAGTCACTGCAATCCATGACTATTTGTGAGACACTGCTGTGCACCATTTGCTGCTGCGCTTCACCCCAAATAGAGCCAATTCACTTTACAGTATATTATATGAAGTGCTTTGAGACCTCTAGAAGACATGTAAAGCCTGGTATCAAATGCAAGGATTATTATTATTATTATTATTTAAAAATGAAGCCTCGCTTTAATTATTTCAGAAGCTGATTTATGTATTTCCTTGGCAAACACACTTTCTGCACATTCTCATCAGGGGCTTTTACCATTACTGCCTGACTATATATTATAAAGAATACAACTGTTCAATGAAATGCAAAACTCCCCGAGGGGTGCGCTTTGTGTTATTAGATCTGTCCTTGTACCAAGTGCTATTACAGAAATGGGTCAGGTTATATGGGTGCTGGATCCAACAGCAGCTTTATTACTCTGCTGGCAAAGGTTCAATTCAATTACTGAGGCCCTAGATGTGCATTAGCCCTAGCATTATTCATTAGAAAGAGTAAGTGAATGTGTGTGAGTGACTGAGACTCAGTGGGAGAGATTGAGTGTGTGAGGAAGGGGGCTTGCATGAGGAAGAGAATCTGAGGGGAATAGCTTTTGAATCTGACCCTCATTACCTACTTCAACTATTTTAATGTGAGAGTTCCTTGCATATCGTGACCCTCTGTCTCTTAAAACATTGCGAACTATGGGAATTGAGATTAAAACATGAACTATTTGCAAACCTGAAGTTGCTGTTCTAAGTATTACTTCTGATTTATTGCTTGGCAATTTCTTACAAACTTTGATGACTTTCCCAAAGACTGGCAAGGCTAGCATTTTGTTTTCTAAATTATTATCAGATCTTCTAGATATTTTCTTGACAAGAAATGATCTGAAAGCCAATTCTCAGCTCCTATTCTGATGTCCAATATATTTGTATAAGTATATATACATTGAATATAACGATGAGTGTCATGCTCCACTAACAGTGCTCTGGGATGTTAACCTGCGTGAGAGATGTTACATAATAATAATAATCATACTTGCATTCGATATAGCACCTTATGACGTCTTCAAGACTTCTCAAAGTGCTTCACAGAGTATACTGTAAACTGAAATGACTATATGTGGGTGAAACATGGCAGCCAATTGTGTAGAGCAGTGCCCCACAAACAGTCGTGGATTAAAATGGCCAATTTTTTTTTGAGGGATTATTAGGCATCTGGAGTAACAAAACTTGCCCAAGGTTTCACCCTGCCTGGAATTGAACCCAGGTCTTTCACTTGTAAGGATAGTACTCCAACCACTGAGCTGCAGGACTCCACAATACATACAAGCTGTTGGGCAGTTTGCAAATACCACATTTGTGTGTAGTGAGGGGTACAGAACAAACCGTATAAAAGGGGAAGTGAAACTACAAATTCCAGCATGCAATGCCACCAGCAGAAACTACGAGTTTCAATGTTATTACAGAATCATAGAGTTTACAGTGCAGAAAGAGGCCATTCAGGCCATTGAGCCAACATCAACTGTCAGAGAAAATTATACTTTCAATCCCACTGCCTTGCTTAAATCCCAAAACTCCTTTAAGCCTCCACTAACTTTTGTGACCTGTACTTTGCATGTAGAATGCATTCAAGACCACCATAAATTTGGGGAATTTAAATGAAGGACTTTTAAGGTACCAAGAGAAGACGTGAATGGAAACAATAGCAACAATATTTGCACTTGTACAACACCTTTCACATAGGAGTTCATCTTTGTAAAGATGGAGTGAGAGTCTGAATTGGGTAGGAGATGGGGGGAAGTAAGATCCTCATCTTCAAAGCTCTCCATGGCCTCGCCTCACTATACCTTTGTGACCTCCTAACCCCCTACCAATCTGCTCACTCCTACCCATCAGTGAGCTCCAGCATGCTCTATGTCTCCAGACCCACCTGCCCTGAAGTGAGTCTTTAGCTTCTCTGCCCCAAACCTCTGGAATTCCTTCCTGCAGTCCCTCCACCTCGCCCCCTCCCTAGCCTCCTTCAAGTCCCAACTCAGAACACTCCTCTTCAACGGTCCCATTGGTTACCCCAAATCCCCTCCTTTCCCTCCACTCTCCCCAATCATGATCCCAGCTCGGATCTGAAACATTGACTGTCCAGCACCTTGCAACGTCCTCCCAACATGATAGCCTCTATACAAATCCAATTTTGTTGCTGTTGCCGAAGGTGTGGAAGCGCCCACGGAAGCCAATAAAGAGGGCCGCAGTCTTGGTGACGTTCAACTTTATTAAGTTAGCTCTCATCCAGGACTTTCTGTCATTCTGTCAGGACAGCAGAGGTCCCGGAGTTGATAGTGGAGGCAGAGAGATACAATTGAGTGTCATCTGTATATATGTGGAAGTTTACTCCGTATTTGCGAATGATGTCACTAAGGGGGAGCATGTGGATATATTGAAGTAGAGGGGGCCGAGGACAGAGCCCTGAGAAACTCCGCACGAAACGGTGTGGGGGCTAGAGGAGAAAATGTTTGTGGAGATGGAGCGGAGATGGTGTGAGAGGTAGGATCAGAAGCATTCAAGTAAAGAATCGTGAAAGTTGAGGTGAGACAAAGTTGGTGGAGGAAGATAGAATTGTCAACCTTAGCAAAGGCAGCAGAGCGGTCAAGGAGAACGAGGAGGCCGAGGGATTCCTAGTCGCAGATGGATATAATGTCATTTTGTCACTTTAGCCAGAGCTGTTTCCATGCTGTGGGTGGCACAGAAACCCGATTGGAGGGAGTAGCGAGAGAGTAGGTTGGAAAGCAATGACTCATTCCAGGACTTTGGTAAAGAAACGGAGGTTGCAGATGGGCTGGTAATCTGAGAGCAGGGTAGCAAGGGAGATTTTTATTTAAAGATAGGAATGATGATGGCCGTTTATAAAGGTGTGGGAATGGTGCTGGTGTATAGGGAGAGTTTTATGGTATCTGTAAGTAGAGGGGCAAGGAGGTGGAGCTGGGAGGGAGTAGGAATGGGGTTGATGGAGCAGGTGGTCAGTTTCATGTGAGTTATAATGATGGTGAGAGAGCAGGGTGCAAAGTAGCTGAAAGCTTACACATGCAGTGATTGTGGGACAGTGGACATGAAGGAGGCCAGAATTAGCAAAGTGGAGGGGAGGGCAGTGGAGGTACTTGGGTATGCAAACTGCTTTAAGATATGCAAATAGCTCAAGCAAGACATGTAGGAGCTATTTGCCTGAAAGCAAACAGGAATTTATGATGATTCTCATTAACTTCTCTGAAGGAACGTTGATTTTTGGAAAATAATGTGCAGATCCAAATCAGAGAAATGCCCCCGAGATTATCCCCAATGTCCAATTCATTGACAAAAATAGTTTACAAACTAGATTATTTTACCAAATTACTAACTGGTGTTGTGAATAAGAGAAATAGAATAAAGCAATCAAATTGTTATGATTAATAAATCAAAAGCAAAAATAATGAGATATTATATTCAAATGATTGCATGCACTGCAAGGTGTAGTATAACTCTTTATCTTGACCTTTGCTTTATGAGTGACTTTGTCAATAGTCTTTGGAGAAATTATTCTCCTTGGGGAGCCCCGTATCTTTAATGATGGATGGTTGTCCACTAATTGCTGTGAGATGTTGTTTCTTATTTATTCCAGTTGTGTAACTGTATCAACCTGGACCAATGAAGATTTAAACATCAATCTTTCATTTTGCAGGAAAATCCAATTTAACCAAGTGTGTCTTTTCTTTCACCCCCCCCCCCCCCCCCCCCCCCATAAGTTGTATCTATTTTTAAAGCACCTTTCAACAATGCAAAATGTGTATTTTTTTGAATTGCAGCTGACATATTTTGTGCCTTCATTCATTAAAGGGGCCATGTTGCCATGGCAAAGTGTCGATACACACAGGAGGGTGGGATGGATGACGCAGATAGCAATGCAATGCCATCTGTTGTTACACATTTATTTTTGTCTTCATTTAACTTGCTATGGAGTTCAATATGGCGGTTTGAAAGCTGAGTTTTTGGAACAGATTGATCCTGACAGTGCCAGAAATGGTGCTTTCCCCAAAACGTCCTCATACAGTGACATTATTCCCTCCAAGTATCATTGAAACTTCCTCGTATAGTACAGTGACTTTACCCACTGAAGATGTCATTGAAGTTTCCTCACACACCCTCATAGAGTTGGATGACCATTTGTACATGATTTCTGGGGACAATCCTCATTTGAGGTGTTATGTCCCTGGCTAAATTTGCTCTGTCTTGTCTTGAGTTCAGCAACATACTGAACAGCAACTATACAATTCTAAACAACAACAACAAAATTACACTTGTATAGTGCCTTTCACATTGCGAAGATGTCCCAAGGTGCTAAAACAGTTAAATGAATGAAGCCATTAATCCAACAATCTTATCCTGTACCGTCAACATTATCAATTGTGGTGAATTAAATTTTTGTATATGTACACGTGTCCCCGAATTTGTTGCACAAAGTATGTTCAACCCATCATAGAGTGAAAGAATATCATGGAAATATTATCACAAATGTCAGTGGCTTTAAAAAAAATCCAGGTGAAATTTGTTACTTTTATGCTTGATGAAATGTCACAAATTTTACCCATAATTGTATCTAAATTCTCCCATATTCCCTATTCATTCTCAGAATGAAAAATTTACCGCTTTTGTGCTTTTTCCCTCCCTCAGTTGTAAAAACCCATCTCTGACTGCATCTTTGGTAATATCCTGACTAGCCGCCTTGGCGGTGGTTTAACAGCTTATCTAAAGGACAGGTCCTCCGTCTATGCGGTATACTCCAACACTGGATGGGAGTATAAACTAAGTAACTTCAATCTTCTGACCTGGGGCTTCAATCCACAGCCTCTGACAAAGATCTACAAACACAGCTAGGCTGAAACTTCAATGGTTTCAGTGACATTCCAACAGTTTAGTACATCCTCCTGATGTGAAAGGCGCCCTAAAAATGTAATTTTGTTGTTGTTGTTTAGAGAATCAATCTACCTGAGAGGCACATATTAGGCCAAGAAATAAGGTTACCAAATTTTGTGACAGAACAACTCATTTCATCTGCTTCAATACTCCAAATTTTGGACAAAGCAGATCTGAATTTGGGCAAATCTTTCCTATGTGCAAGATTCAATTACTGTAAGTGGCCATCGCTACTACACTGAGAACGATTTGGCCAAAGTTACAACGGTGTAATACAAGCATTAACAAGATGGAAATTTACGAATACATCAGGACTAGAACCAGACATTATTACTCCTGCAAAAACACAATATATAGTACTGCAGATGCTGGAAATCTGAAACAAAAACATAAATCATTGGGAGCACTCATTAGGTCAGGCCGCATCTATGGAGAAAGGAAAAATGAGTCAAAGTTTTGGGTCCACAACCTTTCATCAGAACCCATTAATTAATCCTTATCATTAATCCTGTAATGAAACCTATGCTTTGCGACATATCTGAGATCAGAAGCACAGATCAAGATATTCATTATAGCTGCAAGCCAACACAACCGGATTGAAGAACATTCTCTAGAATAACTAGAATACAGTAAAGGTCAGCACCTTGAAGACTAATCATAATAAAATGTTCACTTTGATGCCTTTGATTATAAAGCAGTGCAGCTATGCCTAAATGTGCTTCGGGACATTCTGTCCATGGTTTGGTATTGATTTCAGTAAAAGTGTTAAAAGTAGTTTCAAAGAAACTCGGTATGAATGAATGATAGTGTTTCAATTTTACAGAAGGCACAAATGTTCTTGGAATCCTAGTGTATAATTTCCTCACCCCTACCTCGGGCTTTCGATCCTGTGTAGCACTTTGAGATGTTGCCCCCGACATGAAGGATGCTGTGTAAATGTTAAATTGTTTCTGTTGTTTATGCAACATGTGGAGCCTTGTAACTCTGCGGTTTAGGGCACTCGCCGTATAAGTGTGAGACCTGAGTTTGATTCCAGGCAGAGTGAAAACGTGGTCAAGTTTCCTTACTCCACACACCTAATAATAATCCCTCAAAGAAAAACCAATAATAAATTGGTCATTTTGATCCAGGACAGTTTGTGGCACACTGCTGTGCGCAATTCACTGCCGTGTTTCGCCCACAAATATACAGTGAATTCACTTTACAGTATATTCTGTGAAGCATTTTGAGACGTCTAGAAGACGTGAAAAGTGCTTTATCAAATGCAAGGATTACAACAACAACAACAACAACAAAATTGCACTTATTATAGCGCCTTTCATGTCAGGAGGACGTCCCAAAGCGCTTACAGTTATTATGTGGATGGGCAGACCAATTGATGTGCTGATCACACTTGCAGTGCTCAAGCCAATGAAAGTTGCACCTTTGATTATTGTTGTAATAGAGTAAATTGCTTAATTTCCAATGTTTTGTGATATGGGACAAATATTTTTTTTAAATGCTGAAACTGTTGGACCAAAAAGCAATGATGAGGACAGTTTTATAACCAAGTTTTTATTACACTAATCCTGCAGTAGATTTTGAATATTATTATTTCTTCACTGCGAAATAAAATAAAAAATGAATTAAATGGACAAAATTGAAAGCAGATTCAAATAGAATTAAGCTCATTTATGGAATAAGCCGAATCTGCACATCAAAGCTTTTAACTTATAACTTACTCAGGAAAAAAGACAAAAGTATTATTTGCGGATTTCAAAAATCATATTAAAACCCTTCAATATGAAAACCCCTATAACTCCTTTGGCAAATGACAGGATATAAGAGGAACATTCTAAGTTGCTTATGGTGAGGAGAGTGAGAGACATTCAGGTCAGCCTGCAGCTTTACTGCTGGACCTGAGATAAACTTTATGTAACTGAAGTCATGTCAGCAGCTTGTGGTAGATTGAATCACCACAAGGCACTGACAAAACTACTGTTCACCTGTATGTGCAGTCTGCTTTTTCAGCTTTACAAGACAAGCTTTCTGATTAAATATGATTACAGGACTAATAATAGACCAGACACGGTGCGACATGTCACCCATGTAGCTCCCTGATTAATATTCCGTAACAAAGTTTTTAGCAACTGACTCCATGGTTTGCATACATATGTAACCCTTTCTTCGTTAGTATGAGACAATCAAAGTCACATTGGATGAGACACTCGTTTAATCTGCAATGGTTCATAACCTCAAATATACAACCCTTACGAAATATTTAAAGCTGAAAAGTCCAATAATTGCTGAATCAAATAATCTATTATTAGATACTATTTTGATTACTTCTAGAATAAACATGCTGGGCATTTTCCCAAATTTAGTCTAATCTTTTCTAAAAAAAACTTCTTGTTACAAATTTACCTTATTTCACCAAACACAGATCCAGCTTTCAGGGTAACAAAAACTGTTTTGCCATCTGGTCCTCCAATGACTTGGACTTCTCCTTCCTTGATAATGTACATCTCCCTGCCGATCTCCCCCTGCAACACAGAACATAACTTAAGGAATAACTCACTCACCAACTGCTATGCAGCCCTTCCTGTGTTCCAGTCTCTATGTTTAAGAAAAAACACTGGATTAATTCATGTCTGTAATTCCTGTGAGGGAGCAACAAGAAGCATTTCTTTATACAGAGTGCAGTTATAGCTAGGATGGGTTATCATGAAAGGGAGGGGTTCTCAGCCATTTTTATCTAGTGCCCGGTCTATAAAAAAAGCTGTCCAAATCAATCCCACTCCCCCACTCTCTCCCCACAGTCCTGCAAGCTTGTCCTCTCTGTGGAGCTTTGGCTAAGACCAACAAAGTCAACATGCCCCAGGATTTGACCCAACAAGCCTTTAGCAGATTGGGCCCACTGTGCTGGAATCACATCAATAGTTCAGAGAGCGTGCATGTATGAGAGACCTTGTCCAAAATGTTGCACTATGTATTTGATTGCTGGTTAGTAGGATTACGGCATTACACTGCTGCTTAGATGCATTGTGGCATTTGATTATCAGTTAGGAGAATCCTTCAAGTAAAATGCAATGAAATACTGTGTGCTGAAAGACACACTTTTGATCTGTGGATATATTACAAATTATTACGTTTCAATTGGAATTTGATTGCAAAATATTTGAAAATATTTTCAACATTTTCAGCAACCTTTTTTTCTAAACATTATTTACTGACACAGAGAGATTGTGATGCATTGTGATCCAACAGGGTACACCATGACACACAAAATAATAAAGTAATAATGAAAAAGGTCGTAACTGGGAGAATTTCATCCTGCTACATATATCCAGACATGAGCAGAATATCCAAGATAATGACTCAGAACAATGAGACTTAAAACACAGGCAAGACTCATATAATGCAGAATACATGCAATTGTAAGGAGCAGGACAGAAGAAAAGGCAAACAAGGATTGGCTTTAAAAAGGCTATGGAGGAATTGATGATTGTGGGACATAAGATATAATTCAACACAGCCACCACACTTTATACACAATAAATAGAAGGTGTATTTTGAAGAAATAATCATTCCCAACTGCATGTGAACTGTCACATCAACTTGACTCCATTGTTGAAGTATAATTTTATTTTATAATATAGGTAATGTCTGTGTTATCAATGAAACCACTCGACCTCCACTATAATGTAATCAAAATCTCTGGTTTCCACAATTTGACATGATTATCAAACTTCCTTGTAGTGGAAGTCTCACAGTCTTTGCAGGAATGTATTATTTGACTTCAGTGCTAATTCTGAGCATTCAGCATTAGTCTTGGGTGACGTGTCTGACAGCAAAGCTGAATTTAATTGGCTAGGTTTAGTTGTAATCAATTTACTTGGTGAAGAGGAGAAAAATGAAGATTACCTTTCTACATACGTAATCACCAGGCAAGTACACCACTGATTTCAGTCTGAGCAGCATATCACATATCATCTGTCTGTCACACTCCTGCAGAGACATGACAACCCAGTGTAAAAGTACCAGTTGAGGGAAAATGTTATGACTGCACATCTGATTAAGGTCAACATGATAAACTGTTACAGCAGGTATGAAGCTACGAAAGCTCAGAAAATGCAGTCAATGGCAACCTCTTCACATTTCTCACTTAGTGAGTTCTAAATATGATTAACATGACATGCCATAATGTAATAACATGGCTAAACAGGCTTGATGGACTTGCTGAAAACAAAAACAGAAATCGCTGGGAACACTCAGCAGGTCAGGCAGCATCGATGGCGAAAGGAAAGTGAGTCAAAGTCAGGTCCACGATCCTTTGTTAGAACTGGAGCATTTGGGGATGGAGAGGCTTTTAAGGACTACTGGTGAGTGGGGAGGCAGGGCAAGAAAGACAAAGGAAAACATTGGTAGAGGACAGGTTAAAGATGATGATGGGTTAAAGGGGGTGGTAATGATACAAAACAAAGTGGGCAGGGTGGCGTGGGGGGGATTGCAACAAAACTGAGAGAAGAGATGCTAATAATGCAAAACAAAGAGGAGGATTTGCCAAAGAACAGGCAAACCAAAGGGAGAAAATGTGTGTCTGGGACCAGGAGGATGTGGTAATGGTCACAAAAGAGGGGGAGGAGTCTGCTATGTTATGGTCTGAAATTGTTGAAATCTATATTGAGGCCGGAGGGTTGCAAGGTCCCTAGCAAATAGCTGAGGTGCTGCTCTCAAGCTTTTTTTGTTTTAGTCTTCCAGCATCTGCAGTATTTTCTATTTCAATGGACTTGCTTGTTTGCCTATAGGATGTAGCGTCACTGTAGTTTACAGTTAATCATGTGAAGTGATTTGGGAGATCAAATGCAATGATGTTATTTTATTTATTATTGTTAAGATGACTTGTTTGATGTTGCTATGTTGCCAAAGTCCCTGAGATGTCCCTTAGAACAGTGTGGTTGTTTTAGTGATTTCTCCCAGTGTTCTAGCACTATTTTCAGTGTTGCTGAGGTCCATATGCCTATTCATAGTTACTCAATTGATAGCTGTATAGTGTGTCTCAATGCAGTTTAATGTGTGTTATTTAACAGATTTCTCGAGAAGAAATGTGTAGTTATCAAACATCTAAAATAATGACAGCTTCAGCCAATATGCTCGGATTTGAGCTAAGAAGCAATACCTTGGGCAAAACTCATTCAAAATCAATAACACTGTATGCCATATGTAACACGTTAATCATGGAGATTCATTTCAGATTCTCTTCGCAAAACCATACAGCTTTCGATTACTGTATGAAAATAATTATTACAGATGTTATCCTGTCACTAATACTTTCTATCTATTGAGAATTTATGAACTGTGACAAATGCTACGGTCTAAGGCTGGAGGCTGCTCAGTTTTGCTATAATCACTTCCATGGGGGAAGTATTTTCCTTTTTACAAAGCACATTGCTTTAGAAAATTTTCTTCAGCATTTTCTAATAAAAATACACTGACTATAAATATAGATGTCGCATTTTAAATTTGGTCACTTTTTAAAAAAAATTGTGCTTATTGAGGTGGCAAATATGAATGCTTTGTAATGGATCAATGTAATTTTACCATTATTTACAACTTGAACTCTATTCTAAAAAGGGTTCTAAATCTAGTCCCATAGAGCATTTCCACTCCTCACCCCGACACGCACCAATGTATATATTTTATTTGCCACACTATCATCTTCATATTCTTTATTACCAATTTAATGTCAATGTGTGCTGAATTACCCACAAAATCAAGAGATTTAGCATTGCTTACTCAGGTTAAAGGCATATGGAAGAATTTGTGCCTGAATCTTTATACTGTTTACCATGTTACCTGTTATTTTCTACCATTTGAATGAATATAAAGAAATTAGAGGTTATAATGGAAGATATTCCAAAATTATTAATAATAATAATCCTTGCATTTGATACAGCGTTTTTCACGTTATGGATTGAAATGACCAATTAAAAAACAATTTTTTATGGATAATTAGTAGGCGTGTGGAGTAAAGAAACTTGCCCAAGTTTTCACCCTGCCTGGAATTGAACCTAGGTCTTTCCACTCTAAGGCGAATGCTCTAACCACTGAGCTACAAGACCCTACAACATGATCTCAATTATTCTGCTTAATTTGGGGCACTCTTCCTTAGGAAATAACTTCCAGAATTAAGTCCATTGGTAACATGTTGTGTCTTCTGCGGAGGTTAATATCTTCAAGTGTTTTACGGAGATAGAATGGAAACTCAAGCAAGGTAGATAGGAAAGCGTTGACTAATGTTTTTAGTATACTCTGGAGTCCACGGAGAGTCAAGCTACACAGATTAATCAGGAGAGAATAAGAGAAATTCTATCCAGTCTGTGCCTGTCAGATCATTTTGTCTACATAGATTCACATAGCTTTACTCAGCCAGTATAGCATAGTAACAAGCCTTGTAACCCAGTAATCTGTATCTATGTTTATATTCCACAAGAACCCCCATCCACTCCTTACTCCCTCCATACAATTTTATTCCCTAAAACTCTTAGAATGCAAGATTGTGTAGAATTATAAACAATTCTTAAATGCAGTCCAGTAACCGTCGCCTCCGTCCACCTTCCCACGCCTCAACCAGCCTCTCCTCCAATTCCAACTGCTAGGAGATGCTGGATCCTCTCAAATCTAAAATCGAGTGGATTGATTCAGTCATCTTTACCCCATTTACCATTACCTCCCCATTACCTCTTCCTCAGAATTCTCTAACGACATTTTAAACATCTGTAATCAGGGCTCTCTCTGACTCCTTGTCATCCATGATCTCTCTGCTGCCTTCGACACTGTTGACCACTTCATCCTCCTAGATCGCCTCTCCTCTCTGCTCAATCCTCATGGACCTGCCCTCGCCTGGTTCGATTCTTACCTTTCTCACCATCTCCACTTTGTCGCCACCAATGGCTTCTCCTCCAGCTCCCGCACTGTGATCTGCAGCATCCCTCAGAGCTCTGTCCTTGGCCCCCTACTTTTCAATATCTACATGCTCCTCCTAGGTGACATCATCCACAGACATGGGGTCAACTTCCACATGTATGCAGATGACACCCAATTCTATCTTTCTGCCTCTACCCTCAAATCCAGGACCACTGCTGTCTTGATAGACTACCTATCAGACATCAAGTCCTGGATGAGAGCTAAATTTCTCCAGTTGAATGTCAACAAGACCGAGGCGTCCTGATCGGCTCGCACCAGCGCCTTCGCACCTTCACCACCTTTGTTTAATCCTCAACTGTCTTTCCTCCCCCACATCTAAGCCATGACCCACTCTGCCTTCCTTCACCTCTGCAACATTGTCTGACTCTGCCACTACCTCACCCCTCAGGCCGCTGAAATACCATTCATGCCTTCATCACATCCAAGCTCGACTACGCCAATGCCCTGCTAGTCGGCCTTCCCAACTCCTCCCTCTACAGGTTGCAGATCATGCAGAACTCTGCGCCCTGTGTCCTGTAAATATTCAGGGATTTTCGACAATGTGCAAAACAAGGTGGTGGGGGTGGGGGGTGGGGAAGTAGATCTGCCACTAAAGATGGGCTAAAAAAAATAGAGAGGAAGGATTTTAAATCAGAAAATCAGGATGTAGAATCCGTATAGGTAGAAGTACGAAATAACAAGGGGCAGGAAACACTAGTGGGAGTAGTTTATAGACCCCTGAAAAGCAGTCACAGTATTGTGAAGCGTATCAATCAATAAATTAAAGGAGTATGTAGCAAAGCTAATACACTAGTAGTGGGTGATTTCAATTCTTCATACAGATTGGGAAAACTAAATTGTCATAAGTAGGTTAAAGAAGGGATTCATAGAATGCATTAGAGATAGTTTTTTAGATCAGTATGTTGAGGAACCAACCAGGGGACAGGCTATCCTAGACCTTGTCTTGTGTAACGAAACAGGGCTAATCAGCAATATGAATGTTAAGGCTCCTTTAGGGCAGAGTGACCATAAGATGATGGAATTTAGCATTAAGTTTGAGTTGTAG
The DNA here is from genome assembly GCA_035084275.1 of Hydrolagus colliei. NCBI lineage: Eukaryota > Metazoa > Chordata > Chondrichthyes > Chimaeriformes > Chimaeridae > Hydrolagus > Hydrolagus colliei. The sequence continues at coordinate 102,385,189 of CM068743.1, forward strand.
TGAAGTCTGAAGCAAGGGTCTTAAATTTAAATAAAACCGACTTTGCAGGTATGAGGGAGGATTTAGCTAAAATAGACTGGGGAATTAGATTAAAGGATATGACAGTAGACCAGCAATGGCAAACGTTTAAAGATATAGTACATAGTTCCCAGTCATCACATATTTCCTTGAGGAATAAAAGTATCATGAGGAAAGTGGTTGAACCATAGCTAACTACAGCAGATAGGGAAAGTAAAAAATTAAAAGAAGAAGCCTATAATACTTCCAAAAAGAGCAGTAAACCTAAGAATTGGGAGGGCTTCAGAGACCAACAAAGATAAACTAAGAAAGTGATTAAGAGGGAGAAAATGGATTATGAGGGCAAACTAGCTAGGAACATAAAGAAAGGATGCAGGAGTTTTTTTTACAAATATATAAATAGTAACAGATTAGCAAAGTGAATGTGGGTCCATTACAACAACAACAACAACAACAACAAATTGCACTTATAGAGCGCCCTTCACTACAGGAGGATGTCCCAAGGCGCTGCACAGGAGGTGTGTGACCTGAGCTGGGAGGGGAGTGTTCGGGAGGGGGTAAAAAACGTAGGGGAGGTCAAAGAATTAGGGGGGGGAACAGAAGGCACGGTCGAAAAGGAAAGTCTTCAAACCAGACCTGAAAGACGAAAGGGAGGAAACAAGGTGGAGGGATTGGGGGATGGAGTTCCAAAAGGTGGGAGCGGAAAAACTGAAGGCCCGGCCTCCGATGGTGGGGCGGTTCGGGTGGGGGGCTTGGAGCAGGCCAAGTCCTGCTGAACGGAGGGTCCGGGTCGGCTTGTAGGGGGAGAGTAGGTTGGAAAGATAGGGCGGGGCAAGGCCGTGTAAGGCCTTGAAGGTGAGGACGAGGATCTTGAACTCGATCCTCTGCGGGATGGGGAGCCAATGGAGACGGGCGAGGGTGGGGGTTATATGGTCGTGGAGGTGGGTGCGGGATAATACACGGGCTGCAGAGTTTTGAATGATCTGCAGCCTGTGAATGGAGGAGCTGGGGAGGCCGACAAGGAGAGAGTTCCCATAGTCCAGCCGTGAGGTGATGTACGCATGCACGAGTGTTTCGGCAGCATGGGGAGTGAGATAGTTGTGGAGCCTGGCAATGTTGCGCTGGTGGAGATAGGCAGTGCCGGTCAAGGCAGAGATAGGAGAAATTATAATGGTGGATAAAGATATGGCTGAGTCATTAAATAAATACTTTGCTACTGTCTTCACATTAAAAGATGCTGAAACCTTACTAAAAATAGATGTGAACCAAGAAGCTATTGTTATGAGCAACTTAGGGAAATTAATATCAGAAAATAATTAATACTAGAAAAACTGTTAGGATTGAAAAATGACAAATCCTCTGGACCTGATGGTTTGCTTCCTAGGGTTTTAAAAGAGGTGGCTGATGAGATAGCGGAGGCCTTGTGTTTAATCTTCCCAAATTTTCTGGATTCTGGAACGGTTTCCATTGATTGGAAGATCACAAAAGTCACACCACTATTTAAGTAGGGTGGGAGAGAAAAGATGGGGGAACTATAGACCAGTTAGTCTGACATCGGTGGTAGGGAAAATTCTAGAAACCTTAATTAGGTACGTCATAGTAGGCTACTTAGAAGACCATAACATGATGAGGCAGAGTCAATATGGCTTCATAAAGGGGAAGTCATGCTTAACAAATCTTTTAGAGTTTTTGAGGATGTAACTAACAGGTTAGATAGGGGGGAACTAGTAGATGTAATGTATTTAGATTTTCAGAAGGCATTCGACAAGGTGCCACATAAAAGGCTGCTATACAAGATTAGAGCCCATGGAATTGAAGGCAATATATTAGCATGGATCAAAGAGTGGCTAACAACAACATGGCACTTATCACGTCGGGAGGACATCCCAAAGCGCTGAGCAGTCAGGTTGGGACCTGAGCGGGGGGTGGGGGGGGGGCAAGGTCGGAAAGGGGAAAGAGTTAGTGGGGGAGCTAAAGGCACGGTTGAAGAGGAAGGTCTTGAGACCGGCCTTGAAGGAGCAAAACGGGAAGAAAACAGAGATTAGGGATAAATGGATCCTTCTCAGATTGGCAGGATGTGACTAGTGGAGTGCCACAGGATTAATGCTTGGGCCTCAACTATTTACAATCTATATCATGATCTAGATGAGGACAAAGAACTTAAAATATCTAAATTTGCAGATGATACAAAGCTATGTGGGAGAGAAAACTCTGAGGATGACACAAAAAGAATGGAATATAGATATAGGCAAGAGGGTGCCAGATGGAATATAATGCGAGGAAGTGTGAAATTATTCACCTAGGTAGTAAAAACAGAAAAACAGATTATTTTCTAGAAGGGGAGAGACAAGATAGTGTGAGTGTTCAGAGGGATTAGGTGTCCTTGTGCACCAGTCCCCAAAAGTTAGCAAAATATAGCAGCCAATTGGGCCATGTCCCACAAATAGTCATGGGTCGAGTGATCAATTCATTCAATCAATGAATGTTGGTGGGATTTTTCTGAGAGATTATTACTTGTAGAAAGTGATCTGCCATTCGACTTGTAACTGGGTTTCTACTTGCTGCTTGGTAAACCGAGACATGTAGAATAAGAAACTTGCCTAAGGTTTTGACCCACCCCGGAATTGAACCTGGAGCCTCTTGCTTGTGAGGCGAGCGTGCTAAGCATACTAAGCTACAGACTCCATCTGGTTCATGGCAGCCTTTTCAATAAAGAAAAATATATGAATCACATTCCAGCTAGCCTTTCAGCTCAACATTCTTCTAGTATGCTTTTTACGTGCAATGTGATGGACTTATTCCATCACCTTAAGAATGGGACCAAATTGTACCCACCTTAAACAGGTCAATTTTGCTGACTGTAACAAAGCTTACGTCCACAGCAATGGCCAATCGCATCTCACTTGGTAACTGTTCCAACAATTCAGATTCGTCTGAAATAAAGAATGTTTTTTTTCAAGGAAAGTCCCATAGACTGGAAATGAGTCTATTTCTAACGATGAGTCTAACAGTGGCGCAGGCCGAGCCTCGGGGAGGGGGAAGGTAAGCGTGGCCGAAATAGAGAGATAGAGAGAAGGGGGGATAGAAAGATAGAGAGGAGGGCAGGATAGAGAGGAAGGGGAGGGGAGGGGGGGAATAGAGAGGGAGGGGTGGGGGGGATAGAGAGAAAGAGAGGAGGGGGGGGGGGTAGAAAAAAAGAGGGGGGTAGGGAGAAAGGGGTGGGTGTGAGTAGAGAGAAAGAGAGGAGGAGGAAGAAGAAAGAAGCGCGTCTCGTGTCTGGAAATGCCTGGGCCCAGGTTACGATATTTCAGTGTGGTGACTGTGCAGACCTGGCCTGGAGCAAGTAGGATTGGCGTTTTTATTCCTGCAATTTTTGTTGCGTTCCAGATTACGGAACTCCGGACGCTCAACCTATCCACTGAAAATATTAGCGCTAGGAACCGCTGGGAACTAAACTGATTTTAGTAGGGAGGCTCGGATCGGGGCAGCATTTTAGCTGACGCCAAATACAGTACTACAGTTAAACTCTCGCTTAACAAAGGGTTTTAAAGTCCCTAACGCCTTCGTTAAGCGGGGTCTACCTGTATCACATGCTTAGTTATTTAGTTATTACTTACCCAGGATACCTTGTGATTTCCATGTGTATTCATACCATGTCCGCACACGATTGTGCACGATTTTGGGAATTGAGTTGACATTCATGTAATGCACTGTGTTATCCATAGAGCTGCGGAAATAATTGTGTTCAGCAGTAGCTGCCCCAATCACATCCCGCATCTTCAAGTGAGGGAAACAGAAATCTATCAACCACTTCAAAACAAAATCAACAGTGAGGTCACAACATTAATACCTGTAATATAACTAACCACGTGGCACTTATGGTGTTAAAACATCTCACACATTGAACATACTGCACAATGAAGGTTGCAATGATCATTCGGAAAATCTGAAGAAAATGCAGCTAAAAGGTGGTTTGTGTTTGAAATTTGTCGTCTTGCTCTTTCAGACAGTCATAACTGAATAGCTTGGATGCTGGTTGGAAAAACTTTCTATAAAAGATAGTCTGATATTATTTATTCTACCACATTAATATGGCAGCATCAATATGTTTCACTAACAACCTGAGTTAAAATTTTCACTTTTTTATTAAAAACAGTGCTGTCATTTAATTTAAGAGAGGTTGGAGATATCTAGGGAACAGGAATAGGTTTAAGTTTTTTTGAGGAATAAATTTTTCTGAGTAGGGGTCGATGGCAGTATCACTGTAATTTATTTCAAGGAGAAAGTCTAGGCATTATGGAGTCCTGTAGCTCAGTGGTTCGAGCACTGGCTGCACAAGTGAGAGGCCTGGGTTTGATTGTTTTTGGAGATGTCTGGAAGATGTAAAAAGTGCTACATTGAATGACAGGATTATTATTATTTGCTGAATTTCATAAATCTGAATGGAATACTGAAGATTTACCCAAACAAACACTTAATTTAAGTAGGGTCCATCGATATGGAAATTTTCCGACTTAGATATATCGATGGGCTCATATAGAGATATACAGAAATATCGATATTTTCGGGCTTTTCGTACTCCGAATGCGCAGCGCGCGCATTCGGAGTGCGTGCTCATTCGGGGTGCGCGTGCGTTCTGGGTGCACGCGTATTCCGGGTGCGCGCGCATTCCGGGCCTATCTCCTCTGGAGGTAAATATCTTTCTCTCTCTGTGTCTCTCACTCTCTCCATCTCTGTGTTTTTCTGTCTGTGTCTCTGTGTCTCTCTCACATCCCCCCCATCTCTATCTATCTGTATGTTACCACATCCACCCCGTCTCTCCCCCCACCCCCCCTGCCGTCTCTCTCCCCCGCACCCCCCCCAGTCATCTCTCTCCCCCACCCCTCCCCGCTGTCCCTCTCCCCCCCAACCCCCCCAGCCGTCTCTCTCTCCCTCCACCCCCACCGCCGTCTCTCTCCCCCCCCCACCCCCCAGCCATCTCTCTCCCCCCCCACCCACCCCAGCCGTCTCTCTCACCCCCCCCCAGCCGTCTCTCTCCCCCTCACCCCCCCCCCCCCACCAGCCGTCTCTCTCCCCCTCCCCACCCCCCAGCCTTCTCTCCCCCCCCACCCTTTGCATACCTGTATATTGTATTCGAGGACTATGAATACAATATGGCGGCTTTGCACCTCGGTCTGTGCATTGTGTATAGAGATGAGCATTCTGGGTCTTGAAGTTCAGTGTGCGCGCATTCCGATTTTTTACCTCGATATATCGACTTTTCAATATATCGATATTTTTGAAATGCCTATATCAGCATATCGATATGAAAATTATATCGGGTTTTAGCAATATATCAATATATCGCCGGACCCTAAATTTGAGTCAAATTCCCATTGAAGGCAAAACTTGAAAAGTTAGGTTTTCAAGTATTGTGTAATAGGTATCAGAGAAAGCCTTGCTATGAGATATTTTATTCAATGCCAGGAATTAATTAATTCGCCCAGCCTTAGGTTTGGCACACAAGCTGTGAACTATTCTTAGACTGATAGAATGAATGTACCGCAAGGAGCAGTGATTCATTCTAAGACATTATGTCCATTTACCTGACCAATTAAGCTGGAGAACACAAAGACACCTGAGAAATAATTGCACCCCTGAAAAATTATTTCAAACACAGTGACTGGTTCAGGAAGACCACCAATAGTAATCAAAGTTCGGATTGCCCAATAGTAACACCTCAGGTACCTGGAGAACACAAACATTTTCATCAAGTTGAAAGGAAACTATTGTTTAAATTAGTAAAATAAGCTTTGGGTTGTTTATTCCACATCCCGCACTGACCTTAGACACAGACCAGTGCTTCCTTGCTTGCTTGAGACACATTTTTACAAAGTATTGCCTTGTTTATCATGTCCAGCAATAAAGTATTGTGGTGGTGGAATACTGATTCATACTCTTTGCATCTAATCTTATTTAACAAGGGAATAGGAGAGTTCTGTGTACGTACAGCTAACGGGTAATGGACTGTTAAATCCATCAAGGTTCCAATGGAACATCTGAGAACTTTTAAGGGACCATTTGGGAGTAGTGCTGGAATCAATTCAGATACTCCTGTGTTTATACTACATTTGAGTGAACCAATGATATCACCAGCAGAAGGTGGGTCTGTAACCCATTGCACATAGTGCAGCAGTAGCACAGGAGAGTTCACAGTAGATTTGGGGAATAATTGGTTTGTTTTGCTTATTGTACAGTTGGAGATGTTCGTGTTGGATGTCAGACAGGCCAGTGTAAAAATAATGCGGTGGAAATCGAAACTAAAAAAAACATACAGAAAAGACTGCTTCGATTAAATTAATTAAACATTTTCAAGAAAAAAAGCATATTGTCTTAATAACTTAAAAGCTCTTTTGAAAAAAAAGTTAAATATACCTGACCAAGAATGGCTGCAAGAATAAGAGCTCCAAAAAAATAGTTGCACATCTGAAATATTTGTTCATACTCATTGGTGGGGAATGGAAGCTCAGCAATCATCAGGAGGGATTTCTCCGCATAGAGGAAACAGCTGAGATAGCTAAACAAATATTTATCAGCAAGCAAGAAGAAAAAAGATACATGTAAAAAATAAATATTCATGTCAAATAGTAAGTACAGTATATACAAAATCAGAATATTAAAACCAATCCACGCTCATGTTACCTGAAGAGAGTCTGAAACAGAAACTATGTAGCTTCTATAGCAGTGAATGATATCAAGGTCACAGTGGAGCCCCAATACCTGCTCCCGGGAAAGCTCTCAGGATTGCAGAGATTTCTAACTAGCTTCTCATCAAAGATGAACAATCTTACTCTTTCTCAATAAAACGTTTGCAAGGTTGACTCCTCTGAAGCTAACCCAGCATCTAATGTAAAAACTGGACCATACAGGTCTGGATGGTCCCATGTTAGTTTCTTTCTCAGGGCTGAGTTAGTTGATTTCAATCAGGGCAGCAGTATGAGGTTACTTGGGTCCCTAAGAAGGGAACAAGGGATACTGCCAGCAGATACTTATAGAACCAAATAATTGCATGGATCAATGCCTCAAGAAACCAAAAGAGCAAACTGGAAGACAGATGAAATGAAGACATTCCAGTGCAGATTGTCTGGTTCTGATATGTTGATAACTACACTAGAAGTAGAATTTACAAACTTAAGATGCAAATGTGTGAATGCAATAAATGACTTTACTGTTAAACACAATCAAGCTTCTTTCACTTGTTTGACAACTGTAACATTCCAATAGGAAATTGGGATAGATCTACCTGTTTCCTTTACCATTGTAGACCCATTTAGTGCTGCCAATGCCTTCATATGTTGAAGCCCAAAAATATAAACTTGCATTTATGTGCAGAACATAGAGCAGATATCCTGTTGTTCGTATAATCCTGTAAAACAGAATGGAGGATTTGAGCATCAAGCATTAGTGACAGAAGACTTCCTCTGCAGTCATTTTAAAATACTGTAGTTGTCTAAGGTCAGGTTATGGCTGAATGTTATTTTTTTTCAATATACTGTACTTAATTCAAATCATAAGCATTATACAGTAAAGTTAAAATAGTTAAATGCCACTTAGACCACTTTCTTTGTTAAAATTATTAGCCTTTGATGGGCCTTTGATCTGTGTACAGAATCTGAAATCAGAAGCAGTATTACACTGAATATATTGTTTCAAGCCTAGGTTCCGTGCGCAACCTAGGTGTCAGGTTCGACCCCCAACCGTCCTTCCTCCCCCACATCCAGTCCCTCACTAGCACCGCCATCTTCCACGTCCATCGAATCACCCGTCTCCGGCAATATCTCGCCCCAAAGCCGCTGAAACCCTGGTTGATGCCTTTGTCACCTCTTGGCTGGACTACTTAAATGCCCTCCTCGCCAGTCTACCCTCCACCACAATCCATAAAATCCAACTCATTCAAAACTCTGCCGCCCACATTCTCACCTGCACCAAACTTCTCTTCCCCAGTACCCCAGTCCTTGCCAGACTTCACTGGCTCCTTAGCCCACAGAGGATCGAATTCAAGATCCTCACCCTTATCTTTAAATCCCTCCACTCCTCTGCACCCCCCTACCTCTCCGACCTCCTCTCTCCTAAAACCAACACCCGTTGCCTTCGCTCACCGGGTCTGGCCTCCTCTTTGTCCCCCAAATCCTCCGCCCCACCCTCGGCAGCCGTGCTTTCAGCCGCTAAGCCCCGAAGCTCTGGAACTCCTTTCCTCACTCCCTTCAACTTGCCCCCTCTCTTCCCAGTTTCAGGTCCCAGCTACAGACCTTTCTCTTCACCCACATCTTGGTCACCTTTCTACCCCTGTCCCTGGCTCAGTCCTGGGATCTGTTGCTGAGAAGCGCTCTGAGACGCCGTCCATCGTGGAGGGCGCCATATAAATTGAAGTTGTTGTTGTTGTGTGACTGCTTACCTGTATATGTAAGCTTTTTTCATGAGCGACTCCATTCGATCACTGAATTCAAAGAATGAAGAATACTAGAGAAAAGTAAAAATCCAAGAAGGTTGAGACATATTCACTAGGTGATCACTCGGGGCCTCAGTGTCTCGGATGTCACCATCTATGATCATCATTTCATCTCCTTCAACTCCTCTATCCCTCTTCCCATTGCCTCCAAACCTACTACTGTCTTCTACCACCCATGGAAGTTTAACTCCCCACAATCCCTCTCCCTTCTGCCACTTCATTTTTAGCCAATTTTTAATGTAAAGTTTTAAAAATATATAATTTATTGCTAGTCATTGAAGTCACTTCCATTTTTGTTAAATATTTGTTTTCTAGACTTGATCCAATTCCACTGACCCAGAATTAATTTCACCAATCCATAGTGAAACTGAGCAACACTAACCACAGTAAAACACAGTATCGTGATGCACCTCTTGACATATGCTTTACAGAATTACTTCACTCAAAGGTTGCTTCAAATGTGGTCTGGTAAATGTACTGGAATAGTAGTTCAATTGAATTCTCATTAAGTGGGGCGCTAGCTTGCCAAGAATTGCTATAGTTGGAACAGAATTTTGTCTGGATCAGGATTTTTACAAGCCTACTTAATTATGCATTCAGCAATTCACGTTGAACAATAGCCTGGGGAAAATGCCAAAACAAAGGAGCATTACATTACATCAGGAATTTCATACAATGGAATGAACAGGAAACCATTTGATATGTACAGTAATTCATTATTTGGATCAGAATTGAGTTTGGATCATGAATGTACTCATTTGGAGTTGCACGATCACAAGCAAGGTTTGGATAAAGAAGGCCCTTCGGCCATTCTGATCTAATCCTTCCCACTCTATTGTCCTCTCATCATGGCATAAATCTGTTTCCTAAATAGCTTTCTGGACTCAAATACCCTTACTGGTAATCCTTTTCAGCAATTGATTAACTTCCAAACTAAATAAATCCTTCATGGTTTTTGTCCTGAGAATACCTTTTGGAACTCTATTTCCACTTGTTCTGTTGCCTTGATGTATCTCAAAGCATTTAAATTGCTGAAGTAAATCCCCAAATTAGACTCTCCTATGGAGTAAAAACACAGTATTTGCTTTGATAATTATAATTGGTGATATCTAACGTTGGTGATAAATATACAGTGCTGGCATTGCCCTAGTTAATGACTACAGTAAGTGAACTTCCCATCTCTGCAATTTTATTCAGATGATTGTACTCAAACCAATTATTGCAGTCATTGAGTGAGGCATATGCATTTGAATAAACTTAGGGGCGGTGTTCACCCATAACAGTCATTAACTAAAATATTGACAGCAGCGTAAAATATCATTTGTTTTAATCATTGATGCCTTCATTTTTAAGCGCTCCCTGAGTGAAGCACTATCTAACTGCAAGCTGTTGTTGTTAGCACAACATATATGTATTTTTCACCCATGATGATTATCATATTGCATGCCACATTTATTATCACTATTCTTGACAAAATACCAGAGTACAAGATAAATCAGCCGATCAGATTTTGCTCATTTGTTTTTTATGTTTTTTTAAATTAATTTTCTAAAAAGTGCTTCTGCAAACACAAAAAGCAAAAATAGCAACATATCATATTTATATATAGTGCTCCTTACGTGGAGTAATGTCTCAGAGCTTCACAGAGAAATAATTTCAGGCACCCAGCAAGGAAGGTGGAGGAGGAGGGTGATCAACAACAACAAAATTAAATTTATAGAGCGCCTTTCATATTGGGAGGACGTCCCAAGGTGCTGAACAATTTGGTCGGGAGGGGGGGTCTGAGTACAACAACAACAACAACAATTTGATTTATGTAGTGCCCTCCACTCCGGGCGGTGTCTCAGAGCACTTCACAATAGTGGATCCAGGGACTGAGCCAGGGGCAGAGGTAGAAAGGTGACCAAAGGCGCGGTCAAAGACAAAGGTCTTCAGCTGGGACCTGAAACTGGGAAAAGAGGGAGCGAGGCGAAGGGAGTGAGGAAAGGAGTTCCAGAGCCTCAGGGCATAGTGGCTGAAGGCACGACTGCTGAGGGTGGAGCAGAGGATTTGGGGGACGTGGGAAGCCAGACCCGGTGGAGCGAAGGCAATGGGTCCTGGTTTGAAGAGAGAAGAGGTCAGAGAGGTAGGGGGTGTGCAGAGGAGTGGAGGGATTTGAAGACAAGGGTGAGGATCCTGAAATCGATCCTCTTGGGGACAGGGAGCCAGTGCAGTCTGGCAAGGACTGGGGTAATGGGGGAGCGAAGTTTGGTGCGGGTGAGGACACGGGTGGCAGAGTTCTGAGTCAGCTGGAATCTATGGATTGTGAAGGAGGAGAGACCCGCAAGGAGGGCATTCGAATAGTCTAGCCGAGAGGTGAGAAAGGCGTGGACCAGGGTTTCAGTGGCTTTTGGGGTGAGGTATTTCCGGAGATGAGCAATCATTGGAGATGGAAGAAAGTGATGCTGGTGAGGGACCGTATGTGAGGGAAGAAGGACAGTTGGGAGTCGAACCTGATGCCTAGGTTGCGCACAGGTTCAGAGAATTTTAGAGGCAGACCGGGAAGGTGGAGGAGGTGAGAGCTATGCGAATGGAGACGTTGACGAGAGTCAAAAAGTATGGCGTCCGTCTTGTCAATATTCAACCGCAAGAAATTTCATCCAGCTCCTGAAGTCTGACAGGCAGGCTGACAGAACATCAGGGGACTGGGGGTCGCAAAGTGAAGTGGAGAAATAGAGTTGGGTGTCATCCGCATACATGTGGAATTGTACCCCATTTCTGCGGATGACATCCCCAAGCGGGAGCATGTAGATGAGGAAGAGGAGGTGGCCAAGATGGATCCTTGGGGTTCCCCACAGGTAATCGGGTGAGAGCGGGAGGAAAACCCATTTGTGGTGATGTACTGCTGGCGGTTTGTGAGGTAGGACTCAAACCAGGCGAGTGCGGTCCCTCTGAGGTGGATGATGGAGGACAGGTGGTGGAGGAGAATGGTGTGGTCAACTGTGTCGAACTCAGCGGACAGGTCCAGGAGGATAAGGAGGCAGAGGGAGCCCTGGTCACAGATAAAGAGGACGTTGTTTGTAACTTTCACAAGCGAATCTCTGTACTGTGGGCAGGGCAGAAACTGGACTGGAGGGGTTTGAAGAGGGAGTAGGAGGAGAAGTGGGCGTGGAGTTGGTTTGCAACAATGCGTTCAAAAGCTTTTGAAAGGAAGGGCAGGTTAGAGATAGGGCGGTAGTGGCTAGGGTTTGAGGGATCTAGGGAAGGTTTTGCAAGGAGTGGGGTGATGGCAGCAGTTTTGAGGTGGGCAGGCACTGATCCTGTGGAGAGGGACTGGTTGATGATGTCAGCCAGCAGTGGGCAGAGGAGGGGGAGCTGGGTGAGCAGTAGGTTGGTGGGGATGGGATCGAGGCAGCAGGTTATTGGCCTCATAGAGGTGAGAGTGCGTGAGAGGGAGGAAGGAGAGATGGGGGAGAAGGAGTTTAGGAAGGGGGGTCAAGGTAGGAGCTGATGACGGGGAGGGTGAGGGGAATTGAATGGGGGTGGTGGTGGTGGGCGACGAAAGGCAGGAGGATGATGCTGCCTGGCAGATGTTTTTGATCTTGGAGGAGTCCATGACCTCCTCGCATTTCACATTTGAAGTGAAGATTGAGGATGCCTGAGGGGGTGCACGGAGGAGGTGGTGGGTGGTGGAAAAGAGGACTCTGGGGTTGTTATTAGCCTCCAAAATTATATTGGAATAGTAAGCCATTTTCACACAAGACAAGGAATGGCAGTAGCTGTGGAGATGCTTGAGCCACAGTTGGTGGTGAACCGTGAGACCGATTTTCTGCCACTTGCGCTCGAGCAGCCGAGTTTGGGATTGAAGGGGGAAGGGGAAGGAGAGTAGGAAGGGTTAAGAGTTGGAGCAATGGACAGGCTTGAATAACAATTTTCCAACCATGATCTTTCTCATTCAGTATTTTGTTGTTATGCATTGAACAATCTATGTCAAATTGAGAAGTAAGATTAATTTCTCCAATTTGACCTTCTCCATGACAGATTTCAGAAAGTCTAAACCAGTAATGTCCAGAAAATTATTATTCCTTGCCTTGCTCATTACATCATTGATTGATCCAAAGCTGTTTTATTTTAGTGATTCAAAGATTTACGAAGAATGTACAGCACAGAAAACAGGCTGCTCAGTTCAACCAGTCCTGGCCGGTGTTTATACTCCATACGACTCTTCATTCACTCTTTTCTCCTCCCATAAACTTCTGTTCACCTCTCCCTCATGTGAAATGAAATTTGGAATACTCTAAAATGTTACATAGAATAAACCTTGACCCAGGTGGAGCTTCCCTCCATAAAGTCTATTCAGCATAGTCTCATTGCAGTATGGTCTCTGTTTCTAGTTTGCCTAAATTTAGGTGTCTTCTTTTGTCTAAATCACAAAACCTGAGCTGATGTGTAAACGGCGGGAAAGCAATTGATGAGATGGATGTTGGTAGACTGCTTCCAGTTGTTGGCGATGCCAAAACAAAAAAGCATCAATTTAAAGCCCATTTATCCGTGACCCGATCAACCGGATTGCGCGACCCCCCACCCCCTCCCCCACCCCGGGGCAATTCCCCATTCCAGCAATTGTGAGTATGCTCACTTTGCGCATGCGCACGCATGCACACTTATTAAATTTACGAACTCTGAGTTTTTCCAATCGGTATTTTTTTACCAATCACTTTAACGAGTGTGCTGGAATCTTTATTGGTAAGTATCCATACAATATTCTGTTACTATTTAGTATATTATTAATATGGTATGTTTTAAAATAAGTAAACTTTTTGTGTTGGGTTTTTGGCCACCTGCCGCCCGATTATCCGGCACAGTCAATTAGTCAACCCCCCGGAGGGTGCCGGATAAACAGGCTTTTACTGCATAAAGAAAATCATGGTAATGTTTCACCAATATCCATGCAGTGAATGATTAATATTATTTTGGAGATTTTTGGCCAGTACACCATGAGAAACTTCTTTTCAAGAATACCTTGGATTAATGACACATTTGAAGGATGTATTTGGAAAATGCAGTGCTCCCCCAGCACTGCATGGAGTTTCAACCTAGATGATGAGGTGAAAATTGCAATGGGAGGCATTAACACAACTACTCTCCAAAGTTCAACACCAACGTCAAATAATAATTGAAATGTGTTTACCTTAAGCAAGCGATTCATTCGAAACAGTGGGTTGCAGTCAAGCACCAGATATAGTAAATCAAATGGGATCACTGATGCCAAATCATACTGTGGAAACAAAGTTTAAATGAAAAAAAACTGTATATCTGATTTGTACAATAAATAATTTGTCAGTTGATAGGTTACGTCCAAGCAACAGTTTTTAATCAAGATAAAGTGCAGACCTGTTCTAAAATAATTCACTGTAGCACATATTTGCTCATAATGTGGTTGGACTGCGAACCTCATTCACTTTTGTCTGCACATTGCTGGGCCCACATTTTGTGCTTAAATGGGCACATTTCGGGTCATTAACTTATGATCATTAGACCTAATGATCTGAGAGTCAGCCATTTCCCATTCTAAAAGCAGTTTGACTTCCAATAGTTGCTTGCCAATGTCCTGTTTTATGCATATGCAGCAAACAAGACATGAAATTGACAGTGACCTGAAGACCCAGAAATCTGACATTTTGTCTTGTAGCATTGGGAACTGGCTGAGACAGAGACTGAGTCTGATGGCTGTGTGTACCCATTACCAAACCAGCTACATTTTGCGGATCCTTAACACCGTGTTGTAACAGGGCTCCACTCTTTTGAATAATACTTACGTTGAATTTCCATGTTTGTTGATAATTCTTCCTCATTTGTTTTCGATTTGTCTAAGAGGTAAGAAAATAGAAAAAAAAAAGAATAATTCTCGTCAATTAATGATCTAAAAAAATTGGTTATTGATTGTATTTCCACTTGTGAAGAATAGCAGTGCAAGAGAATGTAATCTTTTTCTGCTTTGCTAGGTGATGAGAAAATAAATTTAGTACAGTTAGAATAGAGAAATAATTGGGATGGATTTTTCTGGATCCAAACAAAGCATTACAATGCTGAAACTCTATTGAATGTAAGGGAATCACAATCCTTGCATTTTGAAGGGAGTTTCTCCATGTATCTGTGCCAACAATCACTCGGATAGAATTTATCATTCATCTCATACTTGTTTGTGAGATATTGCTGCGCACAAATTGGCTGCTGCATTTGTTTTACAGACACTTTACACTTTCCAGTCATTCCTTTGAAGCTTTTTGAGACATATGATGGCTTACGAAGGGGCAATATCAAAGCAAGGATTATTATATTATTATTGATGTGGCATCTTAACATGTTAAAACGTTTAAAAATCACAAGAGATTCAGAGAAAAATGCCTGTCATTCAATTTGATTGCATCCTTGCAGAATACTCACCTTTGCCTCACAATAACAAGCTTTTTTTTTAAAAATGAGTCCAGCATTCTGCCTTCAACCTTCCTTCCTTGCAATCTGTTCCAGTTGCTAATTACCTTCTGGGTAAATAAATACTTGCTGAGATTACTCTCTGCAATCATAAACCTGTGTTCCCTTATTCCTTCGTCTCAGTCGGGTCCAAAAGTAATGTTCTGGGTTTAGTTTCTCAATACCATTTAAAATTTTATAACACCTATATAAGGTCACCTCTGCAACATCTCTTTTCAGGATTGAAGAGTTCTTGCCTTGTCCAATCTTTGCTTATAGCTCAATGCTCTAACTCTTATTGACGCAAAGCATATCAGAGATCTTCTGTTATATGACAGCAATAAATAAGGCAAACAGGATGCTGAGATAATTTGCTAAAACTATTGAGCACAGATCCCCAGACGTCAAGCTCTGCTCGGGTAACACATGCAGTATTGCAAATAGTTCTGACAAAAGGTTGTAGACCCGAAACGTTGACTCTTTTTCCTTTCTCCATGGATGCTGCCTGACTTGCTGAGTTTCCCCAGCAACTTCTGTTTTTGTTTCAGATTTCCAGCATCTATAGTATTTTGTGTTTTGCAAATAATTCTGATCACTGTAACACTAGGTGGCTGCCCAGGCCCAAGTGGCAGTAACAACAACAGCAACTTGGATTTATATAGTGCCCTCCACGCCGGATAGTGTCTCAGAGCAGAGAAGAACAGGATGATTATAATAAGCCTTGCATTTGGAATTGCACATATCATGTCGAAAATTTACTGTGTGGAGTGTCTGTGTGTTTGTAGGATAATGTGATAGCAATAGCCGACAAATAGCTATGAAACAAATAGCTAAGTTTATTTGTTTTGCTCTTCAGCCCTATACAAGTATATTTTGTTGTTGTTGTTGTTGGCAAGTACACCGGGAGACCACTGAGTTCTAGTGTTAGTGGAGTCTTGACAGATTGTGATAGCAATTGTCATTGTTTAGCTGCCGAATGCTAACATGGGGGAAGGGTGCTATATAAATGCAAGTTGTTGTTGTAAGAGGATTGTGTATTTGTAGGCAACCGTAGCAGTCGAATTGCACACAGCAATATTCCCCAAATAGCTGAACAATTTTAAGATGGAGACTTGTTGACCAGGACACTGGGAGAAATTCCCTTCTCTTTCAAGTTGTACCATGGGATCTTTAACATAATAATAAATAATAATAATCCTTGCATTTGATATAGCGCTTTTTCACATCTTATTGACATCCCAAAGTGCTTCACAGAATTTACTGTAAAGTGAATTGACTGTATATTTGTGGGCGAATCGTGGCAGCCAATTTCGCACAGCAGTGTACCATAAACAGTCGTGGATTGAAATGACCAATTTTATTATTGTGGTTTTTTGGGGAGGATTATTATTAGGCGTGTGGAGAAAGGAAACTTCCCTAAGGTTTCGTCCTGACCTGCCTGGATTCTAACACAGGTCTCCCCAGCTTGGTCTCCCCAGCTTACCAGACAAGTGCTCTAACCACTGAGCCACATGAGCTCCACAACATCCACCTGCAGGCAGACAGGATCTCAGTTTAACATTTCATCTAGCAGATAGCACCTCCAACACTTCAGTGCCCTTCCAGCATTAAATTGGAGTAGGACTTGAGCCCACAACCTTCAGGCTCAGAGACTTCACCTCCACAAACGGTTTCTCCTCTAACTTCCGCACCGTCTCAGCTGCACCTTGGGGTATTCTCCTGACGTGAAAGGCACTCCATAAATGTAATCTTGATGTTCTTTACTTGATGTTGTCTCATGTGGCATTCCTCAAGACTCCGTTCTTGGTCCCCTCTTTTTCAATATCTACATGCTCCCTCTTGGTGACAGCATCTGCAGATTTTGGATTAACTTCCACATGTACACGGATGACACTCAACTTTATCTCTGCCTCCACCCTTGACTCCAGGATTACTGCTGCCTTGACAGAATGTCTGTCATACATCAAGTCCTGGATGAGAGTTAACTTTCTTCAGTTGATCGTCAGCAAGACCAAGGCCCTCCTGATTGGCTCCCGTCAGCACCTCCACATGTCAGGTGCTGACAGTTTCACTATCCACGAATACACACTCCATCTCGTGAAACTAATTCAGAACCTTGGCATCTTATTCAACCCACAGATATCCTTTCTATCCCACATCAGTGCCATGACCTGCTCTGCCTTCCTCCAGCTCCGCCACTGTCTCACACAGCAAGTCGCCAAAACTTTCATACATGTATTTATAATATCCAGGCTTAACTATGCCAACTTGTTGCTTGTCTCTTCCCTCCACAGGCTGCGGATCATCAAGAACTCTACAACCCATGTCCTCTCCCACACTAGGCTCTGTGACCATATCACCCCCACCCTCACCCCACTCCAATGGCTTCCCATCACACAGAGGATACAATTCCAGATCCCGGTGCTCATCTTCAAAGCCCTCCATGGCCTCACTCCCTCCTACCTCTATGACCTCCTAACCCCCTACCAACTTGGCCCCTGCCTCCGCTCAATGAGCTTCGGCCTGCTTCACACCCCCCCGCCACGCCCACACCACCAATGGCGAGCCGATCTTCAGCCACTCTGCCCCCACCTGCTGGAACACCAACCCACAATCCCTCCACCTCACCACATCAAGACCTACCTCAAGGCTCTCCTCTTTGACCATGCTTTCAATCAACCTCTTTCTTCCCCTTCCCTCTACTCCAATCCCTACTCCCAGCTCAGGTCAGCATACTGTCTGTCCAGCACCTCGGGACGTCCTCCTGACATGAAAGGCACTATACAAATATAATTTTATTGTTGTTGTTTTTGTACCAACCGAACCAGGCTGACATCATTTTATATATTCACAAGCTTTTCATAAATACACAAATATACTCTTCAGTCATTTTATTTCATTTAAAACAAAGATATATCATTGTAATTTCGTTTTTTTTTACTAAAGATGTTGCTTCGCATTGTTTGAGAAGTCGCTGGAATTGAGAAGCCACCAAATGGTGTTAATGTTCTGAATAGAGAGAATTGCTGTGAATTGCAATGACAGCAATACGCGGCGAATGAGTTATTTAACTTATTGGAAGCACCTGAGTCTTATTCTTATTGGAAGCACTGCAGAGCTGGATCTGATTGATGTGTACTGCACTTTATTGAGTTCCAGTTATTATCCCACACACTGCTCTATGATTCATTGACAGGAGATGCAATTGTAGTAGTTGGGCGAATAGTTGGTTTCAGCTTTTCTCCTTCCCTCCTCACAACTTTACAGCTCACTTGGCTCTTAATCTTAGGTGGAGCTTGGCTCAGAATAACAACAACAACAACAAAATTACAATTCTAGAGCACCTTTGATGTTGGGAGGACGTCCCAAGGTGCTGATCAGTCAGGGTTCAGGACCTGAGCATGTGGAGAGGGAGTGGGTCAGGGTAGGGATGAAGGAGAACAGTGAAGTAGTGGGAGGCTGAAGGCACAGTCGAAAAGATGGGTATTAAAATGGGCCTTGAAGGAGGCAAGTGAGGGAGCAAAGTGGAGGGTTTGCGGGAGGAAGTTCCAAAGAGTGAGGACAAACAGATAAAATCTCTGAGGAATGAAATGAGTGATGTACATCTCTTGTACAGTACTTCAATTCACAAACATCTAGTTAAGAAGCAGGCCATTGTTCAACTGTTTCTACAAACGTAAGGTAGTGGAAGGATTTGTCAGTTGATTTACTCATCTGCAGTTTAGTCAAATATAATTTTCACAATAGGGTACATTATTATTACTCTCTTGATTTATGCATTTTGCCACATTGTCTTTTTTCAGCAGATGTTGGGAAATAAGCAGCTAAATTGACATTGATTTTAAGAATGGACATCTTTGTGTGTCTGGTTGGTACAGATACTGAAATGTTGGCTGCCTCTTTGTTTGTTTTGAACTAAATTGCTAAATTGCTTCAGCCAAATATAGAATAACTCACTATTATTTCACCTCCTTTCACAAATTGGCATCGGGCCTGGAAGACGATCATATCGATCACGTAGATGAAGTCACAAAGATAATCTATAGCTAACCAATATGGAAGATTGCTTGGTGTTTGGTAGTTGAAGGCCCAACGTAAGGGGATAAACCAACAGTTCCAATTCCAGGCCAGGGTCACCATGAACAACCATGATATGTATAAATGATCTGAAACACAACACAAAATACTCAGTGAAAAATGACAAACAATACACTTCATCTTAAAGTAAGAAACATTGTGACGTTAGGTAGTAATGCACCATAATACAGTATGCTGATCAGTTTGACAGTCCCTTCGGATACCGCAAATCACTCCCTTTCCCTCCACCCTCCTTGTCCCAGACCTCAGCTCGAGTCTGAAACAATGACTGTCCAACGCCTTGGTACGTCTTTCTCACATGAAAGGCATTATACAAGCGTAATATTATTGTTGTTGTCATTATTGTTAAAGGGAAGTCATATCAAGTGTAGTGACTGCATTTGCAAATGATTCTAGTAGACAATTTGCATATGTTGTTATCTCCCAGTGGCCACAAAGTGAACAATCAATTTATCTGCAGTTAGTGTCTTAACAAACTTCCCCAGCAGTGTGTTGATGTGACAGTCTACACTGTGAACTTGGATGTGACATAGGCCATGTATCCATAATTTTCTTCCCTAGCACTGAGAATACTTCTTTAAGAGCTAAGTTAAACAATGAGAAATCAGAATGAGTTTACAATAAAATTGGACAAGTTTCTGAAAATTAAAGGTTTGGGATTGATAAGATGTGTCTAAGAAACCTTTTGGGACGTTGGATGGGGAGTGTAGATGAACTGTTATGTGTTTCTGTCTGGAACTATTAGTGTGTTGCATCTCAGTCTGCATGAGATGCTTTTTCTACACAGCAAGAGGCATGAAGTGGCTTTTGTTCACCATTAACCTGACCCAAACATCTCGGATCTCACTGCTCTATAAAGGGAGAGGTGAGATATGAGTTGGAATGAGGGATTTAAAAAGGCAGTATGGCAATATTTGGTACATTTCGATTTTTTTACTTAGGCCAAACGAGTAAACCTTCAAAACATGAAAATTTTTCAGAAACAACAGAAATTGCATACTATAGTACATAATATCTGCCTCATAAGAAATAAATTCATCAGGCAGTACGCAATGGTAGGAACCAGTGTCCTGACTAATATTCCTCCCACGTTTGTAATAAATGAATTGATTTATGTCTTTTTACACATTTCTGGGTGGGTCCTGACCAACCAATCTCTGTACAACAACAACAACAAATTAATTTTTTTTAAATTACACAATTATGAGCAAGATTCTTCAAATGCTTATAACGATAATTAGCCTTGCATTTGATGTGTCCACCTTTCACATCAGGAGGACATTTCAAAGTGCCTCACAGGAAATACTGTAAAGTGGAGTGACTTTTTAGTGCCCCTAACCTCTGGAATTCCATTCGACAGAACCTCCGCCTTGCCCCCTCACTAGTCTCCTTCAAGTCCCGTCTCAAGACCCTCCTCCTTGACAGTCCCATCGGTCACCACAACTCCCCCCCTTTCCCTCCACCCTCCCTGATCACGGTCCAGCTTGGGTCTGAAACATTGACTGTCTAGCGCCTTGGGACGTCCTCTTGATGTGAAAGGCACTGTACAAATGTAATTTTGTTGTTGTTGTTTTATAGGTATTACTACAAAACTGCAATGCATTTTATTGTACTGTAGTACATACAGTACCTAACTGTACAGTGCCTTGGGACATCCTCTCGACGTGAAAGGAGCTATATAAATGTAAGTTTTAATGGATTGATATAAAATTATAATGCTTACCTGTTCACACTACTTTATTATCATATTACTTTATATAAAAAAAGAAATTGGATACATACTTGAGGAAAAATAATAATACTACTTGCATTTGATATAGCACTTTTCACGTCTTCCAAACATCGCAAAGTGCTTCACAGAATATATTATAAGTGAATTGACTGTATATATGTGGGTGAAACTGGGTTGCACAGCCGTGTCCCACAAACAACCGGTGATTGAAATGCCAATATTTAATTTAGGGATTATTATCAGGTGTGTGGAGTAAGGAAATTTCCCCAAGATTTCACACTGCCAGGAATGGAACCTAGGAGTCACATTTGTAAGACGTGTGCTCTAACTACTGAGCTAGAGGACTCCTACAGGACTCCCAAGAGTACAGGGAAAGAGGAGGGGAAATTGATGAGTGTAAATGGCTCTGGCAATAAGATGAATCCTTGGACACATTGCCATAAACTTTCTATGATTCCACAAAGAACAGTGTTACAGGGTAGGAGATAGCATTATACAGTATTTGCATTCATCATTTTCAGGTAATAGTCCAAAAAGTTTGAATTCTTCTATAAAGGGCAGATCCAGTCCTAATTAACTGGGGAGGTTCAATCTTCCCCAGTCTATTAGAGAGAAAAATGTACTCACTAATAGATGCTAACAAACACACACATATAGGCCATTCACAGCATTGTCACGCTCTGAGAGTGAGCTGTCCATCAACTCCACTAAGGTCAATAAACATATATCTGAGATCAGATGCTTTTCTCTTCTTGTACCTAGGCTGCAGTTAAATAATAATCCCTCAAGAAAAGACTGCTGTTAAATTCTATGAGTGTGTTTCGATAGATCATAACTCGAAAATTGCAGTCAATGCCATGCATCTGGTTTGTGAATATTGCATTGTACTGTAAGAAACATAAGTGAAAAAATAGTATATAAATAATAGTAGGCAAACTGTTGCTTTTTTATACAGTATTGTTCTTTTAGAGTTCAATGCAATTTCCCATACCATTAACATAAAATTGCCACATAATGCTAGGGGATTTTTTTTATATTGACTCATTTGTGTGGTAGTTTTGCATTCAGGGAATAGACTCCAAGGTGCTATCCCACCTGAAGGGCGTGATTATGAATGCAAGTTGTTGTTGCTTGTTTGCACTTGTGTGAAGTTAAATGTTGTTTGCATTATTGACTATTACCTGTGTATGGATCAAAGCTGTTGGGGAGCTTCAGTTTTTGGATGATTTTGGTAATTGGAGGTCTCTTGAATTTACAGCATAACATGTCACAATAGTGTTCCTCTTTAGGTTTATTCTCTTCCTTTATTTCTTCTTTTTTTTCTTCCTTTGGTGCACAAGGGGACTTTTTGACTGGAGCTGAACAAAATTTAAAGAAACATAAGATTGGTTCGGCCTAACCAAACTGTAGAGAAATAACTATGCAATTATTTTTGACTTACAATATACTTCCTTGCAGTTGTCTGTATTGAACTTCATTTGTTAGTGATTAGCTCATGTGAATAACTTGTTGAAATATCTTCATGAGACCTTTGCTATCTCCTCTGATTCCACAGTTCCCCATATCTATATATGTAACTACCTTGCACAAGGAAATGGTAGATCCTAGAATAGGCCCTTAACGCACTCCATTTAATACTTCCCCTCATTTTGTCTTAGTTCCCCTAAAGATGAACTACCCCCAAATGCTAGTCTGGTCCTTTCCCATTGAACACATTTAGCAACATTGGCTCAACTACCTTAATTTCCCATGTGTTCTTTACACCAACAGAAACTCCTCCACCTTTCCTATCCTTCCTGATATATTATATATATTTCCATCATTCTGATTTAGCAATGTACCTATGATTCCTATCACGATGGTCTCTTTGCTGTAAACTGTTGACTGTGCTATTTACAGGAGCCAATTTGTCCATAAATGGCCACAACATGAATGATCAATTTATCTGGAGAATTGTTGACTTGACATGAAGAAGAATTCCCATCCCTTTTCGTATAGTGTCTTGTGATCTTTAACGTTCACCTAAACAGGCAGATGGGATGTTACTTCACCATCTCCTCCAAAGGGCAGTATCTCAGACAATACAGTACTCCCTCAAACTAGATTGTGAGCTCAAAATCCTGGCATGGGGCTTGAATCCACAACCTTCTGACCCAGAGACAAAAGAGTTACCGACAAAGGAAAATTTATACCTATTTGGGGGCTGGGAGCAACATAAATTTTACCCCTGATTAGAAGATCAAGCCTAGAAAGAAGACATTGAACAAAGAAAATACAGTGGCTAGAATTTACAATGCAAGCTCACCCTAATTCAAATAAATCCAACATGGCAGTGAATGTGTCTGAAAGAAACTTGCCACGGGCAGTGTGATGCCACCTTTGTTTGGTGCTGAACACCAAAAGATCACATGTTCTATCAGTGTGATTATTTAATGGGATGATTTGCTATTAATTTTCACCCCGAACACTTAAAGAGCAACAAATTGATCCTTTCTGAATGAATGTGTATGAATGTATTGTAGACAATGGGTATCGTTTGTGGTATGTCTCAAGAAAGTATTTCCTTAATAAGTATCTCCTTAGAATCCCTCTTTACTTGCAGGCATTTCACTCTGGAAGTAGATTGGATCAAAACAGATTTCCCATGGGTCAGCATGATGTACTTCACTTTGCCGTAAGCAATTCCTATTTGTATGATTGATTTCCTATTAGGGAATCCCATTAAAACATACCATAGCCAAGCATTGCACAGTTTATTAGAGGAGGTAAAATATAGAACTTACTGTCTATTATACTTTCATCGGATGAAGAGACATCCTGATCAAGCAACTTTTCTTTGTATAGAGATGTCCTCGCCCGCATACGCTTCACCAAGTCCTGGAGGTGAACATCAGCAAACTCAGTGAGAATCAAAGGCTGGCTGCAAAGTGAATTGTTGCGAGTTATCAGTGTGTTAGTACAGTATAGTATAACGCAATATGGTTAGAAAAGGTCAAAAATGTTGCGTGATCATATTAATTTAAATGAAATTTAAAGCCCCAAATCACCCCATTTCAGAAAACCAACAAGGTACACAAATTTATAATGCAAACATCCAGAACTACATTTCAGAACGTTAATTAAAAAAAAAAAAATTTGATCACTCAATCCATGGCTGTTTGTGGGACACCCTGTATGCAATTGGCTGTCAAGTTTTTCCCATAAACTGTACAGTCAATTCATTTTTGCAAGGATTATTCTGTGAAGAGCTTTCAGATGTCTCAAAAACGTGGTAAGGTGCTATATCAAATGCAAGGATTATTATTAAATTTCAAATGCAATAATCACAAACTAGCACATGTGCTTTAATTGCAACTTTCAGTTTTTGCAATTGATGGTTTGGATTTTTTTAAAAAACTTGAATCTTTAAAAAGTCCAGCACTTTGCTATCCTGAAGATTTCTTGGCCAAAGAAAGTCTTGAATAACTTTGCAGTCTTCAGGAATAGGAGAGTGAGGAGTATTTTTTTCTTAAACCCAAATTAATAATATGAATCATTAATAAAATCATAACTCAAAAAATGCAATCAATGCCATACATCTGGTTTGTGAATATTGCATTGTATTGTAAGCAACAATAGTGAAACAATAGTGTATAAATAATAGTAAGCAAACTGTTGCTTTTTTTACATTGCTCTTTTAGAGTTCAATGCAATTTGCCATTGTATTAACATTAAATTGCCACATAATGCTGTTTTGAACCCCAGACCTGAATGGAATCAATGCATCATCTGGCCTATAAATAAAGTTCTTGATTCCAGGAAACTTTTAATCAGAAAAACATCTATTGATAATAGTCCATTGATCATGTTAATAATATTAGAAAAGTAACCACCAATTGATACTCATTAGCAGAGCTCTGTAATTGAGCACAGTTTTATTAGGGGCAGGTTTCCTGTTCCAGATTGCTGTTTTCTGGGGATTACTTCACTTCACCATCCATCAATGACAACCTGATCCACAGAACAAGATAGTACAAAATATTTCACAGGATTAATTCCCAAACCACTGGATTAGTTTGTTGATTAGCTGGTTCTGTGTTTTCATCTATTCTGAGAGGCATATTGTTTCCACTGTAAAGTGACATCTTCTTGGCTCTCAGTATTGCTCAGACTGATTGGTAATTCATTGCACCATATTAGTGCAGTATGTTGCACAGACTGCCTTGCATTTCATTCAGACCCTTTTGTCCTCATCGATTTTCGCTGTGAAATGGAACAGAAAATTAGGAATTGGAGTAATGGAATATTTTTAAATGATAAAAGCTTCAGTCATCAGGGGGTGAAAAATGTGATGTTTCATAATAGATTCGATAAGGACTACAATATTTATAGAATCTTATAAAACAATGCATTTTTCTTTCTCCATATCTCTTAATCAATTTTTGGGGCTTGGCAGCAACCTATGGAGTTTCATTTGGTTGGTCAATTTATAGTAGCAAAGCTTCAGTTATTACCTAATGCAAGTGTGATTCTTCAATCACTGATACATTCACTGACCTTTGCGGATGAGTGTATCTCATTCTCTATTTTGTCAGTAAATGTATGGACCAGCCAAGGTCGATATGTTTATAATCTGGTGGAAAACAAGATGTTCTCACCCATAAAGTTCCACGAATTTACCAATCCTCAGAGAACCTCCAATTTCATGTCAATCTGACTTTATTCAGATTGTCCTTCAGAAGACGTGGATGCAGGGCACTCCAAGCTACAGTGTTTTATATGGTATGGCTGGTACTCCAGCTATATATAGTGACCGCTGCATTTTTAAACTTTAGGTGGGACATCAAAACAAGCTCCAGTCCCTCTGCCCTGCCCCATCTCTTGCCTCCTTCAAAACGTACTTCAAGGCCCTCCTTTTTGACTGAACTTTCGCTCAACCTCCGTCCCCCTCTACCTTGCACCCCCCCCCCCCCGATCCATCATTAAATAGATTTTTTTTTAAATGTTAGAACCATAGTAACAATCCTTGCATTTGATATGGAGCCTTTCACATCTGGATGATGTCTCAAAGCATTTTGCAGGATTTTACTATAAAGTGCAGTGACTATTTTAGAGGTGAATATGGCATCCAATCTGTGCACACCAATGTCCCAGAAACAGATTTATCTGGGGGTTGTTGACCCGGACAACGGGACGGGGACACTCTTTTTGATTAGTGCAATGCGATCTTTCATGCCCATCTGCATGGTACCTCATTTTAATATTTCACCCGAATGATGGCATCTCCAATAATGCAATACTCCCCAGCAACATATTGGAACTTCAGCTGAGACTATGAATTCAGAGTCCCGACATAGTACTTGAAATAAGCACAACTTTCTGATTCAGAGGGGTGATTGCTACCAACTGAGCCAGGTTGACACCTAATTAGCACCTTGAGCGGGAGCTGCAATATAAACCATGCATCATCACAGCGTAGTCCTGACCTCTTAGGTTATCTCCCACATTGTGTTTTCTTATAGCTGCTTATTAAAATTTTCTTGATTACACATGACATATTTTCAATGCTCTGAATTGATTCGAACATCGAATTATGTTGTAAGCAAGAATCCCAGTGCCTTGGGACGTCCTCTCGACGTGAACTCTCAACTCTCATCTCCGCACCCTCAAATGCCAAACCCGGCTGCTCGAGCACAGGTGGCAGAAAACCAGCCTCACAGTTCACCACCAACTGTGGCTCGAGCATCTCCACAGCTACCGCCGTTCCTTGTGTCAAGCAAAAACGGCCTAGTACTCCAACATCATCCTGGAGGCAAACAACAACCCTAAAGTCCTCTTTTCCACCACCCACAACCTCCTCCGCGCAAACCCTCAGGCCTCCTCAATCTTCACTTCAAATGCGAAGTGCGAGGAGGTCATGGACTTCTTTTCTTCCAAGATCCACAACATCCGCCAGGCAGCATCATCCTCCAGCCTCTCAGCTCCCACTACCACCCCCACTCCATCCCCCTCACCCCCCTCCCCCACCTTCAGCTCCTGCCTCGACCCCCTTCCTACACTCCTTCTCCCCCATCTCTCCTTCCTCCCTCTCACGCACTCTCACCTCTATGAGGCCAACAACCTGTTGCCTCGATCCCATCCCCACCAACCTACTGCTCACCCAACTCCCCCTCCTCTGCCCACTGCTGGCTGATATCATCAACCAGTCCCTGTCCTCCCTATCAATCCCTGCCGCCCTCAAAGCTTCCATCATCACTCCCCTCCTTAAAAAACCCTCCCTGGATCCCTTAAACCACAGCCACTACCGCCTTATCTCAAACCTGCCCTTCCTCTCAAAAGCATTGGAACACGTTGTTCCAACTCCGCGCCCACCTCTCCTCCCACTCCCTCTTCGAACCCCTCCAGCCCGGTTTCCGCCCTGCCCACAGTACAGAGACTGCGCTTGTGAAAGTCACAAACGACATCCTCACTATCTGTGACCAGGGCTCCCTCTGCCTCCTTATCCTCCTGGACCTGTCGGCTGCCTTTGACACAGTCGACCATGCCATCCTCCTCCACCGCCTGTCCTCCGTCATCCACCTCAGTGGGACCGCACTCGCCTGGTTCGAGTCCTACCTCACAAACCGCCAGCAGTACATCTCCACAAACGGTTTTTCCTCCCGCACTCACCCAGTTACCTGTGGGGTACCCCAGGGATCCATCCTTGGCCCCCTCCTTTTCCTCATCTACACGCTTCCTCTTGGGGATGTGATCCACAGACATGGGGCACACTTCCACATGTATGCGGATGACACCCAACTCTATCTCTCCACTTCACTTTGTGACCCCCAGTCCCCCGATGTTCTGTCAGCCTGCCTTTCAGACATCAGGGGCTGGATGAGCACAAATTTCTTGCAGCTGAATGTTGACAAGACAGAGGCCATACTCCTTGACTCTCGTCAACATCTCCATTTGCACGGCTCTCACCTCCTCCACCTTCCCGGCCTGCCCCTAAAACTCTCCGAACCTGTCCGCAACCTTGGCAACAGGTTTGACCCCCAACTGTCCTTCCTCCCCCACATCCGGTCCTTCACCAGCACTGCCTTCTATCACCCGTCCCCGGCAACACCTCTCCTTAAAAGCTGCTGAAACCTTGGTCCATGCCGTTGTCACCTCTCAGCTGGATTATTGCAACGCCCTCCTCGCCGGTCTCCCCTCCACCACAATCCACAAAATCCAGCTTATCCAAAACTCTGCCGCCTGCATACTCACCCATTCTAAGCTTCACTCCCCCATTACCCCAGTCCTTGGCAGACTTCACTGGCTCCCTATCCCAGAGAGGATCGACTTCAAGATCCTCACCCTTGTTTTCAAATCTGTCCACTCATCTGCACCCCCCTATCTCTCTGATCTCCTCTCCCCCCAAACCAGCACCCGCTGCCTTTGATCCTCTGGGTCTGGCCTCATCCATGTCCCCCGAATCCT
The DNA here is from genome assembly GCA_035084275.1 of Hydrolagus colliei. Classification (NCBI taxonomy): domain Eukaryota; kingdom Metazoa; phylum Chordata; class Chondrichthyes; order Chimaeriformes; family Chimaeridae; genus Hydrolagus; species Hydrolagus colliei. The sequence continues at coordinate 102,413,421 of CM068743.1, forward strand.
CCGCTCCACCCTCGGCGGCCGTGCCTTTAGCCACTACGCCCGGAGGCTCTGGAACTCCCTTCCTCACTCTCTTCACCTCGCCCCCTCTCTTCCCAGTTTCAGGTCACAGTTGAAGACCCTTCTCTTTGACCGAGCTTCTGGTCACCTTTCTACCTCTGCCCCTGGCTTGGTCCCGGGATCCGCTACTGTGAAGCGCTCTGAGACGCCATCCGGTGTGGAGGGCGCTATATAAATTGAAATTGTTGTTGTTGTTGAAAGGCGCTCTAGCAATGCAATTTTGTTGTTGTTGTGGTTGATGAGTGTACACATTCACCATTTTACGTTTGAGACAACATTCAATGATGGAGGTTCACATTCACTGTTTTACTTTGGTTAAAACATGCAGTGATATTCACCGAGTGTAAAGATTTATGGGTGGAGAAAAGCTGTGCTATCTTACTTATGTAACATCCCGGCAGATCGGGGCGAAACCTTGGGCAAGTTTCCTTACTCCACACATCTAATAATAATCAGTCCAAAAAAAACACTACAATAAAAATTGATAATTTCAATCCACGCCTGTTTGTGGGACACTGCTGTGCGCAATTGCCTGCTGTGTTTCACCCACAAATATACAGTTAATTCACTTTACAGTATATTCTGTGAAGCGCTTTGAGACATTGATAAAATGCAGAAAGTGCTATATCAAATGCAAGGATTATTATTATCTCTGTTATCCGGCCACAACAAAGCTGTGCACAATTGACTGTTGCATTTCACCCACAAAATACACAGTCAATCCACTTTACAATAGTGTGAAGCACTTTGAGATCTATCAATGGCATGATAAGGCACTGTATCAAATGCAAGGATTATTATTATTATTAATAACCTCAGACTCTGAACAGTATTCCTAAACACATTCTGTTTTGGAAAGTAAAGAATGAAATGTTGTTTGGAATATCACAAACTTGAACCTCTTTATTTTTCAGTGGATGCAAAACAAATGACATCCATAAAGATTCATAATTCCCTGGTATGTGATTTGATCATCGAAGCAATACCTTGGACAATACAGGATACTAAATGGGTTCAGATTGAGTTTTTAAAGACATTCTAAAAGGTATTAGGTGTCAAGGCATGTAAATTGGATTTGATAGTTTTAAAATACATAGCCGAAGGTATGGAATAAACAGCTACCACCTGTTATTGCCAAGTTACTTTTTTCAACTGCAGGCCACCTTTTAAATTAAGCTCCCACTTTTAGCAATCATATCACCGCTTCTGTGTCACCAATAAGTCCCTAGAGCTGTTACAAACCAGCATTCAGGCCTCGCAAAATGAATATCAATAATGTATCAGATTTAAAGTAGAAGATCAGAAGATAAATTAAAATTGAGAAACTCTGGATGTCTTTTTCCGTCAGTGGAAACTGACTTCAGGCAGTTTAGTACCTGGCTGACTGGAATTAGTATTATGTATTTGTGTTGGTAGAATGCCTGACTATCTTTGGGCAGAGTTGGAGCCTAATGTTCTAGTTGAACTGTGTTAGCCTGACTTCATTGGTAGCACAGCTCAGTTAAAACATATTCCATCTTGACCTAGATTGCACAAAAACTACCCACTGTGTCTGTTTCTCCAGACTCTTTTTAATACCAAAACTCTGCCGCCCGCATACTCACCCGCTCTAAGCTTCGCTCCCCCATTACCCCAGTCCTTGCCAGACTTCACTGGCTCCCTATCCCAGAGAGGATCGACTTCAAGATCCTCACCCTTGTTTTCAAATCCCTCCACTCCTCTGCACTCCCCTATCTCTCTGATCTCCTCTCCCCACAACCCAGCACCCGCTGCCTTCGTTCCTCTGGGTCTGGCCTCCTCCATGTCCCCTGAGTCCTCCACTCCACTCTCGGCGGCCGTGCCTTTAGCCACTATGCCCCGAGGCTCTGGAACTCCCTTCCTCACTCGCTTCGCCTCGTCCCCTCTCTTCCCAGTTTCAGGTCACAGTTGAAGACCTTTCTCTTCGACCGAGCTTTTGGTCACCTTGCCCCTGCCCCTGGCTCGGTCCCAGGATTCGCTACTGTGAAGCGCTCTGAGACGCTGTCCGGCGTGGAGGTCGCTATATAAATCAAAGTTGTTGTTGTTGTAATACAACATGTATATTGCTCTCATTACTATGGATAAGTTTCCTTACTCCATATACCTGTATTCATGCGGCAATAAGTAGGATTTCAGTTGTTAGTCAATTGGTGAATCACTTTTCTGGGGGTAATAATCCATACCAATAAATAAATAAATAAATAAATATTATTTGATCACTCAATCCATGACACTACTCGTGCAATTGGCTGCTTCGTTTCTCCCACAAAATATATACAGTACAGTCAATTCACTTTAAAATATATTCTGTGAAGCGCATTGAGATATCCTGAACACATGACAAGGCGCTATATCGAATGCAAGAATTATTATTATCATTATTGATTTAATAATTGCAACAGTAAACATGGTCCCATCTCATTACAGCTCCACCTTTCTTTGGATACAGTTCAGGCAGTTATTGAATTCCATGTACATTGCTGTTTCGTACTCTGTTACATTTTACATGGAAAAATGGGCCAATTGGCCTCCTACTCTGTCATACATTTCTATTTTAACTTCTGGGATCAATGCTGCCAGTTACTAAGGCTGCACACTACCAAACCCGGGATCAGTGTACACTATATCATTATATCTGAGACCATACCAGCCTTCTGCTACATGGGAGACTAAACATTTAGTATGTTACTCATAAATACATGGGTCATCACTGTTACACGCAGGTAATTTGTCTCTTTTTTGTAATCCTCACATGATTTTAACCTTTCCAGATATGTATTACCTGTTATTGTTCTTCTTCTTATTATTATTATTCTTTCATTGATTTCTATTTTGTACATTATATTGTCTCTCATCCCGACCAAGCCATTACAGAAGCAAACTACAGGATGTGACCTTGGCAACAATCTTCCAATTAATTGGTCATTCACTTCTTGTGGATTTATGTTGGATTGTTGCTGGTTCAAGTTCTGTATTTCCCTAAAAATACAGTACAATTAGTCCTCCCTTAACGTCGTAGTTGTGTTTAGGAAAAGTGCGACTTTAAGCAAAACAACATTAAGCAAACCCATTTTTCCCATAAGAATTAATGTATAAACTGGAGTAAGGTTCCTTTGGATATTTTCGTCAAAATGTTCTAAAAAAAGATTATAAGTTCAAATACACGTAAAATATTTTAAAAATTTTAAATAACGTAACACTCAGGGAATCGAAACGGGTTGATTTCATTTGAAGACTAATAGTTTTTCTGGGTTTTTTTAGTACCAGACTCTTCCTGGGTGTTTTTGACTCGTGTTTATAGAGGATTGCACAAATAAATCCCGATAAAAAAATTACCATAACACACCTGCAGACAAACTTAAAATGGCGACGTTAAGACTGAGGATGGACGCTGTATAAGAATACCGGACATTCAGCATCTATATACGCGAACGCTACCCAAAGTAGTTTGTTTCGATCCGCTGGCAAACAAAACTGTAATTATTTGTGAAGTAGACATTATGACATTGTAGACTGATGAATTTGATCTGACCTTCCTGCAGATCCCAAGACTGCAGAACTGGTTCAGGGAATACCGATTTAACCTTGTTTTGGATGAGATGTTGAATCAATCTGCCTGTTCTGGTGGATGTTAAAGATGTAATGGCACAATCGAAAACAGAAAGGAGTTTCTCTTGGTGTCATGGCCAACGATATGCCAGACAAAATTAGCCGTTCACTTAAATAAATGATAAAGTAATCATTCTATTTGGTACAGTGGCTTTCACTTCAATGATCCCCCAAAGCACTTCGCAGGATTTACATTAAATCAAGTGACTGTGTTTTGTGCATGAACATCATGGCAGTCTGTGGGACTTTGCTGTGTATAAATTAACTGCTGCATTTACCTGCAAAAATATAGTCACTACACTTTGCAGTAATCCCTGTAAAATGATTTGAGATATCCTCTTGACATGATAGGTACCGTTATCAAATGTAAGGATGATAAATTATCATAATCTTAGAAATCTTCAAATCCTCACTCAAAGAAATCTCCATTGCATTTCTCCTTGCAATCACAGAGACTGGCATTCAAGTGAATATAAAAATAGAATATTGACTTAAATCAATTGGCATCCTGTTGAGTAGCACTCGAACGCTGCCTCCAGAATTTTAAAAAAATACCCTCAGGGCCTACAGTTAATTAGCAAGCAAGGTGGGAAATGAAGTATCTTGAAATTGAGATTAAGATCAAACTATTTGGCTGAATCGGAGATGTGTGTTCGTGTGTGATGCGTTCGTGTGTGGTGGGGATGTTGTGGGAGGGGGAGGGGATGGGAGATTCTGTTGGAAAAATTGTGATTCTTCCCAACTGATGCCGTCTACCTGAAAATTGATCATGACTCTGTTTTCGAATGTCACATTCACACCTAGTTTTTTGTATTCTGTAGTATATGATAATAATTGTTGCACCTTTCTACTTGTCCAACTAACATGTCACAGCGTTTCGTGTGAAATGGAATTCCTGCATTTTGTAAGCAAATGCAGTGGACAATTGTACACAGCAATGACCCACATACAGTCATGAAGTCAATGATCAATGTTATCCATGAAAATTGTGGGCCCGGTCACTGAGAGAAACTCCCTTCTCTTTGCTAATACGTGTCATGACATTTTTAGGGACCACCTGAACACGGGAACACAGTTTAACATCTCATCCGACAGGGCTTGAACTCCCAATCGTCAGACTCATAGGGGAGAGTACTACAAACTGTGCCAGACTGACATCTTTACTTGAACCTAATTTATTAATGTTGAGGTCTACTTACTTAATTCCATCAGTTGCTACCAGATTGTCCTGTGCCTCTGCTTCAGATGCCTCAGGCAGTTCTATTGAGGCTGCTTCATTTCCTGGTTGTAGTTTTGATTCTTCAGTTCTTTTGGCAGAAGGAGGGGACTGGGTAGTTGCTGCAGTAGAGTTAATGATTTTATATTTTTCAATTGAACTTTCTCACATACTTACAGGATTTACAAATGATTAATACTAAACATATTTTATAATTTAAAAGGCTTCAGTATTTGTCCCATTTAAAATATTCAATTACAGTAAACCTCATATAAATCATATCAATTGAGATAATAACATTTAATATGTCATATGCAAAGTATTAGTTATCGCAAACAAATATTATATATGATTTACATAAAGATGGATTTTATATGACTAACAACAACTGCGATTTATATAGCGCCCTCCAAACCAGACGGAGTCTCAGAGCGCTTCAAACACATAACAAGTACACAAGTACTGTACTGACTGCTGACATTAAGGCAAGTTTTTGTACAATGTTGAACCCATGCATGTTAAAACTATTGTAGCTCATTCTTTCCACATAGTGCACACCACAGTATGTCATGTGCAGAAAACATGGACTATACAGTGATTGGCACAAGGTTTTGAAACAGAACTGTTTTAACAGAATATAAACTTAATTTGGTTTTACTGGGGGATCTGCATTGCCTGATGCCATGATGACAGGTCAAAATCTAGTGTTCCGTAGCTATTCACTGTTCGGCATTGCAGTTGTTATGTGAAGAAGCGGTGACGGGTCAGGACTTTGGTTCACGCGACTGTTTCACATGCTATTTCAAGGGTGACCTTTAGATGATTGCACATGCTATTTCAAGTTTGGTATGTGTGCATGTCATAATGGGGTCCTTTTGCCCTCCACATGACGAGGCATTCCACATCCCCTTGCTCACCATGTGAATAGGTTACACTCTTTCCTTTCTCAGGCCTCCACCCCACACTGACGTGTGTAATGACATTGATGTTATGCCCTGGGAGAGAGGGAGCGGAGAGCGTTGGGGTGCATCCGTGCTGTGTTGTATCTTGCAATAGCGATGACTTAAGTGGATTCAATAGGAAATTAAATGGGACTCGGGTGAATAGACTTATACTTCTATTATACTTATACAAGTTTTACTGTATATTAATTCAGTTCTGAGCATTAGATTTATACAGTCTGCAGTTTGTCAGCCTTTGGAACCATATAAATTGATTTAGAAGAACATTGCTCACAAGTATTTTCCTGAGAGGCACCTAAAAAGTGTTTTCAGACACATTTGCATGAAATTAATTTCTATAACCTGGGGAATAATATTTTGGTATTCAATAATGGAAATAAATTGTATTCAGTTAGAGCCTTTGGGTTGTTTATTTTAAAACAATGCCTTTTTGTATTCAAAGGTAGAGGAGAGAGCAAACATACTGCTCATATCTATAACATGATCCAGGTCTTCAAAATAATGGGGGGTTTTGTTTGAGTCAACGGGAGTCAATTATTTCGACTGAGTCAATGAGTCAATGACTAGAGATCAATTTAAGATAGCTAGCAAATGAACAAGTGGAGAGATTAGGAAACAAATATTGTGCACAGAATAGATATGTACTTACGGCCCCCCCCCCCCCGCCACCCTGTGACCCTCCCTTCACGAACCCCCCTCCCCAACTCGGCATCAGGTTCCACAACTGTTGTGCCCTGCGAGATGGTACCCTATTTGAATGGTGCTAAATAAGTGCAAGTTGTTGTTGTGAGGACATGGATTGCCAAGAATGTTGGTTGAGGAAGAAACCACATTACATTTTTAAAAAGTACTACATAGATATCTAAAAAGGGGTAAGCTACAGAAATATAGGAAAGCTGAAAGTCACAAGCGATGTCCTCTCTATCTGTAACCAGTGCTCCTTCTGCCTCCTTGTCCTCCTGGAGCGTTTGACACAGTCAACCACACCATCCTCCTCCACCGCCTGTCCTCCGTTATTCACCTCAGTGGGACCGCACTCACCTGCTTTGAGTCATACCTCACAAACCACCAGCAGTACATCACCACAAACGGCTTTTCCTCCCGCTCTCACCCAGTTACCTGTGGGGTACCCCAGGGATCCATCCTTGGCCCCCTCCTCTTCCTAATATATATACTCTCTCTTGGGGATGTCATCCGCAGACATGGGGCACACTTCCACATGTATGCAGATGACACCCAACTCTATTTTTCTACATCACTTTGTGACCCCCCCAGTCCCCTGATGTTTTGTCAGCCTGCCTGTCAGACATCAGGAGCTGGATGAGCGTGAATTTCCTGCAGCATGTTGACAAGACGGAAACCATACTCTTTGGCTTTCATCATCGTCTTTAGTCACACAGCTCTCATCTACTCCACCTACCCGACCTGCCCCTAAAACTCTCCGAACCGGTATGCAACCTTGGCGTCAGGTTCAACCCCCAACTATCCTTCCTCCTCTATATCCGGTCCCACACCAGCACTGCTTTTTTCCACCTGTGACATATTGCTCGTCTCCAGCAATACCTTGCCCCAAAAGCCACTTAAACTCTGGTCCATGCCTTTGTCACCACTCGGCTGGACTACGCAAATGCAGTCCTCGCTGGTCTCCCCTCCACCACAATCCATAAAATCCAGCTCATTGAGAACTCTGCCGCCTGCGTTCTCAGCCGTATCTAATTTCGCTCCCCCATTACCCCAGTCCTTGCCAAACTTCACTGGCTCCCTGTCCCAGAGAGGATCAATTTCAAGATCCTCATTCTTGATTTCAAATCTCTCCACTCCTCTGTGCCCCCCTACCTTTCTGACCTCCTCTCTCCCCAACACAGTACCCGTTGCCTTTGCTCCTCTGGTTCTGGTATCTTCCTTGTCCCCCGAATCCTACGCTCCACTATTGGTGGCCGTGCCTTCAGCCACTATGCCCCGAGACTCTCGAACTTCCTTCTTTCTTTTCCACCGCGCCTTTGGTCACCTTTTTTCCCATCCCACTGGCTCAGGCCCAGGATCCATTATTGTGGAGTGCTCTGAGATGCCATCTGGCGTGGAGGGCACTATATAAATCAAAGTAGTTGTTATTGTTAATAAAACTGGAAGGATTTCTCTTTAAAAGATTCAGTGATGCCCTGAATAGACTTCTGTGTGGTGAATTTCTATGGTTCTAATATTTATGCAGTTCAGCAGTTTAAATAACTGGATGATATCTCGCCCACAAATATACAGTCAAATCACTTTACAATATATTCTGTGAAGCGGCTTGAGACGTCTAGAAGATGTGAAAAGCGCTATATCAAATTCAAGGATTATTATTATATCTCTCTTCAGATCACTTTGCTCCAATGGAAACAGGTTCAGTTCTGTTTGGTTCAGGGAAATTTGGCCAAAGTTCATTATAGCTTGCTGATATCAACCTTGTCTCTGCAGGAAAACATGTAATGCAATATTGGCGCTAACTTTGCCAACCCCTGTATATCATCATTGTTTTCTGTTTCCCAACTGATTCAATTATTCAGCCATTTGCTAGTGCCGCCTCCTCTCTCTCACAAGCACCAGATCAGAACATATTGTTTATTCAGTTCTTCTACAAAAAAAATTATTTTCCAGATTCAGCCAGAACAACACTCCCTCAAGTCCTGTCAAGATTCTTCTCCCATTATAACTTGTGGGTGAAAAATGTAGTGTTCTTAACAGGTTTAATAATTCTCAACTGCATTGTTGAATCTGATATTAAGCATTGTATTTTTCACCTCCTTCCACCTCTCATAGACTAATGTTTGTGAAAATATTAATTCTCGTTACTAACCTTCCTAGGCTGGTAATGTTAGTTCACCTATCTTTGATGGGTTGTCTCACTGTGTTTACCATTCCTACCATTCTCCAGAGAGTTGCACCATGTTTAATTAGGTGCCTCTCATTATTAGGAAAGACAAGTAGCATCTACACAAATGCCATTTAAAAAAATTCCCTTTACACAAGTTAATCTGAACTTCACCCTTGGGGTTCTCTTATTTCTCCAAATGTTTAACACTGTCAGGCATCTTTTCAGCTGTGAATGTAGCTCTGTGTTTTTATCATTATCTATCCCAAAACGAATTATAGCAATCCAAATGCTTATCAGCCTCTTTCAAATCCTGCTTGATGCAGTCCTGTTTGTTTGCTTTACCAAAGGTCATCCATAACTCATAAATTATGCTGTAGAAGCTGATTTCATTAATTTTACATTGTTTCATGTTTTTGCTTTACAAGAGCCAGGTTACAATGCACACAATACTTTTGCCTGTGGATGGGGCCATATTGATCTTGGCACTGGGGAGAGAACAAAATCAGTCAGGTTCCTGCTTTGTAATGACCACTATTGGAAACTGTATGTATGTGTCTGTGTGCTTGTACTTTGGGGAAAATATCAGATCAATTTGAGGTTTGATATTCCTGCAGATGGGCAGAAAAATAGGATTTCAGTCTCATTTCTGGAAACGTAGTTTAGCTCCAGTTAAATAGCTCTACTAATCTAATGGATCATCACATTATGAATTCTCTGCATCACAAAGGTGATTGTCATAATCCTGTGAAAGCATTATCAACTATATTATGCATACTGTGAAAAAACTGTCAGATTTGTAACAAAATGGAAACAAATAACAACTCCCCTTGTGCTACATAAGTATTTAGATTAATGTATTTATCCTCTGTAGTAAAGTTTTGCATAGATACTCCCTGATCTACAAAGGTACCTGGGGAAAACTGCACAGTATTCATCCATTCTTACAGGTGGATAATTTATTTATTATCTTTATTATCCAATAAAGACATGTCACCTTACTTTCTACTGTTGTGTGCAACGGGGAGAGGAGCTGCTTGTAATATCCAACTAGATTTGCAGCCTCATTGACACAAGACTCATCATCACTTCTGGGTCACATGAAGGGAAAAAAAAGAGGGGCAAAACTTTATAACCATACTTTAATCATCGATAAGGAAAATATCATTAATAATGATGCTTGCTTTTAGTACAATGGCTTTCACATTGGGAGGCCGCTTTGAAGAGGTTCACTTGTGGCTTAGTGGTTAGAGCACTTGTCTTGCAAGCTGGGGAGACCTGTGTTCGAATCCAGGCAGGACAGGGCAAAATCTTGGGCAAGTTTCCTTACTCCACACGCCTAATAATAATCCGTCCAAAAAAACCACAATAATAAAATTGGTCATTTCAATCCACGACTGTTTGTGGGACGCTGCTGTGCTCAATTGGCTGCCGCGATTCACCCACAAATATATACAGTCAATTCACTTTACAGTATATTCTGTGAAGCGCTTTGGCACGTCGGTAAGATGTGAAAAGCGCATATCAAATGCAAGGATTATTATTACTATTACTTGCGTTTTTGCAGGCGAACACGGCAGCCCATTTGCACAAAGCAATGTACCACAACCAGACATGAAATTAATCATTAATTTTATTCAGGGGATTTTATTGTTGGTCAGGACAACAGCATAAACTCATTTCTCTTTTCCTGTAGAAAAAGAGAGTCTTAGCATTTACCTGAACAGGCAGATTTTTATTTAAAGTATAATCCAAAGGACCTCATCTCTGACAATGCATCACATGCCTAATACAGCATTAGAGTGCCATCAAATACTGTGTAAATTGAAGTCCCAACATCGGCTTGAACTCACAACCTTTTGACTCAGAGGCAAGCGTGTTACTAACTGAGCTAGGCTAACACCACTTGTTTGGTAAAGATGAAGAAAATCATAGAATCATAGGATTATACAGCACAGACATTGACCTCCCCAAATAATTATGTAATTCACTCTTAAAAGTTTAGCTTACACTACCTCTCCTCGTGCTTCCTTCCAAAATGCAACACTTTGCATTTATCCACATTAAACGTCATCTGCCCCATTTTACCAGTCTGTCTATGTCCTTTTGTAGTCTGCTGCTATCCTCCTCACTATTTACTGCTTTTTCTAATTTAGTATCATCTGCAAATTTGGAAATTGTACTCACTATACATAAGTCCAACAACAACAACAACAACAACTTCGATTTATATAGCGCCCTCCACGCCGGACGGTGTCTCAGAGCGCTTAAAGTCCAGATCATTCATGTAAATCAAGAAGAACTGTGGTCCCAAAACCAACCCCTGGGGGACACCACTGAATACTTCTGTCCAGTCAGATAAATAAAAACAATGTTGACTTTTATTGTGGGTCCCTTACTCAGATTGTTATTAAATTAGGATCAATGATGCATTAATTTTCAATGTATTCAAAAATTGATTCATTAAGGCAACGTTAGTGAAATCTGAGGCAAAATGATATTTTGGAAAATTCATTCCAGAAAAGCGATAGACATTTAAAATGCTTCCAATGCAAATATTCCTTCTGTAATTCTAATCATGCAATGCACTGTTGATGGGTGTATTCCGCATACATTACATTGTTATCTTGGAGTCTCAGACCTTGTTGTTGCTGAGTATCTGCAGGAGCGACTGTGACCTCTGCGTCTTTTGCTTCATCCCTCTTGTGGTCGTTTTCGATTCTCTTGTCCACCTATAAAGAAGAAACATATAAACAGAAAACAAAAGCTGTACCTGGGGTATTTAACATAAAACAGTGACAGGAAATACTGTTGTGGAAAGTCAATCTGTTGAAAAACAAACCTGTATTGTGGACTTGTCTCCCTGTTGAGGTCCGGCATTTTGAATCGCATTTTCCTCTTCCTGTTTTGGTGCAATTTTTTGTGTTGGCAGTCTAAATTTCTGAAACATTTTTTGGGGAATGTTATTGTGGCACAATTGGGAACACTCTAAATGTGTTTTCTCTGAATCAGTCTGAAGAAGTCAAATGCGATTGCCACTGTAATCGTGGCTTAATCTTGATTAACATTTTAAATAACATGCTGGTCAGAGCCATTCAGCTGCTGAAGATAAGTTCTGTTTAGAATAAAAATCCTATATTGTTATTATATCAAACGTAAACAACACAAAGCAATCCTCCAGACATTTAGGTAGGTCAACCTGCAGTGTAATTTGATAAAATTATCATTTGGCTCAGTAGTTATGTTGTTTATGTTAGCTTCGAAAAATAACCAGGTTACTAGAACTTTAAACTTACACAGGGTTTGTTTGGTGAAAAGGACAAGTGGAAAACTGGCAAATATTGAAGAATTAAGCTGTGGACTAACTGAGCAACTGCTGTGAAAACGTCAAAAAATGATTCAATGCACAGAGGTATAAAGATTGTACTGAAGAGCAGAATATCATTGTTAACCTCTGTTAAGCTACATCTTGATGATGATTAAATCATCGGGGTCAGGGGAGGTGGCCGTAAACATAGTTGAAGAGGAAGGTTTTGAGGCAGGACTTGAAAAGGGGGAGAGATGGTGCAAGGCAGAGGGATTGAGGAACAGTGTTCCAGAGTTTTGGAGCATAGTGGCTGATGATGGGTGAAAGGGTGCAAGAGACTTACAGGTGGCTGGTGCCAGTCGAGCAGAGGCGTGGGATAGTGGATTGGGAAATGAGGTTGTCAGTGAGGTTGGGAGGTGCCAAGGAGTGAGTGGATTTGAACACGAGTGTGGGGATCTTGAAGTCGATCCTTTCGGTGATGGGGAGCCAATGAAGCCTGTCCAGAACTGATAAGATGTGGGTACTGAGTTTGGACCAGGTCAGTATGCAGGCTGCAGAGTTCTGAATCAGATGAATGTTTTGAAAAGTGCAACTGGAGAGACTGGCACTGAATGCGTTTGAGTAATCCAAGCGGGATGTGACAAACACATGCATAATTATTTTGAGCTGCATTTGAGGTAAGGTAGGTCGGAGGCTGGCAATTTGACTGACAGAGATGGAAGAAGGCATTACTGGATAGGGACCGGATGTGGGGGTGGAGGCGTACCTGGGGGTCGAACTGGACGCCAAGATTGCGCATTAGTTCAGTGAGTGTGAAGAAGAGTCCAGGGAAGTCCAGGTGTTTAGATCTGCAGGAGCGAAGACGTTAATGGAAGCCAAGGAGTATGGCTTCCGTCTTGTCTATGTTCAGCTGCAGGAAGTTTACACCCATCTAGGCTTTGATGTCTACCAGACAAGCTAATAGATCATCAGCGGTCCTGGAGTAAATACTTGAGGAGGCAAATATACTCATAAGATGTTTGTACTGTAAATAACAGAGCAGATTTAATTGGTTTTCTAAGACTTGAAAAGGCATCAGAACCTTCCTCCTCATTGTAAATGTGATGAATATCAATTAACTCTAAAAACAATCCAAATGATATATAACCTCACAATTAATTTCTGATTCTTGTCCTCTTATGTCTCTCTTATGTCCAATATGTCTCACTGCTTTACAGGCCTTGATCCTTCACCTGGACTCTCAGAAATAATGGAATTTAAGTAATATCTTTGGGAAGAAGCCCATCTCAGTGAGAGGAGCATTTCTAATAACTTCCAGTTTTCTGGATCAAAGAGTAAAATAGAAAGTGCTGATAGAAATCAATTGCTTATCCATGTTATATTCTTTTTATCTTAATAATTAATATATAAATGGCTTGTTTTAAGGGATTGGGTTTAATTTTCTTTCCTACAGTACCACACCAGCAAATAACTGGTTTAAAAAATGTTTAATAGCCATTACAAGGATGGTTAACGTGGTGTCAAGCGATGGTTTTACTAATACCTACAGATCCCATACAGTACATTGACTTGGCGTAGGATGGGCATGAATGCACATAGGGAGAGTTATTGCACACTGTAATCATTTCTGCAGGCACTTGTCAGACTTTAAATATGTATGAGCTATAATGGCTTGTGGTATTTTCATTTGGAATTTGTAAATTATGTGGTTTGAATGAAATAAAGCTGAGCTTTTCAGAACTCTGCCTCACTACAATTTGACAAACTATGACAGACATCCATCTTGATACACATTGATTATTCTTTTAAAAAAAACACTGTTTATTATGTGAAAACTTTGCATCCTCTTAAATGTTCTCACAGTAAATTATATAAAAACAAATAGTCTGTTGTGGAGAGTGAAGTGACAGAATTCGATTTGCACTAATATCCTACTGAGGTGCATCCTTTGCTTTTATTTCAAAATTCGTTAGACTACTGAAATAGTTATACCTACACAATATATTTATTTTATCATCAATGTTTAAAGCACTCTGGATAATTATACACTGTGATTTCTAGTGAAATAAGAAGATTAAAAGATTAGCAATCTGTAGTCTTGTCACAATCCTATTAAATCCTATCAGCTGTATTTGTGCCTTAGGACATAAGGCCAATCTTAGCTTGTGACAGGGATTTTCAACAAAACTGTATCCAGGCATGATTATTCCAACACCCTGCTCATTGGACTCTCCAGCAACTTCCTACAAAAGCTGTCGAGCATCCAGGACTCTGCAGGACAGTTTTTACGAGGCCATCTTTACTCAATTCCATCGCCCAGTGAATCAAATCCCCTATGGCATTATACCACTTTAGCTTTAAGACCTCCTGAAATCCTACTAACCTGGCTCTGCCCTCAGCTCAGCAAACACCAACCTGCTTCATGTCCCTTGCCTGTTCAGCCCACCATAGGTGACCCAGCTTCCAGCCATTCTACTCTCTGCCTTGCCCGTCCATCCTCATTTTTAAAGCTTTATTTGACTGAACTTCTAGTTATTTCTCCCCTCCCCATTTTCCTTTCTCCACCCACCCTGATCAAGTTTGCAACCAAATGTTTAAAGTACTTTGAGTCTTCCCTTGATAATGAAAGGAGCTATTTAAATGTAAATTGTACTGTTTTGAATGGTCTCTAGATCGTAAAAAATTAAATGGTCTCAAAGTTAGCAGCAAAAACATTGTGCCTGACAATCTGCTATCTCGAAAGTGATCACTATTTCCAAACAAACTATGGTAATAGAATAGCAAATCATCCCATAGATGTATTTATCAATCAGACTTCCTGGAGTTTAGTTTAAGCTAATGTGAACATTGACTTATAATATCAACACTTTGCTGTAGAAATCAATCTTAAAGCCATATAGAATGACAATTCTGCTGTTCATAAAAGATTTCAGAGTCTTGCAAAGAGAGCTCCACATGTTTTAGTATACTTATTTGTGTACAATAATAGAGTTAATATAATGCTAATATAATAGCAATTTGGCTGCCACGTTTCACCCACAAATATACAGTCGGCTTTCTGCTCTGCTTTCCCATACCCCGACCCCTCCCCTTACCCTCTTTCCCGCCTTTCTCCCCTAATCCCACTTCCACGACTGTTTGTGGGACACTGTTGTGCAAGATTTGGCTGCCACATTTCGCCCACAAATATACAGTCAATTTTCCTACTCCCCTATCTGACTGTTCAGTGCCTTGCGACATCCTCCCGACATGAAAGGCGCTATATAAATGTAATTATTGATTGATTGATTGATTGGTTGGTTGGTTGGTTGATTGATTGATTGATTGATTGATGTCTGTAATGTCATGAAGCTGCAATGCACATTGTGAAGCTTTTAATCTCTCCTCCAGTTTTTTTAAATTGACTAGTTTTAATGACATTTCCACATAATTTTAAATGTGTTTGAAGTTGATTTTAGGAGTTACATAGAAAGAGGAGTGGGCCATTCAGCCGCTTGAATGTGTTCCGCCATTCTATAAGATCATGGCTGATCTGTACCTCAACTCTGTTTATCCACCCTTGCCACATATCCCTTAATTCCCTGATCTAACAAATATAAAGTGATAATAATCCTTGCATTTGATATAGCGCATTTCATGTCTTATTGACGTCTCAAAGCGCTTCACAGAATATACTATAAAGTGAATTGACTGTATATTTGGTGGGCGAAATGTGGCAGCCAATTGTGCACAGCAGTGTCCCACAAACAGTTGTGGATTGAAATAATCAGTTTTATTATTGTGGGTTTTTTTGGACAAATTATTATTAGGCGTGTGGAGTAAATAAATTTACCTAAGGTTTCACCCTAATCTGCCTGCATTTGAACACATGTCTCACACTTGTAAGGTGAGTGCTCTAACCACTGAGCGACAGGAGCTCCACGTATATATTCAAATACAGTATAACAAATATATGTGGGGTTCTGTAGCTCAGTGGTTAGAGCACTCGCCTTGCAAGCGAGACCTGGGTTTGATTCCAGGCAGGGCGAAACCTTGGGCAAGTTTCCTTACTCTATATGCCTGATCATAATCCCTCGAAAAAGAACAATAATAAATTGGTCATTTCAATCCTTTACTTAGTGGCACATTGCTGTGCGCAATTGCCTGCCCACAAATATACAGTCAATTCACTTTTGAGTATATTGTGTGAAGCACCATGGGATGTCTAGAAAATATGTAGAGCACTATATCCAATACAAGGATTACTATTATCCACCTCGGTCTTGAAAATATGAATGAATCCAGCCTCCACAGACTATGAGGACAAATAGTTCTAGATTTCCACTACCCTTTGGGTGCAAAGCTGCCTCCCTATTTCACTCCTAAATGGTCTTGATTAACTTTAAGATTATGCTCCTTTTTATGGATTCCTCACCAGGAGAAATAGTTACTCTGTATCGTAGTACTCCATTAAATTGTGGAGTCACATCCAGATTGTGGCTTCACAATTTAATGAATGTGCTAATTATATGCACACAATTATAACCTGTCTCACTAGGATAAATACTTTAGCTGTAATTAATTGCAAATTTCAACTTTTTAATCTAGCAGATTCTTCAAATGAGTCTCATTTACTTGAGAGTTAACATAACTCATCTTCAAACTCATCTTGTGCTTTAGAATTGAGCTTAAGTCAATGTCAGCAGTTGTCCTGTCATAGTGGGGTCTAAAATGGGACCTTTAGACCAGGAGTCCCAGATATTGATACGTCTACTACTGGGAGTGAGTTGTAGGGAGTGCTGTTTGGATGCAATCTACTGCTGGAATGGATTCCCATGGGTGAGTACAATGCGTTTATTGTCAGGAATCGGTATATGGAACCCAATTCTGGCTTTCAGTCAATTCAATACGGAGAAGTCATTTTGCTTATGCACATCATTCTCAGAGGAGCAGAAAAGGCTATTCACAATTAACATTAGATCAATGGAGTCTGGTTTGCAATTAGAATGCAAATTGCAAGATCCATGGGGCAGCAAGAGAAAGTCATGGGGTCCTAACTGTATTCCACACATACATGCCCTGGATGACAATTTTGATGGGACTTGATAGTTTCACCCTCAAACTAACTGTTCAGCGCCTTGGGAAAGGCACTATATAAATGTAATTTTGTTGTTGTTGTAAAGTGCATCATTTAAAGGGAATCACTAAAGTGCATAATTTGTGTAATTGGAAACTCATGCAGAAATATAGAAAAAGATAGGAAACAAGATCATTATTTATTAGCAGAAATATTGACCAGTGGAATTTTTAGACTTATTATAAAGATTCTAGAAAAGTGCTTTGAATCATGATAGTTGTGAAATATGTGAAATTTGGCGTGTAAAAAGCTTGTACGATACTGACTGTTGAGTTCTTATTTTAAGTACTTTGAGGCACTACCTTGCATGGAGGGCGCAAGGTGTTGTTGCTGTTATTTGTCTAATCCTGTCCTAAAACTATTTCATTTTAAATAACTGAACACAAGGATTCTAATAATAGTAATCTTTTTATTTGATAAAATACTTTATCACAATGTTGAAACATCTCCAAGTGCTTCAAAGGATTCACTGTGAAGTATAGTAACTAAATATTTGAAAGGGGAACACATTTAGCAAAGTACATTTCCCAGATTTATTATATTGCCAGCAGCTAATTTAATTAGAGGTATTTTATTACATTTTTAAATAAATAATGGCTCGCTTAATATTTAACTTGCTATCTTTTATGAAAATGTCAAGAATACATTGAAGTGTCTCAGTAATGACCAACAAAATATAAAGAGAAAATATGGTGGGGGAGGGGATGAAAAATTTAACCACTTGATGAATAATAATATTTTTGCAGGATTTACTGTAAAATGCAAAAATGTGTATTTATAGGCAGACAAAGAAGACAATTTAGGCACAACAATGTCCGACAAACATCCAACAACCTTGAATATTACCTAGGGGATTGTTGACGCTAGGAGAAACTCCCTTCTCTTTTTGATCATTGCCATGGGATTTTTAACATCCACCTGATGATGCAGGTTTAATGTCTGATCAGAAGTTTGGCACCTTCGACATTGCAGCACTCCCCAAAACTGCACTGTACTTGAATGTCTTCTTAGACCTTAAGTTTAAGTTTGAGGTTCCGAAGTGGGATTTGAACCCACAACCGTTTCGCTCAGAGGGAAGGTGCTGCCAACTGAGCAAGGCTGACTAAAGTATATACAGTATGTGGTTAGGATGAAATGAATTTTTCCACATAGCTTATACATTTACTGCTTCTAATTTACTCTCCCAGGCTCGTTATGACATGTCTCTTTTACAATAATAATAATCCTTACAATTTATATCGCACTTTTCATGTCTTCTATACGTTTCAAAGCACTTTACAGAATGTACAGTATAGTGAAATGACTGTATATTTGTGGGTGAAATACAACAGCATCAACTCACGTTGAAATATATTCTGTGAAGCACTTTGAAATGTCTATAAGACATGATAAGGCACTCTTTCAAATGCAAGGAATATTATTATTATTATTCTTTCTCAAATAGCTGAGACATTATGCATCACCATTCACATTCAGCCATGATTTCATCATTCACGTGTGTGTACAATTGATTGAAAGGCGAAATGCTTGGGGAGTTGAGTGGAAGAAAGAATCAGTTGGTAGCTGAAGAAACGTATTAGGAAATAGCATCAGTGACTTGTTAAGATTTCATCATTAAGTGCTGAAAGGGTGAGTTATTTATTTTGCTAAGGATTTTTCTTTGCAACATACTGTAATATTTAACTCCCACTGCAAGTCTAAATTCCGGGCATGGCTACAGCACTGCCAAATACATATTGGTGGTGGAGGAGAACAGAATGAGGGCTACATTTAACCACAGTATCCCCAGTGGTTAGAAATGGAGTGGAAAGAAAACTTCTGCTCATGCTTCCTAATTGATCTCTCGTGACTGGAAGACATGAATGGATTTATGCCAGCCTTGGCTGTGATGCCCTATAGTCACATAGTAAGCTGCATTCAATATCTGGGCTCACAGGAAAAGAAAGACACTTGAGTGAAGTAATAAAGAGCTGCCTATCCACGTGGAACCATATACTAGCACAAAGCAAAACCTCTAAAAGAGATATCAGGGGTGGTGGTGGTTTGGGGGCTAGGTGGATTGTGTAAGGTGGGTTGAGGAGAGAAGATGAGAGTAAAAAACAAAGTCTCTGTTTTAAATATTCAATGTATTGAAGACACGTTATACAAGACTGTAATTGAATTAACAGGATAACTAGTCACATCATAAACCAGGAGTGGGATAATTGTGAGCTGTAAAATTGATGTAAACCCAGCAATGAGATAACATTCAGATTACATAGGAAATGAAGATCTGGCAGTAATCTAATTGAGCCTGTAATTTAACTCACTGGTTTACTATAAACTATATTTAAAAGGGAATTAGTTGGACCTTGAAGAATAAATATATAAGTGTGTAATCTTTGCATGTGAAAAAGTGCCCATAATATTTGAAAAGTACTTCTCAGGTAATTACTCTCCAGAGTATGGACTGTATTTGTAGGCAAACACAGCAGCCAATTTGCACAGCAATGTTCCACAAACAACAAGAAGTAAATGATCAGTTATACTGAAAGGTTATTCGCCTGGCCAGTGGGAGAAACTCCTTTCTCTGTTCAACTCATCTACAACAACAACAACAAATTACACTTATAAAGCGCCTTTCACGTCGGGAGGACGTCCCAAGGCTCTGCACAGGAGGCGTGTGACCCGAGCTGGGAGTGGAGTGTACGGGGAGGGGTGAAACACGTTGGGGAGGTCGAAAAATTCGGGGGGGAACAAAAGGCACGGTCGAAGAGGAAAGTCTTCAAACCGGCCTTGAAAGAGGAAAGGGAAGAAACGAGACAGAGGGATTGGGGGATGGAATTCCATAGGGTCGGAGCAAAAAAACTGAAGGCCCGGCCTCCGATGGTGGGGCGGTTCGGGCGGGGGGCTTGGAGCAGGCCAAGTCCTGCTGAGCGGAGGGTCCGGGTGGGTTTGTAGGGGGAGAGTAAATTGGTTAAATAGGGCGGGGCAAGGCCATGTAAGGCCTTGAAGGTGAGGACGAGGATCTTGAACTCGATCCTCTGGAGGATGGGGAGCCAGTGGAGACGGGCGAGGGTGGGGGTTATATGGTCGCGGAGGCAGGTGCGGGATAATACACGGGCTGCAGAGTTTTGAATGACCTGCAGCCTGTGAATGGAGGAACTGGGGAGGCCGACGAGGAGAGAGTTTCCGTAGTCCAGCCTTGAGGTGTTGTACGCGTGCACGAGTGTTTCGGCAGCGTGGGGGGTGAGGTAGTTGCGGAGTCTGGCAATGTTGCGCAGGTGGAAGTAAGCGGTGCCGGTCAAGGCACGGATGTGGGGGAGGAAGGAGAGTTTGGGGTCAAACGTGATGCCGAGGTTCCTGACTGGCTTCGTGAGGTGGAGAGTACAGACTTGGATGTTGAGGCTGGCAGCGCCCGATGTGCGGATAATATCCACCTGAACAGATAGATGGTACTTCATGTTCCCCCTCACCCACCATGACCGGGAATTAGTAATGGGAGTTTTGGAATGGCAGTTAAATAATATGTTGCAAAGAGGAATCTTTATTAAAATAAATAACTCACCCTTTCAGCAGTTAATGAAGAAAACTCAACAAGACATTGATGACATTTCCGAATACGTTTCCTTATCTGCTAAACCAATCACTCCCAGCTCTCATCAATCCTGAAATTAAAACGGCTAAATTGGTCCTAGCTGGACAAGCATCAGGAAAGCTTGCCAGATTATGCTTTCAATAGCAAGCTATTTGGTTTAGTTGGTTATAGTTTAGCGGTACTTTAATGCACACTCTGGGGTCCCTAAGCCTTGACTCTTGCCAACCTGATAGCTATTTCATTCTATTTTTATTTGAACGTATACCAGGGTGAAAGATTGTTATTGTTAAATTAACAACAGTGGAACGGTGATGAAGAAAACATTATTTGGATAGTTTGCTTGTTATCTTTGGGATCAGGAGTATTTGTGCAGAGGTTCCAAATGGATGACAATGAGTTTATGTTACAAGGGACTGTGTATTGTGTAATGTAATGAGTAAGATTGTTCGTAAAATAGCCTTCATATCTTTAAATAAATAATAATGATAATCCTGCAATTTGATACATCACCTTATCACCTCATTGAGACTTCTCAAGGCATTTCAGAGAATAGTTAGACACTTGAAAAATGTAAATTGTAAAAAGATAACGGAGTACTTTTGTGGGGAAATACCAATTTGCATGCAGCAATGTCCAACAAAAAGCCATGGAGTAAATGACCATTTTTTGTTTGGGAGATTGTTGCCTGGACTCTAAGAGAAATATCTTTGATTTTTGAATAGTGCCATGGAATCTTTAAAAGGCATACACAACATTGGTTTAACATCTCATCCAAAGCAATGGCACTTCCAACAATGCAGCACAACCTCAGAACTTTCATCACCTTCGCAATATTGCCAGACTCTGCCAATACCTCACCCCATCACGCCGCCAAAACACTTATACACGCCTTCGTCACATCTAGGCTCAACTACGAGAACTCTCTCCTCATCGGCCTTCCCAGTCCTCCCTTCACAGGCTGCAGAACATTTTTCCCTCTTTCAAGGCTGGTCTCAAGATCTTCCTCTTCGACCACGCCTTTGGCTCCACTCCTAACTCTTCCCACTCTCCTACTCTCCTTCCCTCTACCCTGACCCTCCCCCACCCCGTTCGGTTCCTGACTTGATTGTTCAGCACCTTGGAACGTCATCCCGACATGAAAGACGCTCTCTAAATGTAATTTTGTTGTTGTTGTTGTAGTCACCTGATATCAGATAGATCCAGAACAAGAATAATCATCAAAAATTTTATCTCTATTTGTGACTTTCTCCTATGAATATTTTCACCAATTCACAGTACCATTAAGTAATAAGATTTCAGATATTTATGCTTATCTCAGTCGTAGATTACCTCAACCTTGCCATTGAGTGAGGTCAGAACAATGGCTGAAAGAGTGAAATCAGAGGCACAGCAACATGAGACCACTTTTGCAGACCTATTTAACAATCAGTTACAGAGCTATAGCAAATACTGAGAGTCAGTCATCCTTGCAACTGGAGAAACGGTGTGTAGCATGGGACGATGCACAGAGCAGAGAGGGAGAAACAAAATAAACGTCCATGTGCTGATCTGGGGAACAAACTAAGACTGCCCATACGATAGCTATCATATCAGTTTCTCATCAGTGATGTGTCTCAGGCACATAGATCAGTGTAGCTAATCTATGTGCCATTTATATCCTGAACCCCTTTGTGGAGAGAGAATGAGAACCTGAGTCAGAAAGCCTTTGGTGTAATTGAAATGCAAACACAAATGGGTCCAGCAGTAAATCGATATCTATCATCAACACGGGCACATTATTTATAGGGGATTGAAGAAAGAGTGATTCAGATTCAGCCAGGCAGAATGCTTCTAAAGTGAAAACATATAGGAGGGATGAAAAATAGAAAGAAGGGAAGGATGAATAACTCATTGATTGGCTTTACAAATCCAAACACTAAATTTAAAGTGCCTGCAGGATAGAAAAAAACAAGGTGGAGGAAAAACTATATTTTTGAACGAATGCTTATCCACAAGTTGTGGTTTAAACTCACGATTAAATAAATGCGTAATCCTGTGCATCTTGTGCCTTACCTGAGCTGTGTCCGAGCTATCAAATTGTACACCTCTCCTTCCCCTAACCCCACCCTCCCCCCTGTTTTGCCCCCTCTCTATATCTCAGATCTTAAGACCTATCTCTACGACTGTACCTATGGTCACCCCTCCTCTTCTTCCGACCCAGCTCAGTACATTAAAAGCCTGTTTATCCAGCACCAGATCAACCGTAACTTCGTGTAACTGGCATCGCAAAAAAGGGTCCACATTTGATTAACTGGAATTTATCCAGAAAAATGCTTCGAATTTTTTTTGTTTTGTTTTCGGCCGAATATCGGGCAGGCGCTTTAACCGGCATTGGCCAGGTCCCAAGGGTGCCGGATAAACAGGCTTTTACTGTACTATGAAACATGAGGACACAAAGGACAATATATATACAAGTTTTATTTTGGGTGTGTTTTTTTTCAACCTGGCTGTTGGTATCACTGAGTCAGATGGATGGTTGTGGGGTAAAATTCTACATTAGCAGTTTGAGCTGAGGATCAAGGCTGAAACTCTACCGCTGTACTGGGCAGGTGCTGCAATGTCAGAAGTGCATTTCTCCAGATAAGATTAATACAAAGTCTCATCTTCCCGCTCAGGTGAGCATTATAGAACTCATTCCACTATTTAGAATCCACCAGTTAAAATGACCATTCAACTCTTGAGTGTTTGTTGGACTTGGCTGCTGATGTACCTACAAAACACACTAAACTTAACATTAATCACTTTGAAGGTCTTTGAGATAGTTCAACTTTATAAGTAGCTATACCAGTCACATTGATTATTATTATTATTATTAATAATAATAATAATGGGCTAAAACATGATATCAAAATATGCAAACAATGCAAAATATGGAGTGTCACTATCTGTGAAGAGGGTGGTATGGAATTCAGGAGGACATAGATTCCATGTTGAAAAGTGTGAGATGTTGAATTTTGAATTTTGGCAGTAACAATAAGGAGATGAAATGTGGATAATAGGGTCCGGAGAAATATCGATATATCGCTAAAACACGATATAATTTTCATATTGATACGCTGATATAGGCTTTTCAAAAATATTGATAAATATCGATATATCGCTAAAACACGATATAATTTTCATATTGATACGCTGATATAGGCTTTTCAAAAATATTGATATATCGAAAAGTCGATATATCGAGGGAAAAAATCGGAATGCGCGCACACTGAACTACAAGACCCAGAATGCTCATCTCTATACACAATGCACAGACCGAGGTGCAAAGCCGCCATATTGTATTCATAGTCCTAGAATACAATATACAGGTATGTGAGGGGAGAGAGACGTCTGGGGGGGGGTGGGGGAGAGAATCGGCTGTGGGGGGAGGGGGAGAGAATCGGCTGAGGGGGGGAGGGGGAGAGAGACGGCTGAGGGGGGGAGGGGGAGAGAGACGGCTGGGGGGGGGAGGGAGAGAGAGATGGCGGGGTGGGGGAGGGGGAGAGTGACGGCTGGGGGGGGTGGGGGGGGGGAGAGAGATGGCGGGGGGTGGTTGGGAGAGAGGGATGGCGGTGGGGGGGTGGAAGGAGAGAGGGACGGTGGCGGGGTGGGGGGGCGTGGGGGGAGAGATGGGGTGGATGTGATAATATACAGATAGATAGAGATGGGGGGGATGTGAGAGAGGAGAGAGACACAGAGACACAGACAGAAAAACACAGAGATGGAGAGAGTGAGTGTGAGAGACAGAGAGAGAGAGAGAGATTTACCTCCTGAGGAGATAGGCCCCGAATGCGCGTGCCGCGCAGGCATTCGCAGTACGAAAAACCCGACAATATCGATATTTCGGTATATCTCTATATGAGCCCATTGATATATCTAAATCGGAAAATTTCCATATCGACGGACCCTAGTGGATAATAGATAACATTTAACGTATAAGGTATAAATCCACTGAAATATTGCTGCTGAAAGAGTGGGACAAATAGTGACAGGAATTCAATTACAATTGTATAGTCTTACTCTGCATTATTTAGGATGTTGCTCGTTGGATTATTGCAAATCTGCTCATAGTTTTAGCCTTCAAATCAATACTGTGTCATCGGAGGAGAGAAAGTGAGATCTGCCAGACTTGACATGTAGATTATAATTTAAAAAACAATGTAACTATTTCTGTCAATCATCATTGAATTCCAGACAGTTTACATAGACATCAGTTTAATTAGTTCTTATGACAATTACTGCTGTAATTATTTGTGTGCAATTCTGTAATGATCTGTTTTATACAAAGTCAACATCATCATTTTTGTCCGGAAATGAAGCAGACTAATAATTAAGTTGACATTTTCATAATTTTTGTGGTGCAATTATTTCTATTCTTGAAGCTGTCTCATTACATTATGCAAGCTCAGTATTGCAATATACTTAAACACTGTTTCATTAAGTTTCCATCCATGGAGATGCCATTGTTGAAGTTATTCTTTCTTTGGATTTGAAAGAAGATAGTACTGTAAATTCCCCCAGAATAAAGGCATACATTGACTTTGCATGGGAAGGACAAATTACAACAATGGGACTACTATCAACCTCCCTTGGGCAACAGATAATAATTCCTATTGATAACTTAAAGTAATGTTTCTCATTTTCAGAAATTTTGCAATGTAATGAGATAGTTGATTGAACGGAGGTTGATAAGATTATGAAAACCATTGATCAGGTGCATCCAAAACAAGGATGTACCAATCAACCCTTGCCGAATGCGGCTTTCTCGAGTGTGGATTTGTCTATATGCAAATAAATAAACGCGGCACTTTTTTTGTGTAACTCAAGTAAAATTTGAGTATATGTGCTAGCTGGCCCTGCACGCGTGAGCATTTGGGAGGACGCCACCAGCTCTCGCCGGAATCCGATGATTCCTCGTTGTTGGAGCAACGTGATGGCATTGCCTGGTAAATAGAAGAGAGAAAGAGAGAGAGAGTCTCCTAACACTTTCAGGATCAAAGGTAAAATAATTTAGCCAAGCTGTGGTAGTGTAAGGTGCTGTTTTATTGTCTCCAGTGAGTCAGTGAGAGCGGAGAGAGTGCGCCAGCCGGCTGTAGCCCACCTCAGTACGTACCTTGCGTTGGACGGGTGTAGATGTACCTGAAGGCTTGAGGTTGGATAGCTTGTGGATGGATTCCCCTAACCCCTTTTTTCCCATTAGTTACTATGCTTACCAAACACAATTTTACCGAGTGCGCTGTTTTCCAGGAACGTAACCCCTGTGTTCAGCGAGGGTCTACTATATACAATATAAGATAGCTAATAGTGGATCAAATAGGGAGTTTAGGAGAAACTTTGTCAGGCAAAAGCAGAATGAGAATGTGGAACTCATTAATGGAAGGTGTGGTTAAAGCAAAAAGCATCAATGTATTCAAGCAGATGCTTAGATAGGGGAGAAGGAAATAGACCGGAATTGGAGAATATAACAAAATTACACTTGTATAGCACTTTTTACGTCAGGACGACGTCCCAATGCGCTGGATAGTCATTATTTCAGACCCAAGCTGGGGAAAGGGAGGGTGGAGGGAAAGGGGGGTATTTGTAGTGACCAACGGGACCGTCGAAGAGGAGGGTCTTGAGGCTTGCCCACCACTGGTGGGGCAGGTGGGTCGGGGGACATGGAGCTGTCCGGAGCTCACTGAACGGAGTGGGCAGTCAGGTTGGTAGTGGGTTAGGAGATCGCAGATGTAGGGTGGGGTGAGGCCATGGAGGGCTTTGAATGTGAGGACCAGGATCTTGAATTGGATCCTCTGTATGATAGGGAGCCAATGGAGTCAGGCAACGATGGGGGAAGATGGGGGTGACGAAGCTTGGAACAGTAGAGGATGTGGGCCGCAGAGTTCTGAAGTATCTTTAACATGTGGAGGGAGCAATCGGGAAGGCCGTCAAGCAGGGCATGTGCGTAGTCAAGCCGGGATGTAATGAAGGCATGAATGAGGGTTTCAGAGGTCTAGGGGGTAAGATAAACATGAATAGAAAGGGTGGGGTGCTCATGTGCATTATAAACTGGCATGGACTAGTTGGGTCTAATTGCCTGTTTTCATAATAATAGTAATAATAATAATGTCACATCACTGCCATGTAACTATGCATTGTTTAACTTGAAAGCTGTCTTGCTACTATATATATGTGAAAAAATATATGTATAACCAGCGATCAATAACTTTTGTGATACTGGAAGATGATGGAAAGGTCATTGTCCTCCAAACTGCTCATGCTCAGTTGAGGTCTATGATAATCAGGGTCATTATCCCCAAAACAGTGTGGTCATATCTCCTATTGAATAAATGCATTGAAGCCCAATGGACCTCAATGGATGATTGGTGGAGTGTTTGTTTAGCTGTGAACAGATCTCCAATTGTTTAATTGGTGAGGCTCTGTTCAGATTGTGAAAGAAACAAATGAGAGAAAAATTAAGAGACCTGTTTGTTTCTTTAAAAAAAATACCATTAACTGCACAGTCCTGATGAGATCAAATAGGTTGAAGGCTCTTTATCATTCTCAACCTTTCTTTGTAATCTTTTGTGATGAAAAATGTTAACCTGACAGAAAAAGTCTTTCCTGTAAAAGAAGGTTGATTTTTACCTTTTAAGCCCAATTCACAGACTGTGGAGCTATAGTTCATCATTGCAACTTTTCAGTGAATACATAGAATATTTGATGTACTTCACAGTGCGATCCTTATGTTAATTAGCACAATGAACTCATTATAAAATGCCACAAACTTTATCTGAATAGCATTATTACAACACTATTATAAAGTACGCATCAGAACTCAGTCAAGATCGAAATGTCTATTTTACCCTTGTCTGTGTTCTCACCCTCCATATCCTCAGTTTTGGATTGGGCAAAAAGGTCATAATACTGAAATGCACTGGTAATTAGAAATAGTATTTGGGATAATTGCAATCATTAAAGTCCGATTATACTAGAATTAGTTGTGTTTTTTTTAATGTATGATTGGCTTTCATTTTAAAAATTTTAAAATAATTAAATAATCTGGTCATGTGTGAACTTTAATAGAAATAAGTTTTGAACTAGGTGGTGAATTATTCAGCAATATCAGTTTAATCAGTATAGCCAAGGGACTTTGTTCAGAACAATAGAAGGCAAAAGAAATGTGCACAAAAGAAAACTGTTACCAGCTCCACAGATTTTTGATACTATTGAAATTAATCTATTTTCAACTGAAAGGATCAGGAAATCAAACTCTGATCTATTGTGGAAGTTGATTTTCTAATCCAGTGAATCTCATAATCACAGCTGAATCTTTTTTCGAATGCTGTCTTTGTAACATATATAAAAGGCTATTTTTAAAGAGAGAAGATGTAAAAAATTGAGGTCTTTTAATTAATGAGGAGATGCCAGACATTAGGGATAGAACTTTTAAAGGGAAGCTATTGTAATAAATTCATTGCAAGTTGAACAGCAGATTGAAATAAAGCACCCAATAGTTAATTTAGAAAGCAAATCAAGGTCCAGTCAGATATGACTGAAAACCGTATTTGGCAGATCTGAATGAGTTTTATGATACTGCAATATACCATTATTGTCATGATAATCAACATGAGGCCAGAAATATTTCACTCCAGTGTTTATTGCAGTGAAAACTTCTTCCTTCTATACTGTTTTATGTGTTTTAATTATTTTTTTCTGACATCATACATAAATCTTATTAATCAAATATTGAGAACCAACAAATTTTTTTTTATTGAATCCAGGCAGACCAGCCTATATGTATCCACAGTTGTGACTATTGGGACATTCAAGGAGTGTATAAAGTTATGGTCAACAAAAATGCCAGATTACAAACCTAGTTACAAATGGGGCTGCATATAGTTTGAATGAATGCCATTCCAAACAAAACACAAACGAGATTTGGGGAGCAAAATTCTAGCTTTTCAGAATGTGCTAAATTTGACCAATTCTTAAATTGAATCTTAATTTTGGAGTCCTGAATTGGGACATAGTCTCGGTTGATCTCCAAGCAATGCTGGGAGTGTGATGCATTATCAGATATTCATCTTTCAGATTGCACGTTAAAAATCAACGTCCCCTTTGCATATTCAGATGGATGTTGAAGATTTATCCTATGCTAACATGTTTAAAATCCTCATCCTTTTAAAGCCATCTATTGGTCTTGCTCCTTCCTATCTCTGTGACCTATTAACAGCATACTGTTTGCTCTTTACACTTGGCGGGTACTGGCATTTTCCATATACCTCTTCCTACCCGTCCCATATTGCCGGTCGGCGATTTGGCTTTTCTGCCCGCCCCACCCTCTGGAATTCTATCTCAGAGCTACTCCACATACATAAAAACATAAGAAATGCTAAATGAAAAAAGACATCCAGTTCACCTTCCACCTTCCAGGCAGTTGCATGCACATATAATAACAATGAACCTTTCATTTGATATAGCACTTCTCAAGTGTTCTAGATATTTCAAAGTGCTTCACAGGATAAAGAGAATTAACTATATATTTGTAGACGAAACAAGGCAGCCTTCAATCTACAACAATGACCTACAAATAGTCGTGGATTGAAGGAATCAATTTTATCATTGTTTTTCTTTCTTGAGGGATTATTATCAGGTGTTTGGAGTAAGGAAACTTGACCAAGGTTTCGCCCTACCAGGAATCAAACCCAGGTCTTTTGCTTGCGAGGTGAGTGCTCTACCACCGAGCTACTGGACTACATATGTCCCAAATGACCTATGTACTATATCCCATAATGTTATATCCTAAAAGAAAACTGGAGATGTCATCTACAGACATGGGGTAAACTTACACATGTATGCAGATGACATACAAATCTACTTTGCTTCTTTCAATACCATCTTCAGGTCCACCGATGTTCTATCAGCTTGTCGGGCAGACATCAAGACCTAGATGAGGCCCTGGATGAGGCCTGGCCCCAAAAGCCGATGAAACCCTGGTCCACGCCTTTGTCACCTCTCGGCTGGACGATTCCAATGCCCTCCTCACCGGTCTCCCCACCTCCACAATCCACAGAGTCCAGCTCATTCAGAACTCTGCCGTCTGCGTTCTCATCCGCACCAAACTTTGTTCCCCCATTACCCCAGTCCTTGCCAGACTTCACTGGCTCCCTATCCCAGAAAGGATCGACTGCAAGATCCTCACCCGTGTCTTCAAATCCCTCCACTTCTCTGCACTCCCCTACCTCTCTGACCTCCTCTCTCCTCAAACCAGCACCCATTGCCTTCACTCCCCCTGGTTCTGGCCTCCTCCATGTCCCCCTATCCTCCGTTCCACCCTCGGCACCCGTGTCTTCAGCCATTTTGCCCCGAGGCTCTGTTATTCCCTTACTCACTAGCTTCACTTAGCCCCCTCTTTTCTCAGCTTCATGTCCCAGCTGAAGACCCTTCTCTTCGACTGTGCCTTTTGGTCACCTTTCTACCCCTGCCCCCGGCTCGGTCCCGGGATCCGCTATTGTGAAGCGCTCTTAGACGCCGTCCGGCGTGTAGAGCGCTATATAAATCAAAGATGTTGTTGTTGTTGTTGAGTGTGAACTTCCTGCAGCTGAATGTGGACAAGATGGAAACCATATTCCTTGGCTCCTGACAATGTCTTCACTCTTGCGGATCTAAGCTCCTCAACCTCCCTGTGCTCTCCCACAGACTCATTGAACCAGTGCACAAACTAGTCATCTAGTTGGACTCCCAGCGTTCCGGAACTCTGGAACAAGCTCATTCAATCCCTCCGCCTTCCCCCTTTCTCCGCTTTTTCAAGTCCTGCCTGAAAATTTCCTCTTCAACCGTGTTTATAACCACCTCCCCCCACCCCTGGCTCAGAGTCAGGGATCCTTGTATTTGATATACCTTCTTCTAGGTCCATTTCAAGATCTTTCTCTTTGACCATAACTTTAGTCATCCTCCAACCCCTACTCCCCTAACCTCCACCCCTCTTCATTCCAATCCCCAGCTCAGGTGCAAACCTTTAACAGTCCTTGCCAGACTTCACTGGTACCCTGTCTCGGAGCGGATCGATTTCAAGATCCTCACTCTTGTTTTCAAATTCCTCCACTCCTCTGCACCCCCCTACCTCTCTGATCTCCTCTCTCCTCACAACAGAACCCGTTGCCTTCACTCCTCCGGTTCTGGCCATCTCCTTGTCCCCCGAACACTCCGCTCCACCATCGACGGCCGTGCCTTCAGCCACTATGCCCCAAGGCTCTGGAACTCCCTCTCTCACTCCCTTCGCTTCACCCCCTCCTTTCCTATTTTCAGGTCACGGCTAACGACCTTTATTTTTGACCACGCTTTTGGTCACCTTTATCCTCCTCCCCCTCGTTTGGTCCCGGGATCTGTTATTGGGAAGTGCTCTGAGACGCCACGCCGCCCGGCGGAGAGGGCGCTATGTAAATCCAAGTTGTTGTTGTTGATGTTGTAGATCTCATCTCAGGTGGCATTTCAATCTCCCCCTCCCCCATCCCTCTCCCCCACACCTCCCTCATCCCTCTCCCGCACTCCTCCCCCCTGCTCCTCCCTCCTCCCTCATCCCTCTCCCCCACTCCTCCCCCATCCCTCTCCCCCACTCCTCCCTCCTCCCTCTCCCCCACTCCTCCCCCATCCCTCTCCCCCACTCCTCCCCCATCCCTCTCCCCCACTCCTCCCCCATCCCTCTCCCCCACACCTCCCTCATCCCTCTCCCGTACTCCTCCCCCCTGCTCCTCCCTCCTCCCTCATCCCTCTCCCCCACTCCTCCCCCATCCATCTCCCCCACTCCTCCCCCCTGCTCCTCCCCCATCCCTCTCCCCCACTCCTCCCCCATCCCTCTCCCCCACTCCTCCCCCCCCTGCTCCTGCTCCTCCTCCCCTCCCACATCCCTCTTCCCCTCTCCACCTCCGTTCCCCCATCTCTCTCTCTCCCCCCTCCTCCTCCCCCATCCCTCCCTCCCAGCAGCTGATGTACTCCCTTGCTCCACCGAGCTGCCACCTCATCCCTGCTGTGCTGCAGGGTGTTGGTGGATGGATGGATGACCTTGTGATGGGGGTGTGTACCTTGGCCAGTGGTAACAAGCCTGTGGGATCAGCTGGGTTGTTGCTGTGGCGCCGCTCAGGCAGTTTGTTGTTACCATGGAGACCGACGCACCTCTGCCTTGGTTACTGCAACTTTCATACCAACACAAACGCCTCACTCTGCAGTCCAGGCCTCCATCCACATGGCTGTGCAGCCAGTCAACAAGCCTCGTCCTCCAGGTAAGAACACACACACACAGTTAATCCTGCATCTGTGCAAGTTATGACTTTCAGCCCCAGGCACCCACTACTGTACAGCGACAATAACATCTTGCATTTATATGTATATTGGAGTCCTGTAGCTCAGTGGTCAGAGAACCCGCCTTGCAAGCGAAAGACCTGGGTTAGATTCCCGGCAAGGCGAAAACTAGGGCAATTTTTCCAACCACAACATGCCTGATAATAATTCCTAAAAAAAAATAAAAATTGGTAATTTCAATCCACGACTGTTTGTGGGACACTGCTGTGCGCAATTGGCTGCCGCGTTGCGCCCACAAATATACAGTCAATTCACTTTACAATATATTCTGTGAAGCACTTTGAGACGTCTAGAAGACGTGAAAAGCGATATATCAAATGCAAGGATTATTATTATTGTCTATAACAACAACAACCTCGATTAATATAGCACCCTCCGTTGCTTCACAGTAATGGGTCCCGGGACCGAGCCAGGGGCAGGGGCAGGAAGGTGACCAAAAGCTCGGTCGAAGAGAAAGGTCTTCAGCTGTGACCTGAAACTGGGAAGAGAGGGGGTGAGGCGAAGCGAGTGAGGAAGGGAGTTCTAGAGCCTCGGGGCGTAGTGGCTAAAGGCACGGCCGCCAAGGATGGAGTGGAGGATTCGGGGGACATGGAGGAGGCCAGACCCAGAGGAACGAAGGCAGCGGGTGCTGGGTTGGGGGGAGAGGAGATCAGAGAGATAGGGGGGTGCAGAGGAGTGGAGGGATTTGAAAACAAGGGTGAGGATCTTGAAGTCGATCCTCTCTGGGATAGGGAGCCAGTGAAGTCTGGCAAGGACTGGGGTAATGGGGGAGCGAAGCTTGGAGTGGGTGAGTACGCGGGCGGCAGAATTTTGGATTAGCTGGATTTTGTGGATTGTGGTGGAGGGGAGACCCTATATAATTTTAATCAATTAGATGTTGTATAAAATAATACACATTTACATGTATACAACACCGTTCACTTCAGTAGGATGTGCCAAGGCTCTGTGCCAGCTTGGCACCCAAGCTAGGGGGTGGGAGCCAAGGGCAGTGAGCAGGACAAAGATGACCGAAGGTGCGGTGAAGTAGTGGAAGATCTTGAGATTGACCTTGAAAGAGTTGAGGGAGGGGGTGACTTGAAGTTAGTATACTTTAACGTCAATAGTCTTATTGATAAATTAAAGTTAGTATAAATAGATAGATAGATAGATAGATAGATAGATAGATAGATAGATAGATAGATAAAAATAAAGTTAGTATAAAAATAAATAGTCTTATTGATAAATTAAAGTTTAACGTCAATAGTCTCCTGATTGGAGCGCCTGCGCCTGAGGTGCGGAGGCGCTGACAACATCAGCATTCAAGGCTGCTCTCTCCACCTCTTGAAGCCAGTCAGGAATCTGGGCGTCTTGTTTGACCCCAAATTGTCCTTCCTCCCTCATATCCGCCCCATGACCGGTACAGCCTTCCACAATCTCCGTAACATCGCCGGACTCTGTTACTACCTCACCCCCCATGCTGCTGAAACACTCATCGACACATTCATTACATCGAGGCTCGATTATGGGAACTCTCTCCTCGTCGGCCTTCTCAGCAACTCACTTCACAAGCTGCAGATTATCAGAACTCTACAGCTTGTGTACTCTCCTGCACTAGACTCCGCGACCACATCACTCTCACCCTCGCCCGTCTCCACTGGCTCCCCATCCCCCAGCGGATCGAATTCAAGATCCTCATCCTCACCTTCAAGGCCATTCACGGCTTTGCCCCCGCCTATTTCTCTGACCTGTTGTCTTCCTATCAGCCTGCCCATTCCCTTTGTTCAGTGGGCTGTGGCCTGCTCTGCATCCTCTGTCCTAAACGCCCTACCATCGGTGGCCGGGCTTTCAGCCTCTCTGCTCTCACACTATGGAACTCCATCCTGCAATCCCTTCACCTCACTTTCTCCATTTTCTTCTTCAAGGCCAGTCTTAAGACCTTCCTCCTCGACTGTGCCTTCTGCTCCCCTCCTAACTCTTCAGCCTCTCCTACTCTCCTTCCCCTTCCCTCTAATCCGACCCTCTCCCCTCCACCCCGCTCGGGTCCCGACCTAATTGTTCTGCGCCTTGGGACGTCCTCCCGAAGTGAAATGCGCTCTATAAATGTAATTTTATTGTTGTTGTTACTACACAAACAGTCACAAGCTGGGGAGGAAGAGGAGCGGAGGAGGTTGACTTTATTTTTCAACCATGGATGAAAGATTTTGGTCAGTTTGTGTTTTGGTCTCACTCACACTATTTGAACATGGTGACTGATAACTGAGTAACAAACGTACTTATGTCTCTTTCTCTTCCCCTTGGTAAGATCTATTCCCTCCACCGTTAATAGCTTGACATTCTGCCAGCTGGCAGTAAATTAAACCTCATTCATAAAATGGGGGTGATTGTGGCTCATTTATAATGTGCTTTTGGTTATTGGTGTAAATTATATCTGAAGTATCTGAGAGTCTTTATATATACAGTATATTCTTTACTGAAGATTCTCTACCTAATTATTGTGAATAAAGGATTTTATAAAGGATTATTAATTTGGGGATTATAAATGCGAGGACCTAGGGAACCCAATCATTTATTGTGGATTTTTGTTAACAAGCCTGCATGTCAATTTCCAAAAATGTTCGTATTTTTAATGTTTTTGAAACAAAGTCTACTTTTCATCTATCTCTTCTAGGAATACAGTATTTTCTAGGGATTGATTACAATAAATTGGAGGAATTGTGTAACATCAATGGCCTACACGACAGGTAAGATTCAAAATAAGCCCCTATTTACAAATAACAAATAACTGC
This sequence comes from Hydrolagus colliei, assembly GCA_035084275.1. Classification (NCBI taxonomy): domain Eukaryota; kingdom Metazoa; phylum Chordata; class Chondrichthyes; order Chimaeriformes; family Chimaeridae; genus Hydrolagus; species Hydrolagus colliei. The sequence goes on from CM068743.1 coordinate 102,448,254, forward strand.
TGGATGTTGCGCTGTCCCATGACCCCCATTGTAGAGTCTAGTTTAATTGTTGGTTGTTTTTATTATATATTATTAATAATATGCTATTATTATTGTTAGTATCTTTGGCATTGATCTACTTGTTGATTTGTATTTTTTTTAAATACTGTTTAAAATCAAAGCAATTTATTTCTCCCTTGCAGACTGTTTGCTGCCACACGAGTGTCTGACCGATCACTATCCACATTTAATGTTGCTGTTCTAAGCCAACAGAGTGTTGAACAATGACAACAGCTTACATATATAGCACCCTTCATTTAGGATGTCTTGGAGCCCTTAACAACAACCAAATTACATTTATAGAGCCCCCTTTCACATCAGGAGGACATCCCAAGGCACTTCATAGAGACAGATGCAGAGCAAGGGAGAAATATAGTCCCGTGTTTATGGATGATATCACAAAGAGGTAGTTTGTGGAAATAAAAGCATTGAGTTACTTCAAGGATCATATTGGTTTGTGCTTCCTATATCTGGAGGTAAACTGACATAGGTCGCCCATTATGATTCAGTGAAGATGGGCTGCTTAAAGATTGTCATCAAAATAGGCACCAGGAAAGTGGCCTCTAATACTTGGCAACTTTAACAAGCTATGCTTCAATTACTTTAGAATGCTTTTCACACTAAGAATAATCCTGCCTAATGCTGCTATCCAGTTTTCGTGAGAAGAATAATTAATTGGTGTCATGTTAAGCCTACCGTTCATTTCTAGCACCATGTGCTGCACTGATTCAGATTTCCTGGTTTAGTTGAGCTGGAGTGAATTTGACTTTTATTATGGCTCAGTACAAACTTGGCAGTTGAAATCTTGTTGAGTTGTAAAATTCCATCTTGTAGATGCTTGAAACATCAAGTCTTTAAAGTTTGGTTTCATATTGGTGTGAATTTGAAGCAGCAATCTATAAGCACTTTGATTCAGTAACCCCATGCTAACAGATATCATTAAGTTTTTTTTAAAAATGACATTTCAGAGCTTGTCTATACTGCCAGAGATCTCTTCTCCATTGCTATCCAAAATGCCGTACATAATCACGAATACAAGAGTCATGAAAATTAAACTGGCAGATGAAGATAGAATCAGGAAATACAAAGTGAAGGAAATAAAGTTGGATATGAGTCCCACCAGAAAGTGTCCAATTCCTGTTGAATTTAGAAGTAAAGCATGTCTTTAGCCAATTGGCTGTGCTATAAAAAACTGCCATAAAAAACTGTGCCATAAAAAACTAACACCCAATTCAAATGAATGTGCTTCTGCCATTGAAGGGTTTATTGGTAAAAAGGCAGTCAGACTGGCAATCAATCTAGTCTCTTCCATGTAATCCTTCCAACATTGCGCCTTAGACATTGTCCTTCAGAAATACTTGGAAATTTAAATCTAAGCAACACAGCACAATCCAGCTAAGATAAAGTTATAGACAAAGTCCTCCTTGAGCTAACTCCCAGTGTAGTGACTGCGGTGACTCACAAGGTTGGGGAGACATCAACTTGATAATTTCCCGATGGTCAGATAATCCTCCCTTGTGAGGTTTATGAAATAAGGATGATTATTATTTCTACAGTGCCCTTCATGTTGGATAATATCTCGGAGACCCTTACCTTGACCATGATGGGGGTGGCGGTGGTGTCACCAGGTGGGGCTTGCTTATCAGTATCCAAACAAGACTCAAGAGTTTTGCTTAACATGGAAATCACCCTTATCTGGAATGGAATGCGCCCACTGTTCCTGGAGGGATTGTACTCTCTATTTTTCTAATCCCGGAAAGTATTAGGCACAGGTTAGCAACTCACTCCTTCACTCCCAGCCTGCCCAGCTCAATATCTCTCTGCCCAGCTCAATGTCTGACTTCAACCCCCCCACCCGCCCCTGCTTGGGTCCTGACCAGACTGTTCAGCGCTTTGGGACATCCTCGCGACGTGAAAGGCGCTATATAAGTGCAATTTTGCTGTTGTTGTCTGCCTGGCCAGCTCAATCACTATTTACTTGCCTAGTTCACTCGCGGCCGGGCTCGCAAGCTTGCACACTGCCAGGCTCCCGCTCATCATCTTGCACCATGGCCTGAATCGCCTGCTCAAGCCCTTGTGCACTTGTCAAGCCCTTGTGCCATTGTGCCTCCCCTTGCGGGGTTCGACGTATATGGAGAGTGTAGACCTAAACATACATTTTTTAGTTGAAAAATTGAGGTCAACCTATGCGCTGGGTTGACTTATAAGCCACAATATACGGTATATCAAATGCAAGGATTATTACTATTATTGCCTGGCAACCTGTCTGGCAAGCTTCCTGCTGCTTGTCAAGCTAGGACTACCCTACTGGCAAGGGATTGCAGGGTTAAGAGGAGCCAGGTGCTGGCTGCCACTCCCCCAGGTGGATTAGGTCACTCACTCTATGGCAATTTGTATGACATTGCTGTGTGCAAATTGGCTGCCATATTCACCCACAAAAGAAACACAGTCACGCTATTCTAAAGTATATCTTATGAAGATATGTTGATGTGTCTCAACTCAAGGATGTATTATTACAATTACATTATGTGTTATTGCAATATAATCCAATCTAACATTACATTTAGTGTAACTGCATTCCCCTGTAGTACGTAGAAAATGGGAAAGGAAAAAGTGTAACAGGCCAATTATAATGAATGAGTGACCTAATGTATTCTTAAATTTGTAATTAAGTAATTGTAAACTTTAAAACAGGAGCTGAAGCTACTTGAACAGGCAACAATATCAACAATCTGCATAACTGGTAAGGAAATGCAAGCGGTCAAGAATGTTTAGAGATAACTTTTTGTCCCCCCCATCCTTTGTTGTTTAGATTTAATCCCATAAGTACATCTGATGCTCACCAAATATTCCTGAAGCTGTATCCAAAAATATTCATCCAACCAAGAATTGTGCTGCCCAAGATTCCTGACATTGAGAAGAAAAGGTGAGGAAAGTTTACTACATGTTATGTTTTTTTTACTTACATTCAACAAATTCCAGTTTGGACTTTATTGTTTCTATACATTATATCTAGAGCTTCTAATATTCAGTTTTAACAGACCTTTCACCCTATCAATAAAACACTTCCAACATATAAAAGAAAATCAAAGCTTATCCAATATATATTGTAAAATCCTGTAAATGTTTATCTGTCCCGATGCCAGCTGTACCTGCATTACTCTCTTTCTTCGCTTCTCCCTATCTTCTTTTTGTTCACAGGCGTCTCTTGTTTTGTGTTTGTGAGAAGAGGGAGGTACTGCCCATGAGTGAGGGTGTGTCTCTGCCTTCCGTGTGCATAGGGGCGTCTGGAACCTGGAAAAACCTACCTCACAGAGTGGAGATGCCCTCAACAACAACAACAACAACAACAACGACAACTTGCATTTATTTAGCGCATGGTAGCATCCAAGAGCCCCTAAGCATGCACAGTGACTCTCTCTTCTCACAAACGCAGGTGTGTCTCAATCTTCCACCAAAAGTAAATGGAAACCCTCCGATTTTTTAGAACTCCAAAAAATGCTAAAAGTAAACCTGAAATAAACCTTAAAAAGGAATATTTTAAATCCCCAAAAACAGGACAGAAGCCCTAATTGTATAAAATTGTAGCCCACCTAAGTCAGGCGGGGATCATTAGAGTTTAGGCTGATAAATACTGTTTGGAACTGTTGGTTTTTTGGGGGTGATTTATTTCTATTAGCCTAGCTTGATACCTCTTTATGACTACAAAAATGATTCAAACATCCAGATCTATAGCATTCTCTAGGCGATTCAGATCTGCTATGTGTCCACACAGTTTTCACTCATTGTTTGCCTGAGTGAAGCAAAAGGAAACAATCAGGTCTAAAGCATAACATTTGCTATATGGAAGCCACACCACTAATTAACACTTGCTGTTTGCACCGAATTTCTGCAATTAGCTTACAAATTATCCTGAATATATTGTAATCTCAAATGCTGCCAGAGGCCGTTTCATGCCTGACGTTTTGCTTTCTGACCCTCCCATCAGGTATTTTGGACTTTTATTCCAGATGTAGCAATAAACCAAAATGTTGGTCATGATGTCAAAAAAGTCAAAATACCACTGATGTTTTATTTGTGCTTCATATTTTGTAACTTTGTAGTAACATGTTTACTTGCTTCATACAAAATTAATCATAAACATCACAATGGTGACCTGCAAACTGGATGGATTCCTGGCATGAATTGCTTGGTATCCTGTTTTATCTATTTAGTTATTCTCCTGTACCATTGGGGGTGAGAGTGGTTTATTTTTCCATGTCAAGTCTGTCATCTCTTTGTTCATTCATCCATTTGGAGCAATTAATTATTTCAAATGGGTAAATGGTCTTGCTGCAATCCATGCATACCTCCTGTTCGCACGCCATTAAACATTGAAGTGTCATTTCGGTAACTTAAAAGCTCTTCTACAAAAAATCCAATAAGTGTGATAAGTAATTTATCTCTGTAATCCCTGCGTATCATTCAGAAAATGTTCTGAAACATAGGAACATTCTACCATACGTTTGTAAACATTGTTTATATTGTATTTGCAATCATTTGCTACTGTACTGCAAGAATGAAGACGAGTTGCACAAAAATGTATACATCAAGTTAGGTTAGTAGACTAGTAGAACTCTAAATGGAAATTTATCTGCAGAATATAAGTTTTGATTGTCCATTTAATTTTACTTCTCAAATATCCCTACATAAAGTACTCCTTTTAATCATCAAATGTACTGCACGTGACATAATAGTACATCTTAGAACATTTCCACTTAATATACTGAATATATCTTACTATACGATATTAACAAATCCTCAACTGTTCATTCAGTGATAATTAGGCAGTATTTTTGTGGGAGTTAACTCATCAGGATCAGAGGCGTCAATGCCTGGAGAATGGCTGTAACAAGAAGTTTATGGTTTAGTCATGCTTCTGCTCTGCTGCAATAATGTGCCAAAATAACAATCCTTTCCAAAGCCATCTACTCTTTTAATAATAATACTCCCTTATATATGGTCTAGTACCTTTCACATAGGGAGGATGTCTCAAAGTGCTTCACAAGGTATACGGTAAAGTGCAGTGACTGTTTGCTATGTGGGTGAACGTAGCAGCATGGTAGCCAATTTGAGCACAAAGCAGTATGCAGTTGCGACCACAAAATATATACTCTAGTCAATTCACTTTGCAATCTATTCTGTGAAGCGCTTTGAGATGGACCAATATTGTGATAAGGCACTATATCAAATGCAAGGATTATTATTTATTTATTACAATGCATTTTAAAACAGAAATACATTTTCCAAAATTGCAAATAAATTTACTGCTGATTCCCTCAGCAGCAGCACATCTCTTGCAGTGAACTATGAGAGAGAGAAAGAGAGGAATTGATCTTTGAAATGACCACCACCACCAACAACAAAATTATACAAATGTAATTTTGTTGTTGTTATTAGTCATTTGAATTGTATTAAGATGGCATAATGCCACTACAACCACAACAACTTGGATTTATATAGCGCCCTCCATGCCGGATGGTGTCTCAGAGAGCTACAGGGAGCTAGTGTGACTTTTCCACGCAAAATTGGAAGGGCAGTGTTTTAATTTGCTATGCCACAAAACTCCCCAATATTGCTAACAAATGGCTAGTAAGAGATTCATTTTTGTATTTATGAAATTATAGGGAAGAAATTCCATCTGGTTCACATTTGTAATAATAGTCTTTCCATTTGATATAGCACTTTATAATGTCGTTGAGATGTCTCAAAGCATTTAGAATCATAGAATTATACAGCACAGAAAGAGGCCACGCGGCCCATCATGTCCACACCTACTCTTTTAAAAGAATTGTCCAAATTCCATTCCCCCGTGCTCTCTCCCCAAAGCCCTGCAAACTTGATCACTCCAAATAATTATCTATTTCTCTCTTAAAAGTTATTATCAAATCGGGTGCCAACACCCTTTTAGGCAATGTATTCCAGATCTGAATGACTCACTGTATGAAACAATTTCTCCTCACCTCTCCTGTGTTTCTTTTAACAACTTTTAAGTCGGTATCCTTGGGTTACCGACCCACTCGCCAGAAGAAATAGTGTCTCCTTGTTCACTGTATTGAATACCCTGATAATTTGGAAACTTCTATTAAGTCTCCTCTTAACCTTCTCTGCTCCAACAAGAATTATCCTAGCTTCTCTAGCCTCTCCTAATAACTGAAGTCTCTCATTCCTGTTTCCATCCTGGTAAATCTGCTTTCCACCCTCTCTAGTGCCTTGACATTTTACTGCAGAGTGTAGTAACTGTATTTTGTAGGTGAACATAACAGCCAATATGCACACAGCAATGTCCCAAACACAGCCAAGAAGTAAATGATTAGTTTTATCTGGGAGAAACTCCCTACTCTTTTAGAATAGTACCATGGGATCTTTAACATCTGCTTGAATAGGCAATAGGGAACTCATCTTTTCTACCTTACCTTCTTTTTACAAGTTCCCAATCTAGTGTGAAATTTGCAGCATTTCACATTATTATAAAAAGACAAAGTATTTCACAGGATGTGACTGTTTTGTGGGAGCATGTGTGAATTGCTTTGAGATATTTTGTTAGAGGCACTATATCAACTGCAAGGATATTATTATATTGTATATTATTATTAATAGTAGTATTAAATGATAACAAGTAATCATAATACAGTAAAAGCCTGTTTATCCATGACCCAATCAACCATAACTTCCATATAACAGGCACCTCAAAAAAAGGTCCCAATTCGATTAACCGGAATCTTATCCGGCACAATCACTGTGACATATTTTTTTCCCCTCGTATCAGTATTTTGGAATGCTGTTACTAGTGGCTGAAGGTGGCACTGCCGTTTTTTTCCCTCACAGAATAGCTCTAGTGCAGCACTTCCAGGTTGAGAGAGAGGCAGGGAGAGAGATAGAGGTGGGAGAGGGGAAGAGAGGGAAAGAGGCGGGGTGGGGGAGAAAGAGAGGGAAAGGGGGTGAGAAAGAGAGGGAAAGAGATGGGTTGAGAAAGATAGAGGAGTGGGAGGGGAGAGAGAGGGGTGGGGGAGAGAGGGGTGAGTTGATTAATTTAGATGGAAAATAAGAGGAGTGGAGGGGGGTTGGGTTTGGAGCCATTGACATGCCAGACTGACTGTGTGTGTGAAAGAGAGAGAGAGGGAAGGAGGGAGAGAAAGAAAAAATGAGGGTACTGTACTTTGATTGTGTGCTGTGTTTATAGACTGTAATTGATATTTATTGCTTTGTTGGTAAGTATCCATACAATATTCTGTTATTATTTAGTGTATTATTAATTTGGTATATTTAAAAGATTTAAAATTTCACATTTTTAATTTTAAAAAAAAGTTGTGTTTTTTGGGGTTGGATTTCAGCAGCTGGCTGCCTGAATATCCGGCATGCAGTTTAACCGGCATTGGCCAGGTCCTGAGGGTGCCGGATAAACAGGGCTTTTACTGTAATTTGTGAGATTTGTAAAGTAGCTCCTGGTAATAAATAATTCCCCAACTTTCTCCCATTAGATTGTTCATTTTTGATTCATTTAGAATGCTTTATTTTAAGAATGATCATCACCTTAATGTTGGAGTCAGGAATTGCTGGAATTTTCCATCCTGGAGGCCGCATTTGAGAGCTGCTTCATAGGATACTGACTGAATTAAGATGCTATTCTGTTTTACCTGTATTGAAATGCCGATAATAATAATCCTTGCATTTGATCTCCATAATTGGATCAGATTTACAATAGAGAACCATGTTGGTCTGAATGGGTGGGAGAGTGGAAGAATAATGTGCATATCAACTACATTATAAAATGCTGATTTTTTTTTCCCACATTACATAAATAGAGGAGTAGGCCATTCAACCCTTCAAGCCCGTTCCACCATTCAATTATATCATGGCTGATCTGTACCACTACTAATCCTTTCAATTCCACTTTGTTTGTAATGACCCATTGACTGCCTTTTTAATTTCTTATTTATGCTTTGTTTCATTTGCCTGTTCCTGCTCTCCCCGCCTCAAAAAAAGTACTCTTATCATAGCATTTCACTGCTTAAGAATCCCAATCCGCTAACCTATCCTTAGTTATTCATTGTGCCTTAAATTTTCCAATATTTCTGTTTGGCTACACCCATTTAAATGAATTAATCAGGTTGCTTTCTCTAAATATTTTAATCTCTTTTCTTTCCTATCATGAAATGGCACACTTGACAACACAATTATCATATCATTCATTTTAATTCCTTTCCATTCCACCAGCCTTCATGTTTGTTACTTGTTACATGTTACATGTTACATGAAAGGTGCTTTATAAGTGTAATTTATCGTTGGTTTACAGTAAAATCCTGTGAAGTGCCATGACTGTCAAATGCAAGCTTGATTAATATTATTATTGATGACATGGGTGATTATTTAGGTGATTATCAATATATAGTGTGCGCTGTACTAGATTCTCAGTGGTTAGAGGACTCGCCTTACAAGCATGAGACCTGTGTTCGAATCCAGGCAGGTCAGAGTGAAACCTTGGGAAAGTTTCCTTACTCCACACTCCTAATAATAATCTGTCCAAAAAAAACACAATAATAAAAATTGGTCATTTCAATCCACAACTGTTTATGGGACACTGCTGTGCGCAATTGGCTGTCACATTTCGCCCATAAATATACAGTCAATTCACTTTACAGTGTATTCTGTGAAGCGCTTTGAGACGTCGATAAGATGTGAAAAGTGCTATATCAAATACAGTACTGTACTGTATAAGGATTACTATTATTGTTATTACTTACCTTCCTCCCACCAGCTTTCATTCTTTCCTTCTTCAGCCTCAAGTGTTGTGGCTCAGCTGATGAGAGTCACTTTTCTCTAAGGGAGGCAGTTTTTTGTTCCTGTGCGTTTTGTTCCTGTGCTGCTCAAATGGGCTTCCTGCAAGGACCATTGAAGAAGGATGTTGATGACGTTCATGATAATGAGTGTCAGCTGCGTCATTCTGTTTTTCCTTCCAAGGAGCACAGTGTGGCTATTGGGCAGCGAGCAATATAGGTGAAAAAGAAGGGGGAGAAGTATCTTTAATTAAAAGACTAATTATCCATTTTAAAAGGTATAGTTTATTTCTAATCATTAACGTCTGCCCTCAAATTCGTGGATTAACAAATAATGTTCAGATTTTAAAAAAGCTATGGTTAATCAGTTAATCAATGTTTTTTAAATTTGAAAATTATTCTATATCTACCATTTGAGTAGAGGTGGGAACACTCTTTATTATACAGTAATAAGCTTGCTATTCAAATTCTCCATTGTGTTCTGATATGCATTGAATGAACTGGCATCAGTTAGTCATCAGTCATCATCTCTGCCCCACATTCTGGAACTCTATCCTGCAATCTCTCCACCTCACTCTCTCTCTTGCCTTCTTCATATTCCACCTTAACACCTTCCTCTTTGACTGTGCCTTCACGGTCAAAAATTAAAATTGTTTTTTAAGTTGATTAACCTCAAATAAACACTGGGTTGAAAAATGTGACACTTTGTGCTAATTTACCATGATCATAATTATCAAACCATTGATTATAGCTTAAATCGACCACAGTTCAAGTATGAGAATTTTCCTCCCCTTATTGATCCAATTTAGCACATTGGTTTGTCCCAAATTGGCAGCTGACAATCCACAACTGTCATTGGGACACAGCTGTGCACAATTGGCTGCCACATTTCGTCCACATATGTACAGTCAATTCACTTTACAGTATATTATGTGAAGAACTTTGAGACATCTAGAAGATGCGTGAAGCACTATATCAAATGCAAGAATTATTATTAGATGTGGAGTCCTGTAGCTCAGTGGTTAGAGTACTCGCCTTGCAAGCGAGAGAACTGGGTTCAATTCCTGGCAGATCAGAGCGAAGCTTTGGGCAAGTTTCCTTACTTCTCATGCCTGATAATAATCCCTCCATGAAAAAATAATAATAAGTTGGTCATTTAAATCCATGACTGTTTGTGGGGCACCCCTGTGTCCAATTGGCTGCTGCATTTCGCCCATAAAAAAAAGTCAATTCAATTTACTGTATATTCTGTGAAGCGCTTTGAAACATCTAGAAGACGTGAAAAACACAAGGTCAAATGCAAGGATTATTATTATTATTTGCTGCCAGATGTCAGCCTAACTCTGAAGGTGACAGCGCACAAAAGATGGCAATGAAAACTCTTGAGTTAGGAAAATTACAAATAAGTTGATAGGTAGGTAGGCAGGTAGGTAGGTGGGTAGGTAGGTGGGTATTTCTTTGGTCAGTGTATTAAAGGATATGAGGCAAGGATGGGTAATTGGACTTGAAGTACAGTTCATGATCTTATGAAATGGTGTCAGGTTTGAGGGGCTGAATGCCCTACTCCTGTTTCTATGTTTCTATGTCAATTGGAAAAATCTTGAATTGGGCAGATAGGGTGGATATTGTGGCCTTATTAACTATTTGAAACAGTGCAAAAATCTTCTTTTGTTTGGGTGCAAACATTTTTGCTTGGGGTTGGAGAAATGTTAGAGGATATACATAATGTTAGCAGAAGATGTATGTATAATACCAATTCTCTAGAGGGCAGTGCAGCATATCTATGAGGTATATTTGTGATACTGTAAACTGGGCTTGTGGCATTCATAACAATGGCAAAAATCCCAAGTTGGCAAAGTCAGTACAAAAAGACTGTATAATATTCTGGGGATGAAAGATTAGCAGTTACTATGTGTGTCAGTCTTTTATTTTCAGACTTTACCAATGTAGGATTTGGGATATGTCTGCCACAGATTTGAAATTTACAAAGCAGAAGTTGTAGCCAATGAACAAATCTGGGTTTTCAAATTATCCCATATTTGAACAGGTGATTCTATTATAGGCTATTTTATGTTTTAAAAATGCTACAGATCAATAATTAAAAACTAATAAAATGATCAGTGATCCAAATTGTAAAATGCTGTCAAACAACAACAACTTGTATTTATATAGCGCCATCCCTGCTGGGCGGTGTCTCAGAACGTCACAGTTCCTGGTTTGCACTCACATATAACAGTGAGAAAGAATAATTTTGTTTTATTCATTGACATAAAAGTTGATAGGTCCTTTATATAGTTGAAGTTATATCCTTTTGAGGATGGAAAGACACATTTTTGCCATTTCTTTTATTTGGTAAAGGGCAATTAAAGAAATATTATCAATGCACAATGAGTTCTTGAATTTGGCTATGCATCAAGGAATCAAGGAGAGAAAGGAACTTAGGAAACAGGATAAGACTATCAAAGAGTGAATTATCCCAGGTTGAAGTCTTCAATTTAAGATGGTATTGGTGGAGGTTTGATTACGGATATCTGCCCATCACTTGTTTGGGGGATGGTGTGTGGACTGTTGTGGGGGTGGGTGGGGAGGGGAGAAGAAGAGTGGGAAAGAAAATTAAGAAGTAGTGATGAAAGCAAATGTATATCGTGGGAACTGATCATAGTTATCTAACGGTAAAATCACATTTGATTGAGGGAAGAGAAAATTGGTGGACTTGGAAGTTACTGCATCGTCTTCGAGTTGAAATACACTTCATTCTGTTGGAATGAAAATCTTTTCTCAGGCTATCGCTCATCATAGCTTCGATAGTCTTTCTGTTGATAATTCACATCTAAAATTGTTATCTTGAGCTACTGGGCAACAGTGTTTTTTCCTATGAACTCATATGAATCTTGCAAACAAAAGACCAAATAGGTAGGGTAGTCCTAATTGGACAAAAAGTAGGAAGGTTGCCAGATAGTGCTCTCAGTAGCAAGCTATGTTGTTTTTGCTGGTTACACTCCAGGAGTACGTCAACACCCACATTCCAGGTTTTGGCTCTTGTCAACCTGTACTGGGTACTTTCGAACTGTAATTCAGCATCTTGGGACATCCTCTCGACGTGAAAGGCACTATATAAATGCAATTTTGGGGGGGGATTGATTAGGTGACCAGGGTCCATCCCTCTGGACAGGAAATTTGTGTGCATGGGTGGAACATTAGTCCGATTGAGATGCTGTTAAGCATTGTGATAAGTTTCTGTTTGTATCTGGCAACGAGCCTGGTATAAATTCTGATCATATTTACCTTAGATGTTCAACTTTAGTAAGCAGTCTAGTACAATGATTGATTTCCAATTGATATTGTAAAAATGTTAAGATTGTGTTACCAATTTTTTAACAGGACAAAACTACTCTTAACTTTATGTCTTGTGTTCTTTTTTAAGTGAAAAAGCTGAAAAGAAACTCCAACCCGTACCATCTAAAGTAGCTCCCAACATTCAGGTTAATCTTGCCAGACTGCAGAGGCATAGAATAAAGGATCCATATGAAAATTACAAAATGCAGATTAAAGACTTAATCAAGCTCCTCAAAAAAAGGTAATTTTTTTGAAATATTAGAAAAGTGGAAAAAAATGGGTTGCAAAATGCCAACTATGTTCATTAACATCTTGAAAAATTACATTGTAAGTGTGACCCACCCTCCAACTCTGTGGTTCCAGCGCCTTGGGATATCCTCCTGATGTGAAAGGCACTATATAAATGTGGTTCCAGCGCCTTGGGATATCCTCCCGATGTGAAAGGCACTTTAGAAATGTAATTTTGTTGTTGTAGTTCCAAAGCTGCCAACACTACACATTTGACTGGCTGGTCTGTGGAGGCATGGCTTAAATCATTTCATCTGGTTTGATAAAGTAAGTAAATAAATAATAGAATTCCTTGTGTTTGATCAAGTGCCTATAATGTTGAAATGTCTCGAAGCATTTTATAGGAAATATCCTGTTGTGTAGTGTCTACATGCTATATCCTTTAAGCCCTACATCCATGCTTTCATGCGTTCTGCTTTCCCCCACCTCCACTAATACCTCTCCCCTCGGCTGCCGAGACCCTTATCAACCACAACGGTAACAAACTGCATTACATGGTGCCTTTCACATTCGGATGACATCCCAAGGCGCTGGACTGTCAAGGGCCTGTTAGGTAGACCTTGGAGTCAAGATGGATGGAGAGCAAGATCAATGGTAGTGGGAAGATAACTGAAGGCATGATCAAAGAGGAAGGTCTTGGGATGAGCCTTGAAGGAGGCAAGAGAGGGGGCAAAGTGAAGGGACTCTGGGATTGAATTGCAGAGGGTGGAGGCAGAACTTATAGCGGATTGGTAAGAGCACTCACCTTGTAAGCGAGACGACTCAGGGCAGGATCTATTCCTGGGCACGGCAAAACTTTAGACAAGTTTCCATACTCCACACACCGCTGTTTACTCAACAGTAGGAACCTGGTTGTCATTTGATTGGCAGATCACTTTTCCGGGGTTACTAATCATCAAAAAATATTAATAAGAGCTTGGTCATTCAAATACTTGACGGTTGTGAGACACCGCTGTGGGCAATTGGCTGCTGCTTTTCGTCCACAAAATTAAAAATCAATTCATTTTACAGTATATTTTGTGAAGCGATTTGAGACGTCTTGAAGACATGATAAGGCACTATACAAATGTAAGGATTACTATTATAACTTACTTGGAACTGAGTCAGGCACATTAGGACTGCCTGAATGTGTTCTGTGTCTGATGCAGCCAAAGACAGCAACAACAATCATGACTGCAATCATTGAAGAACTATTAAAGAACGATTAAAGAGCTATTTCGCCCTTTGCTGCATCTCTGTACTGGTTGAGTTGACAGAAGTGAAACATGCACTAATAAGTTGCTCATGAATTTTCACCCGTGCAGTGGTTGCTTCATCAGTTTCACACTATTACTGTACTAATAGGTCCTAGTGAAGGTTCTTTATTATTATAGTGCCATTGTGTGTAGGGAACTATAAACGGGTGTTGTAATGAAAACAGGATTAAGTGTTTCTTCTAAAAATCCTATCTGAATTCACTAGGTAACATTACATTTTGTCAAAAGAATAATTTGTTGCTATAATGGATGTGCTAATGGTATTTCACTCTACAATCCATTGCAGGTTCCGCGTCTTATTAACAAAATAAGTGCAGCCACTGTATTAAATCATTACCATTGACTCTTTTATAACTATTTGCAAAAGAGGTGTCACAAGATGCAAACAATATGCAGAATTTAAATATATGTACATTTCTACATGTCTCAAAGCGCTTCACAGAATATACTGTAAAATAAATTGACTATATCTGTGGGCAAAATGCAGCAGCCAATTGTGCACAGCAGTTTTCCACAAACATTAATGGATTGAGTGACCAAATTATTGTTATTAATTTTTCATGTGGGATTATTATCAAGCAAAGGAAACTCGCCCATGGTTTCGCACTGCTGGGATTCAAACCCAGGTCACTCGTTTGCGAAGAGAGTTCTCTTACCACTGAGCTACAGGACTCATAAAAATCCTAATGTGTTTTTAAATTGTATATAGAATCCACATGAAAATTATGGCACTGAATTCCTGATGTCTGTGCCTGGGTGTTGTCCAATAAACAAATAATCTAGATTTATATGTGAAAGATGAGTTGTAGCTTGAAGTAAAAGTATCTTATCTTGATGGACTCTCATATTTGCAATGATTTAAAAATAGCAATAGTCGCAATAACACTTATAACAATAACACAAAACCAACAGCTCTGCTAAAACACTACATGTCTTTCTTACTAAAGATAAAGATTTTTAAATAATGTAATTTCTTGTGCTCTGCTGTAAGGTTTCCATAAATAGTATTACAGATTAAAAACTGCTATAAATACAAGACACTCAGCCTCTTTATATCTTGGGAAATCTGCTACAAATGCCTAAATTCCGTTTAGAAAATCCCATTCACAGTACTTTTTAATAACATTGGCTAAATTATTACTGAGTAAGGAATACATTTTGCAACTGTGGCATATTTGTTTTTTTATTATAAATGACCATGAGCCTAGAATCCTGACATAAATGGAATAAAACATAAAACATTAAGCCTGTTGATGATATGTTACCTATAAAATATTTTTTGCTTTGCTTTTAGAGTAATAATAGAAAAACTGTCACCTCAAGGGATTAGTTCAGATGTATCACCCAAACACCGTTCTTGTATGTAATTCACCTAACCCTCCGATTACCTCTGATTTCTGTGGGCTGAATTTCCAGTCTTTTCCTTTAGTGACACTGATGTTAACCTATGCTAGGATTTCCCTCATTGTAATCAATTGCAGGAGACCTGTAGCATATTGACTAGAGCACTTGCCTCGCAAGCAAAAGGATCCGAGTGCAATATGTGGAAAAGATGAAACCTTAGGCAAGTTTCCTTATTCCACAAATCTCTGTTTACCAAGCAGAAGTAGGAACCTGGTTGTTAATTGAATGTTGGATCTCTTTCTGAGGGTAATCGCTCAAAAAAATCCCACAAACAGTCATGGATTGTGTGAATTAATGACTCAATCCATGACGGTTTATGAGACTCTGCTATGCGCAACTGGCTACTATGTTTTGCCAGCAAAATATACAGTCAATTCACTTTACAGTACATTCTGTGAAACACTTTGAGATGTCTCATCAACTTAAATGTATTCTCTTGAGTTTAGAAGGTTGAGGGGTGATTTGATTGAGGTACTTAATTTCATAAAGGGATTTTATAGGGTAGATACAGGGAAGCTATTTCCTCTGGTGAGAGAATCAAAAACAAAGGGGCATAGTCTTAAAATTAGAACTAGCCATTTAAGAGTGAAATCAGAAAGCAATTTTCACTCAAAAGGTGTTAGAAATTTGGAATTCTATCCGCCTACAAGGCTGTGGATGCTGGATCCATTCACATTTTCATGAGTGAGGTTGATAAAGTTTTGGTAGGTCAGGGTGTTCAATAATGCAGCACTGTCAACTCCTTAAATACACCCTGTAATAATCCTATAATGTGCAAATTTGATTTATAAACTAAGAGGTGAAATTTGTGACATTTTAAAATGGATTTGATCTGACGATCGTCCCACTGAATCTGATATGAAATACTGCTTATTTTCAGCTTTAAGTAATTAATGGCCGTGAACATAGGAACAGGAGTAGGCCATTCAGCCCTTTAAGCCTGTTCCACCATTTAATTAGATCATGCCTGATCTGTACCTCAACTAATCATAGAATCATAGAATCTTACTGCACAAAAGGAGGCCATTCGGCCCATTGAGTCCATGCCAGTTCTTTGAAAAGAGCAATTCAATCCCACTCCCTAGCTCCCTCCCCATAACCGCACAAACTCATCCTCCCCAAATAAACATCTACCTCTCTTTTACAAGTTGTTATCGAATCGGCCTCCACCACCTTTTCAGGCAATGCATTCCAGATTCGAACAATATGCTGAGTGAAAGAATTTCTCCTCACCTCCCCTCTGCTTCTTTTAGAAACCATTTATGTCAAAGAGGGGTAAGAAGCTTAGTAAAGAAGATAGGGCATCAGAGGGTAGGGGAAATGGTAAGAAATTAAAAGCGCTATATCTGAATGCACAAAGCTTTGGTAATAAGATAGATGAATTAACGGCACAGGTAGATACAAACAGGTATGATCTAGTAGCCATTACTGAGACATGGTTACAGGGAGATCTAGGGTGAGAGTTAAATATTCTGGGGTTTTCATCTTATAGGAAGGATAGGCAATGTGGAAAACAAGGTGGGGTGGTAGCCTTGTTAATAAAGGATGGAATAAAAACAGTAGAGAGGAAGGATTTCAAATCAGATAAACAGGATGTAGAGTCAGTATGGGTAGAAGTACAAAATAACAAGGGGCAGAAAACGCTAGTGGGAGTATTTTATAGAACCCCAAACAGTGATCACAGCATAGCGCAGGATATTAATCAAGAAATTAGAGGAGCATGCAGCAAAGGTAATACAGTAATAGTGAGTGATTTCAATCTTCATATACATTGGGAAAACCAAATTGGCAAAACAAGGGTAGAGGAGGAGTTTATATGTATGAGAGATAGCTTTCTAGATCAGTATGCTGAGGAACCAACCAGTGGGCAGACCATCCTAGAGCTTGTTTTGTGTAACGAAACAGGCCTAGTCGGTAATATAGATATTAAGGCTCCTCTAGGGCAGAGTGATCATAACATGCAAGGCCGTACGCAGGGGGGGTGCGACGGGTGCGTACGCACCCCCCCAAATTATAAAAGGTCCACATTTTCCGGGGTAGAGAATTGTATTTTTTATCAAATTTAAATACCAAGTAAATTTATTGAACATTTGAGTAACAATCAGTTCTTCAAAACTATGTATAAATTATAAACACACATCTTTGAATGATTTAGTATTAATATAAAATGATCGAGTCGCACACCAGAATCGGCGTCTACCCAAAACATACCGCGTCGATAGACCAGTCCATGACGCGGCGAGTCTGTGACTCGTGATTGGATAAACATAGGCGCCAAGATTCAAATCCATCCTCGTTTGGAAATCATCCTGTAAACAGCCACAAGGGCAGCACCAATTCTGGAGTTAAAATCATCTTTTCATCTGATCACCGTAAGTAAAAATTACTCAAGTTTTGAGAGGTGTGACTGTAACGCTAGCAAACAATGACAACATATGTACAAGCTTCTGAGAAATTAAAGCTTTTGAGAACCCAACAAAAAAGTTATATGCTGGACGGGAATGCCTATCTTTTAAAAAAAATACTCATGGACGTAGATCTAGGCTTTAGCGCCTATTCCACGTGGTGTGTCAATCGGAAATCATCCCGTATACAGTCACTACATAAAAAGGTAGCACCACTTTGTGGAAGCTGAAATCGTATTTTAATCTGATAAATGTAAGTAAAAATGACTTAAGTTTTGATAGGCGTGTTTCTGAAATATCATGTTTCTTGTTTTGTCTTGATTATCACATTTGATTTATATTATTAAAGATGTATTCCTGTAATTAAAAATTGCTTTTAGAGACGTCCACTGGCATGCAAAAAAAATATGACCGCAAAGATAAACAGTGCGACTTTATTTCACGTTCAGTTTTGTACCCAGAGTGAAAAAACATCAATGTCGCACGAATTTGGCATAAAAATAGTTTCACCGTCATCTGATCGAGCGAACTCGGGCATTGCCAACCACACTTCTCCACTGATCCCTTCTCTCCATGCAGCCTGACAACTCCCGCCTGCCAATACCCCAATCGCGCTCCAGAGTATCGATGTAGGTTAGGGTCGGTCTACCTCGTGTTCTGTGACCGTGCAATGGTTCCCATAGGATAGTAGGACTATGGACAGTTTCCTCCCGGCTTCTCCAGCTATGTCCGCTAAATCTAAGACGCCTCTGCGGTGATGTCTGTAATACCAGTGTGGTAGTGTACCATATAGCTCACTATTTGTCAGATGCTGTCGCCAGTAAACGTTCAGGGCGTCTCTTAGAAGCCTGGTATATACCTCATGAGTCACCTAATCTCCTGGTCAAGGTTTGCCTAAGTGTCCAGCATTCTGCTCCGTATAGGAGCGACTTTCAGCCCTCGCGTTAATGCACATTCATTATAATATGGAAATCGATATTGGTAGAGCGGTTGACGTATTGGCTTCAAAGCGACTGAGGCGTCTCGAATACGGAACGCTATTAAAGAATTAATTTCCCCTCCCTTATTTTTTCAAGTATTTTTTCGTCAGGTCAGTATTGCTTGATGGGTCACTGCTTTTCATTTTGATTCTAAATAAATAAATAAAAACTAACTACACTATTGCTCACAGTTCAACGATATTTTCAGGATAAAATTATATTAGAGGGCGTTTCGCCCTCTAATATACAGTTACTTTTCCTACTATGCTTTATCCTGCCCTGATCCTTCCCACCCTGCTCTTGTCCTACCTGACTGTACAGCGCCTTGGGATGTCCTCTCGACGTGAAAGGCGCTATATAAATGTAAGTTTTGTTTGTTTGTTTGTTTGATAATGCTGATAACAGGCTTGTAACACGTGTGAATTAACTGTTTGACACTGATTTTCAGTTTCTGTATATTTTCTTGTCTTTTATAAAATTTGCTTTGCTGGAATATCTGAGCACATAATTCATACTTTACTCTTACATTATTGTTCATTACAGTCCGAAAGAAATTTAGTCTTAGGATAACAATGCAGAACAACTTATTAATTACCGTCAATCTGTAGTTTATGATCATTTTCTCTATACGCATACATTTATCAAGCATTCGTCATTGTACTGTGTTAATTGGATTGTAATTTACTTTATCGTTCGCATTCCTTACATCATCGAGTCAACAATTGTGTTTGCTTTTATCGGCGAACACATTCGACCTTCCCAATTAGACACGGACTACCGGGGAAAATAAAAACACTGAATAAATAATGATGCTCTTAAACACCAAGGACATGAAACATTTACCGTTCATATTGGATCTTCTGAACCGATTAAATAAGACCTCAAACTGTGTAAAACGTCGGAGCCTCGAGGGGGCTTCGGGGGCAGCCCGCAAACCCCCGGCCATTGTTGGTCCCATCACTAGCAATTCGCACCCCCCCATTAAAAATCCTGCGTACGGCCCTGACATGATAGAATTTAGTATCGTTAGAGAGCGATGTAGTTAAATCCGAAGCATGGATCTTAAATTTAAATAACGCTAACTTTGCAGGTATGAGGGAAGAATTAGCTAAAATAGACTGGGGAATTAGATTAATGGATATGAGAGTAGACCAACAATGGCAAACATTTAAAGATGCAGTGCATAATTCTCAGCGGTCACATATTCCCTTGAGGAATAGGAGTACCACAGGGAAAGCAGTTCATCCATGGCTAATTAGAGCAGTTAGAGAAAGTATAAAACTATAAGAAAAGGCCTGTAAAACTGCCCAAAAGAGCAGCAAACCTGAGGACTGGGAGTGTTTTAGGGACCAACAAAGAAAAAACAAAAAGGTCATTAAGAGTGAGAAAATGGATTATGAGGACAAGCTAGCTAGAAACATTAAGTCAGATTGTATTAGTTTTTGAAAATATTAAGAGGAATAGGCTAGCAAAAGTAAATGTGCGTTCATTACAGGCAAAGA
The DNA here is from genome assembly GCA_035084275.1 of Hydrolagus colliei. Taxonomy (NCBI): domain Eukaryota; kingdom Metazoa; phylum Chordata; class Chondrichthyes; order Chimaeriformes; family Chimaeridae; genus Hydrolagus; species Hydrolagus colliei. Next base: position 102,468,280 of record CM068743.1, read on the forward strand.
CAGGAGAAATTATAATGGGGGATAAGGATATGGCAGACTCCCTAAATAAATACTTGCTTCTGTCTTCATGTTAGAATACACAAAACGTTTACTGAAGATAGAGATGAACCAAGGGGCTAATGATAGGGAACAACTTAGGGAAATTTACATCAGCAAAGAATTGGTGCTAGGGAAATTGTTGGCATTAAAAAGTGACAAGTCTCCTTGACCTGATAGTTTGCATCCTAGGATTTTAAAGAAGGTGGCTCATGAGATAGTGGAGGCCTTGTGTCTGATCTTCCAAAATTCTTTGGATTCTGGAACGGTCCCCATTGATTGGAAGATCGCAAACGTCACACCACTATTTAAGAAGGGTGGGAGAGAAAAGATGGGGAACTATAGACCAGTTAGTATGACATCGGTGGTAGGGAAAATTCTAGAATCCTTAATTAAGGATGTCGTAGTGGGGGTACTTAGAGAATCACAATATGATTAGGCAGAGTCAACATGGCTTTACAAAAGGGAAATCATGCTTAACAAATCTTTTAGATTTTTTTGAGGACATATCAAGTAGATTAGATAGGGGGGAATCAGTAGATGTGGTGTATGTAGATTTCCAAAAGGCATACGATAAGGTGCTGCATAAAAGGTTGATGCACAAGATAAGGGCCCATGGAATTAAGGGGAATATATTAGCATGGATTGAAGAATGGCTAACGGTAAGAGGTTCTAAGGATAGGCTAGGTGAGTGGGCAGGTAGGTAGCAGATGAAGTATAATGTAGGGAAGTGTGAAGTCATCCACCTAGGTGGTAAAAACAGTAGAGTAGATTATTCTTTAGAAGGGGAGAGTCTAGATATTGTTAGCGATCAGAGGGCTTGGGTATCCTTGTACACCAGTCACAAAAAGTTAGTTTGCAGGTACAGCAAGCAACTAGGAAGGCAAAGAGTATGTTGGCTATCATTACAAAAGGGTTAGAATGTAAGAGTAGGGAAGTCTTGCTGCAACTGATAAGGGCCCTGGTGAGACCGCACCTAGATTATTGTGTGCAGTTTTGGTCTCCTTATTTAAGAAAGGATGCACTTGCCTTGGAGGGGGTACAACGTAGATTCAACAACAACAACAACTTTGATTTATATAGCGCCCTCCACGCCGGATGGCGTCTCAGAGCTCTTCACAATAGCACTAAGTTGGTACCTGGGTTGAGTGGGATGAGCTATGAGGATAGGTTGAGCAATCTAAGCCTATATTCTCTAGAATATAGAAGAATCAGAGGTAATCTTATAGAAACCTATAAGATTATTAAGGGGCATGACAAAGTAGATAGTGGTTTCCTCTGGTTAGTGAAACTATAACCAGGGGTCACGGTCTTAAAATTAGGAGTCAGCCCTTTCGCACTGAGTTGAGGAAAAACTTCACTGAGAGGGGAGTGAATTTATGGAATTCTCTACTCCAAAGGGCTGTAGATACTACAACAACAACAACTTTGATTTAAATAGTGTCTTCTACACCGATGGCATCTCAGAGCACTTCACAATGACGGATCCCAGGGGCAGGCCAGGGGCAGGGGGAGAAAGGTGACCAAAGGCACGGTCGAAGAGGAAGGTCTTTAGCTGAGACCTGGAACTGGGAAGAGAGAGGGTGAGGCGAAGGGAGTGAGGAAGGAAGTTCAAGAGCCTCGGGGCGTATTGGCTAAAGGCATGGCTGCTAATAGTAGAGCGAAGGATTTGGGGGACAAGGAGGAGGTCAGACTCGGTGGAGCGAAGGCAACGGGTGCTGGTTTGAGGAGAGAGGAGATCGGAGAGGTAGGGGATGCAGAGGAGTGGAAGGATTTGAAAACAAGGGTGAGGATCTTGAAATCGATCCTCTTCGGGTCAGGAAGCCAGTGGTCTGGCAAGGACTGGGGTAATGGGAGAGCAAAGTTTGGTGCGGGTGAGAATGCAGGTGGCAGAATTTTGAATGAGTTGGATTTTATGGATTGTGGTGGAGGGGAGAGTGGTGAGGAGGGCATTCGAATAGTCCAGCCGAGAGGTGACAAAGGCATGGACCAGATATTCAGTCCTTCAACATATTCAAGACAGAGATTGATAGATTTCTTGTGGATAAAGGGACAATGGAGATAAGGCGGTTAGGTGGATTTAGATTAGAAGATCAGCCATGGGAAAAGAGCTGGGGAGTGGGATTGATTTTGAATAGCTCTTTTCAAAGAGCCGACACAGACATGATGGGCCGAATGTCCTCCTTTTGTTCTGTAAAATTCTATGATAGTATTTTTAAATCATAAAATCCAACTCATTCAAAACTCTGCTGCGCGCAGTTTGGTCTGGCTACTCTTAAGTATGGTGATGGGTTTCCACATGTGACAAGACATGCAGCTCAGCAAAAAAAATCCACTGTGCAGGTGATGGCATTAATAAGGCTCAGATACAATTTTGAGGGAAATTTGTGGGCTAGCTGTGCAAAGCAACAATTAATCCAAGAATATCCATTTGACGAAAATGATGCTCCAGAATTCTTCTCTGTTTTGAATTGATGTAAAATCGATGCAATATTACAATAATTTTGCGACTTAAAGTATCAATGTGGCCCATCCAATCTACCACAAATAAAAAAATCATTTGCATCGCTGCAATTTATACACTAAATTGGTTTTGTTTCTAAAGGGAGATCTTTTGTGCTACTGTTAGATACAAGCAAATACAAATCAAGAGACCTGTAAGAGATTTTTTTGAAAAGTGGCTTTAAAAAACACAGCAACATAAATACTAAAATGCCTTTGGCAATAAATGTAATACAATGATGGGTTGTCACCTATCTTATAAATAATAGGATGTCTTAATTTTATAGAGTAGGCCAAAGTATATTCCATGTGAAATTCATTCTTGAGCAATCGTTAGACAATTAATAGAACACCATTAATCAAAAAAAAACTTTTATTTGTGAAGCTTTAAAGATCTTCTTAACCTTCTGTTGAGCTGCTGCATTTGTCTTGCTTATGGATATTGTGATGGGGAAAAGGGAAAAGAAAAACAGATGGTAGAATTATCATGAGTTTTACATACAGTAAAGTGGCATTACCATAATAATGGGATGGTATTTGAACTGATGTATGTAATAATCATTTTGAAATTGCCACAGAGGAAAGAGAAATGAAGGTTGGAAGCATGTTGAATATATTATAATTTCAAATTTGTTTGTACTGTTTGCCTTGTAATAAAATACCATAGCACCTGGCAGAGCTTGAACACTCAATACATCCTCTATGCCACTGACACATATCGGTATAGTTTAGTAAGAATTGAATTATGAAAGGAGCATTACTAAAAATAATCGTTGCATTTGACATTTTATCACACTGTTGAGTGTCTCAAAACACTTTAAAGAATATACTATAAAGTGTTGTGACTCTACTTTTAATTGATTTCAACTCAGTTTCCCCAATTCTCTCAAACTTGGCTCCTTCGAAAATGCTTAGCATGTTACCTAGTTAACACTATTTTTAAAATATCCTTATTTTCTGCACTATATCTTTGTGTAAAAAAGTTTAGCTTTATTTCGCTGTTTACTCTTATTTTCTGCCTGTAGGAAGCAAAAAACAAAAAGCACATGTTATCAGTGAATTATAATAACAACTTGCTATATAGTGCCCCTCATGCAGGGTAGCATCCCAGAGCGCTTTAGGTTGCATCCCAGAATGAATTAAATAGAACTGTTTCTATTATCAGCCCCAAAATATAAAATAATCCACAGGGATGTAAACTCAAAACCTTTGGATTTCAACTCCAATGCACAGTGTGCCACAAAGCCAACTGGGAGTCCTTACTGGCATGTGGCTGGAGGGATCTGAGGAAGGTGGTGATTGGGGAGATGAGCAAAAACCCAGTTGAAAATAAAGGTCTTAAATTGGGCTAATAGATGAACAACAGGACGAAGTGGAGGTGATCTTTGGAATGGAGGTGTAGGTGGATGTACTTTCTTAAAGTTAGTGAAATTCGTTGCCAAGTGCTAGGGAAATTCATATCACTGTATGATGGACCCATCGTCAACTCCTAATCCCCCCCCTTCCTTCTCCCACCCCCATCCTCAGTTTGGGTCTGAAGCAGCGACTGACCAGCACCTTGGGACGTCCTCCTGACATGAAAGGCTCTATACAAGTGTAATTTTATTGTTGTCCATCTTTTGACTGGAAGATGCATAGAATTGTTTTTCATAATACTCACCTTAAATGATATTTTACTGGCACTCAGATAATATTAGTAATCTCATAAACAACAATAACTTACATTTATATAGGCCTCTTCATCTGGGAAAATAATAACAATCCTAGCATTTTGATACAATGCTTTTCATGTCTTCTAGACGTCTCAAAGCACTTCACAGAATGTACTGTAAAGTGAATTGACTTTACAGTACATTCTGTATATTTGTGGGTGAAACGCGGCAGCCAATTGCACACAGCAGTGTCCCACAAACAGTCATGAATTGAAATGACCAATTTTATTATTGTGTTTTTTTGGGAGGGATTATTATTAGGCGTGTGGATAGGTTCTTGCAGTGCTTAACAGTTTGGATTGGCGCCAAGCCAGAGGGAGTGGGGAAGTGACCATAAACATGGTTGAAGAGAAAGGCATTCAGGTATGGTCTGAAACTGTGGAAGGAAGGAGGAAGCAGAGGGATTGAAGGAGAGCATTCCAAAGAATCAGTGAGTAATTATGTGAAAGCGTGGCTGCTAATAATGGAGCGGAGTAGATGAAGGACCAGCATAGGAGGCTGGAACGAGTTGGGAGGGTGCGGTGGAGTGGGGAGTATTAAAATGTGGGTCATGAACCTTTATTCAACCAAAGAATGCTGAAACAATAAATATTAAAACAAATGAACACCATCCAAAAATTACTTCCTTTCAATAAATAACAAGAGAAAAAATATGACCCTTTCCTGCTGATTTTTCAACCTTTGAAAATCCTGTGATCTGTAGATTGGCTCAAGAAGTTCCATTGGAAAATTGCAGACACAGCAGTAGTATTCAGTGTTTCCTCATACAGAGAAACAATCAGTTGACTTCCGTTCTGCTTGCGTCAAGACTTCCTGTCCCACAATTTACCTCTTCCTTGCCATTAGAGGCATTAGAGTAAGTGTAAGCAACATGCATCCTCCACGTTACAATTTTCCTTTTTGACACGTAAATTAGGTCAATGTCAAAAAGTCAGAGGCTCATGGGAATACCAAAGTTATACAGGAAAACCCTGCTTGCACCATACTTATTTAAAGGAAATACAAATTAATAAATGAATTCATAGACTCTGGACTACATTCGAGCAGGGTCAGAAGTGACGCATAGCAAAAAATAGGCAACTGGGGTGTGATTAAACAGGAAGCAAGTATGTCTCACCAGAAGGTGGAGTTTGAAGGCTGCCTATCAATCAGATTGCCCTGTCTTAATTGTTGTGTTTCATCAGTTGCTATTGGATTCTTTATAGGCAAAGTGCGAGGAAAGCTTTAATAATTACTAGTCATACACATCCTGGAAAATAGCAACATAAATAAGGCAGAGGAGGTATGGATACACATACATAATTCACTAAAAGTAGCAACGCAGGTTAATAAGGCCATAAAAAGTCAGTCAAACTAGGCGTTGGGATTCATTTCTAGAGGGATATAATAATCCTTGTATTTGATATAGCTATTTTCACGTAGACGTCTCAAAGCGCTTCACAGAATGTACTGCAAAGTGAATTGACTGTATATTTGTGGGCGAAACAAAAAGCAGGGAAGTTATGGTAACAACTTATAAAAATTCTTGGTTTGACCATAGTTCGAATATTGTGTGCAGTTCTGGTTCCCACACTATTGACTATCGAAAGGATAAAGAGGCACCAGAGAAGGTGCAAAGGAAATTCACAAGAACTGAGACGTTATACCTATCAGGAAAGGCTATACATGTTTGGAAGGTAAGGGGTGACCTGACAGAGGTCTTTAAAATGATGAAAGCTTTTGATCAGGTAGACATAGGGAAGATGTTTCCACTTGTAGGGGAGACCGAAACCAGGGAGCATCAATATAAAATACAGTAGTCACAAATAGATCAAATAAGGAAGTTAGAAGAAATTTCTTTATGCAGCGAAAAGTCAGAACATGGAACTTGCTACCACAAGGAGTTGTTGAGGCAAATAGCATAAATGTATTTAAAGGGTAGCTAGATAGGTACATGAGGGAGAAAGAAATGGAAGGTTATGCTTGTAGGCTTACTTGAGGAGGGGCAGGAGGACGCTCATTTGGAGCATAAACACCGGCATAGACCAGTTGGGCTGAATGGCCTGTTTTTGTGCTGTATATTCTAATGTATTCTAATGTACTACTAATAAAATAATAACCACTAATTCTTTCCATTTGATGAAGCGCCTTATCAGATTGTTGAAATGTCTCCAAATGCTTTAGAGGATTTTACTGGAAAGTGTAGTGACTGTGTACTTCATATCATAGAATTATACAGCATAGAAGGAGGCCATTTGGTCCATCATGTCTTTACCAGCTGTTTGAAAAGAGCTATACAAATCAATTCCACTCCCCGGCCATCTCCCCCTAGCCCTGCAAACTTGTCCTCCACAAATAATTATTTACTTCTCTTAAAAGTTGTTATCAAATCGGCTTCCAAAACCCTTTCAGGCATTGCATTCCAGATCCGAACAACTCACTGTTTGAAAACATTTCTCTTCACCTCCCCTTGGTTTTCTTTAACACCTATTTTAGATTGGTACCCTTGGGTTACTGATCCACCCTCCATACGTTAGGTGAGTTACCACTAATCTGTTGCTGTTTCTTAATTAGGATCACCCTTGCTAATTAAGAACTTGTACGCGTTCCTGCATCAACAGCAACAAGCATTTATATAGCACCCTTCACTTCTTGGCATGCTTGTAGGCATACAAAATAGGCTTCATGTTTACCCAAAGCCACCCTGTCTCAATCAGCTGGCCAGTTTGTCTTAAAAAAACACAGGTAATCAACTTTATATGTACTGTAGTCTTGCAGCTCAGTGGTTAGAGCATTCACTTTTTAAGTGGTTTGATTTGGTTTGATTCCTGCTCGGACAAAACCTTGGGCAAGTTTCCTTACTCCACGGACCTCATAATAATCCCTGAAGAACAAAAACATTGGTCACTTCAATCCATGAGACTGTTTGTGGCATTGTGCTGTGCATAATTCACCACTGCATTTCAACAACAACAAAACATAAAAATTACATTGTAGAGCGCCTTTCACACAGCCTCTTGCGGAGAGGTTGAAATCCCGGCAACCAATGGGAGAGTGGATCAGTTGGGAGATATGGAGTAGGCTGGAGCCTGATGAATGGAGGCAGTGGATAGAGGGTCAGCAGGTCAGAGATTATGAGGGGGAAAAGCCAGGAGGGCCTTGAAAGTGAGGACAAGGATTTTTAATTCTATCCTCTGAGGGATGGGGAGCCAGTAGAGCATGGTGAGGGTGAGGTTCATGGGGTCATGGAGCTAGGTGCGGGAGAGGTCATGGGCTGATCTGCAATTTGTCTGTAGTTGAGCCTTGAAGTGACAAATACAGGTATAATGGTTTCGGCAGCCTGAGGGGTGAGGCATTGATGGAGTCAGGCAAAGTTATGGAGGTGGTGGAAGGCAGAGCTGGTCATGGCATGGATAAGTGGGAGAAACAACAGTTGAAGGTTGAACAAAATGTGAAGGATCATAGGAACATAAGAAGTAGAAGCAGGAGTAGGCCATCCGGGCCCTTGAGCCTGCCCTGCCATTTAAAAAAATCATGGCTTATCTTCTATCCTAATTTTATTTACTCGCCCTATCCCCATATCCCTTGATCTCTTTATTATTCCCTCTTTTAGAAAACTGTCAATCTCAGCTTTGAATATGTTCAATGACTGAGCATCCACAGCCTTCTGGGGTACAGAATTCCATAAATTCACTATTCTCTGAGTGAAGAAATGTTTTCTCCTGACTGGCTTGCTGAGGATGCTGATGTTGCCAATGCCTGAGGAACGGAGGCACTTTTGCGAGCCAATCCGGAGGTCTCGGACTTGCTGACGTTCAGCTGTAGAAAGTTGTCTCTCATTATTCGCCTACAAACACATAGACAATTTACTTTGCAATACTGTGAAGTCCTTTGAGATGCCTAGATGACGTGAAAAGAAAAACATCAAATGCAAGGATTTTTATTATGATTATGTGGTCGTTTTTCTGGAATTGGCCATGAGCAACGGTTGGTTGTAAGCCTGTGTTTGGAGTTTATCTCCTACACTTGACATTAATTACTTGCTTTGAGGGACTTTGAGTTGGTTTCTTTTTTGCTCTCTGTCCAGTCCACATTCTTCTCCCTGCATATATGCATACAAAAATGCACACACACACACGCAGACAAATGCTGACTACATTATAATAAAGGTGACATAAATCCATAAACACATTCACAGGCATATACAAGCTAAGGCACTGACCACAGTACAGTATCAATCACTTTAATCCGTAACATTTTTAAGAATGTTTATGTAAGCACTTCTAAACGGTAATATTTCAATAGAACTATTTTATTTCACTCTGCCGAATGCTCCTCAACTATCTCACTCCCCAAGCTGCCGAAACACTCGTGCACACGTACATCACCTCACGGCTGGACTATGGGAACTCTCTCCTTGTCGGCCTCCCCAGCTCCTCCATTCACAGGCTGCAGATCATCCAAACCACTGCAGCCCATGTACTATCCCGCACCCGCCTCCGCAACCCCCACCCTCGCCCGTCTCCATTGGCTCCCCATCCCCCAGAGGATCGAGTTCAAGATCCTCGTCCTCACCTTCAAGGCCTTACACGGCCTTGCCCCGCCCTATCTTTCCGACCTACTCTCCCCCTACAAGCCGACCCGGACCCTCCATTCAGCAGGACTTGGCTTGCTCCAAACCCCCCACCTGAACCGCCCCACCATTGGAGGCCGGGCCTTCAGTTTTTCTGCTCCCACCCTTTGGAACTCCATCCCCCAATCCCTCCGTCTTGTTTCCTCCCTTTCCTCTTTCAAGGCCGGTTTGAAGACTTTCCTTTTCGACCGTGCCTTCTGTTCCCCCCACTAATTCTTTGACCTCCCCTATGTTTTTACCCCCTCCTGAACACTCCCCTCCCAACTCGGGTCACACGCCTCCTGTGCAGCGCCTTGGGACATCCTCCCAACGTGAAAGGCGCTGTATAAGTGCAATTTGTTGTTGTTGTTGTATAAGTACACCATGTTTGTTCACGAGTGGGAAGAAATTATATTATTTTGTAAAGTGGGCCCTTTTACTATTGATAATGTATCTTTAAATAAGAGATTGGGTGAAAATTGCAATATTTATTGACTGATTCGATATAACAATGATCAATTAAACACAAGAGGAATAACATATTGTGGTAATTATCACCAATGATATTATCACTTGATCAAAAATGCAAGCAAAAACAGGGAATAGTTATCAATGTGTCCCCCTCCCACCAACTCCTATCCAATTATCTGCTGTGCACAGGAGCTTTTCAATTAAAATGCCTTTGTCAGAATAATGTACTTCTAGAAAACTAGCATGAATGAGCTTTCTCCTGTTTGTCTCGCGGATATTACCAGCAAGCCACTCAGTAATTGTTTTCCAATCTGCCAGTGTCCAGGTAAGAAACCTGACAGCCCTGTCTTAGGAGCGGTGGGTACATAGACACAATTGAAAGCAGCGGTGCAATAAAGTGAAACCAAGAAATGTTACTGAATGTCTCCTTTTATGACTCTTCTGTCATTGCCTCCATATGTCTTTATTAACATCTATTGATGATTTATTAAAGATGGCAGGGCGATGTTGCTCAACAAACAAGTACTGTTTGATGTCATAATTTTATTAAGTAAACACACTGCCAAGTGATAAGCCTTCACTGTATCCATGATAGCTGGTTGTATATAAACAAGGATTCATTCTCTGACAGCTGGGCTTTAAGAGTGTTTGAGTTGACATATCATCTGAACAGCTCTGTAGATTCTTTTCCGAGTAATTGGCATCATAAATGATACTCCAACCAGACTATGTCAGGACTTCATTTAATTTATCTGTGAACACTCGCTCTGTCATAAAAGCAATCCTTTTAACAACACAGTGGGTGCTCCTGTGATAAACTTAGCTGATTTATTTCTGTGATACTTGACCGTGTTTGACCAAGGCTTATACATTACCGAGTAACATTGATCCTTCTTTATTTTCTAAAATGAAACAATTGGCAATGTTGCCACTTGTAGTACAGTACTTGAACAGGAAGCATGTCGACATTCATGGAGTGTAGCAAGAATCGAGAGATTCAGTCATATTCAATTCCTTCTGATTAGATCAGTGGTTTTCAAACTTGTTTGTGTGGCACCACTCTTTGGAGCTTAATGTCCCATGTGCATTGCCATCTTTCTAGAACATGCCACGTTCACACTCCAGAAGATAAGCCTGTTGTCCCCGGACTGTTAGCGATTGATATTTAAATCAGAGAGAACTGGACTCTCTCTCTCTCGCTCTTTTTCTCTGAAGTTTGGTCTTTCCTCAAACTTGACATGTCTACACACACCCTCACCAACTTAGGAAAAATGCCAGTAAGACAGGAAAAATATTATGATAATAATATTAACCCTTATATCGGGTATAATGCCTTTCATGTCAGGAGAACATTTCAAAATGCTTTACAGGAAATCTTGTGTATGGAGCAAATGTGCTGTTAATATGCACTAAGAATATAATAATAATTCTTGCATTTGATATAGCACTTTTCACATCTTATCGGCGTCCCAAAGCGCTTCACAGATTATACTGTAAAGTTAATTGACTGTATATTTGTGGGCGAATCACGGCAGCCAATTGCTCACAGCAGTGTCCCACAAACAGTCGTGGATTGAAATGACCAATTTTATTATTGTGTTTTTTTGGAGGGTTTATTATTAGGCATGTGAAGTAAGGAAACTCGCCCTGAACTGCCTGGATTCGAACACAGGTCTCCCCACCTTGGTCTTCCTAGCTTGCAAGACAAGTGCTCTAACCACTAAGCCACAAAGAAGAGTGAAATAAGTACCGGTACTCAATTAAGTGTGAGTTTACCAAATAATAAGCAGCAAATGGGTAAAGACACGGCAAGTGGAAAAATGACCAAAATAAATAAGTAGACAATTAAGAGACAAACACACTCAATATCAAAAATGTAAGACAATTAACACAGTATGTACCTTTGTTCATTTAGTAAGTACCTTTAGAAATTCGTAAAATTAATCTGAAAAATGTTACAGTACATGTATTTTATTGGTTGAGCAATGGATTCAATCCCAGATATTTCAGGGGTTGAATCCCAATGGGTCCCATCAATCCTTTCAAGTTCTGAAAAGTTTAACATAGTTTGTGGAGTCAGACATGTCAAAGAAAAATCTGAGGCAATGTTGATGGTTAACCAGCTTGCCCAGGACTACATTGAGATGTGGAAGTGTTTATATGCTCTTGATCCTGTGAATCATATTAAAACAGTGAAATGGGATCCGAGGCGCACAGATGAGATAGGTCACCAAATGGCTTTCTGAGACGAAATAGCTTTGCTTCTCTGAAGTTTCAAAAAAGGTGGCATGTACTGTGATAAATATCACTGGGGACAATTATGAAGTGAAAAATCATCACATCGTCAGTTTTGAAGGATCTCAGTTTTCATCCCAGCATCTGGATGGTGCAGAATATTTTCTCAAATATTAGATTTAAGGAAAAATCTCTATCTTCCTGTTATTGTGGAGTCCTGTAGCTCAGTGGTTGGAGCACTCGCCTTTCAAGTCTGAGATCTGGGTTCAATTCCAGTCAGGGCAAAACCTTGGGCAGGTTTTCTTACTCCACATGCCTGATAATAATCCCTCAAAAAAATGATAATCATTTGGTCACTTAATCCATGACTATTTGTGGGACAATGCTGCGCACAATTAGCTGCTGCATTTCACCCACAGGTATACAGTCAATTCACTTTACAGTATATTCTGTGAAGCGCAATGAGATGTCTAGAAGATGTGAAAAGTGCTATATCAAATGCAAGGATTATTATAATTGTGTTTATTTGGATTCTGATAATTTATCAGGGCTTAATTTCATTTTGTTGAAATAGAAGGACTCCTAAACTGGAGATATGAGCATGAACATATTCCTTTGATGATCGACCAAATCCATGTAGAGAGGTATTTAAATGACCTTTAAAGCAATCCATAGCTTGTGAAACCGATTTAATTAGGAATACATTCAGCGCTCTTATGATCATATAGCTTCTCAATGAATATATTATGATTTATATAAGTCTACAGTGTCAGGATATATTATTATTCAGGCAATTATTCAGACATTTATTTTGTATCGTTATTTGTTTACCCTGAAACTAAAACTGCCCTGAAGAAAAAAACTGTAGAATTTTGCAATCAATGTAATTGATTAAACACTCATGCATTAGGTTCAAGAATAAAATGTGCCTTTTGCGGTGACAAGAGTTCAAAATAAGTGGAAGCAACATTTTCTGTAATCTCTGGAAGATGGAGACAAAGGTCTTATCTACATGAAAATGGCTGACTCATCTGATTATTCTTCTTACCCAAGTTTTTCAATTTTCATTCCAGCATTATTGAAAGAACATATGCTGAACGCAAGGCTGTTTGTAGATTACTGAAGATATTCCCAGACATCGTTTTGCAGCTTTCAGACGAGGAGTTGAAATCAATAAGTTCAACTGTGAGCCTAGAAATTTGGGAGAAGGGATTCATAGGTAACTTATTTTGCATTTCACATTTTACTTTTGAAATTTGTGATTTCTAATAGCTTAGGGATCTGTGACAGTGATTATGTTTTTGCCTTTTGCATTAGTGCCAATGTGAATGTAAATTTTTGTTGTTGTTTAATTCCATGTTCTTATTTATTTAACCCAGGATAGTGGTGGAAATGCTGTTTGCTCCTCATGCTTTAGCAAACAAATTATTAAGAAAAGTTGCAGAGAAAATAAATAGGCTTCCCTCACCCAACATTATTTTTCTTGTGTTTGTTGAGAAGAAAAGAATAATTGCAACCTAATGCAGCTTTTACATTACCAGTAAAATGCTCCAGATCTTCACATCTCTGAGGCCTATGAAGAATAACTAGTCTGGTAGTGGCAAAAGTGGAATGTGCACCTTTGTTTTCCTGCTCCTCAGCCATGGCAAAAAGTGGGGGAGGAATTAAATTTAATGTTTGGCCTATGGCCCCATATCACATTGTTAGATCCATAGAGCATAACGAAAAATGAATGTAATAGCACCCAATTGTGCTTCTATTGCAGGATTGGAATGTTAACATAAATTTTCGAACAAAATTTGCTTACTTTTCACAGGGTTGCATTTATTTAAGACCAAAGGAGATAAGACTTAACTAAAAGCAATGCTGATTTTGAAGAAAGCTGGATGTGAGGGTACAGGACAGATTGAATGCCTTTTTCTATTTACCTTTACACAAGCCAGCTATATCTCTGTCATCAAGCAATCTTTCACCCTATTTATTTGAACTGCAACATACAGAATTACATTGAGCTAAATACAGTACTAAGGATAACGTTATTCTGTTACTGCATAATGCCAGGACAGAATTTTTCAAATAATAATAATCCTTGCATATATTATAATAAGAAGAATTATTATTATTATCACATCTTTGAAACGCCTCAATGTCAGTCTTTCCGATCTATTCCATTAATTTTAGAAGAAATCAGTAAACTAGAAATCAACACATTCAAATCTCATTCTGCATTTGTTTGGGTTTTATATAAATAAAACACAGTCAAGCTATTTGTTCTTATTTTAACATCTCTACACTGCATTATATAGTCAATTGAGAAGATTTTTGAACAGTATTTTTCATGAGGGTGGAGATGGCTGTATTGGAGGCAGTTAACACTAACCTCCAATCACACCACATCACTATGTGTTCATGTTCAAGTAAGGTAACTCCATAGTCAGGTGACTCTGAGTTTTAATATGATTGCAATGTGCTTTTTGCACTATTTTCAAAGATACCAGGACATTTGGTGCTCTGGATTACTGAAACTAAATCTGTGATGTTTCCAGGAGCATATTGGCAACAGGTATTCCAACAGTATGGCATTTTGGTGCAGTTTAAAGCTATGTTGCCCCACATTTGTCTTTAAATTTATTATTCTGTGTAGTATAGGAGCTCATTAGCAGCCAATCATTTCAAGACATGTTCTTAACAAGATCCTGAAAATAGTCATATTTTCCACAAAACAGGCCAATTGTGTGTGTGTGCTTGGCTTTGCGTATGTCTGTGTGCTTAAGCACTCTTCAAACGCCGTCTGGTGTGGAGCACGCTATATAAATCAAAGTTGTTGTTGTTGTCTATGCTGCGCCATGCTACTGATGTGCACATTTTATCTCTGGGTTATTACCCAATGAAGGGCTCAGGACAAAGATTAGAGCCAGCTGCACTATGCAACAGTCATTGTGGGTTTTGATGCTGCAGAGAAAGTATTATTTAAAAAAGTTAGCTTCTTAATGTTGTGAAAAACCTGGGGTGAAAGTTATGCCTTGTGATGTGTTATGAGCTCTGTGACTAATGATATGTGATGTGTTAAATGCTTTGGAATGCTATCTAACTCCTGGATTTATTTCCCATTACTATATATTGTGCTTAACAATGGTAATTAATTAACTTTTGAACCAGGTGTTGCCCCTCGACCCAACCGTCATGGCGGTGGTGTGGCCCTCATTTCAAAGTCATCCCTCGCCCTATCCCCCTACTCCTCCGGTTCCTTCCCCTCTTTTGAACAGCTCACCCTCTCTCACTCCTCCCACAATTCCTTCAAAATCCTATTAGTCTATCGCCCCCCCAAACCCTCCCCCACTTTTATTTCAGATTTTTCTTCACTTTTAACCTCCCTCTGTGCCTCCTCTGATAGCCTTATCATTCTTGGCGACTTCAACCTCCATTTCACCCCCTCCTGCCCCATTTCCTCTGAATTCTACTCTTTACTTTCGTCTTTCAACTTCTCCCTTCATATTAACACTGCCACTCACAACCACGGCCATCCGCTCGATCTGGTGATCACCCGAAGCCTCAACGTCTCTGGCGTCACCATCACAGACAAGGCCATCTCCGACCATTTTTTCATCTCCTGCAACACCTCTATCCCTCCCCCCTCCACCTCCAAACCCACCACCATCTTCTACCGGCCCTGGACGAAGATTCCCCCTCGAACTTTCACCTCTGCCCTCGAAATCTCCGACCTCCTCCCACAGTGGTACTCTTTTTGCACTGACCCATCCTCCGCCTCCACCGCCCTCCACAACATCCTCTCCACTATCCTCGACACCCTGGCCCCCCTCACCACCAGAACCGTCTCCCACTCCCGATCATCACCGTGGTACACAACTCACCTCCGTTCCCTCAAAAGCCAAGTGAGAGCAGCTGAACGCACCTGGCTCAAATCTGGGCTCACGGTCCACCGGCAAATCTGGCTGGACCGCATCAAATTTTAACGCTCCGCCCTAGCCACCACCAAATCAGCCTTCTACTCCAGGATAATCCTGGAAGCGAAGGACAACCACCGCCTCCTCTTCGCCACCACCAACCAGCTCCTCCGCCCCCCCCGCCTCACTCTGCAGATCCTCTCCTCTAACGATCGTTGTGAAGAGATGTTGGACTTCCTCGAGTCCAAAATAGAAAGAATCCGCTCTGCGGTTTCCTCCCCCCACCACTCCTCCACCTCCGCGCCCTCATCAGTTACCTCAACCCCTACTCAACCCCCATTTTACACCTTCCACCCCACCACCCCGTTTTCAGTCACAAAAATAATTACCTCCATGAAACCCACCACGTGCTCATTGGACCCCATCCCTACCCCCCTCCTCCACACCCAGCTCCACCTTTTGGCCCCGCTCATTTCTGACACCATCAACCTTTCCCTCTCCTCAGGCACCGTCCCTACCTCCCTTAAAACAGCCACCATCACCCCTATCCTGAAGAAACCCTCCCTTGATGCGTCGCAACCATCAAGCTATTGACCCATCTCCAACCTCCCGTTTTTATCCAAGGTCCTTGAAAGAGTGGTTGCCTCCCAGCTCCGCTCTTTCCTTTCAACTCACTCACTCCTTGAACCCCTCCAATCAGGTTTCCGCCCAATTCACAGTACAGAAACTGTCCTGGTTAAGGTTACAAATTACATCCTAACCGCCTGTGACCAGGGCTCCCTCTGCCTCCTTGTCCTCCTTGACCTGTCTGCTGCGTTCGACACAGTCGATCACACCATCCTCCTCCAATGTCTTTCCTCCCACCTCAACCTTCAAGGCACAGTCCTTGACTGGTTCCATTCCTACCTGACCCACCATTTACACTTTGTTTCTTCCAATGGTTTCTCCTCAAACCCCCGCACAGTTTCTCACGGCATCCCTCAGGGCTCTGTCCTCGGCCCCCTCCTTTTCACCCTTTACACGCTCCCTCTGGGCGATGTCATCCACAAACATGGGGTAAATTTCCACATGTATGCGGATGACACCCAGCTGTACCTTTCTGCCTCATCCCTCAACCCCCAGACCATCGATGTTCTGACAGCATGTCTGTCCGACATTGAGTCCTGGACGAGGGACAACTTCCTGCAATTGAATGTGAGTAAGACCGAGGCCCTCCTGATCGGCTCAAGCCAGCGCCTTCGCACATCGGGCGCTGCCAGCCTCAACATCCAAGGCTGCACTCTCCACCTCACAAAGCCAATCAGGAACCTCGGCATCATGTTCGATCAAAAACTCTCCTTCCTCCTCCACATCCGTGCCTTGACCGGCACCACTTATTTCCACCTGCGCAACATTGCCAGGCTCCGCAACTATCTTACCCCCCACGCTGCCGAAACACTCGTGCACGCATATATCACCTCGAGGCTGGACTATGGAAACTCTCTCCTCGTCGGCCTCCCCAGTTCCTCCATTCACAGGCTGCAGGTCATCCAAAACTCTGCAGCCCGTGTATTATCCCGCACCCGCCTCCGTGACCATATAACCCCCACCCTCGCCCGTCTCCACTGGCTACCCATTCTCCAGAGGATCGAGTTCAAGATCCTCGTCCTCACCTTCAAGGCCTTACACGGCCTTGCCCCGCCCTATTTAACCAATCTACTTTCCCCCTACAAACCCACCCTCCGTTCAACAGGACTTGGCCTGCTCCAAGCCCCCCGCCCGAACCGCCCCACCATCGGAGGCCAGGCCTTCAGTTTCTCCGCTCCCACCCTATGGAATACCATCCCCCAATCCCTCCATCTCGTTTCTTCCCTTTCCTCTTTCAAGGCCGGTTTGAAGACTTTCCTTTTCGACCGTGCCTTTTGTTCCACCCCAAATTTTTCTACCTCCACTTCGTGTCTCATCCCTTCCCAAACACTCCCCTCTCAGCTCGGGTCACACGCCTCCTGTGCAGCGCCTTGGGACATCCTCCCGACGTGAAAGGCGCTCTATAAGTGTAATTTGTTGTTGTTGTTGTTGTTGCATTGAGAAAATATGGTGGGTTATTGAAAACCATCTAAAGTACAGTATATTAAAGTGTATTTTATACAGTAAAATACACTTACAGTATATTAAAGTGCAAATAGTTTGTTTCCTCACAGATTCCATGTGATTTATTATTTGATATTTGTTATGAAATGCTGCATTTTTCACCCCTTTGAATTAAATTACATTGATCATACGTC
This sequence comes from Hydrolagus colliei, assembly GCA_035084275.1. NCBI lineage: Eukaryota > Metazoa > Chordata > Chondrichthyes > Chimaeriformes > Chimaeridae > Hydrolagus > Hydrolagus colliei. The sequence goes on from CM068743.1 coordinate 102,485,996, forward strand.
TTAGATTGCGTTTGCATCTTAGATTGGGCTTTTATATTTCGGTGTGATACTGTTGAGCTATATTATGAAGTTGAATAACACAATGAAGTAATTCCTACCAACCTGTTGAATTGTGTTTTCAGCTCATTGGGACGTCCTCCCTACATGAAAGGCACTATACAAATGTAATTTTGTTATTGTTTTCTGCAGTGTATGGTAATCAAGGCCTCTATGTGATTCTGAAAGGCTCTGCCAGACCACAATCCATTCCATACAAGAAGATGATTGATGATTCTCTGAATTTGGATTCTACAGGAGAATTTGTGGTGGATCCATCTCAGATATTGGTATAAATGTTTTGATGATTATTTCAATATTTCCTTTGATTATATTGAAGCCTAATATCACTCCTAGTATTCAACATAACAAATGAGATCCTGTCACTTACCTGACTGCAAATATTGCGAATTTATCCTTCTATGCTCATAAATAAGTGCATAGCAATTTTAAATTTGGAGTTTAATGTTTTCATTTGTAATGTAATGTTGTTTAGAAGTTCAATTTTCACTCTGGTAAGTTATAATCATGCAGGTGCAATTCACATCTCATGAAACTTCCTCAATGGAGTAGAATAGTGCCTAAATCTACAGCAACACATTTGTTACATTGCATGGAGGGAGCAGATTAGCTCCCACTCGCATGAGAATTTAAGAATTAATTAAATTATAACTCATGTTTAACTGAATTGTACATTCTTTATCTCCTTTAAATGTGTTTCTTAAGCTGCATCCCAGATAACCCTGGGCAAAATCATTTACTTCAGCAGCATGTGTTCCCTGGCCAATTATTTCCTTTCCAGACCATTTGTAGTCTCACCACAGTTTTGATTCACAGCTAACTCATCAAAGAACATGAAATTGAACTGAGAAGCCACCTTGTCTGAATGGCACAGCTTCACTCCATCTAAATAATAACATTCCTTGCATTTGGCATTGCACCTTATCATATCATTGACTGTGTATTGTGTAGGCGTTTGCAGTAGTCATTTAGGGCTCAGTATTGTTGCATAAATAACCAGTGAAGTAACTGACTAATTTTATTTGGGGGATTGTTGGTCAAAGCACCATGAGAGTCCGTGTTTCAGCCCCTTCTGTTTCTGAATCATGCCATGGGATATTTAACATCCACCTGAACAAAATGTTTAAACAAAAATTAAACTTGATGTCCTGATGTGTTTACCCAATGCTACTATGGAAGAATTCTGACTTCTCGGTAGGGTCTGGCGATATATCGATATATCGCTAAAACCCGATATAATTTTTATATCGATACGCTGATATAGGCATTTCAAAGATATCGATATATCGAAAAAGTCGATATATTGAAAAAAATCGGGATGCGCGCGCACTGAACTACAAGACCCAGAATGCTCATCTCTATACACAATGCACAGACCGAGGTGCAAAGCCGCTATATTGTATTCATAGTACTCGAACACAATATACAGGTATGCAAGGGGTGGGGTGGGGAGAGAGATGGCGGGGGAGGGGGGAGAGAGGGACGGCGGCAGGGGGGATGGGGGGGAGAGGGACGGCGATGGGTGGGGGGAGGGGAGAGGGACGGCGGCGGGCAGGGGGGGAGAGAGGGATGGCGTGGGGAGGGTGGGGGAGAGGGGGACGGCGGCGGGGAGGGGAGGAGAGAGCGATGGAGGCGGGTGTGCGAGAGGGACGGCGGTGGGGGGGGGAGAGAGGGACGGCGGTGGGGGTGGTGGGGGGAGAGACAGACAGTGGGGGGGGGGGTGTGGGGGGAGAGACGGAAGGTGGCGGGGGGAGATTGGGACGGCGGCGGGGTGGGGGAGAGACGGGGTGGATGTGATAATATACAGATAGATAGAGATGTGGGGGATGTGAGAGAGGAGAGAGACACAGAGACAGTGACAGAAAAACACAGAGATGGAGAGAGTGAGTGTGAGAGACACAGAGAGAGAAAGATACTTACCTAGAATGCGTGCACCGCACGCAAATGCGCAGTACGAAAACCACGAAAATATCGATATTTTGGTATATCTCGATATGAGCCCATCGATATATCTAAATTGGAAAATTTCCATATCGACGGACCCTACTTCTCAGTGAATATTTCGGGTGATTCTTTTTGGTTTTAAAAAAATAATGCTGTCAATTATTTCTTATACACTTGACCATCGGCATCACGTTCGATCCCAAACTCTCCTTCCTCCCCCACATCCGCGCCTTGACAGGCACCGCCTATTTCCACCTGCGCAACATTGCCAGGCTCTGCAACTATCTCACTCCCCACGCTGCCGAAACACTCGTACATGAGTACATCACCTCACGGCTGGACTATGGGAACTCTCTCCTTGTCGGCCTCCCCAGCTCCTCCATTCACAGGCTGCAGATCATCCAAAACTCTGCAGTCTGTGTACTATCCCGCACCCGCCTCCGTGACCACATAACCACCACCCTCGCCCGTCTCCATTGGCTCCCCATTCCCCAGAAGATCGAGTTCAAGATCCTCGTCCTCACCTTCAAGGCCTGACACGGCCTTGCCCCGCCCTATCTTTCCGACCTACTCTCCTCCTACAAGCCGACCCGGACCCTCCGTTCAGCAGGACTCGGCTTGCTCGAAGCCCCCCACCCGAACCGCCCCACCATTGGAGGCCGGGCCTTCAGTTTTCCGCTCCCACCCTTTGGAACTCCATCCTCCAATCCCTCCATTTTGTTTCCTCCCTTTCCTTTTTCAAGGCCGGTTTGAAGACTTTCCTTTTCGACCATGCCTTCTGTTCCCCCCCTAATTTTTCGACCTCCCCTACGTTTTTTACCCCCTCCCGAACACTCCCCTCCCAGCTCGGGTCACACGCCTCCTGTGCAGCGCCTTGGGACGTCCTCCCGATGTGAAAGGCCCTCTATAAGGGCAATTTGTTGTTGTTTATAGAATAGATTGCTATTTAGGAATCACATTATATTTTTAAATATTTAAAATGTGCAGCAGGACATGTCTAATCCTGACTAAATAATGCATAAATAGCTCTGTTGCTCATTATATTTGAGTAAATATTACACTGAAATAAGTATAAATAGATTTCATACTGTGAGTAGGGCAGAGTAAGAATCCAAGTTGAATGATTTAAAATAATTTTGAAACAATAAATGTACTTTAACAGTGACATTGTGATTTCATAGTGATTTTGTGTCAAAATGGATGAAATTACATTGTAAATGGTGTGACTTTATTAGAATTAATTTTTCAAGGTATGTGTTTTGCATCAGTTTCATTGAAGTGCTAGTCATACTGACAGCTATGCTTGGATACATAATATTGACCATGGAATTCTCCCTATTTGATGCAATAGAATGCAATGTTCTCAAGAGCTCAACAATGGCAGAAATCATTTTAAAAAAACTGGTTAATTTGAATCATTTTACTAACTTTTCAAATCAATGCTTGCCAGATGTCAAAGGAATGTCGGAACCAAGTCACCCTTTATTGTGGTCTCGGTAGTTATATTTCTGAGCCAGGCAGGGTCTGCAATACTCCAGGGCACTATGGGTGACAGATCAGCGAGCCTGGCTTGTCAATGGAAATTCAAGGACAGACCAGTCATTTCGGAACAATCATTCTTCTGATTTGCCTCCTGTTAACCCTGTGAGCTAAAGTCCTAATGGATAGGGTCATCATAGCTGGATAAACTGCGGGAAGCCTGCCAGACAGTGCTCTCAAAGTCAAGCTTTGCAGATTTGGATGATTACACTTCATAACATACTCTAGTATCCCCTTGGCTCTGACAAATCTTCACCTAATAATCTATGGAATTAGGTAAGTAGGGTGTGTGTCTCCAGGGAGAGAGTGCACATTTTATATCAGGCACAGGAAACTTCATGTGTAGCATATGTGGAACTCAGGTGGTTTTTGATACTGTTTCTGCATGTGTCATCATTGGCCAGTCAAAAGAAATCCATGCTTTTGAGTTACAGTAATATGATAAATTGCACTTTAAATATGAATTATATCATTAGAATAAAACATTGATTGGTCCTCCAAGTTTGGGGAAAATTAGCCATGTGTCTGACCCTGATTTTTATCATTGCTACTGGTAGCCAGTGCCTAGATTCAGAAATGAAGAATGGTTATTTAGGCAGTAGATAGCTATCACTGATGGAACTGTAGACTAGCATGAATCTACACTTATAGAAGAGAACATTGGAATATTTTTTTAAAAAGACAGGAGGTTTGTTCAGATACAGGTGGTCATGTTGCTGTCACAAACATTGCCAATTACTTCAATGCATAAATCAGCATTTAAAGACTTGATCAGAAAGTTAAATATAGCCCAACTGCTGAGAATAACTTAAAGAGATAGTTTTGACATTTTAATTTGTGTCCCTTTAGCTAGAATGACCTTTCATAATGTAATTGTGACACCTGGATTTGATTCCCGGCAGGGCAAAACCTTGGGCAAGTTTCCTTACTCCACATGCCTGATAATAATCCCTCACCAAAAAAAAATAAAAAATTGGTAATTTCAATCCACGACTGTTTGTGGGACACTGCTGTGTGCAATTGGCTGCCGCGTTTTGCCCACAAATATACAGTCAATGCACTTTACAGTATATTCTGTGAAGGACTTTGAGACATCTAGAAGACTTTGAAAAGCACTATATCAAATGCAAAGATTATTATTATTATCACTCGATTTCAGATCATTTCATACACCATTGAATTGCATACCAATAAATATATACCAAAATTTGCTATTTGTCAAGTATTACACTGCACTCGAATGCATATTGCATAGTTGCATAATTTGCTTAATTGATTGAAAGATAGGCAGTTGATTTCATTTATACTTGTATAATTAGCTGGATAATTGGTGGTTGAGGAGTTGATCGTGTTAGTAGGGTTGCCAACTCTGGTTGGGCGTATAGTATGTCAGGAGGAATCGGTGATGTTTCACTCTAAGTCTCTTAAAGTGAAATAGCACTGATTTTAAGATAGAGTTTAAAGCTTGTTCACTGTCATAGCATATTATTAGAGGATACGCAGCGTGGAGATCAACAGGGAGGTGGCACTACTGATGAACTTTGGGTAATTGCATACTCTTTATAATTGCATGACATCTGTCTGTTTCTCAATTCATCCAATTATATGGAGTGCACTATATTTTTTAACGATTCAGTCAAGTGATTTTAATGTGAGTTTAGATGCCAAATCCCCTAACTAACAAGCAGTGTTCAACTCATAGGAAGTAATTTGTTACTCTGAGCATTGGGAAATACAATAGCTTGGTGCAGTTAAATACTGTATTTAATATTTAAATGAATATCCTAAAATCTTAACACTTCTGTGCAGAGGGTACACAAGCCCCGTGCGCCTTCCCACCTGTGTGGGAAAAGCTTTAAAGAATCCAGTAACCTCAATTTGGCAGTGCTGCCAATCTGTGAATAGATAACTAGGATTTCCTAGGTGCATGAGTTTGAGAGGAGTAGTGGGAAGTACTGCTCCTGGAAACCTCAAGCACTCCTTATTATTGGCAGGAAATAGGGAACTTTGTTTAAATTTTGAAAGTGATCATTGGAAAGTGGCCCACAGGTAAACTCCAACTTAAGGATTCCTTTGAAACCTTTGGGTTCATGTAAACCCATTCACCCAGGTAGCATTGGCATGGTTCAATGTCCAGCTTCCTGATGAGTAACGTCAAGCTCCTAAGGAGACTGACTCCAGGTAAACTGTGGCACCCCCATTAAATGCCAGCCTAAATAGCAGTTTTGTTTGAACTCTAGAGCATATTGGGCAAGGTGGGGTGTGGTAGAGGGGGAGCGTTGGTGGTGGGATGATATCATTTAAAATTCTAAATACCGTCCTGGCTGTACACGTGTGCTCAATTGCTGTGTCGCTGGAAGCAATATCATTTGCTCTGATAGGATGAACTGAGCATAAATTTGAACATATGCCATCATAGTACCAAACTTCTCTCCCCCCATTATCCTAGTCCTTGCCAGACTTCTCTGGCTCCCTGTCCTTGAGAGGATCGACTTCAAGATCCTCACCCTTGTTTTCAAATCCCTCCATTCTTCTGCACTCCTCTACCTCTCTGATCTCTCTCCCCAAACCTGCGCCCGCTGCCTTCGCTCCACCGGTCTGGCCTCCTCCATGTCCCTTGAATCCTCTGCTGTACCCTCGGCGGCTGTGCCTTCAGCTATTACGCCCCGAGGCTCTGGAACTCCCTTCCTCCCTTCCTCATCCCTTTGCCTCCTCTGTTCCCAGTTTCAGATCACAGCTAAAACCTTTTTCTTTGACCGCGCCTTTGGTCACCTTCCTCCCCCTGCCCCAGGCTCGGTCCTGGGATCCGCTATTGTGAAGTGCTCTGAGACGCCATCTGGCATGGAGGGCGCTATATGAATCAAAGTTGTTGTTGTTGTATCATTGGGCCTATTATCATGGGAGTCATAAATCTATTTAGTTAATTGGCACATGGTGGCAGAGCCAACTCTCGTGGGTATATGTAAACTAAGATACTCATAAGTGCAGTTGTTATAAATCAATTTTTACCTTTCACTGAAAAATAATACGCCATTAACACACAGCAATTCTCCAAGGGTTTTATGGCATGATGAGGGCAATACTTAAATCATTATAAATGCTTCACTGATTATTCTTCTGTTGCCATCCTGATCTAATCCTTAAACAAACTAGGAAAGCACAATAGGTCATCATTTCAGATATAGGTCAACTTCATCAGAAATGGTGTCAGCCTAACTCATTGAGCAGCACTTTTGTCTCACAGTCAGCAGGTTCTGAGTTCAAGACCTACATTCGGACTTTATGCTCATCATTTAGGCTGACACCTCAGCCTCAAGTTCAAAGCCCTACACAGCCTTGCTCATCCCTACCTCTGTGACCTGCTAACCCCAAACTTTGCTCCCTCCGTTTTGGCCTGCTTCTCCACCCTGGCCAACTCAGAGGTTAATAATGACTGGAACAGGTTCCAAGGAAATGTGGTAGAGGCCAGGACACTAGATTCCTTTGAAAAGCAGCTTGATGCTATGATGAAGAGGACATCTGGAAGGATGAAATCAGATGAGCTAAATAGCCTTCTTAATCGAAACCAATCTTGTGCTCTTCTAAATCTAAATCTGTGTTAAGTTTGCATGGGAAGGCTAAATTGGCCCCAGCTTTCTCAGTATTAGGGGAGAGGAAAATCGAGTCAGGGTTTCTGCTCCTGATCCCTCTGCATCACCCGTAACTGGATCTGTGTGTGTCTGACAGCCAGATAGAGAGACATCAGGTCCGCTATGATACCTTCATTAGTCGAGTAGGCTGCCGACACAACTGCAATGGTTTGCACATGAACAATGACCACTGGAGTGTGGTATCAGGTAACAATCAGTAGCCTATGGAATAATACTTCAGCAAGAGAAAGCCAGACAGGAGAGGCATAGGCCAGCGAGGAGAAAATGAGAGGAAAAATAATTGGACACTAGATTATTTTATCTAAGCTTATTTTTAAAACATGTAAATGTTGATTTATTTAAAATGTTTAAGGTGATCTATTACCCTATCCTCAAATTATTTGTTATCTGGCATGAGTGAAGGTTTCGTCAGAATTAATTGTCTCCCTCAGATATTCTGAAAATTATTTTTTATAACCCATTGTTAATTAGTCATTTTCAAAGACCATGTTATGGTGATTTTTGGTTAATATCAGTAGATTCGCAATTGGATTTGTTGCATTACAAGGGATTTTTACTTTGCAAATATCAGATTATGAGATACACAAATAGTGAATTGATATTTCCAAGGAGAGTTGAAGTGATGCAATAGTAATAATACTCATTGCATTTGATACAACACCCTTCAAGTCAGGTGAATGTCTCAAAGTTCTTCACCGGCTCCACAGCAAATTGTATTGGTTGTGTGTTTTCTAGGCAAAGATACATACATCCCGGTGGCAGACAGTACTGTATATGAGGGAAAGCACCATTTTAGGTGGTACGATTAGATCTTATTGAACCCCAATGTATTTTTGCACATTTTTAAAACAATGGCAAGCAAAATTATGCTGGTTTCCTCACAAACCTTGCTGGTTTGAGAATCACCATTCACAAAAGTACATGTGAATTTTACAATCTAATTAGAAATTGCAATTAATGCAACAAACCTGTTCTACAAATGTTGCGCGTTAGTTCCATTAAAACGAAAACAGTATTTGTTCCTTTTAGTAAACACTGGCAAGCTCAACTATTCTACTCTCTGTGTGAAAGCACCTATCAAATCAGTATGACAAAGTGCTGAGTTTGTTGATGGATTAATAAATCATCCATGTCTTGCCTTAGAATTTTAAAACAATCACTAATGCAAAACATAATTGGACAATATGAGTGACAGTGCCAAATGGATTGATTTATGGCAGTGTCATGTAAATCACTTATTGAAGCTATTGCTGTTCTGGAGATAATAATAATAATAATCCTTGCATTTGATGTAGCCCTTTTCACATCTTCTAGATCTCAAAATAATATTTGCATTATTATAGTGCTTCATGGAATATGCTTTATAAATTGACTGTATATTTGCGGGCGAAACATACAATTATATTTAAGGTGTTGCTAGAATCGCTAAGAATTTTTATTATTAATACCAGTGGGTTGATCCTCGGGTCTAGTGTGATTTTGAGTTGGAGTGAAGCTCTTGCGAGAGGTGTGATTTATATACCTCCAACTCTCAGGCACACTTGTTGGTGCTACGATGCGAGTATTTCCTGTGGAGCGCTTTTTCCAATCTAATTTTCTGTTTCATAATTTCCGATTTCTGAAACATGTGATGTAGAGGTTGATAGGCCAATTCTCCTAACTAAAATAAAGTCCTTAGAAATTTTGATTTGCTCCCATCGCCAAAACCTTGTTTGGTATGAACCATTCAATTCTCTTTCTCAATCCCTTTTGGATCCCTTAAAATTTTACGGTTTTCCCTGGAAGGAAAGCATTAAAGGGCATTAGCTAGCAATAATGAGGTGGATATTGAGGTGATTCTTATTTTACTCAACGTTTTCAACATTTAAATTATGCAGAATTTGGCACATTATTGAATTCAATGGTTACTCAAGTTGCACATTCATCACGTCTAGGCTTGACTATGGGAACTCTCTCCTCGTCGGCCTTCCCAGCTACTCCCTTCACAAGCTGCAGATTATTCAGAACTCTGCAGCTCGTGTACTCTCCCGCACTAGGCTCCGCGACCACATCACTCCCACTCTCCCCCGTCTCCCAGAGGATCGAATTCAAAATCCTTGTCCTCATTTCAAGGCCATTCACGGACTTGCCCCCGCTTAGCTCTTTGACCTGCTGTCTCCCTAACAGCCTGCCCGTCCCCTCCGTTCAGCGAGCTCTGGCCTGCTCCACGCCCCCCCCCCCGCCTGAACCACCCTATCATCGGTGGCCGCGCTTTCAGCCTCTCTGCCCCCACACTCTAGAACTCTATCTCGCAATCCCTTCGCCTTGCTTACTCTCTTTCCTCCTTCAAGCTGGTCTCAGACCATCCTCTTCGACCTTGCCTACTGCTCACCTCCTAACTCTTCACCCTTTCCTACTCTCCTTCCCCCTGCCCCTACCCTGACCCATCTCCCCCTGCTCACCTTTGCTTGACTAGCACTGGCATCCTATTTGTCTCTTGGAGGTCGAGGGACTTTTGGCACCCGGGCTCCCCCATGAATTAGTGCCCCATAAATTGCTGCCTCTCACAAATTGGGGACCTAGCTGTTCAGCGCCATGGGAAGTACTCCTGATGTGAAAGTCGCTCTATAAATGTAATTTTGTTGTTGTTGAAAGATTTTAGCTAAATAAATCTCAAAATTAAGATTATTTAAGAATTTGACAAATTGCAATTTTTGCTTCAATATGCCAGATGTTAGATTGCTGCACACATCACTTCCTGCACACTTCCTCTCGCTCTTGCAAGTGTACCACACAGACTCTCCTCCCCATTTGCCCTGTCCACCTCAAAACTCAGAATTCCTCTTACACGTAGACTGACTGGTGATAATGTGGATGAATTGTCCTCCGCCTCCCCCACATTATCTGCCTCCGATCGTACCTTACCCCAAATGCAGCCAAAACTCTCATGCATGTTTTTGTCATCTCCCACCTGGTTTACTCAAACACACTCCTTGACGGTTTTTCCACTGTTCAAAAACTTCAGCTCATTCAGAACTCTGCTACCCTCCATCTCACCATTTCTTGCCAGATACCACTGGCTCCCCTTCACCAAATGGATTGATTTCAAGATACGCTCACATTCATGTTTAAATCCACTCTCTCCGTGGCACCTCCCTACCTCTCCGATCTCCTCAATCCCCAATCCACCACCTGATGCCTTTGCTCGACTAGCACCGGCATCCTACTTGTCTCTCGGAGGCCAAGGGACTTTTGGCGCCCGGGCCCCTCCATGAATTAGTGCCCCATAAATTGCTTCCTCTCACAAATTGGGGACCTCATTTTACAGGAGAATCTCAAGTCTTTTGAGGGAGCCAGTTTGCCACTGCCTTTGATGAAGCTGAAAACCATGAAAATACAGGGCCAATTTGGAATTTTATCAGGAATGTGTATTCCAGTTCTAAGATCCTTATCAGGGTTGACAGTGATCTCACTGAGCTCAGCCATCTTGAAATGGATGGTAAGGCAAGGTTGCCATTCTCACCCACCCCTATTCTGTCACAATGGGTCATAGATAGCACAGCTCAGAAACTGCTATTTGGCTTATCCATGCACCACATAAGTGCTTATCCTACATCCTATCTCTAGTCCCATTTCCTCTCATTTTTTTAAGCCAAATTCCTGAACTTCTTAACCCTGTTCAGTCATTTTCTGTGTAATGTATGCACGTAGATGCTGCCACAACAACTTATTGTGGCAGAACATTCCACACTCACTCCTACCACTCTCTGGAAAAGGTTTTTTCTAAACTCTGTTTTGGATCTCAGTTATGATTATAAAACTATCCACTCTATTCTTAGACCGTTGACCCCCCAGAAATAACCATTTCCCACTCGCCCCATTCTTAGACTCCCATTATCATCAGGAGAGTGACCAAAAGCTCTGTCGAGGAGCATCTTGAGATGGGCTATGAGTTGCAGTGTTGCTCAGTTACTGCACTTCACAGTTAAATCTTGTGAAGTGCTTTGAGACATCTCGACAATGTGATGAGGTGGTATGCCAAATGCAAGGATTATTATTAATGTTATTATCATTTAACAGCATAATTCTTGGTAGCTGACCTATCAATTCATCTCCCTAGGATCCAATCATTGTGGGAGATTGCAGATGCCTCCCTTTAGTTATTAGCAAGGCAGAATTCCTGCTGATGTGTTAATTATCACTGGCGTTCTGAAGCTCCCCACTCGTTTCTTCCTTCCAGCATTGTGAGCTGATTTGCCTGACACCCTCAGAAGCTTTTCTAAAATCTGCTTCCTTGAGTTCCCCATGCCCATAAATTCTGTTATTTCTGCAAGATACTCAAATAGATTTTTATTACACAATCTACCTTTGATAAAACTACCCTGAGACTCCCCTATAATTGTGTATTTCCTTAGATTCTTCATTATTTCATGCATTTAGGGGTCCCTCCATTGTTTAAACAATCTCCTATCAAACCCACTGGCCTGTGGTTTCCTGGGTTATCATTCTGACCCTTTTTTGGAAGTTGGTGTTTTGTTCCCTGTTTTCCAGTCCACCGACCCCACTCCCATTTCAATTGAGTCCCAAAATATACCTGCTGGAACACAACCAGTTTAATCAGCTACTTCCTTTAAGTATCATGTGTGCGTCCAACCATTGCATTAAGCATCATGTAGCATCAAGATATTTCTTAAATTGTATTCCAACCTGAACCATTCTTCTTGATAACCTGGGCCTACTGTATATTACCTTCTGTTTAAATGAATGTTTCCTGGTGTTTGTTTGACTGTTAAAATGAACTGATGACAAAGTGAAATGAAAATCTAGAATTTGGAATGAGGCTCTTCAGAAATTAATTGTTTTTGTTTTGTCAGCTAAGCATTGGCAGTTGCTTTGGCACTCTGGTACCGATTCCAAACCTAGATGTAAGCAGCAGTATTCTGAGCGTCGTTACAGAAACCTACTGTCAAATGCTCAAAATATCTGTCCGAGAATATGGGAGAATAAAAGAGGTGAGAATACTATTCAATTCCACACACAATTATGGAATTCCTTGTCTCCCTCTCTCTCTGATAATGCTTTTAGGAATCCAAACAAGAAAGTTAGCAAGGAAACACAAAATTCTTCTCATTTTGCATTGAAGGAAATCATTCAACACGACCAACTAACGAAGAAAGAATTGATCCAATCCTGCCCTTTTTATGTCCGTTGGCCAAAACTTTCTGTAAACAAATTGATTGCCATAATGGAGTGGAGGAAATATCCAGCAGGTTATGGTTAGTATCTTTATATTTGTGTCTGAGTTTCTCTGTATTCCAGTTTAATGAATTTCACAATTTTAGCCATAAACCAGAACTTGCAATTGATGCAGTTTATGAATGCACAATTTGTGGTCTTGCTTCTCATGTGCTCGCTTCTTAGTGGATGGAGTTTTCAGATCACATTTAAAGTTTCACCCATATCATTGAAATACTCTGATTTTTTTTCAATCGGGATTGTCAGAACAATTGCAGGTGACGTTAATATTTATGTACATGTGTCAGATCATCATTTTTAAAGAGAAAATGGTAGATAGTTGATGGTACAAGAATCATAAATGCATTAGATGGTGGTACAAGAAGCAAAAATACATTATTAAGCAACTGATACCCCCCTCAAAACAGGCCACCAGATTTAGAAATTGCTGAGACTATTTGTCCTGTTTTTAAAACAGACGGAGTTGTTCTGCTTGGTTCACTAAGTGTATTTTTCCATTCTAATTCCAAGTGCATATCAAAGATCTGCTGCACTTATTCTAGATTTGTGTTGCATGTAATGAATAGTGCCAGGTGATCTTAGGTGTCCATGGAACAGTCAGATGGGAACTTAGTTTATCGCCTAATTTTAAGGACAATTCTTGGATAATCAGTGCTCCTCTAAGACATATACCAACATTGTAGTCAATATCAAATCTTCAAAATATTTTGAAAATTTTAAACCAAAATTTATGAAATTGTAATAAAAAAATTAGCCTGCTGTCTTACAATGAAACTAGTTAATGACATAGAAGCTGTAAAATTATTTTGAGCACAAAGAAATATAAACACGCAAGTAATTCACAATCAAGTAATACTAGTACATCCTTCTCTTACTGTTTGAAACTGTTCTGCCAGTTCAATTGTAGAGAGTGTGGAACATTTGAAAAGAGAAGGAAGTTTCTTCCAGCGTCATGGTTGACAACACTCTGGATTAAATGGATGTTCATGGGAACATATTGGGGGAAATGATTGGTACATTTGTCCACAAAAACATTCGCTGCATTCGATGGCAGTAGCCTGCAAAGCACCATATGACATTTCAACATAAAAATGCAAGTTTTATTTCTGCCTTTACTTGCTGGGTCTACAAGAACTAGAGTAACTCATTATCTGATTTTCCATCCCTTCCCGTTGCTTTGACTCGACTTTCCTCTGTCATGATGATTGTGTTTGGAAGTTCACCCCCACTGTTAAGCAGATTAGATTTTCAAGATTCATTGTGGTTTGAAAATACTGTAGTTTAAGGTAATTTCAAGAGAACCAAAAGCACTAGTGAATTACCAAAACAGCTCTTTCATCCTTTTTTGTGAAATGTTTAAACTTATTTTTTGTAATTTGACAAAGCAATAATTTGTAACCACTGGAGAGATAAATGGTATTTATGATAGTAAATCATTTGTATTTATTTATAACATTCAGAATATTATAATTAATATTTATGAATATGATATTTACTTACAATATTTCACTTCATGGGAAATAATAGTTTTATGTTAAATATTCATTTTCAAAGTTAGATCTAGGGATGAGTGGGATCGGAAAATCTGCTGCCATGGTGATTTACCGTGCGTGGTCTGTTGGTTGGGACTTAAAGATGCCATGAATCAGTACCTACGTAGAATTGTCCCTCAGCTTCACCAAGAGCAAAAACATCACATTTTCTACCTCTAGAGAAAAGTTTGTAATCCATTGTATGTACTTCCCACCATAAACAATGGGACGGCACGGTGGTCTCCAGTGTGTGCATTGACCAGATAATAATCTTTCCCATAAATTGTTTTAAAAAATTCTATAAAGTGTTTTGAGTCATCTCGATAACAAAAGTCCTGCGTCACATGCAAGGATTATTAACTGAAAAGTATATCCATTAAATATGAGCTTCAGGGTTTACATGCTAGATTTTGTTTCAGTGGGCAAATTTGAATTCCAGCCTTCTACTGTATTATCATTTAATCCACAAAATATAGATTTACTCAGTCCTTTAATTTGAAGTTTAAAATTCAACTCTTTCAAACCTCTCTTTCAAATCTGCAAGTCACTCTTCCCAGAATCCTTTTATACTTGTATATCCATATTCAATTTACCCTAAAGCAACATGCAACATCTACAATGGAAATGTTTGTTGAAAAAAACGATTCAAGCTTTAAGTAACACTTTATCCTTTCCATGACCCCATTGAACTATACAACTTCGAGACATAGTTTCTGACCTTACGTTCAAGACAACAATGTTAGAAAATAAAAAAGAATGCACAACAAGAATGGGGATAATAACGTAAAGTTTCATAATAGATTTGATTTGAAAATTATAACATTAAATGTTTCGCAACTTAACTTTTTTCAACCCATTTCCTAAAGATTGGGTCAAATGGAATATCTTGCCCACTTCTGATTTTGATGCAGTAATTTAGCCCAAAGCTTGATTTAAAACGATGTGTTTGCTACCAATTTGCAGATCAAAATTACTTTTTTTTGATCCCAAAGTCAGCATGTGAGGTCTGCTTCACAGTATATTGATCCAGCTAAATCAATATCCAATTTTTTGCTTTATTCAAAAGTTGATAATTATGATTGGAACAGCAATTGGAATTGGAGCAGAAAATCATAGGACCAGTTATCTTTCTGAGGCTGGGGAATCATCCATGGCTCTCTGACTCTTGCTGAATGAAGATTTTTAAACAGTTTTCATATCAACAATACACACTGTTGTTAGGGCACAATAACAGGTTCTTTGACAACAGCTCAATTGCATCCATCTAAATAATAATAATGAATGCAGCCCTTTACCAGAGATTTAATTTAACCACTTTGCAATGTTAGTACACCAAACTTTACATTTGACATGTCGCCTGATCACATTAAAGTGTCCCAAAGTATTTCACACTAATTACTGTTGAATGTAGTGTAGCGACTATGTATTTGTTGGTGAACACAGTAGCCAATTTACACTTGGCAATGTCCCATGAACAGTCAGTATACAAATGACCAATTTAGTAAGAGGATTATTAGCCAGGACACCATGAGAAACTGTTTTGAATAGTGCCTTGTGATCTTTAACTTTCGTTGAACAGTCAGATGGTACCTCAGTATAACGTCTCATCTTAAGGACAACGCTTCGGACAATGCAGTGCTCCTCTACAACATATAATAAAATTGTAGACAATATCAAATCTTTGAAACATGTTTTAATAATCCTAGCATCATCTAATAATCCTAATCCTTTTCAGAAATTTGTCTACTTCTAGATTGAAACTCTATATTGTTATTGGTTTTGCACTAGTGTTTTGTTCCATATCATTCTCATCCTATTACTGAAATCAATTCTGCTTTCTTGTTTAATTTTGTTGTCTTTCATTTGAAGCTTTGAATGTGATTTGACAGTATGCTCTATACATTTAATGTTATGTCGTTCACAGAAGCGGATTGGTGATTCAAACATTTATTTAAAGATAAATAATAATGATAACCTTTGCATTTGATATAGCACCTTTCATGTAGGGAGGAAATCTCCAAGCTTCACAGGATTGTACTGCAAAATGTAGTGATTGGATATTTTGTAAGTGACTGATAAATTAATTAGATGTGATATACACTAGAAAATATTTATTTTTATCCACCCTATTGGAATGTCAAATTTGTTGCACCCAAGTGGTGAATTGAGAACTATTGCGGAATCTATGAGTGAATGTTTGTAACACACAGTTCATATTTCATTACTGTACAGAGAGTGGTGAATATGTGAAATAAACTAACCAAGGTAGGCGATAGAGGCCACTTCTGTCAGCAGCTTCAAGAGGAATTGAAGTTATTTGATGAAGAAAATGATTGAGAGGTAGTGGAGATTGAACAGTGAGAATCATTACTCTTTTTTTTGCTTTGAGATTGACAGAAAGGAGGTGATCGTCTTTTCAAGGTCTGCACTTACCGATCTGTGGTTAGAATAATTCACATTTAGCACATCGTAAAACAACAAAACAAAGCTACTTTCACGCAGACATCCCAAAGCACATTCACAGTTCTAGATGGGCACCTGAGTTGCCGGTGGGATCCAAGTGGTGTAGGGGATGTTAAAGATGACAAAAAGATTGGTCAAAGAGTTGCAGACGTGTGTTGAAAGAAAGAAAGGAATCGGAGGGACTCGGAGAAGTTAAAATAAATTTATAACATATATGGAGGCTTCCTTACAACAATAAAACAGGTTACTTGACTGTTAATGCAAGATATGCTTCTGACATAAACTGATCCATAACTCAGGTTTTAATGGGTATGAGGGAACTTTCATACAAGTGAAAAAGAATCTATGGTTTACATTTGTCCAATTTAATTGATTTTATATTTTATTTATAAATTATACTGAGAAAGGTTGATTATCACCTAACTATCCTGCATGAGACATTGTTGAGCATAAATTCACTTCTGCGTTCATCCACAAAACACAAAGTCACTGCACTTTACAATTTATTCCTGACATGAAAGGCACTATACAAATATAATTTTCTTGTTGTGGTATTTTGTGGCACATTTTGGGATGTCCTGCCGATGTGAAAGGCGCTGAATGTTAAAAATGATTATTAATTTGGGGGGATTTTCCTATATGTGAAGAATCATGTGAAGAACCTTGTCAACTTGTAAAATGATCAATTATGCTTGTAGAATACATGTCCATGCATGTTTTTACAGGTTCAAAAAATATTCAATGCTGACAGGGCTGATACTGATTCAGATTCTTTCATCTGTTATTTCAGCTGCAACATAGCTCCAAACATAGAGGGTAACAGTAGGGTGTTACCGTGTTTACATGACCGATGGCCGAACCACACAACATCAGCTCCACTGTTTATGCACAAAGGTGCTAAATAATGTCAATTCTTTTATATAAATAAATATGATAACAAAATGATTTACCTCTGTGAAAGTAGAACTGTTCCCATATAATATCAGGATTTGGGGGAGATTATTGCATTTGATTTTAACATCAAGTTGTACTTTGCAGTACCTTTCATGTCTACAAGTCCACAGTCACCAAACATACCATGTTAAATCCTGATGTTGCTAGAGCAAGCGTAAGGATTGTGATTACTAAAATGTCACAAAGCACTTCACAAAGTTGATGGGGTTTATTGAGCAGAGAGGAACAGAGGGGGAATTGATTGTGTTGATCAGATGCAAAGCTAAAGAAGATATGAAGTACAAACATTCTTAGGAATTTGCAACAGACCGAAAGTACAGTCAAAATGGTAGGTCTCAACATAACAAGAGTACGTCTCATCATACAAACAGGAATAGATCTCATCATAGGAACAGGAGTAGGCCATTAAGCCCCTTGGGCTTGTTGTTTGATCAGACTCACAAACTGAGGAACTCAGTGTACTGCCATCTATTTGGTGTGAATGATTATTGCAAATTACTTGCGAGTGTAGCTCTGTGGATTAAGCTGTCCTTCACGCTGATGACATATCTGGAGTGCTTTACTTCACAATGTGAAAGAAACATCCAATTTATTATACATTGTGACAGAAGCAAAATGCAGCAATGATTCATAATACAGGATTGATGAGAAGAATACTTTCTTTTAGCTTTTAGAAACTTACATGAATGTGGTGTGAAGTGATACATCATCTGTAATAGTTTTAAGAATAGAAGATGCTATCAATGCTCACAGAATTTCAGTGTTGATTATCAGTGTTCTTTTACCAACGAATAAGCATCAGCCCCTCCTCTACATAGGTTGCCATCTATATGACTATTAATAATAATCCTTGCATTGATGTAGCACCTTATAACACCTTCGAGACTTTTCTCGAGACTTTTCACCCGCATGGGTGAAACGCGGCAATCAATTGTGCACCACAAACAGTCGAGGATTAAGTAATCAAATTATAATTTTTTTTGAAGGGATTATTAGAACAACAATTTATATTGATATAGTGCTCTCCACGCCAGATGGCGTCTCAAAGTGCTTCACAATACCTGAGCCCGGGGCCGAGCCAATGGGAGGGGGAAGATTACTGTAGGCGTGATCGAACAGAAAGGTCTTCAGGCGTGACCTGAAAGTGTAAAAGGAGGAGGTGAGGTGAAGGGATTGAGGGATGGAGTTCCAGAGTTTTGGGGCATAGTGGCTGAAGGCATGGCCACCGATGGTGGAGCAGAAGATTTGGGGGTCAAGGAGGAGGCTGGGCCCAATAGATCAGAGGCAGTGGGTACTGCTGTGAGGAGAGAGGAGATTAGAGAGGTAGAGTTTGCAGAGGAGTGAAGGGATTTAAACACAAAAGTGAGGATCTCAAAGTTGATCCGCTCTGTGACACTGAGCCAGTGAAGTCTGTCAAGGACTGTGGTAATTGGGGAGCGAAGTTTGGTTCAGGTGAGAATGCGGGTGGAGTTCTGTATGAGCTGGATTTTCTGAATAGGGGTGGAGGGGAGACCAGCGATGAAGGCATAAGAGTAGTCCAGCCGAGAGGTGACAAAGGCATGGACTAGGGAGGAAGGATAATTGAGGGTCGAACCTGAAACCTAGGTTGTGTATGGGTTTGGAGAGTTTTAGGGGTAGGTCGGGTAGGTGGAGGAGGTGAGAGCCTTTGGCCTGAAGATATCAACGAGTTCCGAAGAGTATGGTTTCCATCTTGTCAACATTTAGCTACAGAAGGTTTGTGCTCATCCAGCTCTTGATGTCTGACAGACAGGCTTATAGAACATCTGGGGATTGGGAGTCGCAATTCGAGGTGGAAAAGTAGAGTTGGGTGTCATCCGCACACATGTGGAAGTTTACCCAATGTCTGTGGAAGACATCACCAAGAGGGAGCATGTAGATAAGGAAGAGAAGGGGGGCCAAGGATGTATCCTTAGTGTACCCAGCAGGCGTCCGGGCGAAAGCAAGGGGAAAAACCATTTGCAAACATGTACTGCTGGTGGTTTGTGAGGTAGGTCTCTAACCAAGCGAGTGCAGTCCCACTAAGGTGGATGAAGGAGGATAGACGGTGGAGGAGAATGGCCTGATCAACTGTGATGAAGGCGGCGGAAAGGTCTAGAAGGATAAGGAGGCAGAAGGAGCCCTGATCACAGATAGAGAGGATATCGTTTGTGACTTTCACAAGCACACTCTCTGTACTGTGCGTAGGGTGGAGGACGGACTGGAGGGGTTCAAATGGGATGTGGAGGGAGAAGTGTGAGCAGAGTTGGTTGGCAACAATGCATTCTAAAACCTTACATTGAAAGGCAGGTTTGAGATAGGGCAGTAGTGGCTAGAGTTGGAGGGATCAAGGTTAGGTTTTTTAAGGAGTGGGTGATGACAGCAGTTTTGAGGAGGGACGGGACTGATCCTGAGTAGGAGACTGATTAATGATATTTGCCAACAGTGGGCAAAGGAAGGGAACCTAACTGGTGGGAAGAGGGTCGAGGCAACAGGTGGTGTGTTTCATGGTGGTGATGGTGGATGAGAGGGAGGAAGGAGAGGTGGGGAAAAAGGAATGTAGATGGGGGTTGTAGGAGCTGAGGACAGAGTGGGTGAGGGAGATGGAATGGGATGGTGGTGGGTGATAAGGGGCAGAAGGATGAGGCTGCCATGTGGATGTGATTGATTTTGGTGGTAAGGAAGTCCAAGACCTCTTTACACTTGGGGTTGGTGTGAAGATTGAGGATGCTTGAGGGGGCGCACGGAGGAAATGGTGGGTGGTGGAGAAAAGGACCTTTGTTTTTGGCATTATCCTTGGAAAAGTGATCTGCCAATCACTAACAACTGGGTTCCTACTTACTGCTAGGCGTGTGGAGTAAGAAAACTTACCCAACGTTTTGCCCTGCCTGGGAATCAAACCCAGGTCCTCTCGCTTGCAAGGCAAGTGCTCTAACCACTAAGATACAGGTCTCTATGATTGTAACATCTGTTTAGCGAAATATACTTTACTGCAATACACTCATGTAGGTTACAAGGTCCAAACACTGATTTCTCACTGCTGCATTGTGCCAGAATGATATGTAGTCCATGATGTTTCCACAATCCCGAAAATGAAACTTTATCATAAGGCTTCAAGGGAATACTTGCGACAAATCATGTACATATGTGTTCATCTACACCAAATGGCCGATACCAAATAATTTGGCTTATCTGTGGTACTTAAATAACACTATAAGATTTGCCTGAAATCAAATTGGGAATGTTTCCCCCTCTCCCATCCTCCCACCGATTGCATGGCTTTGAACTTTCCTTAAATAATATGAGGAATGCTTTGACAACATGACATATCTTCCATGCTTATGAATGAGCACTTTCACGGCTGAGATCTTGCTATAAAATCAAAATGACCAAGCCAAGTACATTTCAGTCTAATAATGGTTTAATTACACACGACTTTCACCATACTGTACCACCAATTGTGGACTTCAATTTGTATTGAAATGTAGTAATGTTTTGTATATATTTTCATATTGAAAAGAAAAAACCTCTTAAAATAGTAAATTCATATAAGCAAAATTGTCTGAATTGTCCATGTCTAAACATTGTACCTTTCTGATTTTTATATAAGACTGAAAACCACTTTAAGAGTTTTGGTTTAAGCTGTTTATTGGATAACATCAGATTCAGAGCCATGATAGACTCTTGAAATCTGGTTTTAAGATTTGCTAATGGAAACCCATTAGCTTTGAAGGTCAATAATGACGGAGAAAGTTAATTCATGAGAGGATAAAACAGGGATAGATATTTGATTTAAGTATACAGTATATTACAGTACTGGACTTTAAGAATATATTACTACATTGTTATGCCAATAGATTTTAGATTGCTAGAGTTACTTATGATCTTTGTCTATCATATTTACCTGCAGTGTTAGTGAAAGAAGGTGAAATCAGCAGCTTTGCAGGATTTATTAAGTCTGGTGAATGCCACATTCTAAGAAGCATTGAAGTCATTGTAAAACTTCCTCTGGGAAAAATGGTAAATGGTTTGTGAATTACATCCTGTAGACTGTAACAAATAAGTGTGAAATCAGCAGCTTTATTATCTGATTGTTTTCGTTCATGTTTAAAACGGATACAAATAGTTGACTTTTTAAATTCATTGATAAATGACTTCTACATTCAAGTCTATTTTGAATGTAAATCAAATGGGTTTTTTCCACATCAATCTGATTTACTATTTCTCTGTATCCATTGATTGTTTTTTTTTATCAAGCCTTGTTAAGCTTCCTTACAGAAACCTGGATCACCCCAGGTGACAACTGACTCCTTCCATTCATTACCTTCCTATGATCATCTTATCCTCTACCATCCCTCCAATCTTTCCTTTAAAATTCTCCTTGTTTATCACCTTCCCCAAACTCCCCCCCACCTTTGTCTCTGACATCTCCACCCTTCTTGCTTCCTTCTCCCTCTGTTCTGAATGGCTCCTCACCTAGGCCAGTTCAACCTACTCTTTACCCACTTTTGCTCTATCTCCGCTGAGATATCCCCTGTTCTCTCCTCTCACAACCTCTCCCTCAACTTCAACTCTGCTCACCCACATTCATGGCCACCCGCTTGACCTGGTGGAGAATCAGCGTCTGAAACCTCATCATCACCAACAAAGCCATCTTGGACCACTATTTCATCTCTCTTAACTCCTCAATCCCTCTTCCCTCCATCCAATCTACCTCCATCTCCTACCACCCCTGAAACAATAGCTCCCCTTCCCCCACTTCTCCATTGCCCTCAGGTCATCTGAATTCCTTCCACTCTGGGCTTCATCCCGCAATCTAATTTATCATCTGCAGCCTGCTCCACATCCCCCGCCTGGCCCTCTCCTCCATCGGTTATCGGGTCTTCATTCTCTCATGCCTGCACTCTGCGGAACTCCATCCCGCAGTCCCTTACCTTGCTCCCTCCGTTGCCTCCTTCAAGGCATCTCAAGACATTCCTTTTCTACCACGTCTTTGGTCACTCTCCTACCCCCACTGTCTCTGCTCAGCCTGATCCCAACCCGCCGCTGGGATCTAAAGCTCTGACTGTCCAGCGCCTTGGGATTGTCTCCCGACATGAAAGGCACTGTACAATAGTAATTTGTCATTATTGATTTTACAAATCTGAAAGTATTTATTTTCTCCCTCTCATTTAGCATGTTACACATTTCAAGAAGGAGGCGGACCAGTATATAAGACTTTAGAAAATTGAACTTGTATGGGAATAGGGCAGATCATTGAGATTAAAAGAACAGCTTGCTTTGAGAGTTGGTGGAGACTTTACAGGGCAAATGGCCTCTTCTGCACTCCAAATTTCCAAGCTGCTAAGATTTTACTTCTCTTTTGAGGTTAATGGCAATTTTACCTGATTGTATTTAGGCACCCCTCATAGCTCAACCCTGTAGCAGTGGGAATTACCCCTGGCATGCAAAAATCTGGCTGAAAATAAAATGTGGTTTTATGAGGTTATAAGATTATATGGGCCTTTAACTTAACCCCACCAACATGGGTTTTTAACCACTACAATATTTTTTTCTGAATATAGATAGCCTGAATCTATGAAACACTTGCATGTATTTTGGCTATTTGATGTTGCATTCATCAAATGACTATTATGTTCAGTGTGTTTTGTTTGCATCTATTACTCGTATCACGTGTCTCATATTTGTTTCCTAGCGCAATCAAACCAAACATGTGATTATGGGAAAACTAGAAAAGAATGAATCCTTTGGAGAGATCAGCATTATACAACAAGAACCTTTCACCTGCACAGTTGTCACAGGAACAGATGTTGAGCTTGGAGTTATTTCTGCCAGTGCTTTGCTTGGTAATGTTGAATTGGCTATCTCCTTTGTGTTCATCGAATCTTTATGTCCAGTGGTTTCTACAACGATTACCGTTGCTATAGTAATAGGCGCTTTGTACTATTCTAAACAATTTCTTGATTTTTTAAAATAATGCATTAGTGGTACATTTGTGCGATAAAGGCTCTTTGAGATTACTTGCTCATCATTCAATTCAGCTACAGTTATTGCACCATTTTATAGAGAAGCTCTGTATATTCACAGAACTCGACACAGTAAATCAGATGCTTCTGGAACA
The DNA here is from genome assembly GCA_035084275.1 of Hydrolagus colliei. Classification (NCBI taxonomy): domain Eukaryota; kingdom Metazoa; phylum Chordata; class Chondrichthyes; order Chimaeriformes; family Chimaeridae; genus Hydrolagus; species Hydrolagus colliei. The sequence continues at coordinate 102,509,488 of CM068743.1, forward strand.
AACAGCGGAACTGACCTTTGGCAAACTCAATCAGGTGAGCGAACAAATATATATACTCTTTGAAGTGATTTTCAGGGGTATGGAGAAAAAGCAGTATTGAATGTATTGCTCTTAAAGAGCTAGCACAGGCACAATGGGCTGAACGACTATAAACATGGTGTAAATTTCTATGGTTCTGTGGAATAGTTCTAGCAGAGTATAACTCATATTTCAACAGTAAATTCTCTCATCCCATTTGTCCGCAAACACCACTGTTATTCCACTTGATTCCTGTGCTTAATTTGAAATTTCTTCCTAGCATCAGATGCTACATCAAATGTGAGGCTCATTTTTTTTTATTAGTTGAACCAAATCCCTTGTACCATTAATTCCTCATACATATCTGCATTTCTGGGATGCATATCTGCTCCCAGAGGTAGTTTAATTTAATACACTCTTTCCCTCGCTGCCCTTCACCCTCCCCGACACCAACCCCGAAACTCTTACTATCCAGCACCTTGGGATGTCCTTCAAACGTGAAAGGCACTATATACAACTGTAATTATGTTGTTTTATAGCCATTAGGAGCTCCAAGGAAGCTAGTGTAGCCATTCAGTAAGGAGGAGATGCTATTGGCCACAAGTGATAGTTTACATCTCCTTTGTAACTCAATATTATGTTAGGCACTAGAACAGCAAAGAGAAATCAGATCCAAGCAGAACAGTTTCTTCCTGTCCTCTCACTAATTCACTACTCAGGGATCACAGAATATTCAGTAGTAAAATTGGTGTGCAATGGTTCTCACTCCTTGATGTACCTACAAATTTTATTAACGCTTTTGTACAAACTCTGTTTTTGCTTTTCTCCTAACCCTGTCTGTGTGAGTCCCTATTTCAAAGGTGACTCAACCAAGTCAGAGTCAAACAGGACAGGTATTCACAGTTAACCCCAATGCCCATTAACTGGAATGTCTAATCAGAGTCTGCTCGCACTAGTAGAACTCTGATGTTGACAACTACCCTCCAAAGTGGTTTCTCCTTTTATTGTCTATAGAATACTATAGAGACTCAAAGATATGCTTGATAGAAACAACAACTCTTTATTAAAATCAAGCAATCCTAAGCTACCTTGAATATAAGGATCACAACAATGGAAGATATACAACAATGGGATCAAACATAATTAACATACAATTATTACTATTGGCATCACAATATTACATTTGTAAAGGAACATGAAACAATCAGATACCCCCAAAAACGTAACTTAATATCTTCTGTATAGGTTTGCTATTTGAGGACAAACACCAGATGTTTTTTTTTACTCAGAAGTAATTCATGACTGGAACAGATAACCAGGAAGGGAATTTTAGACCAGAATACTGGATGTATTTTAAAAAAACACAGCTTGGTGCTATGGTGGGTGAACAATAGTGTTGGTATTCTGGCAGGATGAATTCAGATGGGTTGAAGGACCTTCTTCATCCAAACCAATCTTTTGATCTTATTCACAGGTGACTTAGAAAAGTATATTGCCCTCAATCTCAATCTATACTGGGTACAGTATATTGATCTATTTACTTGGTCTACAGGAGAGCTATGTAGCTCAGTGCTTAGAGCACTCACCTTGCAAGCGAAAGATGGGCAAGTTCCTGCCTGATAACAGTTCTTCGGGGGGGAAAAAAATAAAATTGATCACTTCAATCCATGACTGTTTGTGGGATACTGCTGAGTGCAATTGGCTGTTTTGCACAGAAATAGTCAATTCAGTTTTACAGTATATTCTATGAAGCGCTTTGAGACATCTAGAAGACGTGAAAAACGCTATATCAAATGCAAGGATTAATAGTATTTTTATTTATTACTTGATTCCCCACAGAAGATCTTGGAAAATCTTCCACATAAAATTGCATTGTTTCAGGCATTTGTTCCAAATGAATGCAGGAGACTTATAGTGCACAGTCTGTGACTCAAATTCAATATGAAAATATGTTTAAACTTGATTTGTGTTTTGATACCAAAGTGAACATTTTCAGCAATAAATCAATGTAGTCGGGCGAGAACGTGAAAACTAACTGCTCATATAAGACTACTTTCACATTAGAAAACTATTTTAAAGTTATATATTTCAATCTCTGCCAGCTGCTTAAATGTTCAAAATTGATTATTTTGATAATTTGCAGATTAGCTGCATGATTGCAGTTTCTCTGCTGCTAATAATGCATCTTCCCAGATAAACAAATGAGTTCCCTCATTGACAGAATGTCAGCAATCAGTGGCTTGTGAAAGGAAAGTTAGCTGGTGAAAGTTGCTTCGTTGCTCAAATGAATAGATTGCTTTAACTTCTAAACAAATTATTTATCAGGAAGGGGTGTATAGAAGTCAGGAAGGACTACTCCCTATCAATTTTAGCAATGTTGTTGACTGTTTGATATGATCCAAAACATGAATTGAGTTGGGATTTTCAAAATAAAAAAACCTTGAATTTGCAGATATACTATTGGTGGAGATACAGTCATAAAATTTAGCTTAATCTTGGAATTCGAGCAAAGTAAGAACAGACAAGCTGAGGTCAGCAAATTTACAGATGATCACAGAATCCTCTCCAAAAATATCCCCATAGTTTTTCCCATGAACGTTTCTCTTCCAAGTGGCCATCATTTATTGATGAGCCTTGACAATGAGCATGGCAATCTATTTGACTGGGGGGGCATCAGAGCCAAGCCTGATCTTATTTTTTCCTAAATCTTCAAGTGCTCTGGGATGCTTCCCAAGCATGCGTGGGGTGGGGCTATATAAATGCAAGTTGTTGTTGTTGCAATTTCCAGTGGGATTCTGTGGACAGCGATTACCAAAGGAACCCTGGCTGATTTACTTGTTGGCCATTCCGAGATGTCATCTGGCATGAAGAGTGCCATATAAATGCAAGTTGTTGTTATCTCTTTCAACAACGACATCTTCGAGTGGTTCGCCTGCGAGGTCTTTTACCCGCTTGCAGCACCGGATCATCTCGCCGCAGGAGATCCAGACGGTGATCGGGCTGCTGCTGCCATGTGAGCTGGCCAGACACGCCGTGTCCGAGGTACCAGAGCCATCACCAAGTCGCCGATTGAGGAACTGGTCGGTTTTGGGGCCTGTCACCACACTGGGCCCTGTTTCCCGCCATTTTAAAGATGGTCCAGGTGGGCGACAAGGACAAGGAGCGGTTGCTGGACTATTGTTGGTTGTTATTGTTATTATTGCTTTTGTTGTTATTGTTGTTGATTTTGTTGTTTATTGTTGTTGTTTGATTTTCCCCCCTTTGCCCCCTGGCCTTCCCCCCCCCTTCTTCATTCCTCACTCCCTTTCCCCCCTCCCTCCCTCTTCCCCCTTACCCCCCTTTCTCCCTGATTTTAAGTCCCCACCACCTTTCCCTCCCTCTCCCTCTTAACCCCCTTTCTTCCCCCCTTTTCCTCCATGATTTTACCATACCTTTGCCTCCCTCTCCCACTTATCCTCTTTTTCCCCTTTCTCCCCTGGCCCGTGTTCCACAACTGTTTGTGGGACACTGTTGTGCACAATTTGGCTGCCGTGTTTCTCCCACAAATATACAGTCAATTTTTCTACTTTCCTTCCCCCAACCACAACCCCTCCCCCCTGCTCTGGTCCCTACCTCTTCTCCCCCATTTCTTCCCTCTTGTCTTCTCCCTCCCCCATGCTTTGGTCCCAACCTTGGGACGTTGTTGTGTTCTGTGAAGCGCTTTGAGACGTCGATAAGACGTGGAAAGCGCTATATAACTGTAAAGATTATTATTATTATATATTATTATTGTGGTTGTTACAGTCTTGCAATCAAGAAGTTACATTTAGCTGAGATTGAATCTGGTTTGTGAATATCCCATTTTCAATGACACTCGTTCGACTTATACTTGATTACTATAATTAACCCTTGGAGTTGGTATCATGCCTGTAATACCATAACATCCCTGGAGTCCTGTAGCTCAGTGGTTAGAGCACTCGCCTTACAAGCGAGAGACCTGGGTTCAATTCCACGCAGGGCGAAACCTGGGGCAAATTTCCTTACTCCACACGCCTAATAATAATTCCTCCAAAAATTTTTTAAAAATTGGTAATTTCAATTGATGACTGTTTGTGGGACACTGTTGTGTGCAATTGGCTGCCATATTTCACCTACAAATACACAGTCAATTTACTTTACAGTATATTCTGTGAAGAGCTTTGAGACGTAAAAAGCGCTATATCAAATGTAGGGATTATTATTATTATCTCAATGTGCTTTAGAGGCAAGAATATCTTGCACACAACAAGATTCCACACATAGTGAATTATCAATTAATCTGCTAGATTGTTGGCAGGACACTGGGAAAAAGTGCCATGGATCTTTTAAGATCCATTTGAACAGGCCTACAAGACTGTGATTTATTGTTTCATCTAAACTGTAGCTTTGACAACACAGTTTTCCTTCAATAGGTGGGTGAACTTGATGTGAGGCTTGAGCCCATAAACTTCTAAACCATAGACGAGCAGGCTACCAACTGAGCCAAGCTAACACCTTAAGTGATAATAGTTTCCCTGGCAAAATCACCCTCTCAATCCACCGAGAAGTGTTAATTACTTGGTGATCACACACCTTCATCCACATTTATACTGTATTTTTAGCATTATTTCAATACAATTTTCGTGTTGAATAAATGTGTCTTTTGAAGGTCAATTTTTCCGATCATTGCCTTTTAAAACGTTGCAAGTTGTTAAGCATCATTGAAGGTCGGCACTATTTTATGTGTCATTACTTCTGGTTCACAAATTTAGCCTCTTATTTAGTTTCAATCTATGCTGCTAGAAATTATTATGATGCTTGAACCAGCCTGGTTCTGTTCACACACATCACAAGGTAATCCTTGCTGCCTGGATGTAGCTGAGGTGTAAATCTGGATATGTTTGTAATTTTGGAAGTGGTCCAGGTATGTTCGACCTTCAAAGTGAAGGTGTGCCAGTATTTAAATTGCTTATATTCTCCCAGCCTCACACTTTTTAAGTAATCCACACTGAATGTCCATTTCAATATTTAAAAGACATATGTTTCATTGAGAACAACAGAGAAATTACATTTATATAGTGCCTTTCATGTCACATCATGTCATTTATAAAGTGCCTTTCACATCCCAAGGTGCTGAGGGGAAGAGGGTTAACTGGTAAAACCTGCCACAGGCTTTAGTGAAATCAAGTGGAGCCTTAAAATTATCAACACTGAAATGCATACTAGTGCACTCAAAAACACAACCCAAGGTTCACAATTGATTTACGCTCTGCAGCCTTCAAGGCAGAGTTCTTAGCTTACTATTATAATGAGAAAATATATTGCCAGGATGTATTATGTAAAGCAATTGTTGAGAAGAAGTGAGTTATACTTGTGACTTTCATCCCAGGAGATGGGGAATACGTGCTTGCCAATGGAATGGCAGAATCAAATCAAATCAGTACCACAGCACTCTAGGGCACTGTTGATGACAGACGAGCCAGTCTAGCTCATTGGCATGACTTAGTGATGCAGACCCATCACTGGTAGCAGGGATTTCTCCAACTCAGCTCCTGTTAAACCTTGTAAACCAAAGCTCTTATGAGTAGGTTGGTCCCTTGCCAGACAGTGATTTAAATGGCAAGCTATGAGTTTTTAACTGGTCAAACGCCACCAATACCCCAATGCACACTCTGGTTCCCAAGCCTTGGTTGAAGTCATCCTATAGCTAAATATGATCTGAAATTAGATAAGCAGAATGGATGCCTCTAAGTAGAGAGTGAACATTCCTTTCCACACACAAGAATTTCTAATGTGTTGGTGGTTAACCATTGTGATGGGTATTGGTGAAGTGGTTCCAAGGTGACATGCCTGGCAATGGAATGCCAGACGGTCTTGATAGTCCCGTTCCTGAGCCAGACAGGACCTCACTGGTGACAGCACAACCAGCCTGGCTCATCAGCAGAACCAGGAAGGATAGTACCTGAGGACAGCAAGTTATTCCACTCAGCTCCACGTTATTCCATTCAGCAAACCAAAGCCCTAGCTTGTTGGACAGCAATAATGAGTGTTAGCTGGTTAGACTCCAGCAGTACCCCAGCACATTGTGGGATCCCCAAGCCGTGACTCTTGCCAACCTGCGCCTAATACTTTCCGGAATTATGTAAGTAAGATGAATCTTCAGCCAAGTAGTATGTATATTAGTCTGAAAGGCGACATTTTGGAAATCATTTGCATTTTGAATAATTGATTACATTCCCTTACATTTAGTATATTGCCTTTTTTTTCAGGATATTAATGTATTTGTGCCTCAGCAATATTCTGGTGCTAGGGTCTTTATTGCTTTATAGGAGCAACTGTACTCTATGATTGTGGAAAACCACCCTGTGAATAGATTGTAAAATCAACCAGAAGAAGCCCAATTATGTTTGCAAATGGATTTCTTTATTTAACTCATCAGTCTGTAAAGGTTTCATGCATAAGTTGCCTGCAGAGCAAGTCATTACACTTCAAAGTAACTCATTGCCTCTAGCTTTGAGATAGTTGGACATGATAAGGTGCACTATCAAATGCAACCATTATTTTTTACATTGCTTATATATTAATGAGGGAAATTTTGACCCTGCAGGAGGAGATCAACCAGAAATATATTCATCAGGAGAAACAAAGAGAATGGTTGAAGTTTAAGGTAAATGCACATTTCTTACTCTGGGATACTTCCTGAGTAAGATAAGACATCTTCCAACATATACTGTGTACAGATTTAGTAATTGTGCAGGACTGGAATAGAACAATCTGGCCATTAAATAAAAAATACATCTACCCTCCCTTCCTTCATCCCCCCTTCCCTCCCTCCCTCGCTTCCTCTTTGATCCATCCTCCATGTTATTCTTCCCCCTTTTCTTTATTTCTTTTTATTTGTTTTTCAGAGATTGTAAAAATATTTTAATGATGTGACCAGGTAAGACCTGCTCGTTATCAAGGACCTCATTAATTTAGTTTCATCTTGGTGAGCATAGAAACACAGATGTTGTCGGAGGAACCATTGCACCTGAAACATGACCCTGTTTGTTTCCAAAGCAGTAATTTGTATGACAAATCTCAATGCAAGTCACTTCATCCAAGAGACTTGCTTGCATTTCTTAAAGTACTCCCATTCCTTTAGCGATTCTGGTTTATCCATTTCTTCTGTTTGTCATTTTAATAGATTTTTTTTATTTAAACTTTAATCATTCTGAGTTGATTTTACAAGCTTCCTGGATGTTAATCTGTCAAATTAAGTTTTTGCATCAAATACTGTAACAACAACAACTTGTATTTATATGGTGCCTTTTACGTGGGGTAGAGTCACGGAGTGCATCTACTCCCTAATCCACCAAGCAAGATTTCAGAATATTGGCCAATCCTGTTAGAAAGCATCTTGCCTAAATCATGTGTGGACATTTAGATACTGATGTTGTGTAACGGTTACCGCTTTCTGTGTTGTCTCGTCAACATATTGCGTATTTACGAGTGTTTCTAGCACTGGAACAGGAATATGATCAGTTTGCTCCAGAAGCTGGAAGTCGCGTCAGCGTCAACCTGGCAACCAGGAAGTGGGACCAGTGGCAATTTTCTTTTTGTCGTTGAGTATAACATGGGGTTATATTTTTCACAATCCAAAACAATGCATTGTAATGGGGGATGTTCTGAATCATTATCTATAACCACATATCTCCACTATTCAATATTCTCTGCTGCTCATTGAAAGTAACTCCTTCCCTAATAGCACAAGGTAACAATTGTCTCATGGTGCATTTAGTAATCTCTTTCCACCTATGCATATGACTTTCAATTCAATCCTTACCATGTGCCTATCTAGCTATTTTGTTGAGTGGTTAATTTACACACCTTCAACTGGTAAATCCATAGTTTTTACCGCTGAATGAAAAGCAAGCTCTGTGACTGGTATTATTGAGGTATCCAGATGGGCTTGGAAGTGTTGTCTGTTTTTATCTCGTCATGAGTAAAATTCAGCCAACCTTTTCCAATCACAAAATGATACAAATAGCACCCATAGACAAAGAGTAAATAATACTAGGGAATATAGCAGTAACAATCATTGTCAAAATAGTTGTAATTATAATCTTGGTTGAATTAGTTGACAACTGCTCATTAGGAAAATTGATCTGAATATAGCGGTCCTATTGCATTAACTGCATTTTGGAGTGAAATAAATATGGAAGGAAGATTTATTAAAGGATCAGTATCACTCCAGTGTTTCTTTTTTAGTGGAGTCCACTGGTTAGAGCACTCGACTCACAAGCGAGAGACCTGGGTTTGATTCCCAGCAGGTTGAAAACTTGGGCAAGTTTCCTTACTCCATACACTTGCTAATAATTTCTCAAAAAAAACAAAAAACAATAATATATTGACCATTTCAATTCATGACTGTTTGTGGGACACTACTGTGTGCAATTGGCTGCCTCGTTTTGCCCACAGTCTTTACAGTATATTCTGTGAAGCACTTTGAGATGTCTAGAAAAAGTGAAAAGCACTTATCAAATGCAAGGATTATTATTTTCTGTCTGCTTGTCTCTTTTTAAAAAAAACTAAACCGTAAGTTGGAAAACCGATTCCCAAATTGAGAATTAATGGAGGACTTTCCAAAATTTGCATAACCTCACATTTTAACACAATGGTCTTAATCCTAAAACCATGAGATGTCCTAAAGACATAAAGCCATGGCTAAGGCTGTCATAGGAAAAATGTGGTACACAAGAGACAACACTGGAAAGAAATGGACTGCAGCATTAGCTGAAAGCTGACGACTGTTGTAATGTTAAAATGGATAAGATTTTTTACATTTGGTACTGAGACTTTAAGAGCACTGTCAGATTTATATTGTGAATAAATTCAGAAATCCTGTAGTGCAGCCTTGCTCATATCCTGAAGCTGTGCAGCATATGTCGTTTGAAATCTAAACCAGGTCCAAAATAGCTATGCATAGAGAAATCAAATTGCTTTAAATTAAACAAATTGAGATTGTGAAATGGCCCCACTGCTCATATCCCATTAGAGGTAATGCAAACAGAAGCTTTTATACTGAAGGATTTTAATCCTTTCTTGCACAAATTCTCTTATTTGATGATCTTCTTAATCTCCTCCATTCAGTGGACTTTGGCCTGCTCCACGTTCCCCGCCCGAACCACCCTACCATCGGTGGCCTTTCTGCCCCCACACTCTGGAACTCCTTCCCACAATCCCCTCCGCCTCGCTTCCTCCCTTTCCTCCTTCAAGGCCGGTCTCAAGACCTTCCTCTTCGACCGCACCTTCGGCTGCCCCACTAACTCTTCCCACTCTTCCACTCTCCCTCCCCCACCCCCACCCGCTCAGGTCCCGACTAGACTGTTCAGCGCTTTGGGACGTCCTCCCGACGTGAAAGACGCTATATAAGTGCAATTTTGTTGTTTTTGTTGTTGAAGGCCTCTTTGACTGTGCCTTCTGCTATCCTCCTAACTCTCCCCACTCTCCTACTCTCCTTCCACCTACCCCGATCCCCCCACCCCCTGCTTGGGTCCTGACCTAACTGTTCAGGGCCTTGGGACGTCCTCTTGACGTGAAAGGCGCTCTATAAATGTAATTTTGTTGTTGTTGTTTTTAGCCTTTTGACCAAACCTCAACATGATTTTTCTCCCCAAAATACTGAATATAGCATTGCCCCTGAAGTATGATCCCACCACTCCCATTTTGGACCTTCCAAGCTAATTTTCAACCCACCGGCAACACTAAGTGAGCTCTGGTTAAAGTCACACACAATAAGGCTTGCATGTGTCTTTGTCTCCTTTGTCCTCAGCATCATTTTTGACACTTGACCAACTTTTTTCCTTCATCATTCTGATCTCTGACAACTGACTTCAGTGATACTGAACTTTCTTGGATCCCACTCCTACCTGCTGTTCCTCTTCCAAATGAATGCACCGAAGTCAAATTCAGGATTACCTGATGCTCTTCCAGAGAAAGAATGGCTTTCTCTGATTCTCGAAAGGCGAGAATATTTGAGTAGTACATTAACCTCCCCTGATTTCAATACTGGTGGTTTTACTACCTGGTGCTGAGGTATAAAGGAAAGTTAGAATGGGAATATTTTATCAACAAGGCTTTGTTTCCAATTCAGGAGATTTCCTGATTGGCAGAAAATGATCAGTGTTTAATGGACTTAAATTCCAAATCCAATCCACCCTCAGCCCTTAAATAATTCAGTTACATCGATTTGATCAAAAATATTTAAAAAAAAACATGTATTTTCAGATTTTGATTATTTAATTATTTTGAAGAGATATGGAGAAATTGTCTGAAAAACAGACAGGAAAAACAAATAGTGGTGAATAGCTTTGCACTAAAATTAAGTTCAAAATTGAGTCTAAAATAAACCTTGACCAGACTGGTTGTGTTTCATTCAATGTGATTCATAGATTCATAGATTAATAGAATCTTACGGCACAAAAGGAGGCCATTCGGCCCATCTAGTCTGTGCCGGCTCTTTGAAAAGAGCGATTCAATCCCACTGCCCTGCCCGCTCCCCATAGCCTAATAGACCTGTTCTCCCTAAATAAAGATCTAATTCCCTTTCAAAAGTTGTTATCGAATCAGCCTCCACCACCTTTTCAGGCAATGCATTCCAGATTCGAACAACTCGCTGAGTGAAAAAATTTCTCCTCAGCTCCCCTCTACTTCGCCTTGAAACTATTTTAAATCTGTCCACGAGTCACAGATTCGCCCACGAGTGGAAATAGTTTTTCTCTATTTGCCCTGTCGAAACCCCTCATGATCTTATAAACCTCTATTAGGTCTCCCCTCAATCTTCTCTGCTCCAGAGAGAATAACCCTAGCCTATCTAGCCTCTCCTCATAGCTGAAGTCCCTCAATCCTGGCACCATCCTAGTAAATCTTCTTTGCACCTTTTCCAATGCCTTCACATCCTTTCTGTAGTGTGGTGACCAGAATTGAACACAGTATTCCAGCTGAGGCCTCACCAAAGTCCTATAGAGGTTAGTCAGCACTTCCTGACTTTTGTACTCTATACCCCTATTTATAAAGCCTAGTATCCCATATGCCTTCTTAACAGCCTTGTCTACCTGTCCTGCCACCTTCAACGAGTCACTAACACAAATCCCCAGGTCTCTCTGTTCCTTCACACCATTTAAAATTGTACTATCTAGCCTATATTGCCTCCCTTCATTTCTTCTCCCAAAATGCATCACCTCACACTTCTCTGCATTAAACTTCATCTGCCATGTGTCTGCCCACTTTACCAATTTGTCTATATCCTCTTGCAGATGGCTACTATCCTCCTCACTATTTACTATTCTCCCTAACTTAGTGTCATCTGCAAACTTGGAAACTGTACTCCGTACACCCAAGTCCAGATCATTGATGTAGATTACAAACAGCAATGGTCCCAAAACCGATCCCTGTGGCACACCACTGCTCACTTCCCTCCATTCTGAAAAACAGCCGCTCACTACAACTCTCTGCTTTCTGAATCACAATCAAATTTAACATTAGTGTTTCTGGACTTTGGGATAATTTGTTCGGGAAAAACTAACTATTTGTGGGATTTGTCAACAACATCGCACTGTTCACAGGCAGTTTACCTGGGCCAGCCCACGGGGCAGAGGCTGGCTATTTTGAGAAGAGCTGCTCACCTCCTACCTCCTTAACCTGGTGACTCAGATCTGTGAATGTTACAAACTGAGCTAGCTTGAGACTCAATAGCGGCCTATTTGGATTTCAAGAATGCAAGAAGTTTGGATCAACTACTCTTCTTGGTAGCTCATGTCTACTATCTATGTAAAGAAATACTTCATGATGTGTGTCTTAAAATTCCTCTTCAGAACTCTAAATCAGTGCCCTCTTGTCTTGCTGCATTTGCTTATCTGAAGGTATTGTTCTGAGTTTATTTTCTCTATTTCATATGATGTCTTGTTCAACACTGAACTGTCCTTCCTCCCTCACATCTGTAAGCCATGACCAGTACTGCCTTCCACCACCTTCACAACATTTCCAGACTCCGCCACTCCGCCACTGAAACCCTTGTCACATCAAGGCTCGATTATGGAAACTCCCTCCTCATCGACCTTCCTGGCTCTTCCCTTCACAAGCTGCAGATGTTCCAGAACTCTGCAGCTTGTGTACTTTCCCGCACCAAGCTCCACAACCAATCACTTTCAAGGTCATTCACCTCCTTGCCCGCTCCTATCTCTCCGACCTGCTGTCCCCCTATGAACCTGCCCATCCCTTCTATGCAGTGGGCTCCGGTCTGCTCCATGTCCTCTGCCCTACCATCGGGGGATGGACTTTCAGCCTCTGTGCCCCCACACTCTGGAATTCCATCCCATAGTCCCTTCGCCTCGCTCTCTCTTTTGCCTCTTTCAAGGCCAGTCTGAAGACCCTTCTCTTCGATCATGCCTTCTGCTACCCTCCCAACTCTCTCCCTCCCCTCCTAACTCTCTCCTGCCCCTCCCCCATATCCTGCCCCTCTCCCTTGCTTGGGTCCCGACCTGACTGTTCAGCGCATTGGGACGTCCTCCCAACGTGAAAGGCGCACTATAAATGTAATTTTGTTGTTGTTGTATGATAGTATGTTATATATCTATTGTGCCTTCTTTGAAATGTGTTTGAAGCCTCAGATGGGAGATTTGCTTGTTAAACTAAGGTGTCTAGAGTTTTTGAGGAAGCTGTAAGTCCCAGACCCTTGTAATTAACCAACAATAAATGATTTTGCTTGAACAATTGATTATTATTTTGTTATTGAATATATTTATGTGTGTATCTGTACTATACGTATCAGTTGTTTAACGAAGAACAATTGGTGTTTAAGACAAAAGTAGTCCTGTATAGTGGAACACTCCAGAGACAAATTACTGTTCTCAAATTGCATTTGAATTTCCATCTTTTTTTTCTCCACTTCAGGATAAAGTATTACAGGAAACCCTGTTATACAACGGAATATATCCTGGCTTTGGAAAATGGAAACATCACTTTATTAAGAAAAAAATCACTCCAAAACGGAAATGCTCCTCCACTCGACAATTACACCAAACTACAAAGGTTGGAGGACAGGGTGGATCTAAACTCATCTGATTGTCATTCAACAGTTTGATTTCACCAAAAAAGGCTTTCTTCCTATAGAATAGAAAGCTACAATAATATTGTTTATAAGTGTTTCCAACCATTTCCTTTGCCATGACCTCCCTTCCACAACCTAAGTTGATTAATGTTTTAACGATGGTACAATGCATGACTTTCCACGATCATCTTCTCTCTCCACCACTCTATATACTGAGTGTAAGACAGAAAATCTGCAGTCAATTACAAGTAGTTTCTAAAGAACCCCTTAGCTTCAGGAGTGGGGGTGGGGAAAAGAATAAACTTTGTGATAAGAGAATCATACCAGTGAAGGAAACACATTCTGAAAAACATTTCAGTAATTAAAGTTTTTTTTTACTGTAATTAAAGCAATTACATTGGTTAAGGCTTTGGCCTGTCCTTATTGATAATTTAGTTAATATTTCACTCAGAATTTAACTTCTCATTCAGCTTTTCTGCCACTTTGACTTCAATAACATTTTACATTGGATTCAGAAAACAAAGCAGTTTTCATAATGTCACGATGTGGATGAAGTTCATTGAGTGCTTAAAGTGAGTGATCAAGTAGTCTCAAAAGTGGTTATCAATTTATCATCTACTAGCTGTACCCATTATAGTTTTGCTTGCAACCAAAGGATTCAACATGGAATCAGATTGACACACAGACAGACCCACAGACATTTTGTTTAGACATTATACTCAGCAGGGAGAACTGTGGGAGGACTCCTTTTGGAGGACTCAGTGAGAGGACTCAGTGGGAGGACTCCTTTAGTATATTTTCTCTCTTGGTCTCTTTTGGTCTCTCTGTCTGTCACTCTGTCTCTCTACCCTCTCTGTCTCCCCCTCTCTCTGTCTCAGTTCTCTCTCAGTTGTAGAATATGGTGCAAACCTCAAATTTCCGGGCTTAGTTAAAGCATTTTTTAACAGAACTTTTCAATGATAGGAGATTCCCCCTCAAATAATGCCAGTGACACTACTAGATTGAAGACCTTTCCTGTGGGGTAAAAATCCTTTCTCTACGTCAAACAGTTAATGCGTAAGTATCGCATACACTGGCACACAAACAGATGCTTTATCTATTATTATAGCGTTATTGAAAGAAAGTAAAATATCATAATGTTTTGAAACTACAAATTTTCCATCCAATCTCATGACATTAACATAGCTCAGTAATAATAAATACCTTTATTGTTTCACAACAGTGTCAATGAATTTGATTTAATAGTTAGTTCAGGCGCCTATACTTTCTAGAATTAGGGAAGCAGGATGTGTCCCTCCAGGGACAGTGTGCATTCCATTGCAACAATTTATCTCTGGAATTTCCATCTGTAGGTGGGATACATTCAAATCTAAGTTTGGTTTTAATACTCTTAAGCATGGTGATGGGTTTCCGCATTTGCTAGGCACCCGGCTAACAAAAACAAATGACTTCAGGGTCAGAAGGACACGGTGCTTAAAAGTCATTCTTGTGGCATTATAATTTGCATCCTTATTAACTTCAGTAGCAGTGGTGAAGATCAGGATATACTTCTGGACTTTGTAAGGGAGCAAGTTCCTCTCAATTCCCATAGGAAATTCTGCTTCGCAGAAACTCTGACTATTTCCCTTTCATCACAAGATAAGATTGTATGTACTATTGCAGTACTGTATTTCTAAATCTGATGGGTTTCAAAGCAGTTTTGAACGTAGTGGTAAAACATGCAGAGGAAATCAATTGCAATATACAATATTTTATAAAGTTTAAAAACCTTATGATATTTTACTTTATTTCAATATCACTTAGTGTTTATAAAATGTTCCAAAAATCTTTGATAAAAAATAATAGTTGGGCTATAGCATTATTTTCTTTTTCCTTAGAAGCAAGAATACAAGCATTCCCTTCCGTTCGATAAATGACTGAGTATCTCCCACTTTTGATCCCATGGTTGAGAACCTCTTTGTATTTATGTGCTTTGTGGAATATGCTGTTAGAGAATTGCACTATAGCCACCGAATAAAGAAATGTACAAAACTTACAATGTTGTATCACAGTAGTTTATTTGCCAGCATTTTCATCTCTGGGCAGGGTTTGGATGAGGAAGGGAAGAGAGGTAGGAGGATGGCTGAAGGCATGATCAAAAAAGAGTGTTTTGAGTTGGGCCTTGAACGAGGCAAGGGAAGGAGCAAGGTAAGAGGATTGTGGGTTTGAGTTCCAAAAAATGGGGGCAGAGGTGGGAGACATGGAGCAGGCCAGAGCCTCCTGAATTTCAGTGCAGTGCTACGGATGCACTATATTGATAGAAATAAATAAGGTGGGATATTAAACTGAGATCCCATCTGTCTGTTCACTTCAAACATTCTATGACACTGTTTACAAACAGAAGAGCTTTTCATCTCATGTCCTGGCCAACCATCCTTCATTTTGATTATTCATGGAAATTCGTATTGGTTTGCTGTATCTTTTCATTTGGGAAGTACAATCCACTGATAACTGGGTTTATTAAAATGATCTAAAACATGGCAATGTATTTGTTTGGTACTTTACTTCAAATGCAATTAATCACTTACACGAAGTATGACTATAATGTATACTTGAATTTGTCTGGGTTCAGTTAGTGGAGTGGGTTGACCCTGCTCATTGCATAGTCTTAAGTATTTATATTTAGTACTCATTTTAATAATAATAATCCTTGTATTTGATACAGTGCTTTTCACATCTTCTGGACGTCACAAAGTGCTTCACAGAATATACTGTAAAATGAATTGACTGTATATTTGTGGGCAAAACTCGGCAGCCAATTGCACACAGCAGTGTCCCACAAATAATTGTGGATTGAAATGACCAATTTTGTATATATTTTTTTAGAGATTATTATCAGGCATTTTATTTATATATTTATTATAATATTACTGTTTTAAGAAGCTGACTGGTACCATATAAAGACTCACCATCAATATGCCATTAAAAAAAAAATACATTAACTTTCTCTAACACTCTTGTAAGTCGTATTTACTCACCAATTCATTGCAAATCATCTGTATAAGTGTAATGCTGGGTAGAAGGCTGAAATATACTTATACTTTTCTACACAATACAGCAAAATGCAAGTATATTACCACTATAAATGTGCCTCAGTAAAGGAGATGTGACAGTGGCAGGGAGACAGAAACATACTAGTTTCACAGGAATGAGATGTATTTTCTTAACAACTGTGTGTCCAATAATATGACCTTATTCAGATGCAAAATTCCAAATATGTAAGTAAACCAACAACAACAGCCTCGATTTATATAGCGCTCTCCACGCCGGGCAGCATCTCAGATTGCTTGCTGAAACCGATTGCTTTCATAACAACATTCAATACAGGTTTACATAGCACACCATTAAAATGAATAGATTGGTTTCATCTGACTTGTGTGATGGATAAAGATTTAACTGCAGCTAATTTCTTTGAGTGCTTTCCCTCCATTTGTTCAAGATTGGAAACTACAGGAAGTCCTTGAAGAAAATGATTAGTCATAAAATGTACTGACTTAAGAGGCTGCATGAAAAGAAAACAATAACTTTAAAGAAAGTACTTGAAAATAATATGTTTAATGCATTACCGCATCAATAATAACAACAACTTGCACTACCTTTCACCCCGGGTAGTGTCTCAGAGTGCTTAACAGTGGCAGCCTGTCTCCGAGCCAGTGAGAGGTGAGTGGGAACAGGTGGGCATAAGCACAGTCGAAGAAGACTCAAGCAAGTTACTTATTAACTTACTTGAATCAGAAAAGTAGAATTCAGCGCCTTGAGACGTGCTCTCGACATGAAAGGTGCAAAACAAATGTAATATTGTTCTTGAGTCATCGGTGAATGAAGCAAAACATTTCCTGTCTAGCAATAGTTAAAGCTGCTAGCTTTAATAGCTAATTGATACACCGTGGTCAAGAGAGAGAAAAAAGTAGCTTGTTACCCTCAATTCAGAGCAAAAAAGGAATCAAGAGGTAGGGCACTTCAAAGATAATGCAAGAAAATCTGCAGTAAACCTAACACATTGCACAACGTTTCTCAATCACTTCAATGGATGAAAATCATAACCTGTAATGTGATGACTCATATCAGTGTCAATGACATTATTGTTCAAAAATGTATCCATATTGAAATTCTTCAGCAAGAATCACTATCCTGTGAACTTACGACTGTTGCAAAGTACAGGTAGACCCCGTTTAACGTTGCTTCGGTCAACATTGTTTTGTTATTACATTGCTGATACATAGGGAACATATATCCATTTAACGTTACGGTATTCGCTATTATGTCGTTTGCCAGCGGGTGGAAAGGGGCCACGACAGCCCTAGGGCCTGCCTGTCAAGAGAGTGACAGGCAGGCTGGGAGTGAGCCAGGATGGCAGTGAGAGAGTGAGGCAGGTTGGCAGCGAGAGAGACCAGCAGCGAGTGAGACCAGCAGCAAGAGAGACCAGCAGCGAGAGAGTGAGCTGGGCAGGCAGTCAGGGAGCGAGTAGAATGTTTTTTGTATGAAAATTTTGTCAAAAAATGTCCAAAAGAACCAAATTCCAGTTTATACATTAATTCTTATGGGAAAAATGTATTCACTTAAAGTCGTTTTGCTTAAAGTCACACTTTTCAAGAACCAAACTGCGACGTTAAGTGAGGAATACCTGTATTTGTCTGAAGCTAGCCTGTGAAGCATGGTGAGATAAGAGAAAATGCAGCACTGGAATGCTTCTAGGAGAACACTGGGCATAGCTGACAGAAAATTTAATTAGCCCAACCTGCACTTTAGACCTCACTGGCACTTATGTCAATCTCAAATGAATATTCTTTATATCATAGTTTCCATTTCTTACATTTAGTCATCTTTCTATTCTCCAGCTGGAAATGCCATCAATGCTAAACTTTTCTCAGTTTGATTCCCTTTGTAAAAAGGGAAAGCATGAAAATTCAATTCATTTATTGATATGCGCATACTGGCTGTCACGTTTACCTTAAAATTGCAGTGACTACCCTTTACAGTAAATACAGTAAAGTGAAGCAGTGTGAAACATCCTCCTGACGGAGAGGCAACAGATAATTTGGGAACCTTAGGGTTAGGGTTGAATTAAAAGTTCTTATTGCCAAAAATTGCTCCCACTAATGTAAGATCATAAGAAAGTATAGAATAGGAAAAGCAATGCGATCCCTCAGCTAGTTGGTTCAAACCGTGTCAAATGTTCACTGACATGAACTCTACCTGACTCTGTTTATTTAATTTCCTGATGGAGGTGAACAACCTCAGGTAAATGTTTACTGAAAATTAAGTTATGTAAAATTTCTCCGAGGGTCCCAAAAGTAATCTAATGAAATCCCAACATTGCAAAATTGCAATGTTGGGATTTCATTAGATTACTTTTGGGACCCTCGGAGAAATTTTACATAACTTAATTTTCAGTAAACATTTACCTGAGGTTGTTCACCTCCATCAGGAAATTAAATAAACAGAGTCAGGTAGAGTTCATGTCAGTGAACATTTGACACGGTTTGGACTCAATCCTGACCAGTTGCTTTCAACCGACTCATTGCTCAAGTTCCAGAAGCACACAAACCATGACAGTGCCCGATGGAGTATTTAATCATCAACGTTTAGTTATCTACTTAAAAGGATATTCATCTAATATGTGAATTTCCATTGAATGTGTTTACATTATCTTACAAAAATTATTGGCACCACTTACTAAGCAACAGCAACTTGGATGTATACAGCACCATTCATGCAAGAGTGCTAAGGAATCTTCTGAAAATGTGACTAAAACTAGTATGCAGAGTTGTGTTTATGTGACTTTCAATTAAGTACATCACTGGGCAAGGAGGAACTGTTGGCTGAACAGTGTACAAATTTTATGTGTATAAATTACAGCATTTATTCCTAGATCAATTTCAGCATTGTTCTTTGGGCTATGTCATGTCATTATCAGTGTCAAACATTTCATGGGAAATGTTACCAAATAGAACAAAAGTGATCTTTAGTTCCTTCCATCCTCTTTTAAGATCTTCGGCAGCCGGAAACATTAAATAGGAATTGTTTACACAGTTGCTTTATGATTCTGGCCTAGCAAGAACTTCTTAATGATGTCCTTGTTTATCATGTTTTTATGCATCTCGGCTACCAATTATTTTCCTCCAGGACACTGTTCAGTTATTAAACTATGTACCTATGAGATAGTACTGGGTCTGTATCCATTTGTAGTATCTACTGTCTACTCACCTAAAAATTCTCAGTTTCCATTCATGATGCTCACTTTCACCCAAAATAGCAGCTACAATTCAATTTATATTTATACAGCATTTTTTTAAATGGAGGATAGGATATCTCAAAACTTGGCGATGCTGCTGGGGTGAGAGCTGTGGGGAAAACATCCAAAATTGCAGTTGGAGATGTACATTTTGAGATGTGCCTTGAAAGAGGAGTGGGAGGGAACAAGTTGGAGGGACTCCAGGATGGAGTTCCAGAGAGCAGGGCCAGATTGGCTGAAAGCCCACTCACCGATGCTGGAGCAGGTGGGTTGGGGGACATGAAGGAAGAGGAGGTTGCAGAAGTAGAGTGGGGGGAGGGTAAGACTATTCAAACATGAGAACAACCACATTAAACTTGATCCGCTGAGGGATACTGAAGCTAGTGAATTCAAGCACAGATATGGGTGATAAGTTTGTAGAAGCTGGTGTAGGAGAGGAACAGGCTGCAGAATTGGTCATTTGCGATGTATGGAAAGCGATACTCAGCATGCAAATATCTTTATTAATCATTAATTTTTTGGATGATTTTAATGCATTTCCACTCTTCCTAAGCAAACTTGTTTTGAACCAGTTTGGGTGAGTCTAATACAAGCTTATTGTATATTCTGACGAAGGGTCATGGACCCGAAACGTTGACTCACTTTCCTTTCTCCATCTTGCTGCCTGACCTGCTGACTGTTCCCTGCAATTTCTGTTTTTATTTTAGAAGCTTATTCGGCTGTTTGAGCCTCTTACTGAATGAGCAGAGGAATTTTGGAAGCATAAAATAATAATGATAAGCCTTGCATTTGATATAGTGCCTTATCACGTCATCGAGACATCTCAAATATCCTCAGGTGTAGGTTGACTTTTGAAACTTCTTTAACCACTGAATCCTACATTTTGTAGATTTGTACACTTCTATTCATGCTTTGGGGAAAGAGCGATTGTGATATGAGATGACAATAAAATATGTATTACTCTCTCAGAATAGTGCCTGAAATTCACTATCAAGTTAGGCATTGAGTAAACTCATTCCAGTTTATACCACACATTAATAAAAAAAATATTTTTCATTATGCAGCAATATTAAGTGCCTCAAATCACAAGAGGATAGTTATTTCAGAGAGCCCAGACCAATGAGCTAAATGACCTTCACTGTGCTTGCTGTAAAAGGTTTTGACACTATGATATAATGAAGAATACTGAGCAATAAAAATTGACAACCACAGCTGTGTTTCGACTTGACTTGTTCATTTTTCAAATGGCAGCACATTAAAGTACAGTACCTAGCTACAATTGACAAGGTGTCTGTCTATCAGACAACGATTATGATGGGCATCTTTAATTTTACCTAAAAATCCGTACATTAAAATATTGCTTCATTTATCTTAGATCTTGAAATCAACCATCTTCACCTCACTCACCTAGAGCAAAGCTCAAAGGAGAGAAATCAGGAGTAGGAATTTTGTTTGGCTTCAAAGCCTTTGCATCAACCTTTCTGCAAGCTTCACTGAGGTTGGTTAACAATAAACAATAAAGTTACGGATCAAGTATAAAATCTATGGCTGAGTGGGAAATTATTTGATCCACTGAAGAATCAGGAAGAATTCAGATACAGCAATAATCTGACAAAAATATTAATCTCATGAAAATAAATAGATAATAATTTGGTCACTCAATCCATGAATATTTGTGGGATCCTGCTGTGTACAATTAGCTACCGTGTTTTGCCCACAAAATACACAGTCAATTCACTTTACCATATATTATCTGAAGCTCTTTGAAAAGTGTCAATGGCATGGTAAGTTGCTATATCAAATGCAACAACAACAAAATATAAAATATTTTTATAGCACCTTTCACATCGGGAGGACGTCCAAATGCAAGGATTATTCTTACTATTATAATTTTTCAGAGCTCTGGGTCATGATTATTAACTATAATTAACTATTGCACAACAATGTCAGGACAACTAATCAAGTCTTTCACACTTTAATGTCTTTTCCCCAAAGATAATCATTTCAGCAATGATATTTAACAAGTTTTGTTAACTGAAATAAAAGCCTGTCATAAGTCAATCACACATGCTGGAATTGCAAACTATTAGTCTATCACAGTTATAAATGAGCTCCCATAATCTGTATTTATCTACATACAGAATCAGTGCACTTGATTGCAAGTACGTTTGAGATGTTTTCACATTAGAGGTGCTACATCAAAATGACAATTGAATGTCACTCCTTTTCCTATTTATTTCCTTTCAATGAGTGGTCTGGGACGCTACCTTGTGAGAGGGGCGCACTATATAAATACAAGTTGTTGTAACTAATGGAGTATTTGGTATTCAATTTGCTTATCCCTCAACGTAATAAGCACATAATTTACTTCATACACAGCAGTTCCACACTTACTTCATAAACTGTTATCCACTACACACATCCACGGCTACAGTCATGCATTGAACACAGATTCCCTATTCAACCTCACACCTACAATAGGAACAAAATTATACTTTCACA
Organism: Hydrolagus colliei; assembly: GCA_035084275.1. Classification (NCBI taxonomy): domain Eukaryota; kingdom Metazoa; phylum Chordata; class Chondrichthyes; order Chimaeriformes; family Chimaeridae; genus Hydrolagus; species Hydrolagus colliei. The sequence continues at coordinate 102,531,369 of CM068743.1, forward strand.
TCAGGAGGATGTCTTAAGGCTCTGGATAATCAATGTTTCGGACCCAAACTTGGGGTCAGGCAATGTTGAAGAGGAGGGTCTTGAGATAGGTCTGAAAGGAGGCAAGGGAGGGGGCGAGGTGGAAGGACTGCGGGATGGAGTTCCAGAGGGTAGGGCAGAGTGGCTGAAGGCTCGCCCACCAATTGTGGGGAACACAACCTGGGGGAAAAGGTAGGGTGGAGCAAGACCATGAAAGGGAGTACCAGGTTCTTATGATTTGATCCTATTAGTTTTAAAATTACTAGCTATACCCCCGCTTAACATATATTGCAGCCTAGTGTTTTTGAACATGTTTATTCATATATTTTGAAACATTTAAAAAATAATGTATTGGTTGTTTACAAAAAAAGGGTGAGCTTTAATCACTGGGTTGTTTTTCTTTTTGTTGTTATTTTTTAAGCTGTATTGGTTTTTGTTTTCCTTTTAGAAGTTCATTGTTACAATTGCGGAAACATACCTAAGACTTTTTAATATATATATCTATATCTATATCTATATATAGAAGATAGATTTGACATAGCACATCCGCGTCAGGGGGACACAATTGCGAAAACATACCTAAGGCTTTTATATACAGGTTTATAGATACCATCAGGTGACGGAGTCTCTCTGGTAGATTTATCTTCTCTTCTTTCCATCATAATTTACAAACACATTATGTTAGGAATGCTTGGATTTTGTACAGTGTAGAACCATGCTGGAATTTCTCAAAGTGGAGTCCTTAGGATCCTGTAGCTCAGTAGTTAGAGCACATGCATTGCAAGCGAGAGCCCTGGGTTCGATACCCAGCAAGACAAAACCAGGTGCAAGTTTCCTTACAAATTAAACTGTTCATCGCCTTGGGACGTCCTCCCGACGTGAAAGGTGCTTTATAAGTTTAAGTTGTTGTTGTTGTTGTCTTACTCCAAACACCTGATAATAATCCCTCAAGAAAAGAAAACAACAATAATAATTTGATCAATTAATGCATGAATGTTTGTGGGACACTGCTGTGTGCAATTAGCTGCTGCATTTTGCCCACAAAATATACAGTCATTTCACTTTACACTATATTCTATAAAGGCTTTGAGACATCTAGAAGATGTGAAAATACAAAATATCAAATACAAGGATTATTATTTAAATGTTTTTAAACAATAAATGACTAGAGTGAAAAACACAGTGTTTCCCAAACTATTCAAAAATACACCACGGACACCAATATCTCAGTGCAGTCAAGGTAGGCAGGGGAGGCAGTGCCTACCTTATGAAAATAAAAACTTTAAATTGTAATGATTATTTAATAGTTTATATTTTTACATTTTACATAATGCAAACAATTTTTTAGTAGAAACTACCCAAAATTATTTAACTGCGATTTTATATGCCTACCTTAAAAGCAACAGAAAGGCAGCGAGACTCCATGCCTTTTTTACCCACTGAGGTGAATGTAGTTCTGATTCACATGCGTGTTCCTTTCTCAGTATCTCAATAATGGGTGAAATAGGCACAAGCTACCGCTGCCTTTCCTCTTACTATCAACTGCAATCATAAAGAGGGTACTTACAAGTTGCAAGGACCCACTTGCTGGTTAATTTGGGTCACAGCATAAAAAGGTTGGGAACCACTGTTCTATCCCCATTCCTGCACTCCCCCTTTCTCTCCCCTTTTCCCCTTTCTCTCCCCTTTTCCCCCTTTCTCTCCCCTTTTCCCCCTTTCTCTCCCCTTTTCCCTCTTCCCTCCCCTCTCTCTTCCTCCTTACCCCTCTTTCTTTCCATTTCTCCCTGATTTTAACCATCCCCACCTCTCCCCCCTTAGCCCCCTTTCTCCCTCTTATCCCCCTTTCTTCCCCCTTTGCTCCCTTTCTTCCCCCTTGGCTCCCTTTCTTCCCCCTTAGCCCCCTTTCCTCCCTGTCTTCACCCCCACCTTTCCCTCTCTCTGCCCCCTTACCCTCTTTGCCCCCTTACCCTCTTTGCCCCCTTACCCTCTTTGCCCCCTTTCTTCAATTGGACCTCATGGGAATGTCATTACCCTGTTGGCCACGATTGAACTGAAAGCTGTGAGTATTTAATCCTGAGGCTGAGCCCACTACAGCACTCATAGGAAGGACTCACTGCATTGCAGCTGAAAATGGGAATTTGTTGGAGGCTTGTGGGTCACAGCAGTTCCTTGGTTTGTTTGCTGGTGATGGAGCTTGGTCCTGGCTGGGCTTCTCTGAAGATAATATGTAGTAAGTCTGAACTAGTGGGATCTTGTGATGGTAACAAAATTGGAACCTGTTTCTCTCTCTGGCAGCTTTCCACACTTTGGGTGTCGCAACACTATGTGGACTTCATGTAGGATGTCTTGACAAAATTATGCTTTGTAAACTTATCAGCCAATCTGTGGATCACATTGAAGGTTGAAACGGGAAGTTGTTAAGAACAGAGAGGCTGAGGTTTGATGGGGACAGGATGGGGGAGATGTTGGTGTTGGTGGATTAATGTTGACTTGGTTCAGGATTGATACTTGGTTGAGTTCGTTCAGGGCTGAGATTTGATTTCTGTCAGGGCTGCTTTGAAGCAGGTCACAAAGTCAGTTTGCTAGTGACTGATTGTTGTTTGATTCCCCCCACCCCTGCCCCCATCTTCTTCTTCCCTCACTCCCTTTCCCCACTTTCTCTCCTCCCTTTTCCCCTTCCCTCCCTCTTCCCTCTTCCTGATCTTGCCCCCACCCATCTTTCCCTCCCTCTCTTCCTTACCCCCCTTTCTCCCCCCTCTTCCTCCCTAACCCTAACCCATCCCACCTTTCCCTCCCTCTCCCTCCTTACCCTCTTTTCCCCCTTTCTCCCCTGGCCCCATTTTCGCGATTGTTTGTGGGGACACTGCTGTGCGCAATTTGGCTGCCGCGTTTCGCCCACAAGTATACAGTCGACTTTCCTGCCTTTCTTCCCCCTGCCTCGACCCCTCCCCTTTTGCTTCTTTACCCCCTTTTGCCCCTAGTCCCACTTCCGTGACTGATTGTGGGACACTGCTGTGCGCAATTTGGCTGCCGCATTTCGCCCACTAATATACAGTTACTTTTCCTACTATGCTTTATCCTGCCCTGATCCTTCCCACCCTGCTCTTGTCCTACCTGACTGTACAGCGCCTTGGGATGTCCTCTCGACGTGAAAGGCGCTATATAAATGTAAGGTTTGTTTGTTGTTTTTGACTGGCATTGTGTAGCTGCCGAGAGTCAGTTTCTGTCAGCGTTGGTTGAGGGCTCAGTTGCTTTAGTTGTTGAGTTGGTTCAGGGCTGAGAGTTGTTTCGGTTGATTGGATTCAGGGCTGAGATGGTTTAGTTGTTGGGTTGACTGCTCTTTGTGAGTGAGATGGTACAATTTGTTGTATTTATGGATACATTTCTCACACTGTTTCATCATTTTGAGGTTTGATGAGGAGGCTCCTGTCTGTCTGTTGTTGCTTGGCTGAGATCTCCTTGGTTATTCCGAAGTTGACCTGGAGCCTGTCCATGCCTGCGAGCGACCTTGTTCAGCTCTGGGCTTCACCTCTGGGCTTCACCTCAGCCATCAACCGAAGGTATGTCTGAAACTCGCACCGTTTTTCTTTTGCTGTTGCTTTAGCACCTCGGGATTCGTGGAACATCAGGTGAGTGTAATAGTGGAAACGTCACGGTGCCAACTAAAGCTATTCCACTCTTTCTCTCTCTTTGGCAGCTTTCTACACTACAGAAGTTTGGCAAGACTATGTGGACTCCATGCAGGATGTCCGATATCCGAACACATATGAGCCCATCTCTGGATCACATTGTAGATCGAGCAGGGAAGTTGTTAGGAACAGAGGCTGAGGTTAGCTGGTGACAGGACCAGGGAGATGTAGTTAGGTTAATATAAAGCTCACAGGTCAGATTAAGGATAGAATTGATAAACACAGAATGTAGCAACACTGAGATTGAGGTTGGGTACTATACTTACATGGTGTAAAATGCCATTTAATCATTTCTGTTGCAATAGTTTAAACTGAGATAAGAGAGTAAATTTGTTTGTACTTGGAGAATGTAGAGTAGCTGTGTGAAGGGTGGTTGAGTTTATTTGCCCGGAGGTAGTGTCTACGAATGTTGGCTCAGTTTGGTGGCTAAGAATCAGTTTCTGTCGGGGCCAGTGGTTGAGCGCTAGTTTGTTCACTGCAGGGGCAGAGCTGGTGTCTGTTTGTTGAGGTTGGTCGTGGGCAGTTGTGGGGGTTTAGAGTCTGTCAGGCCTGGCTCAGTGCAGCTCCCTCAGGTCAGTTGCTACCAAGACCAGGTCGGAGCTGTTTGCATGGCTGGTTTGCTGGCGACCGGAAATGTGTAGCTGCCGAAAGTCGGTCTCTGCTGGGGCTGGGTCTATGTAACTTTCATGCGTCGGTTCCTGTACAGACTGAATTAGCGCAGTAGTCGAGGTGGCTTAGGCGGAGATGGGATCACGGTTGGGGTTGTTAACTTGGCTGAGTTGGTTCTGGCCCTTGCCTTGAGTGGGTGGTTGAGTCAGTTCAGGGCTGAAAGTCTGCAATTGTCCTTTGGGTGGACTGTAAATCACATGCAATGGTGTTTCTCTGTGGTGATGAAGGGAAAGAATCTGAACTTTGGGTAAAGGGAGCCCTGTGGGATTGATCGTTGTTGATGGTTTGACTGATCTTTGTAAGCAATACAGTTTGGTGTATTTATGGATGATTTTTCTCACTCAATTTCATCATTTGCAGGTTTGACAAGGAGGCTCATTACTGTCGGTTCTTGCTTGGCTTGGATCTCCTCAGTTATTCAGAAGTTGATCTGGAGTGTGTCCATGCCTGCGACCTTGTTCACCTCTGGGCTTTACCTCAGCCATCAACCAAAGGTAAGTCTTTGCTGGTTGGAACAGTACATTGATGACTGAAACGTATGCCATTTTTCGTTCGCTGAGTCTCTGGCACAGTGGTTCCCAACCTCATGTCCTGACCCATATGGTCACGAGGGTACTCACTAGGGTCGCGAAGGGTCATCAACATTTTTTTTTTTTTTAATGTTGAAAATGCTTTTAGAATTTGTTTTTTAAAGCGCCCAAGGCAACACTGCCGACCAATTTGTATTAAGAGCATACTTACGAGTTGTGCTTAGTGCACAAAAGAGACAGAGATAGTTTTGGCTGAACTGAGCTTCAGTCATGATATCACCCCTTAGGGGTTGGAGGACTGTTGGAGGCTAATTTGGGTCGCACCAAAAAAAATTTGGGGTCGCGAGGACATGCTGAAGGTTAATTGGGACACAGCAAAAAAAGTTAGGAACCACTGCACCAGCACCTCAGGATTCATGGAAAATCAGGTAAGAGTTATAGTGGAAACCTTATGGTGGCAACTAAGGCTATCACAATTTTTCTCTTTGGCATTTTTCTACAATCCAGAGGTTTGGCAACACTATGTGGACTCCGTGCAGGATGTCCGACATCTGAACACATATGAGCAATCTCCGGATCACACTATAGGCTGAGACAGGAAGTTGTTTGGAAGAGAGGCTGAGGTTTGATTCATGTGGAGTTCACAGAACGGGTTGATAGTAGAGTTGGTGAGCACGGAATGTAGGAATACAGACATTGACTTTTCCCACTGTAGTAGGCATTGTAAGATGAAGTTTAATCATTTCTATTACAATAGTTTGAGCTGAGAGTGAAGTTGTTTGGACTTGGGGAATGTAGAGTATCTATGTGAAGGTTGGTTGAGATGATTTACCCAGAAGCAGTTCCTGCAAAGTTGGTCAGGCGGCCAGCCGGTCAGCCTCCCGACCCGGTGGCCAGCCAGTGGAGTCAGTCGATAGAGATTACCACAGCTCCTTCCCTCCCTGCCCGCGTCATGAAGGATCCCCAAACAGCTGATCACTGGCTCCTGTTTGCTCATTCGTACATTGTGAGAACTTTGGAAAAAAAATTACAAAAGCGCAAACGCGTGCCAATGATCAGCTGTTTAGATACGGGGAGTGACTCAGGCAGGGAGCGCCCCCTCTGGTAATCCTGCATCTGAATGACTCGGACCATTCCTGCCCACTGACCACATCAACCATCTCCAGTAAGTGTTCTCTTAATTTTATTTTTATCTTATTTATATATTTATTAAACATTTATTCTAATTTTCAATATTAGCAGTGTTGTTCTTTTATATTTAATATTAGTTTAAGAAAATTTAGACCAGAAATGTACCGAAGGAACGTAATCCCTATTTATACCATTAGGGCCTATGGTTCATTTAGGTTTGGCTATACGTCGTTTCAATTAAAGTCGCACTTTTCAAGAACACATCCCCGATGTTAATTGAGGAGTCCCAATATATCAGTACAGTGACCTTAACAATCTGCCAACTGCTCCTGGTAAACGTGAGGAATCTGTCTCCTACATCCAAAGCCAGACAGTGCGGAAAAGCTTTGGAAATACGCGAATAGATTTGGCTCTAAATGAACAGCAAAAGATCTATACTGAACAGCAGAATAAATTTTTTAAAAAGTCAAAGAAAACCGCAACACTTTGAAAAGATGCCACTTGCTATCTAATCAGACAGGAGCTTACCTTCCGTGGTAATGATGAGAGTAGCTGTTCTGTTAATCGTGGCAATTATGTAGAGCTAATACACCTCATTGCTAGCTATGATGAGAAGTTAGCCACATTTGCAGTCGTCCTCGGTATTTTCTGGTCGGTCTAACAGAATACAAAACAATTTGATTGAAGCAATCGGGGAAGTTATAAGAAATAACATCAAAGAAGAGATTTCTCAAGCACCATTTGTTGCTGTTGAAGCAGACAACAGTCTGAACAAACATTAGTAACAAACCTCTATGATTTTATGGTACGTGCTGAACAGTGAAGGAAGCATTTCTGGGATTTGATGATGTGAGCAGTGACAGAACAGCAGTGGCTTTGTCAGAGTACGTTTTGGGGGCCCTGGAAATAATACAACTGTGTTCAAAAGCTGGTAGCTCAGATATATGATGGAGCCTGTGTAATGGCATCAGAACTAAATGGAGTTCAGGCCAAAATAAAAGAAAAAGCCCTAACAGCGACATTCTGTTATGCTCACAAGTTGAATCTGGTACTTTCTCAGTCCGCAAAACTCATCCCCAAATGTCATTTGGGGATGAGTTTTGTTCAGATCTTTGTTCAGAAGGAAAGGCGGATGGACTTCATCTTCAAATAATTATGTAAGTGAATCTACACATTTATAAATACTCATTGTTATACCTTACCTAAGGAATGTAACTGACATCTAATATGTAGTATAGTTTGGTGCAAAGGTGATGAAGGCATGGGATTGTAAGCAGTATTAGAACTGTAAATATGTGAAGGATGGGAAAAAGCAGTCTGCCTCTGCTTTTCATAGAATCATAGAATGTTACGGCACAGAAGGAGGCCTTTCAGCCCATCGAGTCTGTGCCGGCTCTTTGACTGAGCAAGTCACTTCCATTAACCTCAATCACCAGCTTTCTCCCCATAACCCTGCAAATCCATCTTCCCCAGATACCTATCTAGTTCTCTCTTAAATGTTGTTATCGAATCGGACCTCACTCAGCCCTTTCATGATCTTGAAGACCTCTATCAGGACCCCGCATAACCTTCTCTGCTCTAATGGGAAAAGTCCTAACTTCTCCAGTCTGTCCTCATAGCTAAGGTTCCCCATTCCTGGTATCATTCTCGTGAATCTCCTCTGCACCCTTTCCAGTGCCTTAATGTCCTTCCTGAAGTAAGGTGCCCAGAACTGGACGCAGTACTCCAGCTGAGGCCTAACCAATGTTTTGTATAGATTAACAATAATCTCCCTACTCTTATACTCTATGTCCCTACTAATAAAGCTCAATACACCAAATGCCTTTTTTTTTTACTGCCTTATCTACCTGCCCTGCTACCTTTAATGATTAGCTTACTTGAACACCCAGATCTCTCTGTACGTTCACCCCCCTTAAGATTGGGGGTGTAGCTTTATGACGACGCCTACCCTGTCATTTTATGCACCGCATGTCACTGGTATACACTACCCTTTACAAGGTTTCGATGCCAACCCTGAGTAAGCAGTAAATTCAAACATTGTACACCATCATATTGGATATCTACAAGTAAGCCCTGACACTTGATCTCTAGACCTGAAGTTTCAGTTGCATTACAACAGAATACAGTTACAGTATTTGCAGTTATATTGTGCCTTTCATATAAAAATCCTTGATATTGCTGGTTGGGCACCCACGCTGTGGATGGGAGCCAAAGGAAGTGGGAAGGAGAAAGATGACTAAAACGGTGGTCAAAGAAGTGCATCTTCTGTTTCTTTGTGCAACGAGTTAGTTAATACTTTATGAAGTGGCACTGAAATTCTGAAATAAAACCCCCCCAACAACAGCACAGAAAATCACTGGTTCAGAGTCAGAGGTGAAACTTCTTAACAAATCTCAAATTCTATGTAATTTTCAACGTTAATTACATGTTTCATAGATACTTTCTACATTGTTCTATCAGTCCTCTCAAATCCTCCCATTTCTCCCCCATATCTGCGTCATGACCAACACTGCCTCCCACCACCAATGTAGCATTGCCTTACACTGCTACTGCCTTACATCTCTGGCCATCAAAACTCTCACATATGCATTTGTCATCTCAAAGCTAGTCTACGGAAACTCCCTGAAAGTCGGCCTCTTGAACTCTTCCCTCCACAAGCTGTGGATCATCCAAAACTCTGTAGCTCATGTCCTCCCCTGCACAAGGCTCAGTGACCCCATCAACTCCACCCTCACTAGCTCTCCATCCCACAGAGAATAGAATTCAAGATTCCAGTCCTCACTTTCAAGGCGCTCCACGGCTTTGTTCCCTCCTACCTCTCTGACCTGCTGACCCCCTCTCAACCTATCCATTCCCTCTGTTCAGCATGCTCCAGTTGAGAAAACATGAAAAAATCAATACGGCTTTTTTTCATTAGAGTCCTGAATGAAAATTGGATTCTACTTGGCACATCCCACATCAAGCATTGCAATACAGTTAGACTCTCATGCAGCGTTCCCCAGGGCTCTGTCCTTGGCCTCCTGCTCTTCACCCTCTACATGCTCCCCCTCGGTGACATCATCCATAGACATGAGGTAAAATTCCACATGTATGCAGATGACGGTCAACTCTACCTTTCAGCCTCCACCCTCGACTCCAGGACTACTGGTGTTCTGACTGCATGTCTGCCCAACATCGAGTCCTGGACAAGGGACAACTTCCTCCAACTAAACGTGAACAAGACGGATGCCCTCCTGATTGGCTCATGTCAGCGCCTCTGCACCTCAGGCACTGGCAACATCAGCATCCAAGGCTGCACTCTTCACCTCTCGAAGCCAGTCAGGAATCTGGGCATCTTGTTCAACCTCGAACTGTCCTTCCTCCCCCAAATCTGCACCATGACTGGTACAGCCTTCCACCACCTCCGCAACATTGCCAGACTCTGCCACTACCTCACCCCCCCATGCTGCCAAAACACTCATCCATGCATTCATCACAACTACGTTCGACTATGGGAACTCTCTCCTCGTTGGCCTTCCCAGCTCCTGCCTTCACAAGCTGAAGATTATTCAGAACTCTGCAGCTCGTGTATTCTCATGCACTAGGCTCCGTGACCACATCACTCCCACCTCATCCATCTCCACTGGCTCCCCATCCCCCAGAGGATTGAATTCAAGATTCTCGTCCTCACTTCCAAGACCATTCATAGCCTTGCCCCTGCCTATCTCTCCGACCTGCTGTCTCCCTATCAGCCTGCCCGTCCCCTCCATTCAGTGGGCTCTGGCCCGCTCCACGTCCCCCACCCAAACTGCCCTACCATCAGTAGCCGGGCTTTCAGTCTCTCTGCCACACACTCTGGAACTCCATCCCACAATCCCTTCACCTTGCTTCCTCCCTTTCCTCCTTCAAAGCCGGTCTCAAGACCTTCCTTTTCGACCATGCCTTCTGCTCCATTTCATTGAAATTACCATAAATTAGAATTTTACAGCACAAAAGGAGGCCATTCGGCCCATCGTGTCTGTGCAGGCTCTCTGAAAGGTGATATTCAAAGTTAATCCCTCTCCCCATAACCCCGCAAACTTGTCCTCCCAGATATTTATTACATCAATATCAACAACAACAACATAGCTTAAATAGCACCTTTCATATTGAGGGGCATCCAACGTGCTGGACAGTGAGGGGTTTGCACCTGAATTACAGGCCAGAGTCAGGAGGGGTGGAGGGCAGGGGTAGTGGAGGTGGGAAGGTGATCGAATGTCTGGTCAGAAAAGAAAGTCTTGAGATGAGCCTTGAATCAGACAATGGTCAGAGGAAGGCAGAGGGTTTCTGAAATGGATTTCCAGCAGGTGGGGGCTGAAAGGCTAAAGGCCTGACTTCTGATGGTGGCACTAGAGTGTGCAGGGTATGTGGAGCAGACCAGAACCCATCGAGTTTATCTTAGAATGTTCTGTCTACCCCATGAACCAAAGTCATGAAGCCAAGCTAGCTAGATAAGTGTTGTGAAATAATAATAAAAATGCTTGCATTTGATAAAGCTCCTTATCATTTCATCAAGACATCTCAAAAGTCTTTGCAGGATATATTGTAAAGTGCATTGACTGTCTGTTCTATGGGCAAAAAGAAAATGCATCAACGCTTCATACAGTTAAGGAACATGATTACCACAATTTGTTAGATTATGTGCAACATACGTGGAGGTAAATTCTGTCCCTCTTACTATTCTGCAATCAATATGTATTATCAGCCTGGTTCATTTGCTAGCAATCTCACCTCTGAATTTGAAGGCTGTGGGTTCAAGCCCCGCTTGAGAGAGCATAGCCTCTCCACTAATTATTAGTCTTTTATCTCAAAGGCATTTAATTAGTCTAATTGGGTTATTTTAACTCCATGTTACTTCTACATAAGCCTAAATAATAAGGAACAGTTGTGAAAAAAGAATATACCATCACCAATGAGAAATAATGATTGCCAACAGTAAATATCTGAGTTTGTTTTAATTGTTAAACCCTGAAGTCTAACAGGGGGTCTTGTATTTTAATTGCATAAATCCCCACACTGATGGGTAACAACTTAAAATTGGGGACTATTTAACAACAATAATAATAATAATCTTTGCAGGTGATGTAATGCCTTATCAAGTCTTCGAGATGTCTCAAAATCAGTGACAAAATTATTATTTATATTTTTTGAAGGGATTATTACCTCCGGAGAAGAGATTGCCAATCGACTAACAACCAGTAAATAACAACCACTAACAACTTATTTACTGCTAGGTAAACAGATGTGTGGAGTAAGGAAACTCAAATCAAACCCAGCTCCTCTGGTCTGCGACACGATTGCTCTAACCACTTATCTAAGGGACTCCCCAATAATCTCTACATTTATCACTTTGATTGTATACGGGTGTGCAGGAGACAGGGTTTACCACTTTGATTGATAAGAAAATTACAAAGTGATAATTGGAATTGTTACACCAGAAGGAACAGGCTGGACTGATTGTAACTGGCAGCATTAATCAATGTGAAAGTTCCAGTATTTTCTGTTAACCAATAAAAACAACAATAGCTTGCACTTATATAGTGTCATTCATGCAGGATAGCTCTTGGAGTGCTGCAAGAGATGGTCCTGGACTAGGTCAATATTTACGCTTAATAACCTTATAGCATATTTGAAGTAAGCTTTCAAATGTGTTTTATTTGCATTCCACACAATGAGAATGTGATATTTAATGAACAGAAGAAGATAACATGCTCATTGTTTTGCTCGAGCATAAATACACTTATATTTATAAATATATAAAATACATTTATGTATTTGCAGGTGTTTAAAGGATGAAGAAGATTGATGAGATGGATATTAATACAGTAGTTTCCACTTGTTGGTGAGTCCAAATTGAGGGGTCTAAGTACAACAAAAACAAAATAACATTTGTACAGCATTTTTCAGGCCGAGTACGTCCCAAGTTGTTGAACAGTCAGTGTTCTGGTCATGAGCTGGGGTTGGGACTGGGGAGGGTGGAGGGATGGGGGGTAGGAAGGTGATGAAAACATGGTCAAAGAGGAGGATCTTAGGATGAGTCTTGATGGAGGCAAAAGTGGAGGTGAGGCAGAGGATTGATGTTCCAGAGGGTGCAAGCAGAATGGCATAGATAGTAGCAGATAGAGAAGGAGTTCAAGAGAAACTTTTTTATGTAAAGGGTGATGAAATGTGAAACTCAGTGCCAAAAATTACGATTAAAACAAAAGGCATCAATATATTTAAGAGATTTCAGATGGATATGTAAAGTACTGTAGTAGAAGGGCATAGAGCAAAAAACAACAAAATTACATTATAGAGGATGTCCCAAGGCATTGAACAGTCAGGGGTTGGGGCCTGAGGAAGGGGTTGGGGGGAAGGGAGGGAGAGAGGTGGGAGGGTAGTAGAAGGCCAATTGAAAAGGATGGTCTTGAGACCGGCAAGGTGAAGGTGCCCTTGCCCTTGAAGGTGGCAAGGGAGGAAGTGAGGCAAAGGGACTATGGAATGGAGTTGCAGAGTGTGGGGGCAGAGAGGCTGAAAGCCCGTCCACTGATAGTAGTGCGGGTCAGCTGGGAGACATGAAGCAGACCACAGCCCACTGAATGGAGGGGGCAGGCTGGAATCAGGTTGGTAAGGGCTCAGCAGATTGGATAGATAGGAAAGGCCGTGGATGGCCTTGAAAGTGAGGATGCGCAACTTGAATTTGATCCTCTAGGGGATGGGGAGCCAATGGAGCCTGGTGAGGGTAGGATTGATGGGGTCGCGGAGCGGGAGAGCACGCAAGCTGCAGAATTTTGGAGGATCTGCAGCTTGTGAAGGGAAGAGCTGGGAAGTCTGGGTGGGAGGGAGTTTCCATAGTCAAGCCCTGATGTGATGAACGCAGGCGTGAGGGTTTCGGCATCCTGGGTGTTGAGGCAGTGGTGGAGTCTGGCAATGTTACTGAGGTGATGGAAGACAGTGCTGGTCATGGTGCGGATGTTGGTGAGAAAGGACAGTTCAGGATCAAACAGGTTCCTGACTGGGGCTGGCCAGTCCCCTGGTGGTACTGATGCAACCCGATCTGGAGGGTCTCAGTCTTGCTGACGTTCAGCTGGAGAAAGTTGTCCCTCATCCAGGACTCAATATCAGGCAGTCAGGATGCCGGTAGTCCTGAAGTTGAGGGGGGAAGCAAAGAGATAAAGTTGGGTGTCATCTGTGTACATGTGGAAATTTACCCCATGTCTGTGGATGGTATTACTGAGTGGGAACACGTAAAGGGTGAAGAAGAGGTGCATTTGGCAGACACAAAGTGGATACGGTGTGAGAGATGGGATCTGGACCAGTCAAGGACAGAACCTTGAAGTTTGAGGTGGGAGGAGAGGTGGTGGAGAAAGATTGAGTGGTCCATGGTGTCGAAGGCAGAGGATAGGTCGAGAAAGATAGGAGACAGAGGGAGCACTGGTCACAAATGGTCAGGATATCATTTGTGACTATGACCAGAGTAGTTTGGAGTGATTGGAAGGACTCATGGAGTGAATGAGAGGAAAGAGCGAAGCTGGGAGGCAATGACTCTTTCGAGGACCTTGGACTGAAAAGGAGATGGGCCAGTAATTGGGAAGCTGTGATGCATCAAGGGAAGGTTCCTTCAGAGAAAGATAAAGGAGAAGAGAATATCAGGGGTGGAGGCATGTGTGGAGTATAAATGCAAGCACTGACTAGCTACACAAAATGGCCTGTTTTTACATTGTAGAATTAATGTAATTCTTCTTGACAATTTGGGATTTCACATATCAATATGTTTTCATGATAACAGAGAGAATAGGATTGTCTAAGGCTGCTCACTAATTTACTGTGCAATTGCATGTTAATATATAAGGCCCAAACATTTTCTGCAGATAACCTGAAAATTGCATTGCTCAATCCCCCAGAAAATAAAATTTGAAAGAGAAATGTGAAATTGCACATGTTTTATAATTGCAGAATTGTGACTGCTCAGTGTAACAGCCTTTTACATTGTTCTTTTTGCCAATCAAAGCAGCTAATGATATGCGATTCATTATAACGAAATCATCGCTCAGAAATTAATGCTTTGGGATGATATGCATCACTTTATGACATTTTACTGAAAATGACCAGAAGGTAAAATAATGATGAACAATTGTCAATCATAATACTGTATATACATTTTGAGTTGGTAAAGCTTGGGATCCAACAGGGTTCTTGGGTTTGGACTGAAGGCATGCAAGTAGTTCTCGATTGGGTAGAATATAGCAATGCATTCTATATTGACCACGATGCAACACAAATTTACATTCGTATAGATACCAGGAGGGGATCCCAAGGCACTTAACAATACTGATAGCACCCAAGCTGGTGGTGGGAGCCAAGTGTGGGTGGAGTGGCAAAGAGAAAAATGACCGAAGACATTAGGTCAAAGAGTTAGGTCTTTAGAAAGATCGTGAATCAGGTTGGAGTCCCAAAAGCAGGTAGGCCCAGATGTGTTGTATATCCAGATATACAGGAGGCTGTTCTCAGTGTCTATACGCTTGAAGAATGGGCTTACTCACTGTTTGTGGTATTTCACCACCCAATAGTGGGATGCAGAGTAAGTTGGCTTCCCAATAACCAGCAGCAGAATTCTGCAGCAATGTGTGAGCTGGCAAATCCAGTGAGTATTATATTGAGCAGGGTGGGTGCTCTCAGCACTAACACATCGAAGGCACGAGCACATTCAAAGACTGCATGGCTAAATTTCCCCCATTATTTACTGCAGAAGCTATGCAGAGAAGTGTTCCCTGTAGACCTAGCTCTCACCTATCAACCTTCTATCTACCACAAACAGCTGGGAGCATGCATTTCTAGATTCTAATTGGCTCACTTATTATCCAATTGATTAGCTGCAATAACTCAACAAAATAGTGAAGGTTGTTTTCTTAGGGTTAGAAAATTATCACTGCACTATACTCCCCAGTTAATGAGCTGCTGCAGCTCAACATCTACATTCATGCTAGGTTATTTAAATGTATGGTACACATTATTTCCAGTTTATCTAAGCCTATTACATCTACCAAAAGCCAATTACTCTCACAGCCTGTGGGTTCCAACAAAATATGTATTGCCATTTGAAGGAAACCGCCAGATAGATGGTACCATAGAGCCTTTGTGGCCACTTCTGCAATCAGAGGAGTGTTTCTTGATGAGTCTTTGGATCTGACAGGTCTCCAGATGTGTGTGAAATTATATTTTGGGGACATTATTACTGTATCTATTCAATAGTACTGTATCAGTTTTCTATGAATCTAAATTTTAACATGCATGGCTGTAAAAAGCAATTATATTAATGATAATTTTTACTATCAATATAGTTCCTTTTACATCAAGGGAACATCTCAAAGATTTTCACAAATGTTTACTGTAAGTATAGTGCTTTGTATTTTGTAAGCAAGCTTCAGCAGCCAATTTGCACAACACAAAACAGTCATGCAATGAATGAGCAATTTTATTTGTGGCATTCTTGGCCAGGACACCAAGATAAACTCCCTCTCTTTCAAATATGATCCTGAGATCTTTAAAAGTTATAGGCATACGGCACCTTGGTTTTACATCCGATATGATGGACGTCACATCCGACAATGCAGTGCTGTTCTAACACAAATAATTGGAGTATCAGCCTGGACTATATCAGTTCCAAGTCCCGACATAAGGCTTGTTATAACATCCTGGTTGCTTTGTTTATTGCTGCCTCACACTGTTTGGACAGGGTGAGCGTCAAATCAACTAACACTATAAATAATGAGTGAGGAGTTATTGCAGCATTTTAATCCCAGCAACCTGCTGCATGGCTACCATCTGTTTTACAGAAAACCTGGCAACTTTTCACAGATCGCTTTTTCTGGTCTACAACTAAGTCCAAAACTCTCAGTGTCCACTGTTTAAGCAGTTGCCCTCAATGTTTGCAAAGCATCTCATAGTGAAGGCTTACCATGGGATGTCAGGTTTGAACACTATAATTTTCATAATGATCCTAAGAAGCATTTTAAAATTGTTTGACCACCTTAGGAACATAGCCAAACAGGGACAGAAAGGAGGCCATTCACCCATTCCATCTAGATCCACCAGTTTATTAGATCTTTACCTTATTTGTTCTCTATGTGGAAAAAAATACTTTGTTCTCAAATTGTGAAGAGAATTGAAACACTTCATTTTGTGTCAACGTCAAGTCTGTCCCATCTTCCCCCTCTATTTAGAGGAATGATTGGTAGGAGACCGAAAGTAACTTTTTTTCAAGTCAAGTTGTTTGTGGAGTCCTGTAGCACTGTAGCACCCTATGGAATTCCATCCCCCAATCCCTCCGTCTTGTTTCTTCCCTTTCCTCTTTCAAGGCTGGTTTGAAGACTTTCCTCTTCGACCGTGCCTTTTGTTCCACCCAGAATTTTTCAACCTCCCCTACGTGTCTCACCCCTCCCCGTACACTCCCCTCCCAGCTCGGGTCACATGCCTCCTGTGCAGCGCCTTGGGACGTCCTCCCGACGTGAAAGGCGCTTTATAAGTGTAAGTTGTTGTTGTTGTCTCCCCTCAAGACTCTCCTCTTCGATGGACCCATTGGCAACTCCTTATCCCCTTCCCCTCACCCCTGTATTCAGCTCAGGTCTGAAGCTGTAACTGTCCAGTGCCTTGGGGCGTACTCCTGATGTGAAAGGTGTTAAACAAATGTAATTTTGTTGTTGTGTGTAACAAAATGCTTCCTGACCATCTTGCATTAGCACATAACGATATTTAATGATGATAATTAATGATATCTTTGCATGACGAAGCAACAGTTGAGTACACTGAAGATCTGTTTCTGGAGATCAAGCTCATGAAAAACATGACTTTGGCACAATAAAATGCTAGCTTAACTCTTTTGGTATCCTACAAAGTTGCACTCTGAGCTTGTCTCCAAACTTGCAAAGAGTAATTTTGTCCACTATCCTAGGACCACAATTCAAAGTAGTGAAAAATAATTTCAGGAAATTCCTTAGAACCAGGACATGTTCAAAACTTTCCAGCAGTTGATAATTTTGAAATTTAATTTGCTCAGTCAATAAATGAAAACATAATTACCATATTGAATCTGTTATGAAATGTCGCATTTTTCATAGAGTGCAAACGTAAGGAGCAGTGTTAAACACATTCAATAAATAACAGTTAGGTCCTGACTCTCTTTTGGTTCATGTATAAGAACATTGAAACTATTGTAAGGCTCTTTTCTTTACCCGAGCCAAGATCAGTTAGCTAAACAAATACAGTCTGGATCTATAAGCTGAGTTCCACAATAGGCAGTGAACATACCAACGCAACCATCATTGTAGGTCACTGACTAGTGCAAATTGTCAGCTTATGTTCAGGATGAAAGCCACTAATATTTCTTAAAAGACATTTAGACAAATATTCTGCAGTGATGTTGCCTCCTGTGCAATAGTTGTGCTTTTCTATTCTGTAACAATAAAATGCAATATGATCTTTGGAAAAATTGGAGGACACAAAAGTAACAGGATTCCAAACTCTTGGAAACTCACTTTGTGATTCACCAATTGTATTACAATAACAACAATAAATTATATTTATATAGCTCCTTACACTTTAGAAGGACATCTAAAGGCACTGGATGAACAGCTGAACAATGAATAGCTATAATAATAATACTCCTTGCATTTGATCTAGCGCTTTTCACATTTTCTCAAAGTGCTTCATGGAATATACTATAGTGAATTGACTGTATATTTATGGGAAAAATGCAGCAGCCAATTGCACATAGCAATGTCCCACATACAGTTGCGGATTGAAATTATCAATTGTTTTTGAGGGATTATTATTAGTAGTAAGGAAACTTGCCCAAGTTTTCGTCCTGCCTGGAATTGAACCCAGAGGTCTCGCTTGTAAGATGAGTGCTCTAACCACTGAGCTACAGGATTCTACAAATATAAATATTTGAATACACACAAACCTACTGAGCCAAGTACAACAAATATAGCAGACAGAGAAATATGGAAAAATCTATATGTTTTTGAAATGTGCAAATTTGTTTTAATTCTGTGTGAATGTCATAATCTACTGGCAGTCAGGTTGCTGTTGACAATAGGAAGCAACAACCAGTGATGGCATTTATATAACAATGTTTCAATTCAAATCATTATAACAATGGGAGTGGGGTTACTAATTGGGAAGTGGAAGGAAACATGAGGGTAGCCAAAGGTGAAGTTAAACATCAAGGTAGATGAGGGAGGAATGTTTAAAATGATTCTGAAAGCAAGGAGAGCATTATCAAGGTTAAAGCAAGGTTAAAGTGAATGCAGAAGAGAGTTATGTAGGACCATAAAATGGTGACTACACATCCAATGGAGTGAAGGTAGTGGAGCACTTACAGAACACTGGAGTCAAAAAGGGGGAACCTATAGGCTGGAGAATATTGCCCAGATAGAGTGGAGCAAATGGTTCACATTGTCTGCATAAATAAATTGTTATACCTCCCATGGTCGGGTGGAGGGTGTGAAGCATGAGTAGGAATCTGGTGCCAGTCGAGCGGAGATGGACTGGCGAGTGTGGAAGTCAGAGAGGTAAGGAAGTGTCTTACCTCTCAGGGAGTCAGTGGGTTTGAACATGAGTGTGAGGATCCTGAAGTTGATCTGTTCGCTGATGAGGAGCCAGTGGAACTTGGCCAAAACTGGTGAGATGTGGATACACAGTTTGTTTTGGGTTCAATGTGTAGGCTGCAGAGTTCAGAATCAGCTGATTTTTTGGACGGTAGAGCTGGGGAGACAGAGCTGGGGAGACCAACCAGTTGAAATAATCCAAGCTGGATGTGACAAACACATGCATGGGGGTTTTGGCTATCCTTTACAGATGAATGTGGCAGTCAATTTCCACACAGCAATTTCTCACAAACAGCCAATGACCAATGAAGTGAATGACCAATTTTATTTAAGGGATTGTTGGTTAGGAGACCATGAGAATCTTGTTGAATAATGTTGTAGGTTCTTTAACATCCACCTGAACAGGCAGACAGAACCTAAAGTTAACAAGGACAGCATCTCCAAAATGGCATCACTCCTGCACTGGTGTGTCAGCCAAGAATAGATGAGTTCAAAGTCTTCACAGGGCTTGATCCCAAAACCTTTTGACTCAGAGGTGAAAGTATTTCCAACTGAGCTAGTTGGATATTGGAATGCCACAATTATGATCTCTTTCATTCTAGGTATCTCTTAAATTTTAACAACAACAAAATTATAATATTAATAATAATAATCCTTGCATTTTGATATGGCGCTTTTCACATCTTATCGACGACTCAAAGCGCTTCACAGAATATACTGTAAAGTGAATTGACTGTATATTTGTGGGCGAAACTCGGCAGCCAATTGCGCACAGCAGTGTCCCACAAACAATCGTGGATTGAAATGACCAATTTTTTATTATTGTTTTTTTTTTTTGAGGGATTATTATTAAGCGTGTGGAGTAAGGAAAGTTGCGCAAGGTTTCGCCCTGACCTGCCTGGATTCGAACACAGGTCTCACGCTTGTAAGGCGAATGCTCTAACCACTGAGCTACAGGAGCTCCATGAAAATTACATTTGTATAGCACCTTTCAATTCAGGAGGATGTTCCAAAATGCTGGACAGTCATTGTTTCAGACCCAAGCTGGTGTCGGGAATGGGAAGGGTGGAGGGAAAGCGGGGATTTTGGGTGACCGATGGGACTGTTGAAGAAGAGGGTCTTGAGGCGGGACTTGAAGGAAGCTTGGGAGAGGTCGAGATGGAGGGACTGCGGGATGGAGTTCCAGAGAATAGGGGCAGAGTGGCTGCCAATAGTGCAAATAGTGGAGCGGGTGAGGCAGGGTATGTGGAGCAGGGAGGCACACGATAATCCGAAAGTTCGATAGTTCGAACACACAAATTTCCTATACCCGGGGTGGTTACCATGGTTACTGCTCGATAGTCCAAACCGACAATGAAATAAGGTTTGTTAATCCGAACATTTCCATCCTTAGGGTTAGGGGAACGTTTGGACTAATGAACCTTTCGGACTAACGAACCTTCAGACTATCAAGCTGTAACCGTGGAGTAGGCCGGAGCCTGCTGAGTGGAGTGGGGGGGTGCAGGTTGGTAGGGGGTTAAGAGGTCGCAGAGGTAGGGTGGGGCGAGACCATGGAAAGCTTTGAATGTGAGAAACAGGATCTTAAATTTGTCTTGAGATGTCCTCCTGATGTGAAAGACGCTATATAAATGCAATTTGTTGTTGAATTAGAGGTATATCTACAGCATTCTGAGACATTATCCTACATGAACAGCATTATATAAATGCAACTTGTTGAATATTGGAGGGCCATGGAACTGTAAATTAAGTTTGTATCAAAATAATCTGTGTCAGAGGAAAAAGTTGAAGCAGAACTTGTAAGATTATTGAGGAGTGCAGCATTGACAAGACTCCCTTCCTATTTAAATCCTTGAAATGATGGATTATTTTTTAACAGGAGTAATGTCTGTTGGGCAAGATATAACTAAATGACATGCTGTGTGCTCCAGTTCCCTACGGATATGAAAGTTAAAGTCAATCTCATCTGAACCAAGTCATATATCAACAAACAAGACTTGGGATAAGTTGATGGAATACATTGGGGTCATGTGCTGGAGATCTAATCTTTACCATAGAAATATTTGATATGGCCTTAAGGCTATAATTCTGCACATTATGCTCGGAATGACAGTCATTGCAGCTTTCAGCTAGCTATAATTGAGTTAGGGTTTGGGAGCAAGTAGTTGTCTGAATGCTAACAATCTTTCACAATGTTTCACTGTATATTTTGCCCACAAAATATATAGTCAATTCACTTTGCAGTATATTCTATGAAGCACTTTTAGACGTCTTGAAGATGTTATAAAATCTATATCAAATGCAAGGATTATTATTATCTGCTAATGGTAGGTAGAAAGGCTTGAGGAATAATGGGTGTGATGGGAGAGAAAGTGCCCATAAGATCAGGTGTAACCTGGGAGTAAGAAATAGGAAATGGGAGTGAATGCTGTGTATAGAGGAAATGGACAAACTGAGAAGGACTGAGAGAGTGTTCTTATTACAGTATTACTTTTTTTATTATTATGATTAGTAAACTTGACTGGGGAAAGAGGGCAACAAGTATCAAAAGAAGCAGAGGATCTAGATCTAGGATAAGCAAGAGGTCAGAGTGAACAAAGTAAGGTGGTGAGAGAGAGAGCAACAGTGTTAATTATCATGGTTAGGAAAATAATGTTTTAATAAAAGGAAATTCATAATAGTATTTCCCACAAATAGTTATATATTGAGTGACAATTCAAAAAAAATTCAAAACAATCTGCCAATTGACTAACAACCGGGTTCCTGTTTACTGCTAAGTAAATAGATGCATGTGGAGTAAGGAGGTATGCCTAATGTTTTGCACTGCCCAGGAATCGAACCCAGGTCCTCTTGCTTGTAGCGGATTAGCTCTAACTAATCCGCTACAAAATTTAACAATTGACGATAGAACAAGTTTGCTCATAGCATCAATAAGGAGTGAAGTCTGAGAGAGGATTAATTTGAATAAACAGAACCACCAGAAGACCATGGCTGGAAGTGAGGAAATGCTTGTCAAGACCCCAAGGATGAGGTTACTTTTAACTATCAGAAAGTCAGATGTTGGCTTCAATCATAACCTGTAGCACCTCAAAAACTTACCGTCTTGAAAGATGGGAAGGGGAGAACTCACCCATGCTGACAAAGGGGTTAAGTATGAATGTCATTGAAAGCTAAGACATACAATGCTGGTCGCGGCTAGGCTGATGGATGGTATTATGGCACATTACGGAATAGTGACTGGAAATAGCTTTTAATAAATTACCAGACGATAATAGTAAAAGTGGAACCTAAGCTTTCATGTGAATATCATCGCAAATCATTTAAAAAATATATTTTCCACGATTGTGTTAGGGCCAAAAGTACAATGTTAATGCACTTTCTATATTGTACCTTTATCTTTGATCCTCACGAAATCCACTTCATTGTCTAACATGTGTACGACTGCACCCCTAGCCTCCAGTCCTGAAAGTAAATGAAAGAATCTTTCATTGTTATAGTGTCTAGTCATGTCCAATGCCAGATAATGTGGACCTCCTGTAGCTCAGTGGTTAGAACACTTGACTTACAAGCATGAGACCTGTGTTCAAATCCAGGCAGATCAGGGCAAAACCTTGGGAAAGTTTCCTTACTCCACAAGCCTAATAATAATCCGTCCAAAAAAAACAATAATAAAAATTGGTAATTTCAACCCACGACTGTTTGTGGGACACTGCTTTGTGCAATTGGCTGCCACGTTTCACCCACAAATATACAGTCAATTCACTTTACAGTATAGTCTGTGAAGCACTTTGAGACGTCGATAAGATGTGAAAAGCGCTATATCAAATGCAAGGATTATTACTGTATTATTATAATTACCGGCGCTATACAAAATGTAAGTATTTTATTTTAGATCATGAGCATTGTCTATCATCCTCTAGGAGTTTCAAATCCACAAACTTCCAAGCCACAAGACAAAGCAAACCCAATTGAACTAAATTAATACCTAGAGAAATGAGACCATAAAATAAATTAAATACTAAATTAACACCAAAGAGCAACACCTAGTTACTGATCCAGTCAAGAACTGAGGCGATATTTTACGTTTTGCTTTTTCACGACATCAAAGACACTCTATAAATGTAATTTTATTGTTGTTGTTCAATGTAAATACATGAAGTATAGTTATCCTATTAATGCATCATAGCAATGGCATCCTAATTTGTAGAAACTTCAGCACGTTACCAATTAAAATAATTTAAGTATAGTTACATGGAGTAGATTGTCAAATGTCTAAATGAACAATAGTTTCGAATATAATAATAATCCCTGCATTTGATGTAGCGCTTTTCATGTCTTCTAGACGTCTCAAAGCATTTCACAGAATATATTGTAAAGTGAATTGACTGTATATTTGTGGGCGAAACATTAGCTATATTGGAATGAAACAACTGCAGCAATGTTAATTATTGTGCAGCTTATCTCAGTGTTGTCTTACTCCATGGTCTACCAATTGATAAAAATTCAGATTTTATTACTTGATATCTGCATGGCATGTTAAATCAAATTTTATATGGGATTAGATGGTTATGAAATAGGATTTAGTTCCTCTTATGCAAAGTCAAGAGGTGTAAATTCACATTTAGTCTTTTGAATGTTATTGCAACAATTCATTTTGTCTCTAGAAACCAGAATGCCATGCTAATAATCCTCAAACAATCACAAGACAATGCAATACAGCAAACTTATCACAAGGATAAAACCAATGTGATGCTGGATCAGTGACTGTTAGAACATGGTTGGGTTTAATCCTACTTAAAGTATTATTAATGCTCTTTTTGATCAATTCAAATTATTTTTATTGTTTAGGGAAATTTTAAATGCAAATAACTTCACTAACATTTTTCTTTTAATGTTCTTCTCCTTTTTACTTCATGTGATGCTTTCTATTGACTATACTTCAACAATCAAGGACTGAAAAGGCATAATCTTCTCTCAATTTTTCTTCATGTGTACAACAACAACAGCAAAAGGATATTTGTATAGAGCCATTCATGTCAGAAGGACATCCCAAGATGCTGGACATAAAGTGAAATCAGAGCAGAAACAGGAAGGCACAAACCTCACCCGGTTCTAGGTCATAAAATTATTTTGCATTAAAATTTATAATCGCAGAATTGTGGCAAAATCTTGACTTTACTCTGAATTTGTAAATCAGTCTGTTCTGCAGAAAACTGACTCTTGGAATGAGACCTATTGTCTAAGTTTTGGAGACAGTTTTGAATTTAATCTTAATTAAAGTACACCAGAAATCTGCTGTACACCAGAAATCCACAGTCTTATAACCTGAAGATGAGGGTTGTACAAACTTCCTACAGTGGCAGAAGTAAAATTTTCAGTAAGACTCTTGCAAGACGAAGTCCCATTAATTAGATTAAAGCCACTTTTGCTGCTCTTCTCGAGTGAGATTTGCATCAGCAGATGCCTAGCTTGTGAGTAGTTTACCCAGCTGGACTCTTGATGTGTTGATCAAATAGGTGTCGGAGGAAAGACAGAGGGAGTGGGATTGGAGAATAAATACATTTCCAAAATTGTATTGAGATCAAGGAGTTTGCAGTGCTAAGAGTAATAAGTCCTATCTGTAACTGAGATATGTCATACCTCATCTCAGATTTCTGCTACAAAATTGGAAATAAATTAATCATTTCCTTTGCACTGTCATTTCTTTCCTATGTGCCAAGGAACTTGCTGTCTAAGTGAAGTCCAAATAATTAATCTTAGTTAGTGGTGCGAAGTGCCAAGCTTCTAATTGGAAGAATACTTCTGTTTATTTACTGTATTTCACTGATCAGTTATTGTAGGTTAAAGTTGTGAAGCTTACTGTGGTAATGAATACTGGTAATGATTATCAGATCATAGAAAGCTGGTGGAGTGACAGACATGCCCCACCCTTCCGCCCCATGTAGCTCCCCTCACTGATCTCACGCAATGGCCCAGCTAACCAAGCCAGTCAGGAACCTGGGTATCTGACCCTGAGCTGTGCTTTCTCCCCCACATCCATGCCATGAGCAGCACCACCTCCACAACATCACCTGTCTCCTCCATCACTGCCTCAGGCCACTGAAACCCTTACACACGTGTTTGTCACCTCTAGGCAACTCCCTCCTTGTTGGCCCCCCAACTCTTCCCTCCACAAGCTGCAGATCATCCAAAATCTCTGCAGCTCATGTCCTCTAACTCACCAGACCCCGCACCCTCAACTGGCTCCACTGGTTCCCCATTCTTCAGAAGATCGAATTCAAAATCCTTGTCCCCACTTTCAAGGCCCTCCACAACCTTGACCCCACTAATATCTCTGACCTGCTGAACCCCTATCATCCTGTCTGCTCCCTCCATTCAGCAGGCTCCGATCTGCTCCATGTCTCCCACCCGACCCACCTTACCATTGGCGGCTGGGCCTTCAGCCTCTCTTCCCCTACACGTTGGAACTCCATCCCACAATCCCTTCACCTAGCTCCCTCCCTTGCCTCCATCAAGGCTGGTCTCAAGACCCTCCTCGTCGATCGTGCCTTCCACCACCCTCCCAACTCTCTCCCTCCCCCGCCTACCCTGCCCCGCTTTGCAGATTGGGTCCCGACCACTGACTGTTCAATGTCTTGGGATATCTTCCTGACGTAAAAGGCGCTCTACAAATGTAATTATGCTGCTGTTATTGCTTGAATAAGGACCATTGAAGTAGTGAGTGAATGAGAAAGTGGTCAATTAAATTGAAAGATGTTTGGGGGGAAAGAACCAGTGAGGAATGCTGAACCTAGTACTGTATAACAGTATTTCACAATGGCTAAATCCCAAACTTCTATTACAGGACTTCATGATTCATGACAATAAGTTCAGGGGATTTTTTATTGATCCAGTGATTGGAATTCAAGTTTATTTAATACAGCCTGCAGTCAATTTTAGATCAGGCTCACAACCGAAAAGAGTATAGGAAACGGCACATACTTTGCATTAAAGACTTTCTGACTGGCTTTTTAAATCAATGTCAAGAATGCCATTCAGCTCATGCTCACTGTTTATTGTAATTGGACCTGAACGTGTTACTTTCTCTGGTTCATCAAGCTGTCAGTCAGCGACACTAAGTCATTCACTGCCTGATATGCTGAAAGCTTTGATTTACCACATTTTGTAGCAAACACGATTTTCCCATTAATACATCTCTTCCAACGTGCAATAGCACCTTAAACACGGTCAAGGCCTGCAGATGTTAGACATTGTTCTGAATATGGAGCCAGATTTACATTAATATTCTAATTTGTGATATTTCTTTGTAATATTCTGATTCCTATCCGTTGTCTTATCTATTATACAGTACCTTGTTCCAGAGCAGGCAGTATTATAGAAAAAAATGTTCAAAGAAAGCTTTAGGCAAGAATAATTATGTTACTTTCTGAATATTTAGCATTGTATGGTGATAGATTAAATAGACCTGAGCTCAGATTCTAGGCTGACACTGCCTCACTTCAAGATCTGATCCGGAGGTTGACACCTCTTGTGTTGAAGCTAATCTGCTGGTTCAGGTGAAAATGGCAATAATCTGTGGCAATATTTCTAAAACGAATAGGGCATTCTCTTGGTATCCTGGACTATATTTGTCTCTCATCCAAATTCACCCAGAAAACAAAAGACTTGCAGTCATTCATCTCCTTGCTGTTTGATGAACTTTGCTGTTGCGGATTAGCTGACACTTTTGTCCGTATAACAAAAGTCACTGCACTTCAAAATAATTCTGTCTGTGAAGAGCTTTGAGCTGTTCCAATATAATAAACTCTGACACTGAAAATCTGAGACAAAATGTTGGATTGATCATTGAATGGCCAAGGGATGAATTCTCGTGAGTGGGCATAACACAATTCATGAGGTTCCTGCACAATCGGCACTTAATAATAATAGTCCTTGCATTTGATATAGCGCTTTTCACATCCTCTAGACATCTCAAAGCGCTTCACAGAATGTACTGTAAAGTGAATTGATTGTATATTTGTGGGCGAAACGCGGCAGCCAATTGCGTACAGCAGTGTCCCACAAACAGTCGTGGATGGAAATGACCAATTTATTAGAGTTTTTTGGTAGGATTATTATTAGGCATGTGTGGTATGGAGACCTTCACAAGGTTTCGCCCTGACCTGACTGGATTCGAAACACAGTTCTCACACTTGTAAAGCAAGTGCTCTAACCAATGTGGTATAGGGATCCACTTTGTACCTATAGGCACCTTAACTGGAGTTTACACTTTTTATGCTGCAGTTTTCTTGTTCAAGCACATTTTAAATTCTATTAGGGAGAATTTAACATCAGGAGGTGGACTGTTAATGGATTGTAATATGCTGTTGATAGAAAAGTGTAGGAAATGCTAAATTGAGTTACACATCAGCGAGAGTAACATTTCAATGGAAATTAGTTTTTTTTAAAAAGTGCGGATTTGAAGTAGGAGAAGTGGGAGTATTAGTCAGTAGGGTCCGGCGATATATCGCTAAAACCCGATATAATTTTCATATCGATATGCCGATATAGACATTTCAAAAATATCGATATATCGAAAAGTCGATATATCGAGGTAAAAAATCGGGATGCGAGCACACTGAACTACAAGACCCAGAATGCTCATCTCTATACACAATGCACAGACCGAGGTGCAAAGCCACCATATTGTAATCAGAGTCCACGAATACAATATAGAGGTATGCAAGGGGTGGGGGGCGGGAGAGACGGCTGGGGAGGGGGGGGGGGGGGGGGTAAAGGGGAGAGAGATGGCTGGGGGGAAGGGGGAGAGAGATGGCTGGGGGGGAGGAGAGGGGGAGAGAGACGGCTGGGGGGAGGGGGAGAGAGACGGCTGGGGGGAGGGGGAGAGAGACGGCTGGGGAGAGGGGGAGAGAGACGGCTGGGGAGAGGGGGAGAGAGACGGCTGGGGAGAGGGGGAGAGAGACGGCTGGGGAGAGGGGGAGAGAGACGGCTGTGGGGAGGGGGAGAAAGACGGCTGGGGGGAGGATGAGAGAGACGGTTGGGGGGAGGGGGAGAGGGGGAGAGAGACGGCTGGTGGGAGGGGGAGAGAGACGGCTGGGTGGAGCGGGAGAGAGACGGCTGGGGGGAGGGGGAGAGAGACGGCTGGGGGGAGGGGGAGAGAGACGGCTGGGGAGAGGGGGAGAGAGACGGCTGGGGGGGAGGGAGAAAGAGACGGCTGGGGTGGTGGTGGGGGAGAGAGATGACGGGGGTGGGGGGGTGCAAGAGAGGGACGGTGGGGGGGAGGGGGAGAGACAGGGTCGATGTGATAATATATATATAGATAGATAGAGATGGAGGGGATGTGAGAGAGGAGAGAGACACAGAGACACACAGACAGAAAAACACAGAGATGGAGAGAGTGAGAGACACAGAGAGAAAGATATTTACCTCCTGAGGAGATAGGCCCCGAATACGTGCGCACCCGGAATGCATACGCACCCGGAATGCGGGTGCACCCAAAATGCGCGCGCCCCCCCGAATGTGCGCGCACTCCGAATGCGCGCGCTGCGCGCGCATGCGCAGTACAAAAACCCCCGAAAATATTGATATTTCGGTATATCTCGATATCAGCCCATCGATATATCTATATCGGAAAATTTCCATATCGACGGACCCTATTAGTCAATAGAGTTGCCATTTACGGACCTGGGCTTGTTCTAGTTGTCTGAGATGCTGTTCTTCATGAGATTGATGCCTCAGCCACTTTGAGAGGTTAAATTAGCTCAGATTAACGGAAGATAAAATCAGACAGGATTCCTGTTTATTGCTCCTTGGAGCACCTCCTCCTGGTTGTGCTCATGTGTGGTGGCTGGACAGGGAGAGATCAGGCTCGGCTGCGATACCCTCTATTGTCAAATGACCTTGTAACCTTCATGGCCAGGATTCACATATTAACAAAGCCACTTGGTAGGGGTACCGGAGGGCAATTGGTGCCTGAGAAGAGAGAATATAGGCGACATTTAAAAAGAAATAGGCCTAACGCACACCTCAAGATGTTAAATTTGTCTTTCAAGCCTGAGAGCTGTCTAAGAAGAAAAGCTACAGATTTTATATTGTGTTTGCTTGGAGAAGTGTGGAAAGATAGGAATTAGAGAGCTGAGTAGCAGGAGGAATTAAGTAGTTCTCAAGACTAGATGTGATGTTTGCCAAACATATTTCTGTCCACAAACACGGTCTTTATCTCCCTGTGACTCACCACCTCATCTACCCCTCCCATTCTCATTATTATTTCTTTACTCTTGACCTTATCATGTTTTTTAGATGCACTGTACAACTGAACCACTGAAGCAAGACGAAGGTGCCAATTGACTTCAGAAGAGGGCAGGGCCAAAGAGATAGATTTGTGGTATGTGATGTGCAACTTATCATCAATGATAATTAGTACAGGTAAAAATTCACATGTCTTTTTGTCCAGTATTTTGCTGGTTTGGATCTGTCTCCGCTGACTTCTAGTAAATGGTTTCTCCCTTCAGGCCATTTAGCACTGGATCAATGCCATTTTTAAATAAAAACATTGTGAGCAGTTTAGTATTTTTCAATGTTAGCTGGCTTTTTAGCTAGAATGGCTTTTTAAATTCAGTTTAAAAAATATATTTTTTGATTTTGGTTTTGGCCACTGTCTTCAAGGACATCTGCATTCATTAGGCCCAGTTTTACAATTTTCAGATGTGATGGTGCAATACAACCCTTCACGTTGGGAGGATGTCATTTAACAATCCTGGCTGTCACTGAGCTGGGGGTGGAAATGAGGTGTTGGGGGCAGTGGATGACTAAAGGTGCAGTCAAAGAGTTAGGTCTTGAGACAGACCTAGAATGAGGTGAGTGAGTGAGGGTAGGAGGAAGGGAGGGAGAGAAAGAGGGAGGGATATTCCAGGATAGAATTCCAGAGAGTGGAGGCGGCAGAAAGGCTTACATTTTTAGTGAGAATTTTCCTGTCATATGTCACAAATTCAATAAATGTGAATTACATTTTTCTCATTTAATTTCTCCTTCAACACTTTATTGATGTCTCGATGAATGAATGTAGGAACATATTTTTAGTTGCAAAAACTGTTCCAACATCGGCACTGAAAATACGGTATTGTGTGAGGGAAGGGGACACTCTCTGCACATACAGGTAATTCACATTCAATAGTTAATTACTCTATTATTCCACTATTTCTGGCTCCCAATATTGAAAAACCTGATTGCATGGCAGCTGCATAATATTACAAAACAAATTAAAATGATATGCCTTTTTACATCTGGAGAACGTCCCAAAATGCTTGAATATGTTACAGCCGTGGTGGGATGAGGAGTCTCCTGACAAACTGTGACAACCTCTCCGTGATTCTCAGGAGTGAGAATTTGCAGTTAGGTAGGGAACTGCTGCCAAAATATCAGCTGGCATATCATTCCCAGCTAATTCACTGAACTGAATGGATTTGTTTTCTCTGCAGTACTGAGGTTCAAAATAGGTGCAGTGGGACACGGGGAGTTATTTGGCTGGATATTGTGGTGCATGAATAATAGATTTTAATTGAGAGAAGTACCATTATCAGCAGCCTAAGATAATGAAAGCCCCAAAACAAAAAGTGTCAAACGACTTGTTTCACAGTCTTTCCAAGAAAAGCTGCCGAATTCAAACAAAAGGCCTGAAATTTCCCACTGTATTTTAGCCCAGATTTCTCCCTAGCCTGTAAGACTTTCTTTTGTCTTACACAATGTTAGATCACATACAACTGAGGAAAATTCTTCAATTCAGTTTCAATTTAAAATGTTGTTTTTTGAAGTTCATACCAAGAGCTGGCTATCAATCTATTGAATCTATTGAAATTTAAGAATTTTCCACAGTTCTATGCAGTCTTTCAATTTTAAATAATTAAATTTTTATTTTGTTCCATCTAAGATGACTTTGGATTTCCCCCTTCCCTTCACTCCTTCAAGGTCCACTTCAAAACCTTCCTCTTTGCCTATGCTTTCAGCTATATTACCCCCTTCATCTCCCTTGCATTTATCGCCCACCCCCAGCTCTAGGCCAAAGTTTGGAGTGTCTGATGACTTGGGATGTCTTCCCGATGAGAAACTGGCAAGATGAAGTCCTGTAGCTCAGTGGTTAGAGCACTCACCTTACAAGCGAGAGACCTGGGTTCAATTCCAGGCAGTACAGGCTAAACCTTGTGCAGGTTTCCTCACATTTAATAATAATCCCATAAATAAATTGGTCATTTCAATCCATGACACTGCTGTGTGCAATTGACTACTGCATTTCACCCACAAATATACAGTCAATTCACTTTACAGTACATTCTGTGAAGCACTTTGAGATATCGAGAAGGCATTGAAAAGCACTACATTAAATGCTAGAATGATGATTATTCTTATTCTTAAATGGTTAGGATTATTATAATAAAAAGAATTTTAGGTGCAGGCGCAATCAACGTTATGGGTGAGGAAATTCATATAGGCAATGAGAATTTTTCCCAATGGCAAATCCTGAAAGTAGTTTAGCTATTTTCAAATCATTTTATTTTCTTCAAGTTTAGGATTGTAATGATTTCCAAATTAAAATAGTTTTCAAATCTTCAGCCTTCAGATTTCACAACTGCAGTGTTATTATTAAATTTATTGCTCCCATTTTGTAATAATAATTCTTGCATTTGGTAGAGTGATCTTTACCATCAATAGGATGTCTGAAAACACTTCACTCTTACCTATATTTTATGCAAATCCTGCAACCAATTTCTGCACAGCAATGTTCCACAAACAACCAATTATATCTGGAGGATTGAGAACTTTCTCAGTGAACTAATACACTGATGGTATTAATCTGGTAGAATTCTGCTACACTTCAACTCATTACTTTAGTAGCAGAAATGTGTTTGGAAGCAAAATAAAATAGAAAGCAATAACTGTTGGCAATATTTTAAGCAGGAACATTTTATTGTCTGATTTTAATAAACTGTCAGCATTGGAAAACTAGTTAGCATGCGGATTTACCATAATGTTAATAACATGTACTTCATCAATTGTTCAATGGGTGTAGGAGTGGAGATAATTTTCAAAGCAAATTATGTATTTAATACTGCAGAATGTGATAATTTCCTCAGCGCTCCAACTTGTGATTACAAATGTACACTCCAGCATAGGATTCAATTCGGATTCTCTCCTCCACTCGTCTGATCTCAATTTAATGCAAATTCTGGTGAGTTTTGAAGCTTCTTTTCCTGAAGGAATTAATCTGAGATGATTCAAACTCATTTCATTTATATTCAAAGCATTCATCAGTGAGATAGAAGACCACATTTCTCCAGTTGTATCTGAACAGGATTCAAATTCAACCTCTTGTCTAGACACCAGGAGAAACTCCTTTCTTTTCCCTAGAGTCGTAGGGATTTATAACGCCCACCTGAACAGGCAGGCCTTGGTTTAATGTCATTCGAAAAACAGCATCTCTGACAACTCCACCCAGCATTGCATTGACTTGTCAAAAATAAATAATAATAATAATTTCTTCACTGAAGCACAACTGTTTGTGGGACACCGCTGTGCACCATGTTTTGCCCACAATTCACTTTACAGTATATTTTGTGAAGTGCTTTAAGATGGCTCGAGACATGGTAAGTCATTTATCAACTGTGAGTTTAAATGTGAAATAGGGCTTGAATCAACATTTTTTTGACTATGAGATGAGAGTGTTACCAATTGAGCTAGGCTAGTATGCACTAATGGAAAGTTCATACACTATCTCATTGGATGCTGTGCATTTATGATTTCTTCCATTTTTTTTATTGCTTTTTAAAAAAAAAGTGTCTGCTAAAAAAAGAAGGAAAGGATTTTTCTAGCACCTTATCCAATGAAAACACTTTACATTAATTTATCGGAAAATGTACCCTTTTCCAGGCAATTTGCACACCGCTAATTTGCATAGGGCACAGTCCACAAATTGCGAGTGACAAATCAATCTAGAGATTTGTTGACCATGACTTGAGGAAAATCTCTTGGTTCAAATAATGTGATGGGATTATTAACTTGCTGCTGAACATGCAGATGGAATTGTGGTTTGATAGCCCATCCGAAGGGAGGCACATTCAACAATTCCATGCAACCTCGATGATAAAATCAAGTCCAGCCATGGAACTGCAATCCTTCCGACCCAGAAGTAAAAGTGCTATCAATTGAGCCAAGATGAGAAAATGAGTTACATATGGATTTCCATGTGCAGGTGGGATGCACTGAACTCTCAGTCTGGTTTGAATACTCTGATGCATTGTGATGGGTATTCACATGTAGCAGACACCTGACTCTTGTTCTTGTTATTTTTGGCATAACTCAAAGGGATGACTGGGTGCATCTTTTTGTACCAATAGCTCTTACAACAGATACCAGAGAGAGAGGATTGGCAGGTGGACCATATTAATTGTTCTTTTCATGACATATTCTGTCCAGATATCATTACATTATAGTGAGTTGTGGCATAGCAATACAATGCATTGCTGTTGCACATTTCGGGAAGTTTCCAATGTCAGCTTGAAACAATTGACAATTGAAAGAGTATGATGGACATTCGTCCCTGAACACTGATCCATGTCCCACTGCTGTCAAGAGCCGGATGAAACAGCACTGAATTAAATCTCTTTGAGTTATACCAAAAATAACCTTCTGAATATCGGAGTGCAGACTTGAAATACTTCACTTAATCAATTCTAGACACTTAAGAGACACGTAGGATGCTTGGCACAACTTCAAAGATGCATTATTGCTTTCCCACAATTTAGACTGCAATTTATTATAAAGTTGTTTTAATTCTTCTAAATTACTACATTGTTTAAATTGACATTTGTTAACTCTTGATTTACGTGGTCCATTCATTTTAGGTGAAGTAGTGAGAGATCGCCTCAAGGAGAATCCTCCCCGTTCCCCAAATTTGGCAGTTGCCATGATGCCTTGACCCAAAGATTTAATTGCTGCCATTGCTGTTCCCGTTGCAAAGTGCTGCATGGCTGCTTCATGGAATACCAACCTAACATAGAGTGATATGCCAATAGTAAGAAGCAGCAGTGAAACACCATACTCTTTGATTGGAAATGCAACTGAGACAGTCGCCAGCAGGAGCAAACAACCACAACAAAATTACATTCGTAGAGGGCCTTTCATATTAGGAGGACAGCAACAACAACTTGCATTTATTTAGCGCCCTCCACGCCAGGTGGTATCTCAGAGCACTTCACAATAGCGGAGTTCGAGGCTGAGCCGGGAGTGGGGGAAGGTGACCGTAGGCGTGGTCAAAGAGAAAGGTCTTCAGACATGACCTGTAGATGGGAAAGGAATGGGTGAGGTAAAAGTGTTTGGGGGGAGGGAGTTCCAAAGTTTGGGGCCTTTTGTGGCTGAAAGCACAGTCACCAATGGTGGACTGGAGGATTTGGGGGCAAGCAGGAGGCTGGACCCAGTAGATCGAGGGAATGGGTACTGCTGTGAGGAGAGAGGAGGTTAGAGAGGTAGCGGGGTGCCGAAAAGGAGAGAGATTTAAACAGAAGAGTGAGGATCTTGAGGATGATCTGTTCTGTGACAGGGAGCCAGTGGAGTTTCGGAGGGACAACCCTAGGCACTGAACAGTCAGGGTCAGAACCTGAGCATGGGGAACAAAGATAATGTGCAAAAGCAGCCACTGAGACCATTATGTTGAAGTTGGGAGTGGTGAATTTAATCCCAGTATAAACAATTGATAATAGTCTACTGCAATTCCATTATTAATAGATGGATATTCCAATGTGCTACTTAACACATTATGGGGTAAAATATGTTGTAATGTTTAGAAAACTCGTCTCGCAAGCAAGAGGCCTGGGTTCGATTCCCGGCAGAGCAAAACCATGGTCAGTTTTCTTACTCCACATGCCTGATAATAGATTCTCAAGAGAAAAAAATATATATATAATTGGTCACTTCAATCCATGACTGTTTGTGGGACACTGTTTGTGGGACACTGTGTGCAATTGGCTGCCACATTTTGCCCACAAATATACAGTCAATTCACTTTGCAGTATTATTGTGTATTTATTTTGTGAATGTTTTGAAACAGCTAGAAGAGGTGAAAAGTGCTATATCTAATGCAAGGATTATGTGATCTCAATTCTCATATTTGCACAACGTATCCATGTATACTTAGATTTTTTTGCGCATTTGTTGGTGAAGGGGCGGGACGAAAAAGCAGTGTGTGTGAGAGTTTTTTGATTGTTGTGTGCACTTTATGTAGTTAATGCTTATTGGTTATCTGGTGAAACAGTGCATAACATGGGTGAAAATGCCAGATCTGCTGCATGTCGTGAACAAAACATAAAGATAATATTTTTCATCAAAAACGCAGTTGGTTGCTGCTTGCCTTTCACCATGACATCATGTCTGATGAAATTATCTTGAACCCACCCCCACCCTCAACCTTCTGATTCAGAAGCGAGACCGCTGCCATCTCAGCCAAGCTGACACCCAATTGAGGTTAGGACCTCAGGCCTAGAACTGTAGATGAAAACTTCAGCAAATGAATAACACACAAAATACTCGGTCCTTCTTCAGCTTTACCAACCGATACTCTATCATTTTGTACCCACAATTATGATTTCTTGTTCCAATAAAATTTCTTTGTATTTTCCTACATTAAAAATAAAATCCACCAGTCTTTCCTTGACCCAACTGCTCAATTTACAGAAATACTGGAAAACAGGACCAAGGAGAGGTTTTTCAACCATAACAACAAAATTACATTTGTATAGCATGTTTCATATTTGGAGGATGCCCATATTTCAGGCTATTAATCCTATCCCATTTCGATTTTGCAAGATTATTTAATCACAATTCCTCTCTGTTTTGCCATATCACTTCAAATCTTTGTTTAAAAAGGTTGAAAGTTTAAACATGTTATTATTACGTGTTAATTTTCCTACACAAAGGCTGCTGCATTTTCCCACAAAATATACTGATGACAATTTATATTTATATAAATATCTTCACGCAGGAGAGCACAATGTCCTCCCGACATGAAGCTCTACAAATGCAATTTTGTTATTGTTGTTGAGAGCATACCAAAATGCTTCAGAGTAAATCAGTAAACTTTACAGCAGATAGCTTGAAGTATTTTGAGGCATCATCTTACATGAAAGATGCTATATCAAATGCAAGGATTATTACTGTTATTATATTCTGAAGCATAAGAAGGAACTTAATAGAGGCATTTTTTGATTATGAATTGCTTGTAAAATTTGAATGTCAATATGTTTTTCTGCCATATATAAACCCAAGAATAAAATCTTCGAAAGATGGGCAGCAAAAAAAAAGGAAATAAAGTACTGTAGTTATTTTTAATAAAAGGATGAAATGAGCAAGGATGAACAGGTGATAGTCTGGGGTATGCTCAACGACATGTAACTACAAACAATTTCAGAGAGGAATTAGACAAATTCCTAAAAGGAGATTCAGGGTTGTCAGATTTTCTGATACATCAATTGAAGAATGAATCTTGAAAAAACTGGATTGGTTGAGGACATGGGCCAGTGTTTTATGCTGCCTGGAACATTTTACTGTTATATTTTTACCACATATTTGAAAAAGAGTTGCTGAAGTAGTTATTGCAGGGAACTGTAACCTTGCCAGCTATTGACAGCACAGTTCTAATTACTGCAGAGCTCTTAAGCCATCAGTTAACATGTCAGTGATTTTCTCCTTGGGAAACCTCAGCTTCCTCTGACACTGCGGTACTTCCCTATTGCAAGGGTTTAATTTATTCTTATGACGCTGCGGTGAAGTAAGACTGACACAAATGTTGTACAATTACTCAAGGTTTATTAATTCAGATTAATAATGATTATCAGTAATTAAAAGAACATCCAATTATGCTTATGTATCCACATATACTACAGTTCACAACAATTTACGTTGATCAAATCAAATGCTGTGGGGAGAGAGAGAGAGGAGCAATGTCCAATTTAGTATCCAAATATATGTCCATCAAAAGAAATCCAAGTATTGTTGCATGGTTTCCAGCTTGATATCACCCAAAAGTACGGATTATTATTATATGTTTTTATTGTATGTTTAGAGTTGTTTGACTCGTAGTCTTGATCTTCCTTCTTTAGAAGCTAGAATATGGTTTGTGACTCCAAGTTCCAATTTCTTCCTTTCTCTCCTCTTTCTCAAATCGATCTCTGTTTATACTGTTGATTAGATGACCTTTCACCTATTATCTTTTGCAAGATGGTTCTTTTGTCAAAATAAATGCAACATCTCCAGCTCTCCAGCTGGAGACCGTTTTTTACATGAGAAAATGACTGATAAGGAATGAAATCATTTGTTGTTTAGAAACAGTCTTTTGTTTCTCCTTTTTGAGCAAGGATCCTCTTTGAAGTTAGTCATAACCAACTCCCCTCATGAGATTGATTTCTCAAATATATAAATATCCCAAATATAATTTGAGATATTATTTAACACATTAATTACAGAATCCTACATTACACACACTCCTCCTGAAATCAAGTTTTGCATAGCGAATGGCACTCACGTAGTGAGTTGCACTGAGTGGCCTTGCCTTGTGTTCATCCTATTGCTCAACTCGTAGAATGAACATTAAATAACAAAGACATAGTTCACTGGGCATGCAGGGCTTCTCAAATGCTCAGTACCGTGGGTGACAGCTTTGAGCTGTACATGACTGTGAACTATGTGCCGGACAGTTTAATACAAGGAAACATGAAACATGCAAGTGGAATTTTTTCATCAATTAATATGGGCTTATGTGCTAAATTGGAGTTTTGCCAGATGTTTCAGAGAAACCAGCTGAAAGCTATACGCAGAACTTTAACTTCAATCCACATTAGGCAACAGTTCCATGTATTATGTTTTTTAAGTAGTGGAAATGTTACTGACTTTTCAAAAAGTAATGGATGAGCAAAAAGTTGCAAATTTCCTTAAACTAGATTTATTTGTTTAAATCTATTGGAATATATGAAATGTGCCCATCATTGCACTTAACAATAACAACAAAGTTTGTATAGCGCCTTTCACATCAGGAGGACGTCCCAAGGTGTTGGACGGTCATTGTTTCAGACCAGAGCTGGGGTCGGGGATGGGAAGGGTGGAGAGAAGGGGGGGATTTCGGGTGACCAATGGGACCATCGAAGAGGAGGGTCTTGAGGTGAGAGTTGAAGGAGGCCGGGGAGGGGACGAGGCAGAGGGACTGCGGGATGGAGTTCCAGAGGTCGGGGGAACAGAATGGCTGAAGGCTCTCCCACCAATGGTGGGTAAGTAGGTTGGGGAATGTGGAGCAGGCCAGAGCCTATTGAGTGGAGGGGGTGGGCAGGTTGGTAGAGAGTTAGGAGGTCGCAGATGTAGGGTGTGGAGGGCTTTGACTGTGAGGACCAGGATGTGGAATTGGATCCTTAAACCTTATATTTGTTATAGCACTTTACACATCAAAGTCCTCAAATCCTCCACAGGTTGGACTTTAAAGTGGAGTGATTGTGTATTTGAAGTGAACAAAATGGCTAATCCACATACAGATGTCCCACAATTAGCCATGAAGAGAATGACTAATTTTATTTGTGGGATTATTGTTTAAGATACCAGGAGAAGTTGCCATGGTAACATGGGATCTTTTAACATCCACTTGAACAGGACCTCAGTTTAATATCTTATCCAAGGAAGGCATTCTGTGACATTGAACCACACCCCCAGGACTTTGTTGGCGTATCAGCCCCGTAGACTATATGAATTCCAAGTCCTATTGTGATTTACTGTTCTGGTTTATAATGGCCTCATATCTTTTATTTTGAATTGAATTAAGAAACTATTGGAGAGAAATTTCACTTAGGTCCAGATTTACTATGTAGATGTAACATTTTGTCAAAGAATGACTAATTGTTGAATCCATTCTTAACTTTGAAGTTGATTGTTCTTTAAAGAAAATTTACTCAAAACCAGCTTCAAAATTAAGGCTGGATATAAGAACTTGACAAATTCTGGCCACTCTGAATTCTTACATATTAGAGTAAATGAAGTTAAATTTATCTTCAAGAGCAGAGAAATACTATAATGAGCAGTCAAAAAGCAAAGATTGTGATATAAAAAATGGAGGTACTTGAGTTAATTGTGTTCTGTTGAGAATGCAGAGAGTGAAACAGTGACGTGTGATGCAGTGGTTATCATTGGTAATAATGATCACATTACAGATCACATCGTTTCATTATTATTTGGAAAAAGGGCTCAATGACTTGATGCTGAAACAGGATATTCTGGCCACCTTTCTTGAAGGTCTAAATGCTTGCATCTCATTCATTAATTGATGTCAGGCACAAGCAAGGTCAGGATGTTCAGTGCCATATTCCTGTTGAACGCTTACGAAACAGTATACGTGCTCGAGTGATGCAGTGAACTCAAGCATTGTGCAAGAGAGATCCAACCCTTTTGACAGCATTAGGAAAATATATATGACAAATATCAGAAATCCTCCAACTACAAAGGGGAATAATTTGAAACATATGGATTATTTGAGCTTCAAGATGTCCTCCTGACATGAAAAGCACTACATAAATGCAAATAAAAATATTGTATATGAATGTAAATTGTATTGTATTTTTGCATCAGTATATTCTGGGAGGCGCTTTGAGACGTCCAGAAGACGTGAACAGCTCTATATCAAATGCAAGGATTATTATTATCAGTGGCAAATATGTCTATTGAAAAAATTATTCAGAGAAATAAGGGCATCCATGGTTGTACAGGAGTCCTGTAGCTCAGTGGTTAGAGCATAAATGCCTTACAAGCTTGAGACCTGTGTTCCAGGCAGGGCGAAACCTTGGGCAAGTTTCCTTACTCCACAAGCCTAATAATAATCCCTCAAAAAGAATAATAAATTGATCATTTCAATTCACGACTATTTGTGGGACACTGGTGTGCACAATTGGCTGCAACATTTCGCCCACAAATATGCAATCAATTCACTTTACAGTATATTATGTGAAGATAATATTTGAGACGTTTAGAATATGTCAAAAGCACTATATCAAATGCAAGGATTATTATTATTATTACAAACGATCTAGTCTCTGAATCTCACCATTTTACCCAGAACTTTAGATTATTCTGCCATTGTGATTATTGGTGATTTTTAAGTGGCAGCTATGGTTGGAATTGGTCTTTTCACGTAATATATCATTTGGGAGTTAAGTGGCCCAGCAGCACAGATCCTTCCTCTTTGATCATGCTTACGGCCACCTACCCCCAACACCCTCCCCCATCCGACCCACCGCTTGGAGTCAGGCTCCACCACTTTTAAGTACTTTGAGACATTACCCAGCAAGTAGAGTGCTATATAAATGCAAGTTATTGTTGTTGTTCTATCCAGCAGATTCCTATGCAAAGTTAAACATAGACTTTAAAACACACAAACAATTAAAGTTATCAATTGTAATGCAGGCTGTATTTGCGTTGCATGGTTCATACAATATTAAATGTGTTTTGTGTGTCTATTAGACATGTTTCAGAGAGAAAGTCCGAGATTCCTGCCAAATCAATCACACATATGCTTGTACAGTTTGATTAAAATGGATAATGCTGAGAACATGCAACTTTTTCTGTTTACAATGTGTTTGTATGTTGTATCAGCATTACAGTTGCTGTTATGCCTTTATATGTGCATCTTCAGCAGCAATCTGAGAGTACAAAGCCCATTCTTCCTGCTGGGCTTTCTAAACTAACAAAAATATGTTCAAATATATCATATTAGACCTGAATACCAGGATTATCCTTGGATTATCCAGAAGATTGGGAGTTGAAAACTCAGAGTGGGTTTATATTATTTTACAGCTGCAATCTATTTCACAAAGCTGCCGTTTGAGCACAGATTGTATACACTGATTTGACTTGGTCTCAAAACTATTCTTTGGTATTTACTGAGATTGATATATGGAGGGATAAGATGCTGCTGCTCAAGCTTCAGACATTCAACTGGCGGGTGAAATCACCACTGGGGGAATGGTGGCTGTGGGGGCAAGCTGTGCGTCTGAGCTGAGAGCAAAGCGATGGTGTCAATATCCTTGTGCATTTCATGCTGAACTGTGCTCATCAAAATGGCTCACAGGGACTTCTTAGCACTTGTTCTCCACTTAGTGAGGAGAAACCTGCACTTACCCGATGAATTCAGTATGTATTACAATTGCGAATGTAAGTGCATATATAAATCTCCACAAGGGGATAATTTTCTTTACAGCCCCAATTCAATGCAAGAACAGTAAGTGTAGAACATTATATCTGCTCTATAGTGGTTTCTTGTGTTCCAGGAGGTTGATAATGCATGAAATTCCATTAAAAATATACTATAGCAAACATACCACCATTTTAGAACATTGCTATCTACACTGCTCTAATTCTCAAAGCGATATTGCTTCATTTCAAGCAGTACAATAATTTAATAATTATCTTTGCATCTCATACAGCAGGATGACATCTCAAAACAACTCACAGGATTTACAATAACAACTTGAATTTATATAGTGCCCTCCATGCCAGGCGGCTTCCCAGAGCAATAGCAGATCGCGAGGCTGAGCTAGGAGGAGGGTAAAGGTGACCGTAGGCGCGGTCGAACAGAAAGGTCTTCAGGCGCGACCTGAAAATGGAAAAGGAAGGGGTGAGGCAGAGGGATTGAGGGAGGGAGTTCCAGAGCTTCGGGGCATAGTGGCTGAAAGTACGGCCGCTGATGGTGGGGTGGAGAATTCAGGGGACAAGGAGGAGGCCAGACCCAGTAGATCGGAGGCAGTCGGTGCTGCTGTGAGGAGAGAGGAGGTTAGAGAGGTAGGGGGGTGCAGAGGAGTGGAGGGATTTAAACATGAGTAAGGATCTTGAAGTCAATCACTGACAGGGAGAAAGTGAAGTCTGGGCGAAGTCTGGAGGAATCGGGGAGTGAAGTTTGGTTCAGG
This sequence comes from Hydrolagus colliei, assembly GCA_035084275.1. Taxonomy (NCBI): domain Eukaryota; kingdom Metazoa; phylum Chordata; class Chondrichthyes; order Chimaeriformes; family Chimaeridae; genus Hydrolagus; species Hydrolagus colliei. The sequence continues at coordinate 102,572,984 of CM068743.1, forward strand.
TGAGAATGCGGGTGGTGGAGTTCTGCATGAGCTAGATTTTGTGAATGATGGCAGAGGGGAGACTGGTGAGGAGGGCATTGGAATTGTCCAGCTGAGAGCTGACAAAGGCATGGATCAGAGTTTCAGCAGCTTTTGGGATGAGATATTGGCGGAATCGGGGAATGTGGCGGAGATGGAAGAAGGTCCCTCATCGGTGCTGATGAGGGACCTGATGCAGGGGAGGAAGGATAATTGGGGGTTGAACCTGATGCCTAGGTTGCATATGGGTTCAGAGAGTTTTAGGGGCATGTGGAGGAGCTGAGAGCTGTGGGACCGAAGAAGTCGATGAGAGCCAAAGGGTATGTCATCGTTTAATTACAGGAAGTTTGCACTCAAGTTTACTGTAACATAGTGATTGTGTATTTTGTAGGTGACTAAAACAGCTAATTTGTGCACAGCAATGTGCACAATTATCAACAACAACAAAACATATATATTTATGAAGTAAACAATCAATTTACCTGGGAGAATGTTTGTCAGCCAACTCCTTTCTCGTGATAAATAGACCAAGGGACTTCAATGTCCAACAGATAAATTGACCTGGGTTTAATGTCTTATCTGAAGGACAGCACTTCTGACAATGCAGCCCAACTGTACTGTGCTGGAGTGCTAGTTTAGGCTACAGTGATTAAGTTCCTGGTGTGAAACTTGAACTCACAACCTTCTGACTCAGAGGCAAGAATGCCAGGCTCACACACGTCAGAGAAGTGAAAAGCTGATCACTTCAAACTGTAGACTAATTTCATATACGAATGTCAATTTTTATGCCATGGAAGTATTCCAAATGTTTGAATTTATAATTTAAATAAAGATTTGGCCAAAGGTTGCCTATTTTAGCAAATAAAGCAATCAGGAGACTGTATTTTACAAGCTTGATGAATCATGGTTTTAAAGCTTTTATTTCATGCTGCAAACCAGACAGTCATGTTAAAGAATATGATCATTAAAATTTCTTATTATGCATGCAAAGTGTTTCAGGAACAATATCTGAAATACAAAGCCGTATTAAAGATTAGAAGGTTTTAAAAGCAAAACGGTCAACACTTTGTTAAAAAAAATTGCCTTAGGCTTTTCTTCTAAACCAAAAGGTAACATCAAGAATATAAACTCTCTTAATTTTAGGTTATTTGCAATTATAATTCAACTCAAGGCTCCTTTGCTTCCTGTTGCAAGCTGCTTCTTTCAATTTCTCGTTAATTCTGTTTTATTGTACTCCAGCCAATCTTTAGTATTCTATTCTCGAAGACTTACACATACTTTATAAGACTCCAGTTGTACATTCTTTGCAAACTGGGTTAAGTTGTGACTGTGATATTTTGATTGTTTGGAAATAGCACTAATTTGTCATTTTGAGTTGAAATTCCATCCATCTCTAGATTTCTTATCATTTCCTTACACTGAAGCTGAGACATGGCAGAGGCCTGTGTACAATCTCTTTTTCTGCCGAGACCAGATCAAGCATATCCTGCAGCCAACAAGAGCCTCCTCGAGAACAAAGGAAGCCTTAGGATCAGCTGCATGGCCAGGCCAAATTAGGGCTGGGTTATTGTAAAAATAGTTTATGGCTGTCGAGTGTAATGGCTGAGAGACTATAAGTATCTAATAATCCTTACATTTGAAAAAACGCTTTTCACGTCTTCTACAACCACTACAACAAAATTCCATTTGTATAGCAGCTTACATGTCGGGAGGAATTCTCAGTGTTTCAGACCCGAATTACGGTTGGGATCGGGGAGAGTGGAGGAAAGGGAGGGGAAGGGGGGTTGACCTTGGCACCTTTGAAGAGGAGGGTCTTGAGGTGGGACTTGAAGGAGGCTAGGGAGAGGACAAGGTGGAGGGATTGACTGGAGCCCACTGAACAGTGGGAGTGGACAGATTGGTAGGAGGTTAGGAGGTCACAGCGGTAGGGTGGGTAAGGCCATAGAGAACGTTGAAGGTGAGGATCAGAATCTTCTAGACCATTCATGAATTGAATCCTTTGAATGAAGAGGGACTCAATGGAGACAGGTGAGAATGGGGTTACGGAGCTTGGTGCGGGAGAGTACACTGGTTGCAGAGTTCAGGATGATATATACAGTACAGTAAAGTTAATTGACCATACATATGTGGCCGAAACGCAGCGTCCAATTGCACACAATTGGAAATTAGATTGGAAATGATCAATTTATTATTGGGTTTTTTCTTGAGGGAATATTATCAGGCTTTTAGAGTAAGGAAACTTGCCCAAGATTTTGTCCTACCTAGAATCAAACCCAGGTCTCTCGCTTGTAAGGCAAGTGATCTAACCACTGAGTTACAGGACTCCAATGAGAGCAGAGTGGAAAGCATGAATGAGAGCAAGGCAGGATATTGGCCATTAAACCCTGGTGTCTCCACCCTTTGGAACTGTTCAAGGTAACAAGTCTATCAGGACAGTTCAAGGCTGCTGAGGTTTCCATGTGTTAATAAACCACTTGATTGATAAGACACATCAGTCTCTAGGTCTGAATTCACTGTGTGTGTAGCCTATAGTCCACTGCCACATGGTTACAATAATTTTATGTTGTTGAAAATGAAATGTACAAAGGTACAGTTATAGCTCAGTCATGAGTTTTTGTGACTTTTTGTTTCTTTTGCAAAAAAAAATGAAATGGGCAGACTTGAATGTAACCAGCATCTTTTACTATTAACAAAGAGGCAAGCAACACAAAATTGATACAGTGTGCCAGAAAGCCTTGTAAATCGGCACATGATAAATTCTCCAGGCGTGGATCTGTCCGATTGGAGATAAAGCATTTCAAAATAGGAATAGATGGGAGCTGCCTGATATAATATGTGATATGTGACAAGGTAATGAAGCAGCGTACAATTCAGGATGTCAGCCTGGCTCAATTGGGAGCACTCTCATCTTTGAGTCAGAACATCACAGGTTCTAGCCCTACTTCAAGATTTCAAACTCATAGTCTAGATTGAAACTCTAGTGCACTGCTGGGAATGTGCTGCATTGTGGCAGGTGGATAAGATGTAAATCTGATGTACCATTTTTCTATTCAGGTGAATGTTAAAGTTCCTATTGGACTATTCAAAAAGAGAAGCAAGTTTCTCCCAATGTCCTGGCCAACAAAGATTCACGATACAAAGAATATGCAGCACAAAATCAAGCAAAAACCTATAATAACTTGATAATTTCAATCCACGACTGTTTCTGGGACAATTGGCTGCCGCGTTTCACGCATAAATATAGTTAATTCACTTTACAGTAATTCACTTACACAGTGAAGTGCATTGAGACGTCTAGAAGATGTGAAATGTACTATATCAAATGCAAGGGTTATTCTTATTATAAGCAATTCATCTCAACCAACTCGTGGCAATACTTTTATCTCCACATGTCTCTACCCACTTCTTACTACTTCCCATATCCTTCTATTCCACTCTTCCTCAACAATTCCCCAAATATAGCTGGTAATTAACTTCATTGCTGTTTGTGGGCTATTGGCATGTGCAAATTAGTTGTCACATTCATCTACAAAATACACATTTTTGTGACATTTTGACAATACGATCATCAATGGAAATCATCAATGATGAAGTTTACAATGTTTCATCATTATATTTACCAGTTGAGTGACCTAGGTCCAAGACATCAAGTATAAATGGGAAAACTAGTTTGTGGGCCATGAAGATAGTATATTTTGCCCCGATTCAGCAAATCACCCATGAAAAACCAATAGTGAAAGAAGGAAATTAATTTTAACGTGCTCCATAGGCTACAATCTAAAATGAAAAGGGACTCAACTTTGCACAAGATGGCAACCCATTGTGCAGTTGAGAGATTCACTGTGACCTACTGGCCATTTAGTTCACACTAACTATGGCAAACTCTATTTCTTAACTATCGCCAGTAGTAGTTCAGAAGAATCATAAGCTTCAAAGTTTATATTTAGAGCCACTCAGCTCCCAGCTGGAATGAATAATAATCATGGTTTTTAATAATAATAATCCTTGCATTTGATAAAATGCTTTTCCCACTTTATCAACGTCTCAAAGCACTTCACAATATACTGTAAAATGAATTAAATGTTTGTTTGTGGGCGAAACACGGCAGCCAATTGCACACAGCAGTGTACCACAAACAGCCGTGGATTGAAAATACCAATTTTTTATTATTGTGGGTTTTTGGACAGATTACTATTAGGCATGTGGAGCAAGGAAACTTGCCTAAGGTTTGATCTGCCTGGATTCGAACACAGGTCTCATGATTTTAATGCGAGTGCTCTAAACACTGAGCATCTCAAAGCACTTTACAAAGATCCTGTAAAGTTCAGTGACCATGTGTTTGTACATGAACATAGCCTCCAATTTGTGATTTCAAGCATTATTAAATCCTGAAGCTAATCATTTTTTCATTATTTGAAATTCCTACAACAAGCCTGCTGTTGAAATTTACCACTGTGCATTGAACTGCTCGAACCTTGGTAGTGTTGGCTATGATTCCAACAATGGTAACATAAAAATGACAAATAGTCTTAATTCAATGTTATGAACTACATATGAACTACCTGAAGTACAGTACTACATGAGACGTTTAATTTATACAAAACACATGTGAGTGGTTGTTATTGTATATTTTGACTGGCGTACTTAAAAATATATAAAATTTCTACAGTTCAATCGAGCACAGTATATCTGGGGCGCATATGTTCTAATTAATAATAATAATAATAATATTTGCATTTGATATAGCGCTTTTCACATCTTATCGACATCCCAAAACGCTTCACAGAATATACTGTAAAGTGAATTGACTGTATATATTTGTGGGCGAATTGTGGCAGCCAATTGCACACAGTAGTGTCCCACAAACAGTCATGGATTGAAATACCAATTTTATTATTGTGGTTCTTTTTTGGAGGGATTATTATTAGGCGTGTGGAGTAAAGAAACTCGCCCAAGGTTTCACCCCTGACCTGCCTGGATTCAAACACAGGTCTCCCGAGCTTGGTCTCCCCAGCTGGCAAAACAAGTGCTCTAACCACTGAGCCACGAGAGCTGTATTATCAGGAAGCTGGAAGCATCAGTTATGAAACAGCAGTACGACTTGAAAGGCAATGCATGTCCTCTAATATATTTGTAATACATCCTATAATATGGCTGCCCTCATATTCATTTAATGTTGAATTCGAGTAACAACAATGAAATGACATGATAGGGGCAGTGAAGCTGTGAGGAGTGGGTGGAGGTTGTCGCAATGGTTGTCAACCATTTTAACCAATTTGGGGTGAGTTGTGGGGTTCCTTCACAACCAGACATCGACTGAGACGTTCACAGCGATGGTAATTCTGACCTAATGCAAGATGTCACCAGTGTGAACTATCATGAAATATCACTCTTTAACAACGGAACTGCCTTGTTGATAATCCCTCCAGTAAATATATCACTTTTATTGCTCGCTATTAATTTTTATATTGAACAACTCGAGTAGTTTACCCACAAGTGTAAGAGCAGGATATAATCCAGATGCATGAAGACAGCAGAAAACAAGTACACAAGTTTAGAGTTACATAGAGCCATTTCAGGACAGAATACAGGACATATTTATTTATCATATAGCAATTAGCAAGTGGTAACAATTTACCAGGATGGATGTGTAGTTGAGAACAGGATAACTGACACTGGGGACGGTGTTCTGGAAGGATGAAATTGAATGGATCTTATTCCACCATACCTCCCGTGATCTTATGTTCTGCAGCCATACATTAGCATCTGAAGGAGAAAGGCTTCATGATTAAATGTTTCCCTCCTCCACAGGCTGCAGAGCATCCAGAACTCTGCACCCCATATTCTTTCCCACACTAGGCTCCATGACCATATCACTACCACCCTTGCCTGACTCCACTGGCTTCCCATCACACAGAGAATACTGTTTAAGATTGTAGTCCTCACCTTCAAAGCCCTCCTTGGCCTCGCTCCCCCCTTCCACTGCAACCTCCTACCCACTTACTAACCTGCTCACTCCCTCACCTCAACGGGCTCTGGCATGCTTTACGTCCCTCACTTCACCCGTCTGCCCCACCATTGATGGACAGACCTTCAGCCACTCTGCCCCCATCCTCTGGAACTCCATTCTGCTATCCCTCCACCTAGCCCCCATCCCATCACTTCTTCAAGACCCATCTCAGTCCCTCCTCTTGGACCATGCTTTCAATGAACCTCCTTCCACCATGCCCTCCACCCTCCCCAATCCCTACTCCCAGCTAAGATTTTAAATACTGTCTGGCCAGCGCCTTGGGATGTCCTCCTAATGTGAAAGGTGCTATATAATGTCATTTTGTTGTTGTTTTGATGAAACATTAATCTACATTTTTCTTTTATCTGTGTTTGACCTGCTGTGGATTTACAGCATTCCTACTTTGATTTCAGATTGCCTCCATTTGCGACATTTCTTTTTCTGTAAATTCAACGGCAGCAATAAAATACTTAAGACTGCACGTACTGTGAGCTGGTTGATAGCTTTCGAGCTGTGCAAATATTGGCGACACATCCGCAGTACAGCTCCTATCACTCACTCAGGTGATGCATGTGGAGGAACTTCAGGGTTTAAGATGCTATGCCTCATACAAGTTAATAGCGGATTTTGAAGGAATGATAACTGTCTCTTATCAGACCACTGCAGGCTTTCATGTACCTTCATAGAGTGGTGCTCTACCATGATAGTTGGTTTATCGTTATTTCCGATATGATTGTTGGGGTAACTCATCAGGTAAATAATAAATTCTGTTAGGTTTGAATTCTGTAAATTTTAAGGAGATTTTAGAGCAGCTAAATGAAGCTCTTGGAAAGTAATTTACTTAATTATTCACAAAAGGGTGTTGGTGTGAAATGCTAGCATTATTCAGTTCAACAACTAGAGCACAAACTACATATTGATGAGTTGTAGCAACACATCAAAGATATGTTTGTTCCTTATGTATCATTGAAACACTAAGTAGGTTAAATGTTGTGCCTGTCTGTTTTTTTTCACTTGTGTTTATTTCTCAAAACAACTTGGAAAGTATCAGTGAAATTACAAGTCAAAATGGAGTGAATGGAGTATGTATATTGCAACCTGACTAAATACGATATTCATAAACTATTGGCTTAATAAATCATATATTTATTATTATGTAAGCTTAATTTTATACTAGCCAATTTTAAAGGTATTGTTATCCAGAAAGTAAACAACAATAATAACAAATTTGTATTAATTTATAATACCAATTATATTTGTATAGCGCCAGTTTGGGGAATACATAATCCCATTTATAGATACGAGACCGCAGTATTTCAGGGCACTGCTAATGACAGTGCAGCCAGCTTGGCTCATCAGCAGGAATTGGAAGGGCAGACCAGTCACTGGGGGTAGAGATTCTTCCCACTCAGCTGCTGTTATCCCTGCAAGACAAAGTCCTAATGGAGAGAGTGGCTCTGGCTTGACATGTAGCACGAAAGAATGGCAAGTGGTCTTATCAAGGTGAGCTATGTGGTTTTAGCTAGACTCCAGCAGTGTCTCAATGCTGGGATCCAAAAGGCTTAGCCCTTGCCATCTGGCGCCGAATGTTCTCTGGAATTAGGTCATCAGGATGTGTCCATCCAAGGAGAGAGTGCGCATTCCATTCCAATAAACAACTTTGGGATTTCCATTTATAGGTCTGATACATGGAATTCGCAATTTGGTTTGATACTATTAAACATAGTGATGGGTTTCCGCATGTGTTAGATGCCCCGCTAACCAAAAATAATGGATAGGATTGGATCTTCTGTCAGTAGGTGTCCCTAGTATATAATATTGTATTGAATTACATAGATTTGTACAGCACCAAACAAATTGTTTGGATCAATTGGTTCATGCTGGTGTTTATATGAGCCTCCATCCATACTATTCCACCCCACTAGCCTCCATACCCACACTTATTCACTTCTCCCTTTTGATTGAGTTTCCTGTCTCATTTAACTCACTGTCATGTTGGTGGAAACTGGAATCAAAGGAGGCAACAAAAACCTACAATAAGAAACAGAAACAGAAGTCACTGGGAACACTCAGCAGGTCAGGCAGCATGTATGGAGAAAGGAAAAGTGAGTCAACATTTTGGGTCCATGTCCCTTCATCAGAACTGGGGCATGTTGGGAGGGAGAGGCTTTTAAGGATAAACAGAAAATGAGAGCTTGATAGGGTATGCATATAGGCTGATGAAGTTTAATACAGATGAATGCAAAGTACTGTACCACATATTGGAAGTATAAATACGAACCAAATGTACTCCATGGATGGAGCAGAACTTGCCAAGAGGAAAGCTGAAGTTGTCTAGCAGTATTGGTTGATTTATGTGAATGAAATCAGTGTGGTGAGCAATAAACAGGGCAAATAGGATGCTGGACTATATTGCCAAAGTAGTTAAATTCAGTTCTCAGTCTTCATACTTGGGAGTACTGCAACCAAATTCAGGTCACCACAACAAAAGACAGCTGCGCAGGTCCAAGAAGCAGTGGAGTGGAGAGCAACAAGGAAGATTCTCAATGTTTACAGAAATACGTTTTGAACAATGATTAGAGAAATTAGGGATTTTCAGTATTGAAATGAGACATCTCAGACAAGATCTTAAAGTTTGAAAAAGTAATTCAGAGCAGTACTTGAGCAATTTTACCAGGAGTTTTTGTTTGTCAAAGGGTAAGTAAGGGTAAGTGATTTGTATGAATCGACAGTAAGGGTGGCTGAAGCGAGGACATTGCTTCATTTAAAAGAAGCAGCTTGATGCTGTGATAGGCAAATGATAAATTGGGTATTCTGGATGGATGGGATTAAATGGTCTGAAGATCCTTTTTCATTCAACAAATTTTGTAATCTTGTTATTGTGGTAATTTCCTCTTAAATGTATTGATTTTTCTGTTTCAACACAGATCATGGTTTTAGTAAGTTGCTTTGAGACATCCTCCCAATGTGTTTCCACTCTATAGTTAGAGCCAAATAATAAAATGATAATCACATGCTGGCTCTGCAGCTTGGATCAGACTCAGTGGATATCTGGCATAAAGCGGAAACAGCACAAAAAGTATAGGGAAGGATCCAGGTGGACAGAAGAGGTCAAGGACTCTTCTGGGAAAGAAGCTGTTAAGGTTTGAAGCTTCAAATCTGATAACAGCCACCGGCAGCAGATTGTTGGCCAATAGGATTAACAATGATATTAAGATTCAAAGCAGATTGCATCAGAAGGGAAAGGCAATGTTCTCCCGTGATGACAATACTGTTTTGACTTGAAGCTTGATGTATTTCCATTAATCCTGCAGTCCACCAATCTATAGCCAGTGGATGCTGTTACAAAATAACACAAAACATATAATCTCATACAATAGTAGTTTCTTTAATAATGACAATAAACTTTGTGTTTGCTATTATGCCTTATCAAGTCTTCAAGACTTCTCAAAGAATTTCACAGAATATACTGTGAAGTGAATTGACTGTAGATTTTGTATGCATGTATGCATGACTGAAAATTGTACACAGCAGTGTTCTATAAACAGTTGTGGATTGAGTGAATAAATTTACATTTTTTATTTTTTGAAGGGATTATTATCCCCAGAAATGCTATCCGTCAATCAACTAACTGTTAGGTAAACAGAAGTATGTGGAGTAAGTAGAAAGGAACGAGGTGGAAGAAGGACTAAAAACCGAATCTATCTGGTTAGAAATGAGGAATAAAAAAGGTGCAGTTACACTGTTAGGGGTATACTATAGACCACCAAATAGTGGGGAGGAGATAGACAAGCAGATCTGCAAGCATATCACGGAGAAATGCAGAGCTAATAGAGTAGTGATAATGGGTGACTTCAACTATCCCAACATAGACTGGCAGAATAGTAGGGTAAAGGGCAAGGAGGGAGAAGAATTCCTGAAGTGTGTGCAGGACAACTTTCTTGATCAATATGTTTCCAATCCAACGAGGAAAGAAGCATTGCTGGATCTAGTTTTGGGAAATGAGGTAGGGCAAGTTCAACAGGTTTCTGTAGGTGAGCATCTAGGGAATAGTGACCACAATATCGTTAGATTCAGAATAATTATGGAAAGGGATAAGGAACGATCACAGGTGAGGACACTCAACTGGAAAATGGCTAATTTCAATGAGTTGAGGTGGGACCTAGCCAAGGTGGATTGGAAAGAAAAATTGGCAGGTAAGACAACTAACGAGCAGTGGGCAGTGTTCAAAGAGGAGATAGTTCAGGCACAGGTCAAAAGCATCCCCACAAAGGTGAAATGTAAGGCATCCAAACCTCCCTGGATGACTAAGGAAATCGGGGCCAAAATAAACCAAAAAAAAGAGGCTTATGATAAGTGTCAGGCTCAAAATTCAGAAGGGAACCAAGCAGAATATAGGAAGTGTAGGATAGAAATAAAAAAGGAAGTTAGAGGGGCAAAGAGACTGCATGAGAAACAATTAGCGAGTAAGATTAAGGGGAACCCTAAGGTTTTTTACCAACATATTAAGAGTAATAGGTTGGTCAAGGATAGGGTGGGGCCAATTAGGGACCTAGGAGGAAATCTCATTGTGGAGGCAGAGGGCATGGCTGATGTACTGAATGAGTACTGTGTCTCTGTCTTCACAAAAGAAAAGGATACAGCCAATGCCATAGTATTGGAGGAGAGGGTAGGAGAAATGGATAGAATAATTATAACCAGAGAGGAAGTTCTAAAAAGGTTGACGTCGCTCAAGGTGGATAAGTCACCTGGTCCGGATGGGATGCACCCTAGTTACGAAGGGAGGCACGGGAGCAAATAGCAGGGTCTCTGGCCACGATCTTTCAATCTTCTTTGGACACAGGGATCGTGCCAGAGGACTGGAGGATAGCTAATGTTACTCCCTTGTATAAAAAGGGGCAGAAGGAAAATCCTGGTAACTACAGACCAGTCAGTCTAACGTCGGTAGTGGGCAAACTTCTAGAGTCCATAATCAGGGACAAGGTAGATCTTCACTTAGAAAGATATAGGCTAATAAAGGACAGTCAACATGGATTTGTTAAAGGCAAATCTTGCCTTACAAATCTGATAGAATTTTTTGATGAGGTAACGGAATAGGTGGATAATGGTATCGCAGTTGATGTAGTTTACATGGACTTTCAAAAGGCATTTGACAAAGTGCCACATGAGAGACTTATTAGGAAATTAAAGGCCCATGGCGTAAAAGGGACAGTGGCAGCGTGGATCCACAACTGGCTGCGAGACAGAAAGCAGAGAGTTGTAGTGAGCGGCTGTTTTTCAGACTGGAGGGAAGTGAGCAGTGGTGTGCCACAGGGATCGGTTTTGGGACCATTGCTCTTTGTAATCTACATCAATGATCTGGACTTGGGTGTAGGGAGTACAGTTTCCAAGTTTGCAGATGACACTAAGTTAGGGAGAATAGTAAATAGTGAGGAGGATAGTAGCCATCTGCAAGAGGATATAGGCAAATTGGTAAAGTGGGCAGACACATGGCAGATGAAGTTTAATGCAGAGAAGTGTGAGGTGATGCATTTTGGGAGAAGAAATGAAGGGAGGCAATATAGGCTAGATAGTACAATTTTAAATGGTGTGAAGGAACAGAGAGACCTGGGGATTTGTGTTGGTGACTCGTTGAAGGTGGCAGGACAGGTAGACAAGGCTGTTAAGAAGGCATATGGGATACTAGGCTTTATAAATAGGGGTATAGAATACAAAAGTCAGGAAGTGCTGACTAACCTCTATAAGACTTTGGTGAGGCCTCAGCTGGAATACTGTGTTCAATTCTGGTCACCACACTACAGAAAGGATGTGAAGACATTGGAAAGGGTACAAAGAAGATTTACTAGGATGGTGCCAGGATTGAGGGACTTCAGCTATGAGGAGAGGCTAGATAGGCTAGGGTTATTCTCTCTGGAGCAGAGAAGATTGAGGGGAGACCTAATAGAGGTTTATAAGATCATGAGGGGTTTCGACAGGGCAAATAGAGAAAAACTATTTCCACTCGTGGGCGAATCTGTGACTCGTGGTCACAGATTTAAAATAGTTTCAAGGCGAAGTAGAGGGGAGCTGAGGAGAATTTGTTTCACTCAGCGAGTTGTTCGAATCTGGAATGCATTGCCTGAAAAGGTGGTGGAGGCTGATTCGATAACAACTTTTAAAAGGGAATTAGATCTTTATTTAGGGAGAACAGGTCTATTAGGCTATGGGGAGCGGGCAGGGCAGTGGGATTGAATTGCTCTTTTCAAAGAGATGACACGGACTAGATGGGCCGAATGGCCTCCTTTTGTGCCGTAACATGCTTTGAATCTATTCTATGAATCTAAGTAAACTTGCCCAACGTTTCACCTTGCCCAAGAATCGAACCCTGGTCTTCTCACTTGTGAGGCGAGTACTCCAATCACTAAGCTAAAGAACTCCATCATCCACATGTTCACCACAAGGAAGACAATCACTTCAATCTAATCTACTGACATAAAGTTTGACAACAATAAGAAATCAAAGCAGCAACTCCCCACTGTTTATTATAGTAGAACTAGAAATGGAACCAAAGATTTTTCTATCTCTCTTATAACAATAGGTCCACAAAAAAAACTGCAAAAAGTAATTTTAGTGTATAAAAAACAGTAAAATACAATGGATAGAGAGAGGGAGGCAGAGAAAGAGAGATAGAGATACTGGGAGACACAGACAAAGAGTCAGAAATAGAGAGAGAGACATACACAGAAAGAGCGAGAGTCAGAGAGAGAAAAGGTCAGAGAGAGATGAAGGAGGGGAAATACAATGTTTTTCTTTCTCTTGATTTTCCCTTCTCTTGTCTCTGCTTCTTTCCTTTCCCTCTGTCTCCCCACTCTTTCCCTATAAAAAAATCCTTGCATTTGATAGCGCTTTCCACATCTTATCAACGTCCCAAAGCGCTTCACAGAATATACTGTAAAGTGAATTGACTGTATATATTTGTGGGCGAATTGCAGCAGCCAATTGCACACAGCAGTGTCCCACACACAGTCGTGGTTTGAAATTACCAATTTTATTATTGTGGTTTTTTTTTGAGGGATTATTATTATTAGGTATGTGGAGTAAGGAAACTTGCCCATGGTTTCGCCCTGACCTGCCTGGATTCGAACACAGTTCTCCCCAGCTTGGTTTCCCCAGCTTGCAAGACAAGTGCTCTAACCACTGAGCCACAGGAGCTCCACTATCTCTCTGTCTTTCCACCCCCACCTCCCCCACCTTTGTCTCTGTCAACCCATTTCTACCTTTTTGTTTCCCTTTCCCTCTTTCATGTAAACATCTGCTTTAATAATTCTTACATTTAATATACTGCCTTAAAATGACATCAGAATGTCTCAAGTTCAGTGACCATGTGTTTGTGGGCCATGGCAACAGTCAATTTGTGCACAGCAGTGTCCATCAAGCAGCCATGAGTTGACAGAGCAAATTTTATCTAGGGGATTTCTGCCCTGGATACTGGGAGTAACTCTTTATGAATAGTGCTATGGGATCTTTAAAATCCACCAAGGTCTGCATGTTCAGGTGGATGTTAAAGTAGAATGGCACTTTTGATGCATCGGTCCAGATTGTGAGACGTGGTAGTTGAAACCACAACAACACTTCATACTCATAATTCAGCATGTTACCAACTGAGCCAGAGTGACACCATGATTATCTTCTCATTCTTTATCCATCTACACCAACAGTTTTCATATAATGCAGCTTAATATCAAATAGAGCAGCTTACACCAGATGGAGTGTTCCAGGTGCATTGTATAGACACTGCCAGACACCTCTGCATCATTTGCACAGATGTTGTATGATTTGTTTGCCACGTTTCTTTCTTCCATTTCTCTGCTCAAGGCATTTAAACTTATTTTTCCTTTCCATTGCGTTTGATTCCATGGATGCTTGGTGCCCTCTGGTTCCTTGGCTCATTATCAATGTATTAGACCTGACAGTGCATGTCAGGATTTATTTAACCAATAATTTTGCAGCAACCTATCCACAAGTGTTTCTTAAGCAGTAAGTTACCTTCAGGAGTGAGATCTGAGGTCAATCACACCCTGCCCTCAGTGTGACTTGATCGGATATCAATTAATTCGGCATAGGTAAAGGAATCACACCATTTTGATTTGAATAACTCAGATACTTATTGCATAAGTTGCCTGAGCTTGTGTGTATTTTGAATGGACAATGTCAGGATTTCACAGATCTGAAAACAATGGAACACACGCCTTGTTGAGTACTGTAAGATATACAATACAAAATATAATGCAAGAAATACTGTGCTGCAGCTTTATGCCGGCCACATGACTTACAAGCAATCTTGCCTTGCTAAATATTTTGCTGCTATACCTCTATTGGTTAGCTGGTGATAGCTCTTATCCATTCATCTTCAATTTGCTCATGACCCTGTAGAAATTGTGTCAAGGGCTATAATATTGCTTGCTTAACTGAGTTTTGCTTTTCTCTGCAAGACGAGAGCACATGTTTCTTCCTATGGGTTTTCCCAGCATCTTGGGACATTCTCCTGACCTGAAAGGTGCTATACAAGTGTAATTTTGTTGTTGTTGTTCCTATCCATACTTAGAGCCAAATAGTGTAGCCAAATAATCTCTCTCTTATTTGAATAAATTCCAATTTGAATTTACTCGGTCCTTATTAGCTTTTAAGTTGCTGAGCACTTTTGCCACTCTTAATTATGCTTCATTGGATCCAACATTTGCTGTCGAACTCTCAATGGGTCAAGCAGGATGGTACCCATCATTCAGCAGGTTTTTATCCGGCCTTCACCATCTCTGGGCCCTGGGGATGTGAGAATTTCTCCATCTGTATCCTTCACACTTGGAATGAGACTGGATCACCTCTGGCCTTGTCTGTATCTTGTCAAAAAATGATCAATCCCTGGGGATCTGTTACTCCTTCCAAGAGCTCACTTTGTGCCTTGCCTTTCCCATCACAAGACCTCTGGTGAATTATTTATTACAAAATGCCAACAAGGTTCTGAGAGACCTTTATGGTATATGTGTTCTTCTTTATTGACCCATTTTCAGCAAGGAAGTGAAAATGTCATCATTGTTTTGTAACAAGAGTTTTTTGGACTCTGGAATTTGGAGCTTATGAACATGGTAATGGAAGAATAATACACTAAGGGAAGAATAATGTAGCCTTTCATAACTGTTCAGATGTGATAATTACCATCTCTGGCCTCTGTAAAATTAGGCCAAAATGTCTCGGCTCCGTTGGTGCTCCTAATCACCAACTAATATCAACCTGGGTTCCTATTCTTGGTTGCTGTCTCACTGCCATAGGTAGAGAGGCAGTGACTGATCATGGGGGAAAGGGGTAATGGTGGTAGTGGTCCGTGATTTTTATTTATAAAATATAAAAAATTAGAATATGAATTAAATCAATCCCTCAAGTATTGGCCATTCACTGGTCTGGGACCCTATTTTGCATGAAGGACACTATATAAATGCAACTTGCTGTTATTGTTGTTGACTCTCCATCCTGCCCTGATCCCTCCCCCCCCTGCTCTTGTCCCTAACTGTCTGTACAGCGCCTTGGGACATCCTCTCGACATGAAACACGCTATATAAATGTCAGTTTTGATTGATTAATGAAATTATTATGAAACATGAAAATGTTCACCCTTAATACTTTAAAATGTCTTCCAAATGTATTCCCTTATTCATCTTATTCTGGAGGCAATAAGTCATGGCAGACTAAATTCCACAGGAAGCAGTGTCTAATCCAAGTAATGTTCCTTCACGTATCAGCCTGGACTGAAAATGCTAACAGACTATTGACCCATGTTGCCAGGGCTGAGAGTTGTGATTCTCTGTCTGGCTGTAAGTTTACACACCTAGGTAATCTGAGCTCATAATAATGGCAGCTTTGGCCCACCTGCAAAGCCTACCACAAGATAGTCATCCCTGATAATGGGATTCTATTTTTACGAGGTCAGTAGATTTTTAAGAGGTCAGTAGCTAGATGCCAAGCATCTAGCTACATCCAAATCACCCATATCATGGCCATCTTATGCTGATGACAATATATATAATATATAATAATCCTTGCATTTGATATAGCTGATATTTATCATCCAACCTGAACCTGTTTAGGAAAAGCATCTTGAAATTAGATCACATCACTTCATAGGTCCTTCGGTGTATCTCTAGGCTAACAAGTCAAAGCCAACTTTTAAATTTGTGCTTAAAAGTTTCCAGGAGATTTGTTAGGTTTAATTTTATCATATGTAATATGTTTGACTTTTAAATATCCTTCACATTAATTTTGGAATTGAGGTTGGTTAGTGGAGCTCTGTGTGTAGAAATATAATTGTAGAACCCACCTTTCCTTGCATTCACGATAGGTTGCATCTTAAACATTGACTGTCCAATGCTTTGGGACGTCCTCCCAATGTGAAAGGCGCTATACAAATATAATGTTGTTGTTGCGAATGATTCAGAGCAGATAATACAAGTCCAAGCTGCCATATCCAAATCACCCATATCATGGCCATCTTATGCTGATGACAATATATATAATATATAATAATCCTTGCATTTGATATAGCGCTTTCCACATCTTATCAACGTCCCAAAGCGCTTCACAGAATATACTGTAAAGTGAATTGACTGTATATATTTGTGGGTGAATCGTGGCAGCCAATTGCGCACAGCAGTGTCCCACACACAGTCGTGAATTGAAATGACCAATTTTATTATTGTGTTTTTTTTTTGGAGGGATTATTATTAGGTGTGTGGAGTAAGGAAACTTGCCCAAGGTTTCGCCCTGACCTGCTTGGATTCGAACACAGGTCTCCCCAGCTTGGTCTCCCCAGCTTGCAAGACAAGTGCTTTAACCGCTGAGCCACAGGAGCTCCACAAACAACTGATAGCAACTGGCTCGGGACTGTCCTAGTTAATTTCACGTTTACATTTGTCAAAGAGAAGAGATTTTCATCTGATCAGTCAGTACTCCATTCAAACCCTGGCCAATGTTTGAACCTCTGCTCCTGCAGTCCCAGTTATTCATTGAAAGCTAGATGACTTTGAAATATGTATCCTGTATATGAAGTGATTGTATTATTTCTTACTAATGATATTAGATTATCTCAGTTCATAGTCTTAAGCATAAAGTCTGCTTAATTGTCACCGGAGAAAAGACAGATGCTCCGATTGCTGGGTTATTCACTTCCTCAAGTGGTTCTTACCCAAATGATTGAAAGCGAGTTTGAAAATGTAACCTTACATGCATTAAAGCAAAGTATTAATTGAAACATTATAATGCAATTGCATTAACAAGTTCGCTTCTCAAGTTAAATTCATGTACTAAATAATATATGTGTATTAAGTGATTGACATATTAAAGTGTACGTTAATGCAGGTACTTTATTTGATTGCATCCATTTAATATAAACGTTATGCATCAAGTGCCAATAACTATGAAAACTTTAAAATGCCAGTGAATGCCTGAAGGGATTTAGAAGTAGAATCAGTTTAATGTACTGCCATCACATCCTGGATGTGAGCTAACATTCTGCAGCTGAACGTCAATAAGACCTAGGCCCTCCTGATAGGATCCCATTTGTGCCTCCACACATCAGGCACCATCTAAGAATGCATACTCCGCCTCACTGAGCCAGTCCGGAACATCAGCATCTTATTTGACCCTCATCTGTCTTTTCTATTCCTCATCCATACCATGAGCTGGTCTGCCTTCCTCACCTCCACAACATTGCCCGGTTCTGTTTCTGTCTCAAACTGCAGGCCTCCAACACCATCATACACACATTCATAATATCGAAATTTGATTACACAAACTCCCTGCTTGTCAGCCATCCTCAACTCCTCACTCCATAGATCATCCAGAACTCTGCAGCCAGGGTCCTCCTCCCACACCAGGCTCCGTAACCCCATCACCCACATCCTCGTCTGACTCCACTGATTGTCCAGTGCCTTGATACATCTTCCTGACGTGGAACGCACTATTTAAATGAAATTTTATTGTTGTTGTAATTGTTGTTGCCATGTCAGCTCTGAGGATATTTCATTAATTAACTTTATTTGATGATATGAACTAAGTATTTTTATGTTATTCTATTTTTAATTAGAAACCAAAATGGCATTAAAAACATAAACAAAATCATAGTTTCAAAATTACATCACATCTAGACAGCAGCACAGGGGAACATATTGGCTAAACTTACTGAACTGTGCAGTTTAGTCTACATAATGTTTTGGTCTGACACATTCGGAAGCCCATCACAGTGTTTCAGAGTATCCAAACCAGACTGAAGAATTCCACATATGTATGTCACCTATACATGAAAATTTCTCTGTGCCTGGAATGGAATGCATATCCTCTCCTGGAATGAATCCATTCTGCTTATCTAATTCAGGAGACTATTAGCTGCAGGTTAAGAAGAGCTAAGGCTTGGAAACGCCAGAGTGTGCATTGAGGTAATGCTGGAGTATCATCAGCTAACACCACATAACTTGCCATTGAGAACACTTATTGGCAAACTTCCTCCTAGTTGTCTAGCCATCTCAAAGTTCACCAGAGACTACTTGTTTCTCAACCTCGTGAATGTAAATTTGCAATACTTTCCCTAACATCAATCTCCCTTAATCGGACTGCAGAAACATAGGAACAGGAGTGGGCCATTCAGTCCTTTGAACCTGTTCCACCATTTAATTAGATCATGGCTGATCTGTACCTCAGCTAATTCCTTAAATTCCAATTTACTGCTTACTTATACCCTGATCTACCAAAAATCTATCCACCTCATTCTTGAAGGTGGGTGTGGATGGATCCAGCATCTACGACCCTTTGGGGGAGAGAATTCTAGATTGCTACAACCCTTTTAGTGAAAAGAATACTTCTTGATTTCACTCTTAAATGGCCTGGTTCTAATTTTAATATTATATCCTTTGTTTAGGATTCCCCCACTAGTGTAGTGGTTAGTGGGGGCCTGCTCCATGCCTCTCGCCCGAACCGCCCTACCATTGGCAGCTGGGCTTTCAGCCTCTCTGCCCGCACACTGTGGAACTCCATCCTGCAATCCCTTCACCTCGCTTCTTCCTTTCCTCCTTCACGGCCGGTCTCAAGACCTTCCTCTTAGGCCGTGCTTTCTGCTCCCCTCCTAACTCTCCCCCCCAACTACTCTCTTTCCCCCTATCTCGACCTCCGCCTGCTCGGGTCTCGACCTGACTGCTCAGTACCTTGGGACATCCTCCCAATGTGAAAGGAGCTCTATAAAAGTAATTTTATTGTTGGTGTAGTGCGATTACCTTGTTTGGAAGAGGACCAAGGTTCATTCCTGGGTGGGGCGAAACTTTAGGCAAGATTTCTTATTCCACACATCTGTTTACCTAGAGGTTGTTAGTTGATTGGTGTACTGCTTTCCAGGGGTAATAATTCCTAAAAATAATTTAATGGTCATTTAATCCGAAACTAGTTGTGGGGCACATTTCTGCGCAATTGTCTAAGTTTCATCCACAAAATACAGTCAATCGTTTGACACTTTGAGATGTCTCAAAGATGTGATAAGGCACTATATCAAATGCAAGGATTATTACTGGTAGTAAAAGGCCTCAACACGGAGGCCATACTCCTTGGCTCTTGTCAACGTCTCCATTCAAATGATTCTCATCTCCTCCACCTTCCCGGTCTGCCCCTAAAACTCTCCGAACCTGTGCGCAAAGTAGGCGTCAGGTTCAACCCCCAACTGTCCTTCCTCCCCCACATCCGGTCCGTTACCAGCACTGCCTTCTACCACCTCCAACGGATCGCCCGTCTCCGGCAATACCTCACCTCAAAAGCCGCTGAGACCTTGGTCCATGCCTTTGTCACCTCTCGGCTAGACTATTGCAATGCCCTCCTCTCCGGTCTCCCCTCCACAACAATCCACAAAATCCAGCTAATCCCAAACTCTGCCGCTGCATACTCACCCGCTCCAAACTTCGCTCCCCCATTACCCCAATCCTTGCCAGATTTCACTGGCTCCCTATCCCAGAGAGGATCGACTTCAAGATCCTCACCCTTGTTTTCAAATCCCTCCACTCCTCTGCAGCCCCCTATCTTTCTGATCTCTCCCCCCAACCCAGCACCCGCTGCCTTCGCTCCTCTGGGTCTGGCCTCCTCCATGTCCCCCGAATCCTCCGCTCCACCCTCGGTGGCTGTGCCTTCAGCCACTACACCCCGAGGCTCTGGAACTCCCTTCCTCACTCCCTTCACCTCGCCCCCTCTCTTCCCAGTTTCAGGTCACAGCTGAAGACCTTTCTCTTCGACTGCGCTTTTGGTCACCTTTCTGCCCCTGCCCCTGGCTCAGTCCCAGGAATCGCTATTGTAAAGTGCTCTGAGACGCCGTCTGGCATGGAGGGCGCTATGTAAATCGAAGTTGTTGTGGTTGTTGTTCAAAAACTGCCCACGTTAAAAGTAAATCTGAGATAAATTATGTGTATGTTGATTAAAGTCTGTGCAGAAGTAACTGCTGCATTTCACCTACATTAATATTGCAAATGTGGCACCTGCTCCTAATCGATATTTTTTATTAGAAAAGTACTTAATCAATCTGAGCATGGAATGAAATGTTCTGGACAGTGGCGGTTGCAGCCTTGTAAAGAATGAGCCTTTACAGGGTGATCCTTTTAACCTGTTTAAGTGCCCTGCTCTTGTAGTTCAACAAAAGACCCAATGCAGCAGAAAATAATTGCTGAGATTTTTCTCCTCCACACTGTTGAGCAATTGTAATGACTTTATTGGAGAACAGAGAGAATGCCAACAACTACTGAATCATAGCTAGAAACCCCTCAAGTGTGTTCAGAGTGGTGTAAAGCAGGTGAATGTCAACGTTGTCAGAGAAGTTTAGAACATAGGCAGAAGCTGCAAGGCTAATAGTGGGGTACGTTGAGAAGGCTCAACTCTCCTGATTTTCATGATATCCATTAGAAATCCATCACATTCTCTGAATTGTTTATATTTAAGTTTGCAAGCAAAATAAAATAATAAAACAAAAAACCATCAAGCATTAATATTTCTGTGTTGGAGTGTGTGTGTGTGAAAAGATAAGGTCGTCGGTAATCTGGCAGAGCTGTAGCAATAAAATCAACAAAACATGGCTGGGCACTGAGGGAAATTGGCCCAGGCCTCATGTGTAATGAGATTCTGAGATTAAGCCACGAGCAACATTGCTTGGAGCAGATAATGGAGGATTGTTTGGAGATAATGTGCTGGGTCAATTATGTCTGTGGCTCCAGAATGCCATGAGCTGCTGAATCTAGACAAAAACATGTTTTTTTCCCAAACAGCCGAGAATTCTCCCCTTTAAATATTTATTGTTGAATTCCGTATTACTGAGCTTAAATCACATCCACTATTTCAGTGTTCAGTTGTAATTTATTCCTCAATTATAGTCAACTCTCTTTCTTTGCTCAGTTATTTGACCTGGGTTCTGGTTTTTCACCTAAACAAGTTCACTTATTTTTGGTGACTAAAACATGGCAATTTTAAACAGGATTCCTTACTTAAGGAGTCCTGAGCTAAAAAAGTCCTTTTAACTTGTTGGAACTACCCTCTTTCCTGTGATCTACTGTTGGAGTGCTGAATTGATGTGATGCATATGAGAAGAGAATTTCCAATCACTGGCCAACAATCCTCCAGATAAAATGATCATTCATGTCATGGCTGTTTTGTGGTATCTTGTCATTTGCAAATAGCTTGCCATATTTGCCTCCAGATATACAGTTGCTCAAAAATATAGTCAATTCAATATATCCCATGAAGCGCTTTAAAATGTGGTGAATATGTGATCAGATGCTATATCAAATGCAAGTATTATTATTATATTATTGCGTGAAAGTAATTAGTGTTTTACAATGTTTTGATGTTATAGGTGCGATATCAAATGCAAGGATTATTATTACTTCCAGTTAATGGAAAGAGATCCCACTTGAATTTCCTCATTAGGGAAAGTCACTTGAAATTGATTGTGTTTTAGTTTTTAAAAATATTCATGGTGAAAGTGAAAGAGTGAGATGTCCCTTTGGTTGAACGCTCCTCAAGAAAACATGACTGGTAAAGCTAGGCAAGTCTGAAGTTATTCTTGGCAGACTACAAAATGCTCAAAAACCTATAGTTCATATCACCAATGGATAGAATTGTCAGGTTTAGTCAAATCATTAGATTTATTTTATGTTTAATAAGTAAATCAATGTGTATAATGAATAGTACAATATTAGAAATTTAGGTATAAAACTAAGAAGGCTGCAGAGTTGCAGAAACCAGCCCTGTCTGTAAAACAAGGGAATGTAGCCAGGTTGTAGCCTTGTAGTAGATATGCTAAGTGTGAAGGACGGAGAACAGAAAATATTTTCAGTTAAAGACATCAGTACAACTACTCTTTGTCTTCTCAAGGCAGATGCAACACGTCTGGGTAGATGGGGAGGAGTTTTACAATAAGATACTTTGAGAAAACAGAAATGTTTGAGAACCGCTCTGCTAGTCAAGATAAGGACAGGACTAAATGAAAAACAGGGCAAGGATCAATACGAATTAGGAGACCAATGAGGGAATAATCACATGTAAAAGAGTAAGCGAGGCTGGTGGAGAAGTATAAAGATAGGAAGGAAAGAGTGGCTCAACACAACAGTTGGGGGAATATCTCAACATGAAAGCGAGATTTCCAGCCTGCCTCTGTTGTCCAGAACTACTGGAATGGGTAGTATGGTTTCAGTTGTTCTGTTTTACAGACAGGGAACGGTCAGTTACAGGGCCAAGCTCCTGCTCTTATGTTCAGGGAATAGACTAAATAGGGCACAAGAGAGATGTTGTTATATCCTGAGGTAGACAGGGTTGTTATCTGTCACTGAAGTGGTTCAGCATTAAAGGGCTGCAAGGTATTCTGTAATAAGTATACAACTGTCTGTTGTTGTTAATAAAATTGAGTTGCACCATATTGGATTGTCTGGTTATTTGATTCGAACCTCGGGGATCGGAAATCCCAACAGAATGATCAAAGCTGGATAGGACTCATAATGTACTGTTATGTAGTGTCATTTTCCACTGTGAGTTTTGTGCTGCAGATCTTTCTTTTTAGCACCACTTCTGCTATGATTTATTGCTCTCTCAATTACCATATTTTCCCATTTCTGCCTTTTTATTTCAGCTCAAATTTGTTTTTGTGCGAACTTATTAGTGCACTACCAACACTCAATGAGTCTAAATGTTGTTGTGTGCACTTTAACTAACTTTCGGACATGCAGCCACGTTTTTTCTCTCTGTCGTTGGGAGTCAAGTTGTATTTTAAAAGCACGCTCTCCTTATGACTAATCCTTTGAGCTATTCACAAATGGCCCACCTGCCACGATAATGCTGTAAAAATTTCACAGGCAAGTACATTTAGTTTTCATTTTCTCTTGGAAAATATGAAAAAAGCTAACAAATCATTCATAAGTGGTGCCATTTACAGATACATTGACTTATATAATCACTACAGCACTGAAAATCACTTGCTATATGTGTACTAAGCTAACAATGTCTGATTATCTTGCTTTTATATTTTTTGGAACCTATTATATTGCCAACAGCACTATCGTTTTCTTAATTCTTTTCCTTTCTACCTTCAGAATGCTTTTATTTTTATGTATGTTGTCAAATAGACTTCACAACACAAATGGAAATAATTATTTTACTGCAGCAATTTGCTGCTATTTTCCAAAATCCATCCTGTAGTAACATAAGTTGATGGTCGATGTGCCAAAATCCCATCTCAATCAAAACTTATAACAAGGTTGGTTCTGCTCTGTGCGACTCAGATAGCCAATTGTATTGATTTGAAATATTTGCTGATTTTTGGAAATATGTAAATGTGCAATTAGAAATAGCATTGAATTCTGAATGTGCAAGTGAGCTATGCATTTCAATTTGAGCCATGATTGTCAAGTTTTGTGGATGATGAGTTTTGGCAAACAAAACAGTATCAATATAAACATCAGTCTCCTTAAAGTGAATAAGTAAGAGCTATCTCTCCCTCTACATATGCACACACACACACATAAAACCATACGCAAATAAAACCCCATGTCACTATATAAAACCGCAATCTCTCACTATATACACACATATAAACACATAACAATATTTCCTTATGCAGTCAAGCTTTTACAACACAAGAAAATGGGATAAAGTAAAGACAATTCAACCCACAAATTCTGTCTATTTCATTTGGAAGAAAGGTAGGACCCTGGAGTAACGTGATCCAGGACAGAAGGACAGAGTTCGATGGGATGGATACCTTCAGGTGCCTGGAGTGATCCCCCTGGCTTACACGTGAGCGTGGCCTGAACCGAGGCTGAGTGGGACCACAACAACAGCCTCCAACGCAACCAGATCCAACGCGGGGACCAAGGCATGTGCTGGGCGGAGCCAGCGTGAGATTTATTGCCTCGGCTGGTTCAAAGTTCCATCGCAACCATTGCTGACTCTGAGGGTCTTGAGATGCCATTACCCTCTACAACTTCATCGCACAGTCCCTCCACCTGGTCAGTCACTTGCCTCTTTCAAGACCCATCTCAAGACCCTCCTCTTTGACCATGCCTTCAATTCTCCATCCTCCCCCTGCCCTCCACCCTTCTCAATCCTGTCCCCAGTTTGGGTTAAAAATATTGATTGCCCAGCGCCTTGGGATGTCTCCCGACGTGAAAGGTACTATAAAAATGTAATTTTTGTGTTTGTGATGTTGTTCTTACTGTTGTGGATGAGGTTTGGTATAAATTGTGCTGTGAATATTAGGTATCAAAGGATTCATATCAGTACATGATAGCTCTTGTTGGAAAATCTGACCATGTGAATGTCAGAAGAGGCCAGGGTTGGTGTCTTATGCTTTGAAATAAAAACAAGCTTAGCTGAGGGGAAACAGTCAAATGGGTGGGAAGTGTGCGACAGTGGTAAAGTCACTTCTGTTTGATCACTGCTGTTCTATTCCTGTGCCCACATTTGCTACTTTTATAATGATAAAGGGTGCAGACTATCTTTAATTTGAATACAGAACTCCATAGATAAAATTGCACAACTTTATTATGAGGTTGCATGTAGACTGTTTGGCATTTCTATTTTTAGGACAAATAGGTGTTCACTTCCACACTCAGTCACAGAACTGCTGTGGTTACTCAGTCCCTTGAGTAACAACATAAATATTCCCTATTGTCTTGATACAGTGAACCACACGCACAGCATGAAAACAGTCCAATTCCCTTTCTTCTTTGAGATATTAAAAGGTTAGCTAGCGCTGTGCAATAAAGGTTATACAATGCTGCTCGTGGGGTATTCATATAGAGATTATTGTTTTTTATATAAGCAACAAAAAGAAACAATGCTTGGATTACTATTGAGGACTTTATGTGCAATGACAGCAAGTTCCCCCGTACCATGGATGCATTAAACATCAATAATTAAAACTATCCAGTTCTTAACGGCCAAAGCCAATTATAGTATTATATTGGCAGAATCTACTTCCATTAATAAGTGGGAGACTGCCAGGGCAAGTCTTGGTTTTGTGAGGTCAAAGTGACACATATATACAATTTACACCGGGCTTTCAAAATTGTGGACTCACTATAACAAACTGATAGCAAGCCAACTGATTTTATTTGATATTTTGTTGAGGTGCATTTCACAACTGAATTGCATAAAGAGTTTATGTTTGTACTGCAATTATTATTTATGCTTTTCTTTTGTCCTCAGTGAATCAAGTCTATATCACCAGTTTATGAGATCAGGGCAGATTTTTAAATCTTATTTCCCCTTCCCTTTTCTGTGTAGCCCATGATTTCCCTAAATTAACTCAAGTGACTTCATGAATGCATTTAAATCATTTAATAAGGTTGCAGTCTTTTAATCAACAACAATAACTTAAATCCATCACTGTTTGTGGGACATTGCTGTGTGCAATTGGGTGCCACGTTTTGCCCACAAATATACAGTCAATTCATTTTACAATGTATTCTGTGAAGCACTTTGAGACATTTAGAAGATGTGAAAAGTACTATATCAAATATAAAAATATTAATTATTATAATAACAACAAATTGCATTTTTAAAGCATCTTTCATGTCAGTTGGATGTCCCAAGGCATTGGACACTCAAGAGTTTGCAGCCAACTGGGGGTTTGGAAATGAAGAGACGTGGAGAGGAAGGGATATGGGGGTTAAAGGATGACCAAAGTCACTGTCAAAGGCCTTGAGATGAGATCACACAGTTCTGTCCATTATTATCTTTCAAACCAAAGCCCAGAGCAAGATTAATATCTAATCATGTAATGTGGAGCTTTGTTACACCTTTTACATTTGAAAAAATCCAATAGTTTGTTAAAAAGGTATCCTATTGTTTTTCTCCACGTTACTTTTTTAAAATGTCATTTAAAACTCTTTAAAAGTTGTTAACACTTTAGCATTTTGCATTTTTTGGCAGTTAATGGTGCAAACCTCTATCGAGTACTTCCATTTGCTTTCAACTCTCTCCTTGTATTTCTATCTCTCTTTTGTGTCATTCTAAATTAAGCGTGGAACTATATGACCCCATGCTTATCTGTGATATTTTCCTTTCAGTTGATATGATATAATATCATGTCTGTTCACAAGATCACAAGAAAGGTTCAGTTGGAGAAACCCCTTGGCCCACTTGATCACATCATTCCCAAATACTCATCCCAACAGGTTCCTATCAAAGCATCAAGTTGTACTTAAAAATAATTCTCATGTCCTGATCTCTGGTCCGCTTCCTCATAACTTATCCAGTTGCTATTTACACTTTGGATAAAAACTACATCAAAATGTCTGTCCTAAAATTACCCTTTGCAACCCTAAACCTGCGACATCTTGTTCTGCTGTTTTGATACATTTGAAAGTATTGTTCTATGTTGTTCTATGTTTATCCCATTTAAAATCTTGCATGTTTGTAGTCATTTTTCTAACACTGATGATGATTCTTGCTGTTCTTTCAAGCACTGTCTGAATGAGTAATTGGGCTATTGTGACACAACTGAAGAGGCATTATGTACCCTAGTGAGGAAAGATAGAGAAATAGGACGAAAGACCTACCTCAATTTAATAAACTGGTGGAACAGGCACAACAGTCTTAATGGTTTATTATTCCCAAGCTGATAGTTGAGTGAAACACCCCATGTTCTTGACTATCAGCAATTTCAGCAAATGTGTGACAACCTTTGAGTACATCACTAACCTTACTTATCTACAACTACACAGTCGATTTACAATAAAATCCTGTGAAACATTTTCAGATGTTTTGCCCACATCTTAAAGTGCAGTATCAAATTCACGGATTATGATTATTATTTATAAAAATCACCTGAAACCTTAAACTGTATTGTGATATAGCCTGGAGTATCCAGAAATATGTTTTTGTTTAATAGAATCTGCAAGTGCTTACACAACCCATAGAATTTCACAAGAATTTAATTTCGGCTGACATGGGTCATGAGAGGACTTGGTCCAATTCTCAAAATGTTATTGAAACTCAACAGCACAATCCAAGCTAGCTGCTATTCCATTCGTAATATGTACCTTGGTGGATAGGGTTAGCACTTCAAACAGATTGTTTGCTTCCTGCCTTAAGTGCAAATGGAAGATTTATGCTAAGTGTTAAATCAAACGTGCTTGCATTCTTTTGTCATTTGCAAAGGTTGTCAAATAGATGGCACAATTACTGATATTGCTGAGTCAAGGATATGGTAATCAAATGTCAAAAGAACATAAATATGTGTATGACGGGAAACAGAACATTTCCTCATGACCCTATCATTTGGATGGTCTTTAACCCTAATGACCTGTTCCTTCAAACCATATCCTCAGTATGGAGGGGTGTATTCTCCCTCTACTTTACCTTATCGCAGATATAAATCTTCAGCACAGAAACACATGAGAAGCCATCCTGCCATTCATGCTTGTTCCACCAATTTATTAAATCATGGTGGGTCTTTTCATCTGATTTCTCCATCTCTCCTTTATATCTTTTAATGGTTTCATTTCCAAGTATCCATCATTTTCCATTTATAACAAAAAATTCTGCATCTTCATTTTCATATCCCTCTGTGCATAGGCATATTTTAGGATCTCAGCATAAGACACAGAAATAAAATGATCAACAGCATATTAACTGAAAACTATCTAGATCTGGATTCATTTTTATTGTTCATCTAAAGTTCCAGCGAACAGCTAACTCAACAACAACAGCTTCGATTTATATAGCACCTTCCATGCTGGACGGCATCTCAGAGCACTTCAGAGCTTACCTGAACTCAACATTCAGGTAAATAAAAAAATTGCAAATGTGCAAAATCACATGTTGTTGCTTCCTTGGTAATATAACAACAACAAAAACTCAATTTGTAAAGCACCTTTCATGTTGAGAGAACATCCCAAGCTGCTGAACATCTCAAAGGGTCAGAACTCAAGTGTGGAGGGGATGAGGGAGAGCTGAGAAATAGGGGGTGGCTAAATGCACGATCAAAAAGGAGGTGTCTTGATGGAGGCAAGAGAGGGAGCAATGGAAGGGATTGTGGGATGGTGTTCTAAAGAGTGAGGGCAGAGAGGCTGAAAGCCTAGCTGCTGATGGTGGGGGTCAGGTGGGAAATCTAGAGAAGGTTGAACGGAGGGAGCGGATAGGTTGTTAGGGGGGTCAGCAGGTCAGAGATGTAGGAGGGAGCAAGGCCGTGGATGGCCTTGAGAGTGAGGATGATGAATTTGAATTATATCCTCTGAGGGATGGAGAGCCAGTAGAGCCAGGTGATGGTGGGGGTGATTTACCTTCTAGATAGTATTATTTTATTATTGTGTGTTTTTTTTAGAGGGAAAATTATTAGGCTTGTGGAGTAAGGAAACTTGCCCAAAGTTTCGCCCTGACCTGCCTGGATTCCAACACAGGTCTCCCAGCTTGGTCTCCCCAGCTTGCAAGACAAGTGCTCTAACCACTACACCACAGGAATGATTCTATTTCATTTTGTTTGCTTTTTCTTCCGAACTCCATCACTAACATATTTATCACCACTGTGTCATGTTGGTCCAACAATCTGGATAGAAAAGATTACAAAATGAACAGCAATAACTTGCATCTATATAGCGCTCTTCACACCGGACGGCATTGAAAAGTGTTAAAGCTCGATGCTGAATGAGCGGGAGGGGAAAGGTGACCAGAAACATGGTTGAATAGGAAAGACTTCAAGTACGAACTGAAAATATTGATGATGATGATGATAATCATTGCATTTTATTTAGCGCTTTATCACATTTTCTAGACATCTCAAAGCCGTTCACATGGGGTGTGGGGTGGTGGGGGGGTGGGCAAGGCGAAGTGATTGAAGTAGAGCTCCATAGCTTTGGGGTGTTGCAGCTGAAAGCATGACTGCTGATAGTGGGGAGGAGTGTCTGGTGGACAAGGAGGAGGCCGGAGCCAGTCGAGAGGAGGATGTAGGTTGTGGTGTTGGGTGAGAAAAGATTGAAGAGATAGGAGGCTACCAGGGCATGAAGGAATTCAAATAGAACAGTGAAAATCGTGAAATTGATTTGTTCTCTGCCAATGAAGTTTGACAAGGACTTGAATAATGGGGTTAAGCAGTTTCATGCAGGTGAGAATGCGGCCGGGGGAGTTTTGAAGAGAAAGTACACGAGATAACTCATGGCAGTAAAACACAACTTAGCATATTGCACTTGTCCTCACCTTATTTCACTCTGCAGCCTACATGTGGAAATCAAAACGTATAATAATAATAATACTAATAATAATTATCCTTGCATTTGATATAGCGCTTTTCATGTCTTTTAGGACTATATAAATGATTTGGACTTTGGTATAGGGAGAACAATTTCCAAGTTTGCAGATGAGACTAAGCTAGGAAGAGCAGGAAACGGTGAGTAGGATTATTGAAAACTGCAAGAGGATGTATACAGACTGGTAAAATGAGCAAACATGTGGCAAGTGAAGGTTAATGTGGAGAAATGAAAGTGATGCATTTTGGAAAGAAAATGAGGAAAGCCACATGGCACAATATTTAATGGGATGGAGGAACAGAGAGACCTGGCAGCACACTTTAAGAAGGATGTCAAGGCATTGGAGAGAATGCAAATAACATTTACCAGAACTGAGCGAATTCAGTTATCAGGAGAGGTTAGAGAAGCTAGGATTATTCTCCTTGAAGGTTAAGAGGAGACTTAATATAAATTTTCAAATTGATGAGAGGATTCGATAGGGTGAACAAGGAGAAACTATTTCCACTGGCGAATGGGTCGGTAACCCAGGGACACCTATTTAAAATGGTTGTTGAAAGAAACAGAGAGTCGGTGAGGATAATTTTTTTTCAAACAGATGTGAGTTGTTCAGATCTGGAATGCATTGCCAGAAAGGGTGGTGGACGGCAATTTGATAACAACTTTTAAGAGAAAAGCAGATAATTATTTGGGGAGGACAAGATTGCAGGGATATGGGGAGAGAGCGCGGAGGAGTGGGATTTATTTGGATAGCTTTTTTCAAAGAGCCGGCCCAGCCATGATGGGCTGAATGACCTCCTTCTGTATTTTAAAATTGTGTGATTCTATCAAGTACAGGGTGACCAAAAAGTCATGATAATCACCCTATTGTCTAACCACCCCCATCCAAAAGATATCATCATTTCTTTAACACTTATTCAACATTGTAATGTTATCATGACTTTTTGATCACAATAACAACAACAACTACAAATTTACACTTATATTTACACGTATAACGCATTTCACGACAGGAGGACCTCCCAAGGCACTGGACAATCATTGTTTCAGACCCAAGCTGGGTTTGGGGACGGCAAGGGTGGAGGGAAAGGGGGGGATTCAGGGTGACGGATGGGATCTGTCGAAGAGGAGGGTCTTGAGGTGGGACGTTACTCTATAAAGGTAATTTTGTTGTTGTTGTTGAAGGAGCCTAGGGAGGAGACGAGGTGGAGGGATTGCCGGATGGAGTTTCAGAAGTTGGGGGCAGAGTGGCTGAAGATTCGCCATCAATGATGGGGCTGGTGGTTTGGGGTACATGGAGCAGGATGGAGCCTGCTGAATGGAGAGGGCGGGCAGGTTGGTGGGGGTTAGAAAGTCACAGAGTAGCATGGGGTGAGGCCATGGAGGGCTTTGAATCTGAGGACCAGGATCTTGAATTGAATCCTCTGGATGATGGGGAGCCAATGGAGTCGGGCGAAAATGGGGGAGATGGGGTCATAGAGCTTGGAGCAATAGAGGACACGGGCCACAGAGTTCTGGATTATCTGTAGCCTATGGAGGGAGGAATTGGGAAGGCCGACAAGCAGGGCATTGGAGTAGT
This sequence comes from Hydrolagus colliei, assembly GCA_035084275.1. Lineage (NCBI taxonomy): Eukaryota > Metazoa > Chordata > Chondrichthyes > Chimaeriformes > Chimaeridae > Hydrolagus > Hydrolagus colliei. Next base: position 102,604,371 of record CM068743.1, read on the forward strand.
CAAGCCTGGATATGATGAAGGCCTGAATGAGGGTTTCAGTGGCCTGAGTGGTGAGGTACTGGCAGAGTTGGGCAATATTGTCGAGGTGAGGGAAGGCTTGGGCAATATTGTGGAGTTCATGGCTTGGATCTGGGGAAGGAAAGACAGTTGAGGATCGAACAAGACACCTAGATTCCTGACTGGCTTAGTGAGATTGAGTGTGCAACCATGGAGGTTGATGCTGCCAGTGGCTGATGTGTGAAGGAAGGTCTCAGTCTTGTTGACATTCAACTGTAGAAAGTTAGCTCTCATCCAGGACTTGATGTCTCACAGGCAGTCTATCAGGACAGCAGTGGTCCTGGAGTCGAGGGTAGAGGCAGAAAGGTAGAGTTGTGTGTCATCCGCATACATCACACTGTGCTATCTCAAATTTTGTTGCCTGAATTCTTTGTATAAATACTTGGTATGAAGTAGATAAGCCTCCCCTCCAGCAAACTCAATTTTGCAAGCTGCTGAATGGGAAATCTTCAATGGTTTTTTCCTTTATTAACCGATGAGGCAGAGCATTTCTGAATCAAAATGCTTGTTAACCTGTGACTAGATAAAATATACATCAGCCCTTCATTGGTCTAGTTAGCGAAGGAACCAGCCAGCCAGTATGGGGTAAATATATTGAAATTGTCTACGAAGCTTTGCTATATTTTATAGATCCTTTGAGGCTCTCTTGTGGTTACATAAAACAAATTAATGCATCAGCGCAAAGTATAGGCCACTCGAAAGGCAACAGCGACTTTGTGGTCCAGGGAGAGCACTACTATTGCCTAACTTTAACAGTGCTCTGCATTCGAAATGACAGCCAATCGATTGCTGAATACTTCAGGAGGTAGAAGCCACTCTCCAGGAGGGCTCTTATCACCGAATAGTAATAATTCTTGCATTTGATGAAAGGCCTTATAACTTTGAGATGTCTCCAAGTGCTTCACAGAATATACTGTAAAGTGAATTGATGTATATTTGTGGGTGAAATGCAGCAGCCAATTGCACACAGCAGTGTCCCACAAACAGTCATGGATTGAAAATGACAATTTTTTTAAAAGATTTGTTTAGGGATTATTGTTAAGCATGTGGAGTTAAGGATCTTGCCCAAGGTTTCACCCTGTCTGGAATCAAAACCAGGTCTCTTGCTTGTAAAGTCATTGAGCTACAGGACTCCATATAAAGGTAGAACATAGAGAGTGATCAGAATTTGGCAGATTCTTCAGATCACTTGCTCAGCTTGATCCATTTGTTGCTGAATCTTAGAATTCTGCTTCCCCCTGAGCTGAATTTCAAATCCTCTAATCAGTTTATATCACAAAGGTAATCTTCTTCCCCCTTCATGATATAACCACGTGTGCCAGTACAGTACTCCTATTGCCGGTGAAAGCCTTATTATTAATAATAATCCTTGCATTTGATATCGCAAGTTATCATGTATTTGAGATGTATCAAAGCACTTCAGAGAATATACCATAAAGTGAATTGACTGTATATTTTGTAAATGAAACAGAACATAGTATAATGTGTAGTGGTTGTGTATTTTGTGGCCGAAACGCAGCAGGCTTCATCATGAAGATAATTTTTTCCAATGTTCTTCTCATTGACCTCTCTAGATTCCTTCTTCAGAAAGTTCAACTGATCCAGATTTCTGCTACTCAAGTTTTTGCACATAAGGCTCTGCTCACCTACTGGCCTAAATCTCACCAAACTCAATAAACTCTCAAGATTGAAGAGGGTTAAGTTTGAGATCTTTTTTTAGGTTACAAATCCCTCCACATTCTTGTCTTTTCCTATACCACCTTCACCGATTCTACAGCCCATTGTACACTCTCCTGACTTCCTACTCTTGTCTATTGTTTGCTGCTCACTACCTTCATTCATGCATTGTACCTTTGTCATGTGGAAATCTCTGCCTAAACTTGTGTTCCTCTCTTCTTGCCTTCAAAAATTTCCCCAAACAATACGTCTTCTACTGTGCCTTTAGTTGACATTGATAAATGACACTGTCGGGTCTTTTGAGATATTCTTTGATGTGCACAACACTAAATAAATGGCAGATAACTATCACAAGGAGTCTGTTATGAAATGTCACAAATGTCATTCCCAAATTATCACAGTTTTAAAATCACCTGTCAATCAGTAAGTATGGCCTCATAGTCTAAGGTGATATTTCAGTACAATGCTGGGGAAGCACTGCATGCATTGTCAGAGTTTCTGTTCTTTGGATGAGGCATTAAACTAAGGACTTGATTGTCAGTTTAGGTGGGTATTAAGGATCCCATGGCATTATTTGATAAGGGGCTTTCCTCCTAGTTTTCTATCTACAGGTCGCCAAACATGCTTATGTGTCTACTCGGCACAAAGAGTATTTGCTATGACAAGATGGGCTTGTGACTGGCATACTACTTGTATGGATTCTGATGTTGCTTATCCTTTTAAACACATTGTTATCTGTCAACTGCTCTTAATGAAATGGAAAGCCACAGCTATGTATCAATAACACATGACATCTAAATTGGACAAGGAGAAGAGCCAGTTGGTAGACTTAACTCAGACTCCAGTTAGAAGATTGCTTTCTTTACTGTGTCTGTCATTCAAGATGGATTTGAAGTGTCAGTAGTCACAGATGGGGCAGGGCATGTGGCCAGAGAAAACCTGTAGGTTAATTATCATTTTAGACTTTTTTCAGCCAGTACTATACTTCACATCATCATTTCGTGAATTGATGGTTTTCTGGCTGGTAGTTGTAGATGTGGTGATTGAGGAGTTCATTGGATTTCTAAAGAGCTTAAAATAAGAGAATTTAAAGCAGAGATTGACAAAACTAGCCACATTAGGACAAAAATGTCTTCTATGGATTTACTCATGACTTGTAAGCAATGTTTAAAAGAGCAGAAAGCACCAATGTTAATAATGTTAGAGTGGTGACAGACACTTTTTAGGTTTATGTTTGCTTTGCTCTGGTTGAAGAAAGTAGAAGAAATGGTTTTACACATCGGGTTCCTAGAATGCGGAATAACTGAGCCCATAAAAGCTTTTAAAAGGGATTTGCATAAATACTTGAGGAAATGTTATATTAAATCATAAGGAGTGAAAGAGCAGAGGAATGGGGTTAGAGTGGATTGTTCCAGTGAAGGAGTTAGTCTTGATAAAGTCAAACTACGCTATATGCAGAGGTGTTTTTAAAACTTCAAACTATTAAGTCAATTTTCTTAGTGGGCCCATCATTGACGGTAAGTTTAATAAGTGTGTGCACATGCGCAATTTTATTCAATAATTAACTTTCGGCGGGTGCAATGCCTCTTTAGGCGGACTGCATGCTTCGCCAGGCTGAGGAGAGCTCTGGTTTTCGCTATATTTAACAAAAGACAAGAGCACAGCACACTCAAATCCTCTTTTTTCAGTGATTTTTTGTATTACTTTGGGGACCTGCAATATGAGGGGCCTGTCGATGCGTTGCACTGATTGCACCATCGTTAAAAACACCTCTGGTTATATAATCACCTTCTGTGTTGTAAATTTTCTACACTTGTGTTCTATAAAGTTAATGGAAAATACAGGAAAAAGGAAAAGATCCCTGGAGTTTAAATTGATTTCCATTTCTCCCAAACTATGTCTTTCATTTTTTTTCTTGGTTATTCTCATTTATATTTCTTCCTGGACTATTGGTTTCAACTTTTATTTTTGAATAACCAGCTGAGAGGCTTGACCTGCACAGGAATTATATGCAGTACTTTGCTTCTGTCTCTAGCCCAGTCACTAAGAAACTCACAAAAAGTTCCAATCTGTTATTAAATTCCAGAATTATCACTCCATAGGTGAGCGATAAGTCAGGTTTGGAGGGAGGGGGTTGAGAGGAAATAAGAGAAAGGGCAGCTTACTATCTAAAGCATTGGGTTATAGTGAGCCAAGAATCACAGTTCCTTTGGTGGGTCTACTCCAAGTCCCATTAGCGAACTAGGCTAGCTGGTCAATCATTGGCGTACTATGGGCTTGCATTGCTCCAGTTTAGAATTACAATGCCCAAATATGAAGAGTTCACTCAACTAAGGGTCTCAGAATCAGCTTGGCCAAATGGAGTCTCTGCTTCTTCCTCTCGGACACAGTTACAAATTGATAAATTTGTTCCAAATTTGTGATTATGTCTCTATTTCATGTCAATTTAGTTTTCTTCATGTTCACTGTAAATATAGAGAAAGAAAGGATTATTAACTCCATCAAACCAGGTGTTAGTCTATCATAGTTGGTAGTAATATTATCAACAACTCGCAGTTATTGGTTTATCCCTTTCTTGTATCTTAAATGTCTCCTCTATGGATCTGAGGTCTGCCACAGCATTGGCTGTCACTACCATGGAGAAAAGTGTCCTCTGTATGGACTTTCAGAGGCATTTGATAAGGTTTTGCACAAGAGGATAGCAGCAAAAATGAAAGCACATGGAATTGGAGGAAACAACAACAAGAAGAAAATTACACTAGTATAGTGCCTTTCACGTCAGGAGGACATCCCAAGATGCTGGACAGTTACTGCTCCAGACCCGAGCTTAGAATGGGGGGGAGTGGGGGTGGGAGGGAAGTGGTGATTAGGAGGTGCCAATGGGTCCATCGAAGAGGAGAGGCTTGAGGTGGGACTTGAAGGATGCCAGAGACGGGCAAGGTGGAGGGACTGTGGGATGGACTTCCAGAGGTTGGGAACAGAGTGGCTAAAGGCTCGCCCGCCAATGGTGGGGCGGGTAGGTCAGGGTGGGTTGGGAGATGTTGAAACCTTGCAACATGGCTTAGAAATTGGTTGGGAGGCAGCAACCAGAGAGTTATGATAAAAAGAAAATACTGTGATTGGCAGAACATGACAAATGATGTTCTCCAGTGGTCTGAACTGGGGATTCAGCTTTTCACCATATATATAACAACAACAAAATTACAGTTGTATACTGCTTTCACGTCAGGAGGACGTCCCAAGGCACTGGACAGTCATTGTTTCAGACAGGAGTTGGGGTCGGGGAGGGTGGAAGGAAAGGGGGGGAGTTAGGGTGACGATGGGACTGTCGAAGATGAGTGTCTTGAGCCAGGGAAAAGGTGAGGGGAGGAATTGCAGGATAGAGTTCTCGAGATTGGGGACAGAGTGGCTGAAGGTTCACGTGCCAAAAGTGGGGCAGATAGGCCAGAGCCGGAGGCTGCTGAGCGGAGGGGAGAGGCAGGTTGGTAGGGGGTTAGGAGGTCGCAGATGTAGGGTGGGCCGAGGCTATGGAGGGCTTTGAATGTAAGGACCAGGATCTTGAATTGAATCCTCTGGGTGATGGAATATAAATAGCATGGATGAAGGAATAGAAGGTTTTATATGAAAATTTGCAGGTGACACAAAGTTAGGAGGCACAGTAAATTGTGTAGATGGGAGCAACAATTTGCAAAGGGTATTTGACAGGTTAAGTGAATGAGATAAGCTGTGGCAGATGGAATTCAACGTGGGGAAGTGTGTGGTCATCCACTATTGATACAAAAACAGCAAAACAGAATATTATCTAAACTGGGAGACACTAAGAACTGTGGAGGAGCAAAGGGATTTGGATATCCATCTTCACAATTCACTAAAATCAAGCTCACAGGTACTAAAAGTTATCAAAGAGGCTAATGGGATGTTGACCTTCATCTGAAGGGGGCTAGAATATTAAGGAGAAGAAATAATGCTTCAACTATATAGATCCTTGGTCACACCCTACCTGGAGTATTGCATTCAGTTTTGGGCACCGCACCTCAGGAAGGATATATTTTCTGTGGAGGGGATGCAATGCAGATTCACCAGAATTATACCAAGGTTTAATAAAGGATTAAATTGTAAGGATAGGTTGGAAAAACATGGTCTCTATTCCCTTGAGTTTAGAAGGTTGAGGGGTGATCTGGTTGAGGATTTTAAAATAATAATGGGATTCAATAGGGTAGATATAGAAAACACGATTTCCTCTGATGGGGGAATCCAGAACAAGAGGTGCAATCTTTTAATTAGAGCTACACCATTTCGGAGTGAAATCAGGAGGCAGTTTTCACTGAAATCTGGGTCTCTCCCCACAAAAGGCCGTGGACACTGGATCCATTCACATTTTCAAGACTGAGGTAGATAGATATTTGTTAGGTCAGGAACATGTTCCAAGGGACATATAGAATGCCAGAATAGACTCAAAGGATTGAATAGCCTACTCCTGTTCCTATGTTTCTATGTCCCTCCAGGGAGAGCGTGCGCATTCGATTCTAACAACCTCTCTTTCGGATGTCCATGTGTAGGTGGAATGTGTGGAAATCTCAGTTTGGTTTGGATACTCTTAAGCATGGTGATGGGTCAGACACCCGGCTGACCCCCAAAAATTGAATGACAATGTCATGTGTTACTTCCCAATCCTCTGGTAATACTCCAAAATCCAGAGAGTGTTGACAGATTGTAACTAATGTATCTTAATTTATTTGGCTATTTATTTTAGTACCTTTGGGTGAAAACCATCTGGTCCTGGAAAGTTATCTGGCTTCACTCCCACTACATTTTTTTGTTGATACTATACCTTAAAATCCCTGCCCTAGTTTTTAACCTCTCCTGTAACTGTGATACTGCATTCTACTTTCCAAAGCAAAATAAACATTCCAGTTCTGTTATGTCTTTACCCTAATTATATGCTTCTTAAGTATAATATTCAGTTTGAATTTCCAGCTCCTGTGTATGGCATTTTTGTTATTCTTATAAGATTCATATGTATATATTAATATACATGGTTTAATATATAGGGCTTCTCCTTCCATCGAGCAAACTGTGGTCTGTTTCTTGTCTCCTCCTCTCCACCAACCCACCCCAATATCCATATGTGAGTTTTCAGCCATTCTGCCTCAGCTCTCTGGAACTCCGTTCCAGAGTGTCTCCACCTCACCGCATCCCTCCCACCTTTAAAGGCTATGTTAAGACTTTCCTTTTCAAATGTGATTTTGATCACTTTTCTTCCCTCCCCCACCTCCTCAGATCCCCACACTCTCAGATCGGACTCCTAGTTGGCTCTATGAAACCCTTTAGAACGTTCTCCTGATATGAAAGTGCTATATAAATGTAAAGTTTGTGTTGTATATCTGGCGGAGTATTTGGCTTGGAAATTTTAAAGGTAGATAATGTTTATAAAACCAGATCCACAAGAATGAAAGTGAGATTTGGGAATGGGCTAATTAGTAAAGCTCATCTCAACATACAATATATTCTCACCACTTCCTGAGGAAGAAAATCACAGCCCAGTCATCAGACCAACCACACCGATAACAAGACTTCAACTTCTCCCTATTCATTGTGATGAAAGATATCCAATGTGGCAGTACTTTGTAAAGAGATAGATCATCTCAGATTCTAACTAGCCTGAAGTGAAGAAAATAGTCAATTTTAGGTTGCTGGGTTCTGAAATTAATTTAATTTTTAAAAAGGTATTAAAAATAGTAATACTGTATTAAGTTACTTTTCAATTGCAAACACTCTAGCAGAAAGGCAACACATTGCTACAAATAAATAAATTTATCAGATTTTAGCCTTGGAAACGTTAAAGATATCATGTTGGAATATTGAGGTTGTTCAGTTGCTTTCACATTGCAGGGACAGTGGTGAGCATGGAGTTGCTCACCCTAATAACACTGATTATTGAGGTGATACCCCAACTAATTCACCTATTGCTGTCTCTGGATCCTTGTCATAAAAATCAGAGCAGTCCTGGTCAGAGCAGCATAGCAGAGAGGTCAAGTTGTGATTGCTGTGTTCTTTAACACACCATAATTCCCGCAAGTAGTTCTGAGAGATGTTTAAATTTTTCACGTGGAGGATTTCACTTCTGATGAGATAATTAAAATCGGTAATAATGATCTCATATCACGTCAAATTTTTCCCATTCTCATAATGTAGCCAAACAAAATTTATCTTTCGTAATAGTTTTTGTTGTCAGTGTAATATTAAGCACTTCATGATTTAAAATTGACTTGCCAAATCCCCCCAAAAGACTTTTATTGATAATTTTGTACTTTGACAAATCAAGACATTTCCTAATATATTTCCTTAAATGTAGCATTCAGGTTGTAGCCAGAGGCTAATTTTATCGATGGCTGTGTAGTAAAATAAACAGCTAAGCTGCTATATCTGATCACTGTCTGGTCTGGGAGAACTCTGCTGAGAAACTCTTATAAGACATTATCAACATTATTAACATTCAGATGAGTGCTGACCTTTCCTGATTTGATCCAAATAGGGATTTGCAGCTTTAGAAACAAATTTAGATGCACTTCCTTTAGCTGAAACTTTTGTACTCTATTTGCTTATCTGTTGTTAATCCCCCAGCTGAAAGAAACAAAAAAGGTAAATGATTTTTTCCAGGCTGCTGGTCAAATTCATTTCAGAAAAGCGACATAGTTAGTTAGATAATGCATGACCACCATGACTGATTTAGACAGGATTAAAGCAATTGAAATACAGTATATTAAGAAAAATCTACAAATACTTAAAATGTTCATTGTTATCATCCTACATAGACAAATATTTGCAACAGCGCCTTGGGATGCCCTCTCGATGTGAAAGGCGCTGTATAAATGTAATTTTGTTGTTGTTGTAAAGGTTTTAGTGTTATAATACCAAATCTTTAGGTTTACCTTGTACAAAATGCTTTGCTGCGATTCTTAATTAATGGTTGATGAAAATGCCATGAGTTTTAATATTCAGTTCCTCTTCTGTTTGTTTCCTACATAGATAACTCAGAATGTCACTGTAAAATATAGGCGAACAATGAGTAGTGTATTTTATGCTTCATCAGAAATATATGCTGTCAGATCATTTCAGGTTAATATCCACTTTGCATAGTCACAATCTACCACCGTCTGTTAACTATTAACCTTTCAGCTTGCCTTATCCAGTTCCATCAATTTTTAATCCTTGTTTCCTTTCCTTGAATCTGCCATTGTGACTCAGTTACCTCTGGATCGGAAGGTTATGGTGCCATGTTAGGTTAGAGTTGAACTTAAAGTCTAGAAGGCTTGGTGGGCATGTTGGTGCTATACGTAATGGAAGTGCTAAGTTAAACCAAAGTCTCATCTCCCTGTTTGGCTAATGTTAAGGATCCACTAAGACAATCTGAAAAGAGAATGTCATTTCTCCTGGTTGTCCTGACGAGCACCTTGAGTTTAGTTGGATGTGAATCCCACATGGGAAGAGGAATCGACTGTAAAGGTATCCTCCATAGCACAAGGAGCTTCATACCTAATATTAAGAGCTTATGTGTCACTTAGAGTCCTGTGGAGATCTGTTATTCTACGTGATCTGCTACATGATATATTAATATTATTGTTTAATCTGTGCAGTATTTGAAACTGTGATTACATTTTAAATGTTTCCACCTATTATTCAAATTGTATTTGTATAATGCCCTTTGCATAGGATAATGCCTTGGAGCAGTATAAAAGATGGTGTCAGAATCCAAGCAAGGGAGAGGAGACTTGAATATCTATCTATGTATAGAATCCAGTATACCAGTCCAGCTCATGAGACAAATGTGTTCAGTTTTGATTTGTACTTCAACAAGATAAAGGATTAAACCTGGACTATGTCACTGCTCTATTGAATGTTATTCCTCATATGTTCATATCAATACCTCATTGCTAAGTGCACTCCACCAAGACCAACGACAATATTAGCTTTGCTGATTGTCTTGCTGATCTTTCTCATTTGCTCTGAGCTGTTGTAATCATCAGTTGGACAAATGGAAACCATCTGCAGTAGGCAATAATTACTTCCCAGCTTCATGTTTTTCAGATTTAGTATAATGGTTCATTGGGGGTGAGAAATTTGATGTTTCATAATAGATTCCAGATGATATTAGATAAATCTGTTAAGATCATGAGAAACTCAAGTGATGAAAGCTCGTCAGCCCATCTGATCTCACCCTTTCACCATCCTCCCATCACAACATTAAACTGTTTTTACAATCAGTCCAGGTTTCTGGCCTCAACCCCACTTAGTGGTAACCTTTTCAAGTAATTATTTACCTTCGTAGAGTTATTGAACTGTGGAATGCCCTACCAAGTAGAATGGTAGAAGCAGACTCCATTGTGTGTTTCAAGAGAGAAGTAGACAGGTATGTGAAATTAAAGGCTTGAAGCAGTAAGGAAATAGCACAGGGTATTGTACTGGGGTCCTGTAGCTCAGAGCACTCACCTCGCAAGAGAGACCTGGGTTTGCTTCCCGTCAGGGCAAAATGTTGGGAATGTTTCGTTACTTTACAAGCCTCTGTTTACCTAGCAAAGATTCTGGTCGTATCTCTCCCACCGCCTTCACTTCGTCTCCTCCAGTGATTTTTCCTCCAACCCAGTCACATGCGGCGTTCCCCAGGGCTCTGTCCTTGTTCCCTGCTCTTCATCCTCTACACTCTCCCCCTGGGTGACATCATCCACAGGCATGAGTAAATTTCCACATGTATGCAGATGACACCCAACTCTATCTCTCCGTGTCCACCCTCGACTCCAGGACTACTGGCATTCTGACTGCGCGTCTGTTTGACATTGAGTCCTGGATGAGGGCAAATTTCCTACAGCTCAATGTCAACAAGACAGAGGCCATTCTGATTGGCTTGCGGCAGCACCTCTGCACCTCAGGCACTGATAGGATCAGCGTTCTAGACTCCTCTCTCCACCTCTCGAAGCCAATCAAGAATCTGGGCATTTTATTCGACCCCAAACTATCCCCCACATCCGCTCCATGAGCGGCACAGGCTTCCATCACCTCCGCATTTTTGCCAGACTCCACCACTACCTCACCTCCCCCATGTCGCAGAAACCCTCATCCACGCCTTTATCTATGGAAACTCTCTCCTCATCAGCCTCCCCAGTTCCTCCATTCACAGGCTGCAGGTCATCCAAAACTCTGCAGCCTGTGTCCCGCACCCGCCTCCGCGACCATATAACCCCCACCCTCGCCCGTCTCCACTGGCTCCCCATTCTACAGAGTATCGAATTCAAGATCCTCGTCCTCACCTTCAAGGCCTTACACGGCCTTGCCCCGCCCTATTTAACTAATCTACTTTCCCCCTACAAGCCCACCCGGACCCTCCGTTCAGCAGGACTTGGCCTGCTCCAAGCCCCCCGCCCGAACCGCCCCACCATCGGAGGCCGGGCCTTCAGTTTCTCCGCTCCCACCCTATGGAATTCCATCCCCCAATCCCTCCATCTCGTTTCTTCCCTTTCCTCTTTCAAGGCCGGTTTGAAGACTTTCCTCTTCGACCGTGCCTTTTGTTCCACCCCAACTTTTTCGACCTCCACTCTGTGTTTCACGCCTTCTCAAACACTCCCCTCCCAGTCCGGGTCACACACCTCCTGTGCAGCGCCTTGGGATGTCCTCCCGACGTGAAAGGCGCTCTATAAGTGTAATTTGTTGTTGTTGTTTTTATCACTTCCAGGCTCGACTACGGGAACACTCTCCTTGTTGGCCTCCCCAGCTCCTCCCTTCACAGGCTGCAGATAATTCAGAACTCTGCAGCTTGTGTACTCTCCTGCACCAGGCTTCACGACCACATCAATCCCACCCTCGCCCGTTTCCACTGGCTCCCCGTCACCCAGAGGTTCAAATTCAAGATCCTTGTCCTCACTTTCAAGGCCATTCACGGCCTTGCCCCAGCCTATCTCTCTGACCTGCTGTCTCCCTATCAGCCAGCCCACACCCTCCATTCAGCAGACTCTGGCCTGCTCCGCGTCCACCGCCCAACCATCAGTGGCTGGGCTTTCAGCCTCTCTGGCCCCACACTATGGAACTCCATCCCGCAGCCCCTCCACCTTGCATCCTCCCTTTCCTCCTTCAAGACCAGTCTCAAGACCTTCCTCTTCAATCTCGCCTTCGGCTGCGCCTCCTAACTCTTCCCTCTCTCCCACTCTCCTTCCCTTTCCCCCTACCCCGACCCTCTCCTGCTTGCTCAGATCCCGACCCGACTGTTCAGTGCTTTGGGATGTCCTCCCAATGTGAAAGGCACTATATAAGTGTAATTTTGTTATTGTTTGTAGCAGTAACCAGAAAAAGGGTTGTTAGTCACTTGGCACATCACTTTCTGGGGGTACTAATTGCTTAAGAAAATAATAAATTGGTCAATTCAATCCACGACCGATTGTGGAACAATGCTGTGTGCAATTGTCTGCTGTGTACAGTTTGATAAATTAAATGGTCTCCTTCTGTGCTGCACATTTGTATGATTCTGTAAAAAATGCTTTCTGATATCACTTTTGAAGTTGCCCTTTTCACCCGAAAACTTGAATCCTTGTATTCTGCTGTCCCGGTGTATCTGAAAGCAGAATAAACAAATTAGCTACCGGATGCATACAACCATCACCTACCTTTAGGGTAATTTATGGCTATGAAACTGGCTTGCAACCTTTAACGTTGTTCCTTCAAGCATTACCTGCTATTGTTGTTTCTGCTTGTGGAGAACAGTGTTTTCCTAACACTTCACAGCAGACTGCCTTAACTCGATCTGAGGTAACCTGTTATTCTGTGAAATGACCCGTAATGTCACTTTTCCAAATCGGGAAGATCATGAAAGAATACACAAACACTGTGCTAAGATTGGTGTATATGTATATGTTGTCAAAGCTGCAGTTTGATATTGTGAATAGTCTTTAGTAATAAATGAACAGATTCAACACCACAACTGACAACACATCTTTGAGTAAAAATGCTATTCAGTATTATGCGTACTGCGTTTGGTGATATCAGTCATTAATGGCCTTTAACATTATGATCATGTAACCAAAGCACTCGGCAGAATGAGCTGTTACATGTCAGCAATGTTTTATAATATAGTAATAATCTTTTCATTTGATATAGTGCCTTTCATGTTGGGAGGCTGTCTCAAAGCACTTTATATCGTTTCGCTCTCAAGTGTACAGTCAATTCACTTTACAGTATATTCTATGAAAAGCGTTTTGAGACGTCTAGAATACATGAAAAGCACTATCTCAAATGCAAGGATTATTATTATTATAGTGTTTACTGTAAAGTGTAGGTAGAATGCAGCTGCCAATTTACACACATCGATGTCCACAAACAGTGAATGCCTCATTTTATTTGGGGTATTGCTGCTCAAGGCACTGGAAGAAACTCCCTTCTGCTTTTGAGTAGAGCCATGGAATCTTTAACATCCACGTGGACAGGCAGATAGCACCTCGGTTTAACGTGTCATCTGAAGGACGGCAGTTCCGTCAATGTAGCGCACTCCCAGTAATGCATTGGAGTATCAGCTGAGAACATATGAGTTCAAAATCCTGCTATGGGTCTTAAACCCACAACCATAGTTTTAAAGAAAACTAGCTGGGCCAAGCTGGCACTTTGCGCATGTATTATATTCCGTGAAGCGCTTTGAGACGTCTAGAAGATGTGAAAAATGCTATATTAAATGCAAGGATTATTATTATTACTTAATTTCACATCTGCAAGGCTCTCTCTTGTCTCTGGAAAGTGTGATTGGAAACAGGAAATATAAATCCAACTTCCATCTAAACATGGTATTAAGGGGTCATGTAGTGTTAACCTTTTCCATGTATTTCTGAGGCACTAATCTAACTTCTATGGATCAAATCTATTACTACTTAGTAAGTTAAGCCACTCAGTAAAATGTTAGTTAAAATGATTCAGAATGAAATGACAAACAAATGGAGATTGACAGAGAGGGTGGAAAATGATAACTAAAGAGAAGATAGTTTGCAGTGAGACAAAGTCTTCTAGAGAAGGAATATGTCAAACGTAAACACATATTTCTTCAAAGCAAAACAGGAATGTCTTAACCAAAAGCCACAGAAGAGTTTGGTGATCATAAATGTTTTTGAAACTTGTAAATAATGTTTTCCAAGATGTTGGGAAAGTGCAGGACTGCAGAAAATGCGCTAATGATTTGAACTATGTAGCTTAATTGCAAGCTAGCATTCAATAAAAAAAAGATCAGGTTCCAGGATGATTGTTATGAGTAACACAACCAGTCCATAAAACAAATGGGATCTCCAGTGAAAAACACTAAAGTTCCTAAAGAATGGCTGGACAAAGAAGGGGCATATTTTCATAGTTAGCATCTGTCATTCATCTATGTGGACTGAAAGCAAGCCTCGTGGAAGGGCTTCTGTGTATCATTTTAGCTTGAAATGGGGAACATTCTTCATTTGTTTATATTACAGAGAATAGTTGCCTATAACACACTATTCAATAATCAGAATCATTTGTGATTGAACTATGCTCCAATCTTTTGGAGCACAGTTCTGGCAGGTCAATGTGATTCACTACTTGTGATGCTATTTGTGATTTGCGTTAAATGAATATTGGTGGTCATTCTGGGATGTAGGATCTTCAGAAAGGATAGTTAAATCAGGAAAGAGGAGGAACATTCTATGGAAAACATAATCGTAGCAGGTAAAATGAGGGATATGAATGTAATGTATGGAGTTTTATTTTATTTGGCCCATGCTGGAATGAATCACCATGTTATCAGTATCCAAATCACATAAGCCACATAATAATAATCCTGGCATTTGATAAAGTGCTTTTCACGTCTTCTAGACATCTTAAAGTGCTTCACAGAATACACTGTAAATTGAATTGACCGTATATTTGTGGGCGAAACACGGCAACCAATTGTCCACAGCAGTATCCCACAAACAGTCGTGGATTGAAATGACCAATTTTATCATCGTGTTTTTTTTAGAGGGATTATTGTTAGGTGTGTAGAGTAAGGAAATTTGCCCAAGGTTTTGCCCAATATGCCACATATGCATACCACTTAAGCATGGAGGGAAACATTCTACTGACATTATTCCAGAGAGCATTCTACACAAATTGGACTTTAATTTCATGGCTGTTTGTGGGATATTGCTGCGTGTGAATTGGGTGATATGTTTGTCTACAAAATACAGAATCATTACCCGATGAAGTCCATATCATGACAAAAGTATAAATGAACTATTTTCTTATTGCTGAGTATCTTAGATGGGGGAGATGTTTTGCCCACAAAATACACAGTCACAATTAGCTTTTGGTTATTCTCTTTCACCTTCACCCCCAGACTCTCAGCCTTACCTCGGATGCAAAGCCAGTATTGCTAAGCAATCCTCCCAATGTGAAGGACCCTAAATGAATGTAATCTTGTATTTCACTGAATTGTAACACCGCTTTGCTGTGAATGAAAGACTTTCTATAGTTGAATGTGAACAAGACAGAGGCCCTCCTGATTGGCTTGAACCAGCGCCTTCACGTGTCAGGCACTGGCAGCATCAACCTCCATGGTTGCACACTCAACTTTACCAAGCCAGTCAGGAACCTAGGTGTCTTGTTCAATCCTCAACTATCTTTACTCCCCCACATCCAAGCAATGACTTCCTCTGCCTTCCCTCACTGCCGCAATATTGCTCGACTCCGCTATTACCTTACCCCTTAGGCCGCTGAAACCCTCATTCATGCCTTCATTACATCCTAGCTTGACTACCCCAATGCCCTGCTTGTCAACCTTCTCAATTCCTCCCTCCACAGACTGCAGATAATCCAGAACTCTGTGGCCTGTGACCTCTACCACTCCAAGCTTTGTGGCTCCATCTCCCCCATCTTCGCCCGACTCAATTGGCTCCCCATCGCCCAGAGGATCCCATTCAAGATATTGGTCCTCACTTTCAAAGCACTCCATGGCCTTGCCCCACCCAACATTTGCGACCTCCTAACCCTACCAATTTGCCCGTCCCCTCCACTCAGCAGGCTTCGGCCTGCTCCACATCCCCCAACTCAACCACCGCATCATTAGCAGGCGAGCCTTCAGCCACTCTGCCCCCAGCCTCTGGAACTCCATCCCGCAGTCCCTCTGCCTCGCCCCCTCCCTGGCTCCTTCAAGTCCCACCTCAAGACCCTTCTCTTCAACAGTCCCATCGGTCACCCCAAATTCCCCATTTCCCTACAACCTCCCTGTCCCCGAACCCAGCTCGGGTTGAAACAATGACTGACCAGCTCCTTGGGATGTCCTCCTGACATGAAAGGCGCTATATGTGTAATTTTGTTGTTGTTTTTGTTGAAACCTTTCTTCCAAGGGAATCATGAAGGTGGTTCACCAACAGAGAGAATAAATCTGTAAATCTATGCAGTAAAGCATGACAAAATTTGCTAACACTTTCATATTCCAAAGTTTATATCATGGCTTTAAATGACAAGTAAGCAACCCTGGAAATGTTCAGTTATCCTGAATAAGACACTGATAAGACATGAACAAAATGTTTATTTGTGCTTGGTGTGTAAAGTGTCAGGCTGAAAAAGCAATGTTTTACTTTTTAGCACAGATTTCTTATACAGCAAAAATAATTTTAGGAACATCTATGTAAGCACTTTTCACATGATGTTAACATCTTTTTACACTCTGGAACAACATGTTCAGGGCTTGTGATTGTGGTTTGCACACTGAAATCCTACATCCTTATGCTGCATAAGTTTTGATCACATTTAGGAAACCCAATGAAAAAAAATCATTCAAAAAAATACTACTACTACTATTAAATAATCCTTGCATTTGATAACAGCTTTTTACCACTTCATTAAATGTTCTCAAAGCAGTTCACAGAACTCACTGTAAAGTGTGGTGACTGTGTATTTTGTAGGAAATGTACAGCCAGTGTGAACACATCAATATCTCCAAAATAGCTATGGTCAATCTTATCTGGGGGAAATGTTGGCCAGGAAACTGGGAGAAACTCCCTTCTCTTTTCAAACAATGTTATTGGATTTTTACCATCCACCTGAACAGCCAGATGTGACCTTAGTTTAACATCTCATATGAAGGATGGCATCTCCGACCATGCGGCACTCCTCCAGCCCTGTACACAGCACTGCAGTGGAGTGAACAGAGCTCTGCTTGAATTTTGTGGAATAAAATAATTTTATCCTTCTGCATAATTTACTGAAGTGAAAGTCAATTAATTGATTTTTAAAACCAGAGTTACAAGAAGAGTGAAATTTGGGTAATTTAAATTGCTGGCATCACAGAATTCAGCATTCACAAAAACATATTTTAATCAAGAGTCAAAGCAATGGTTCACTATTACGAACAGATTGATTGCTATTAGAGAGCTTTATCCAAACCTGTCATGTTCTTGCATTGTTTTTTTGACGTGCACACTGTGGCTTGATAATTATGGAATAGACACATTGTTCAAAGTTTTCAAATGCTTTTATTTCCTAGAATGGTGTGAAGTAACAGTTTAATAAATAATATTCAGCTGCAGTTGATGTGTAGCGAGTGTCTCTGATGTTAAAATACGCCAGGGTTTTGTGCACCACAGCTAGATGTTATAAAAAGCTTACATTTCATGCTATATCCACAGAAATTAAATAATGCCTACTAAGGTTACAGCAATAGAATTATTAATAATAATAATCCTTGCATTTGATATATTGCTTTTTACGTCTACTAGACATCTAACTAAAATGTGAGTCAGCAAATGCTATAAATTATTTGGAAACTAGCTTTGATATTTAGCAGTTGGAAGCATTGATATGGTTGCTGTTCTGGGATGACTTATATCAATGTGATCTTATTATTAATGAATTCTTGTAATGTGGATTAATAGTTTTTTTGATAGGAAGCATACCGACGCATTACATAATTCGAATTGAACAATTTTTAGTCTTATCTTATGTGCCACAGAATACATACAGTAGGTATTTCAGAATAAGCAGATTATATATGGATCATATTTTCTTTTGATCTGGCTAGGGAATTGAAACCACGATAAGGGTAGTGGTGTGCAAAGCAATTACACATACTTGTATACCTCCAGAAAGCATCAACTAGATCTCAAAATTGATGAAGTTCATGTTGATCAATGGGTATAGTCTATATATATATATGGAAATTCCCATTTAAAAAAAACAGGTTCTCACCCTCCTAGAAGAATGCAAACCCAAATGTTCTGTATGGTGCTGGAATCCGTATCTTTTTCCCCATCAGAGTCTGATTTGCAGTGAGCTAAATCTAACATCTGATATGATAAATGACTACCAGTAATAATTATCAAGTAATTTAAATGTTTGGTCCGGATGGTGTCCTAGTTAATTGCCCACAGTGTACAGGTGTACACTGTGGGCAGTTAACTGTGGGCAGTTAACTTGGGCTCAACCAGGGAGGTCCCTGGTTGAGCCCAAGATTACCTACAATGGCTACTAAACTGGTTGCCATAGTCATTGAACCTTCAGGCCCAGGTATTACCATTTTATATTCCTTTCATTTGATGTTGCATCAATAACATCAGAGAGTTTTCTGTACAATGTAATGACTGTATTTTGTCAGCAATCTTGGCAGCCAATTTGCACACAGCAATGTCCCGCAAATAGCCATGTGAATGGTCAATTTTATTTGGAAGATTTTTGCCTGGAACATTAAAGAAACTCTCTTCTCTTTTCAAACAATCTTGACAGGATCTAATTTCAGGATCTTGTACATTCCATTGAAAGGGCAGGTGGGACCTTCATTCAACGTTACATCTGAAGGACAGCATTGGCAACAGTAGAGTGCACCCTCAATATTAACAGCTGTGTCTATGAGCTTAAAATCAGCAACATGTTCTGTGCGTGTGTATTCTTTTGTTGCTAAGCAATAAGTAAAAGTGAACATTTGATTGATTCTCACTTGAGTACAATTGGATGCCACTTGGTTGATTCGTTCCTCTATATGCTTGATATAGAGGGGAGGATTAAGGTAATTATAGGCAATGCTGCAGAATTGCCAACTTGTTTCTCGCTTTATCCATTTTGCAGTGTCAATGCAGTAAAGATTATAGGACTGTGTTGCAATTCATGTCTGAGGGTGGTGGGAGATGAGAAAAAATAAAGAGTAGTTATTTCACAGCCATATTCCTATGATAAAAGGACGTAGAGAATGGCCAGGGGGATGGCTGTAAATTAATAGTTGTTTCAGAGAGTCTGATCCCTGGTGTGTCCTGATTCATCTGATTTGAGTTCAAGTAGCAGTAGAATCACTAAGAATTGCCCTCAGAATCACTGGACAACAGCGCATCCAAGAGGGGTGGGGAGGGGGCATGAAGTGACCATTCATTTCATAGGTATTTGCAGGACATCGCTGTGTGCAAATTGCCTGCCATGTTTTATGACAAAATATAGTCAGTACATTCTACAGGAAACTCTCTGATGTTATCAATGCTACATTAAATGAAAGAAGTATGATGTGTTCCTACAATTGTTCTTATTCTTTACTTTTAGATTGGGTGAAGCACTGCAAGCTGAGTGCAATTTACCAGAAATGCATCTGCTAAACAGTTTTCACTGAGAAAATATCCTCCTAATTTAGTGGGTATATTTTGGAGTTTACATTTTTCCCCAAAGGGAATATGCCTTCAGATTCCATCAGTTATTCCCATAAAATATATCATGTTACCGCATATATTTGTGCTGCTTGTCTACCTTATGTTTCCTGTTCATATGTTTAATGCAGTGGCCTGGCCAAAATGATTCACAAAGCAAGTCTGAATGTCAGTCAGAGCTGTCGTTTGAACTCATGCCACTGATTTTGGAGCACAATGGTGTATTGTTAGAAGCACTAAATTAACATATTACCAGGAAGGTACTAGGTATGATGCCTTATCTCAGCTGTATTAACTGATCTCAGCCAGTGCTGTGAAAAGAACGCAATCATTGTCCTCAGTTCCCAAGGGCCACAGAGGAGAGATTCATCTATTCCTGCTAGAAAGTAGATGTGCATCGACTCAACCGACTTGCATCTCTCCTGCCGTGGTTGAATAGCAATTTGACACATTATGTCTGAGCTGACACATGCAGAAGGCCACTTGCTTGAGGTCCCAGCAGGCAGGCAGCCTGTAGCCCCAGGAAGGAGCTACTGCTTCTACAATTATTGCAAATCCACTCACAATCTGGATGCTTAAATACTCTCCATCTAAAATGATTAATTTGGGTTTGCCAACAAAACACAGAGTCACTCCGCTTTACAATAGATCCTGTGGAGTGATTTGAGATGTCCTCCTGACATGAAAATCACCATATCAACTGTAAGGATTTAAAAATATATATTTGAAGTTTGGATAAAGATCTTATATACCTAGTCAGTGATCAATATAAACAGTTTCTACCTATTTCTGGCATCAGCTCTTTCTCTATTTTTCGTTGTTTGAAATAAATTAAAGCCAAAAGTGACCTAGAATTGCATTACATGCAATACTATTAACATATCTACATTTAGTTATTTAAAATACTATTTAATGGCAGACAGAATATTTCATGGTAAGCCATTATCAGCAATATTAATAAAATGATTCAATAAGGTGAATATTGGCAAAACTGTTTCTATTATTAATAAATCGTAAATAATGAGGTATATATAAAGATAATAATCTTTATGTTTGGTACAGTGTCGCAGATCTAAAGAGAATTTAGGTAGAATGTCTTCATCCTATGAAGCTGTGGTTGAAGCAAAAACTATTGAAGAGGAAACTATTTTCCCTACAGACTTTCAAAAAGCTGCAGTAAAAGTCAACAACATGCTAGTTTTAATATTTGAATATTGAGTGTTTTTGCATCAATATCCCATTTTCTTCCTTTTCTCTTCTCAAGCTGATTCATTCTGTGAATAAATAATACCATGAATAGGGACTGTTGTCCAGTAGAGCAGCCAATGCCACTTTTGATTAACAACAACAACTTGGATTTATATAGCGCCCTCCACGCCGGATGGCGTCTCAGAGCGCTAAAGGAATAAGGATTATGGAGATAGGGTGGATAAATTGACTTAGGAAAGATCAGCCATGATCCTATTAAATGGCAGAGTAGGCTTGAGGGGCTGAATGGCCTTCTCTGCTACTACTTCTTATGTTCTTATGTTCTTATGATGTGTTCATGTGGACAGCCTTTCATTCAATTGTGGGAGTGTAGCAGCTGGGTCTAATCTTAATAATTTTTACTTTATCACATTGGAGATGTTTCTAAATGTGTTTCACAGGACTTAGTGATTGTGTATTTATGGCAAAGTCATATCTTTCCTCTACATGTACATGTTTCTCCATCAGTGGCTAGATACTGATCAGCAGCTGAGCCTTGAGCCCTTGAGTGCTAATACTCTTCTCTAGCCCTGGACGTGGTGCTGCAAATGATTCTATGGAAAGCATCCAACCCAGCACAATATGATTTCATTTTAAGACCTCTTTCAAAATGTCTTTGCCTTGCTCCCTAAGTCCCACTTTGCAAAACCCTCTTTAAACATGTTTTTTCAACAGTATTTTTGGTCAACATCTTCAATTTCCTTGATCCCCACTCGGTTATCTCTGTTATGTCTATAAAGTGCTTTGAGACATTCATCCTATGTAAGAGACATTTTATAAGTGCAGGTTTGCTGGCGCAACAAATGAGTTGACTGAATGTACATCACAAGCTGACCTCAGGAGATCCAAGCCACTTGTGTTCTGCTCGCTCTCTTCGCTAGAATATCAAGTTCCTGCAGGGAAAGCATGAAATTCATAAGCTTGGAAAATATAGACCGTATATAGACCATAAGCACGGACAAAAAGGAAGGGTTTCAGATGCAATCTGAAGACAGGGAAGGAAGGGGCAAGGTGGAGGAATAGAGGAAGAGTGTTCCATGGTTTGGGGGCATAATAGTTGAAAACGTGACCATCTATTGAACGGAGGGCATGAGAGACATGCAGAAGGCCAGATCCAGTCGAGCAGAGGCAGCATGGTGGGATGGGGATAAGCAAGTCAGAGAGGTAGGGAGGTACCAGGGCATGAAGGAATTTGAAAACAAGTGAGAGGATCTTGAAATCGATCCTTTCAGCATTAATGCAGATCTCAAGTAATCATAAGATGATGTTTTGAGCAGATGCATGTGTTATGTACATTTTTGTTAATATACCAGTCTTCTCCAATCACTTGGTTGGTAAACATACCACTCTGTGTATAAATTTACACACATCACCTTAACTAACTAAAATAACTAATTTTATTTGGGGGATTGTCAGCTAGGACATCAGGAGAAACTCCTTTCTATTTTCCAATAGTGCAGTTGAATTTTTAACCTGAACAGGCGACAAAACCTCAGTTTTAACATTTTATACAAAAGACGTCACCTCCAATCATGCAGCACACCTCCAGCATGACACTGGAGTGTCAGCCTAGACTGTGAATTCAGATGATCAGTATGATAAGCAAAATCGTAATTACTTTTGCTGGTGAATTTAAAGACATTTGTGATGCGCTGCTTATAAATGGAAGAAAAGAATATTCTAAAATTAATCATCAAAGTTACAGTACTTTAAACAGCAAGATGAATTCTCAACCTGACTCGGGGCCTAAGAGGAACCAAAAGTTTTCATATTCATATGCTTAGGACGATTGTATTAAAATTCGAGGTCAAGCGTACATTTAGAAAGCAATCGTAAAATTCAGTCTTAATTTGGTAGTCTATTTCCACAATACTAAACGTAATAGGCCAAATGAATGACTATGGAAACTGTGAGAGTAGCTCTGTTATAACCAATGAGCTAGTGAGCACCACCACCAGCTCTGATCAGTTAACAGCTAATGGAGTTTAAAGTGTTGAGAGAAAAGATCAATGGGGTGATTAACTGTGCTTTCAGTTATAAATCTATACAAACTAAGAAAACTCTTTTAGTGGAATATAATTTGAGTTTATTTCAAAAAACACGATTGACTGATTTTAGAATAATTACTTACTTATGTATCCATACTCAATAAACATTTTCTTAAGTTGAATGTCTTTTAAACCGATTTACATTGCAATATATGACTGGGGTGCCATGACTGAAGATTTACACAGGACAATGTTGTGTTTCAGTCAAACTAAGTGAAGGTGTTTTTTTCACACACATCTCACACATACACACACATTTCTCACACACTACAGAGCAATGAAGCAAGTAGATATTTATTTAGCTGGTGTTTTCTGGAAACCAAAGTTTGAACTGGGTCATGTTGAATGTGAATTTGCTCAAGAGAGATCTGCTCATGTTGTTCAATACTAGGAAAAGATGAATAGGAATATTTTACGCACATATTTAATAATAATACTAATAATTCTTTCATTTGATATAGTGCTTTTCACATCTTTTAGACTTCTAGAAGCGCTTCATAGAATATACTGTAAAGTAAATTGACTGTATATTTGTGGGTGAAATGCGGCATCCAATTGCGCACAACAGTGTTCTGCAAACAGTTGAGGATTGAAATGACCAATTTATTATAGTTTTGTTTCATGGATTATTATTAGGCTTATTAGGCAGATTATTATTAGTGTGGAATTAGCCAATTTGTCGAAGGTTTCGCCCTGACATGCCTGGATTCGAACACTGGTCTCATGCTTGTAAGGAGAGTGCTCTAACCACTGAGCTACAGGACTCTATATATATATTTATGCAGTATGTAGGATCAGGAGTAGGTCCTTCAGCCCTTTGGGGTTGTTCTACCATTTTACAATAATAATTATAACTCTTGCATTTAATATAGCGCCTTATCACGTTTTCAAGACGTCTCAAAGCATTTTACAAGATATACTGTAAAGTGAATGGACTGTATATTATAAGATTATGCCTGATCTGTATCTCAACCCTAGCTACCCACCCTTAACATCGTATCCCTTGATAATTTTCCTAACAGAAATCTATCCACTTCAGTCTTTAAAAACTTGCATGGATGCAAGATCTACAGCCTTTTTAGGGAGAGAATTTCGTATTTCCACAACACTTTGTTTGAAAAAATGTCTCCCGATTTTGCTCCTAAATGACCTAGTTCTAATTTAAGACTATTTTAGATCATTACCAGAAAAACAAAGGCAGAGGGTTAGGAGTAATTGTGTTTTTCACAGGGAATATCAGGATATAAAATGTCCGAAGAGTGGTGCTTGATGCAGAATCCACAAAAGATCTTAAAAGAGTATTACACAAACATGCTAAAAGGAAAAAAAAAGACTAAGGAGAAAAGGCAGAGGATTGGGATAATCAAATAGCTCTTACAGGCATGATGGGCTGAATTATCTTCCATTCATAGATTTCAAAAGAAAGTACAGCTCAGAAACACGCCATTCGTATCATAAATAATAATAATTCTTGCATTTCATATAGCGCTTTTCACATCTTATCGATGTCTCAAAGTGCTTCACAGAATATACTGTAAAGTGAATTGACTGTATATTTGTGGGTGAAACGCGGAAGCCAATTGCGCACAGCAGTGTCCCACAAACAGTCATGGATTGAAATGACCAATTTTATTATTGTGGGTTTTTGAGAGGGATTATTATTAGGCATGTAAAGTAAGGAAACTTGTCCAAGGTTTCACCCTGATCTGCCTGGAGTCGAGCACAGGTCTCATGCTCGTAAGGCAAGTGCTCCAACCACTGAGCAACAGGAGATCTAAAGGAGCTCATCTAGTCCTGCCAGTGTTAATACGTCACATTAGTACTAATCCTAAATTCTATCCCTAGTCCCATATCGAGAGTATTTCCCTGTATCCCTCAAATTTATTATCTCTTCACTATGTGTCCAGTCTTTTTCTGTATGTGCACATGGTTGCCGCCTGAAGAATTCTACATTCCTACCGATCTCTGCATGAAAACGATCTTCTTAATCCCCATTCTAGACTTCCTAGTTTTAAAACTACTTTTGAGTTCTGGACGCTTTGACCACCAAAAATAATATTTTCCTATCCACCCTATCTAAGCCTTATCTAAGCCTCCCATCATTTTATACACCTCCATCGTATTCTCTCTCAGCCTTCTGAGCATCAAATAATAAAGTCCAGTTTGTCAAACTTTTCCAGTAACTATTTCCTCATTCCAGACAACATGTCTGTGATCAAGCGCTGAAAACTGCACATTATATTCCAACGTTGGCCTTACCAGCATTCCATAGAAATTCAATATGACCTATTTATTCTTATACACTATTTCGAAGCTATAAATTCCAAAGTTTTATTGGCCTTAATCACCTGAATCACTGCCTTCGATGTCTTAAAATTCCAGAAATAAATAATTAAAGTACACTACTGGAAAGATGTTTTATTTCTAATGCGCTGTAATTGGTTAAAGAAATGTCATATCATAGAAATATCAATAATGACAATATTACAATATCAGAGGTATAATTCTCTAGTATAAAACTGAATACCATTTCCTTTGGAAATCTATCCTATATTCAGCTAAATGACGTAATAATACAATATTCTTAACTACTCATTTTGTGTCGTGTTCTGAATTGTATTGATAGAGAAGGCTGATACCACGATCATGGAATTTACTCATTGGAACAGTGACTGTGCGAGTAAATCTGAAACCGGTAGTTTGTGGGATGCTCAGTAGTGTGGGATCTCTCATGAGGTTATTTCTAAATACAGTAATCTTTTTCTGAAGTCTTTTTAATGGGTAACAAAGATTACAATTTTTTTCAGCAATTATTGACTGGTTAAAGCTATCCATACATATCAGCAATTTTCCTTGTGTGGAATGCTCGCTTTTATAACATTTCTAACCTGCTACCCTTCAGCTACTTTTCCTCCACTCTCTGGAACTGGACTCCACAATCCCTCTGTCTTATACATACGTTTGCAGATTTTAAAACCCTTCTACAAGCTTTGGGCATTTTGCTCTTCCTCCAACCAATTTTCTCCTTGAGCTACCACTCTATCTCTAGTATGTGAAAACTACATGAAAAGTGCAATATAAGTACAAGTTGTTGTTATGGTGCATGTGTGTATTTTGGGATGAGAACATGATCAACCTATTTCTAGTTGAGGAGTGCCCACTTGACAAGATACTAGCAAACTATTGATAATTGCAGAACACTGTACATCAGAATGCCAACAGAAGGGAAGAAAATTACAAATCACACATTGCAACAGGAAGTGCAGGGAATATGCTACCCTTAGTACACTAAATCCTCTATTATCAATGCATTTGTGCTGGCAAGGTTTTGAAAAGCCTAAGAGACATGACATGAAGTGAAGCCAAGAGAAGTGATGTGATATTAAGAGAAGTGATGTGAGAACAAATGGCATGAAGAACATGACACGATATGAAATGCTGCAAAAGTTTATGCTATTTGAAGAAAAGTGAAGAGAATTGGGAAACATGAAGAAATGGGTGGTGATGTGAAATGAAGTGAAATGAGTGACACAAAGTGCAAAGTGATGTGAAGAGAAAAGTGAAATGATATGGACATCAAAAAGTGCTGTAGTGACATCACCACTGTATGCCCTCCAGAAAAAGGACTTGGGCATAAACAGGCAATGCCCTGTACGTCACCCAGAGCCACAAGAGCTGAGCAAAGTCCCATGTTCCCATCAGAGTTCACAAGATTATACTTTGGATGTCAAAGCTCAAAACATCCTCCACTTAATATGGATATCAATATTAAAGTGGAGTACTGTAGCTCAGTGGTTAGAGCACTGGCCTTACAAACGAGAGACCTAGGTTCAATTCCTGGCAGGGTGAAACCTTGGGCAAGTTTCCTTACTCCACATGCCTGGTAATAATCCCCCCCCAAAAAAAATAATCAATTGGTCATTTTAATCCATGACTGTTTGTGGTACACTGTTGTGCACAATTTGCTTCCACGTTTTGCCCAGATAATATACAGTCAATTCACTTTACAGTATATTCTGCGAAGCGGTTTGAGATGTCCAGAAGATGTCAATAGCGCTATATCAAATGCAAGGATTATTAATATTATTATTTTTAAAGTTATCTTCCAAAATATTTCCACCAATTTTTCTTATGGCTCTGACCTCCTCAATCTTCCTAAACTCTCTCTCAAACTCTCTGACCTGATGTACAAGTTTGGTGGCCAGTTTGATCCCCATCTTTCCTTTTTCCCTCAACAAGACTATCTTTGTTCAGCTCCACCTGGTCATACACCATCTCACATCCAATAGCACAGAAACATTCACACCTTTGTCAAATCTCACTTTTCCAACACACTTCTCTTAGGATCTTCCTTGGTCTACCAGTCACAAGGTGCAATTCATCCAAAACTGACAATCATTTGTCGGTTTGACCCAATGCAGAAATAGAAAGAGAGGTGATGAGACAGAATGGTACAGGAGAGAGAGAGTTCCAGATGTTAGGGGCATAAGAACTGAATGTTGTTAGTTCTAGCTCCACATTGGCCAATCTCTACTGCCTCACTGTTTCCCAACAAATCAATTTAAAGTTCCTCACCCTCAAAGCCATTTCTCCGAACTTCTCATACTCTACTCTTTCACCTGTACTCTCTGCTCAGCTAAACGGAAATTGTTTGGTGTCCACCCTCTCTGCATCATCATCGTACAGTTCTTGGCTTGCATTCCCAGGGTAGGTTATCATTGCAACAAGATACTAGTTCTTATGCTCCTAACCACTAGAACTTCTTCCCTACCACACCACTCTTCACCTCATTGGGTTCTGTATTTTAACTGTTTTCTCTCTACTTTGTTGATTCATATATAGTCAACCCCCTCTCCCTGTCCCTTGCTCAATGTCTATTCTGGCCCTGTGAAGTGCCATAACACATTCCTCTGATGTGAAGGACACTAAATTAATGCAACTTGTTGTTTCCAATGACATCTAACAACTAAGTTTTCAAAGAGTTGCTGAAATCACCACTTTTGCTAAATTCACACATACTTCAATAACAGTTCTTCCCATCATTTGGAAGCAGAATGCTCCAAACCATTCGATTATTCACCACTTAATAGGGAACGCAACCTGGGTTTTGACCATCATGAAATGTTCCAATGCATTGGGATGTCCTCCCGACATGAAAGGCGCTCTATAAATGTAATTTTGTTGTTGTTTGTTGATATCTTCCTGACGTGAAAGGCTTTATATAAATCTAATTTGTTGTTTGAATTTTCCCCTCTGATGAGATTTTGTTGAAAATGTAACCTATCCTAGAACTGCATAATATAGTCCATAATTATTTCAAGATTGTCTAATATTAAAGAACATCTCTTTAAATGGAATGCCAATGGTAAATTAATTTTTTTAAATTAACAGTGGATAAATGCTGGTGAATCTTACAACCATGCTGAATGCATTGTTCCATATCTTTTTTTGTTTGTATAAAGAATATGAAGCTTCATTCTGTTTTGTTGCTAAAGCACTAAGTACATTCGAGAATGTTGTCCCATGTAGTGAGATTATTAGAACACATTGACAGATTCAGGAAATGCATCTGGTGTAAATTGTCTGACCAGTCATAGTGTATGAAACTGAAATGGCCTGGCTCATCAGAAATCTGAGCAGTTATAGAACAATGTAATGTGGGCAATGTCTTAAACACACAATAGTCTATATTTGTACCATTGGTTAAATACCCACTTACTAGGCATTTTGTTTTTGCTGTAAAGCCACCATGCAACTGGGCAATAAAAACAGATATCACAGTAATATTCATTTCCATCTGTACAATCAGAAGTTCAAGCCTAATGACAATTAAAAAATAGTACAGGACACCATTCAACAGAGAGTTCCCATTTCACTTTCTGGTCTGGATTCCCATTTATTGACAGATTTGTTTTCTCCATTTTTTTTAATACAACACAGTGAAACAGTGATGCTGAATACATACAATATAATAGTATAAAAAGCCATTTACCCTCCCCGATAAAAGACACTTACAGCTGACATTAAGAACTGTCTCAAAATAAATATGAATTAATAAATAGAAAACAATCACTGCACAGCCCTTAACTCTATGATTTCCATGGGTTCGTTTGGTGGGGGGGGGGGGGGGGGGGGGGTAGGGGAGTAGGTGTGGGGTTAGGGGGATTGTTGATTTGAATGCTTAATAACATTTTGAACTGGTTGTGTTGTTCATCTTGCCAAAGGGTTGAGCAAGGAATTATAAACTCTAAACATAAATCATCCATTACATATAATCACTTATGTTCATAGATGGAGATTTAAGCTTTCCTCTTGCTCCCTTGACCTCCATCTACCATCCTAGAGAGGAAATTGAATGTTACAAAGTAAGATAGGAGAAATTGTTCTCATAATTCTCAGATTTATCATTAAATTTATGCATTAAAAGTTTTCATTGGCAAAGTCAGAAAGATTATGGACCTGCAGAGTCTAGGAGAGGTGGCAACAATTCTCTGATCATCGGTAAATTTACCCATTAAAAGATCACATCAACAGGATTGATCAAGTAACTTATCTGCGGTGAATCGCCCCCAAGAATTGATTGTTAGAAAAATCCATTAACTTATTTTTGGTTTAACCTTTGCACACTATAACCATGCATTAAATTAATAAACTTGGAGTCAAGTACTCATTATGGTTCTTATCATTGAGAAAAATGTTGTTTTGTGTCATGCACCCATGTTTGTCAATCTAACACATTCAAATATCGATCTGCTGTGCAACAAATACCTTTCAAATGCTTCACACAAGCCAAACAAGCTGTGGACAAGAACGAGGCCGCACAAAAGATGTAACTTGAAAAGATGCATGTTTAGGGATGAGAGCTGATTACAGTGCTCGTGCTATTTTATTCTCCCCAGAGATCACTGAACTTTGTTCCACTCCACCATTAAATTTGCACTCTGGCTTTAGGGCTTACTGAGCAATACTTGAACTTGAGAAAGTTCAATGAATGTTGCAAAAGAATAAAAAAAAAGTTTCATCTATTTTCCCTTCTACAAAATGTCTATAGTTGGTTGCTAAAGGTCAAAAAGAGGGAGGAAAACCACTTTTAAGGATATGGGATGGTCACATTTTCATAGAATCACAGAATTTTACAGCACAAAAGGAGGCCATTCGACCACATTGTGTCTATGCCGGCTCTTTGAAAATAGCTATTCAAAATCAATCCCACTCCCCGGCTCTCTCCCCATAACCCCGCAAACTTGTCCTCCCTAAATAACCATCCATCTCTCTTTTAAAAGTTGTTATCGAATTGGCCTCCAGCACCCTGTTTCAGGCAATGCATTCCAGATTCGAACAACTCGCTGCGTGGAAAAGTTTCTCCTCATCGTTTCTCCTTGTTTTCTAGATGAAGATTTTTAAAAAAATTTCAGTAATTACAATAGCCTGAAAATGTATTAACTAATAAGTTGAAGGCAAACCTTTAGTTATTTTAAAAGCCACTTTTCGCTCACATTTTCATACAAAAGGGAGTTCTGATCCATGAGTTACATTGGTAAAGTGGCTGCTTGTTACATCAGTGCACAGCCCAGTGACAGGATAAATCTGCCCTCCAGAGGGAAGCAGCTCTTAAAATCAAGAAAGATTTCAGTCGGTTGCTAAATGTTAATATGCTGAGAAAAGCAATTTGTGCTACGGAATTGGTGAAGCCTTAGTACCCCACAGTTGCTCTGTAATTCAACTTCCCCCAAACCCCGTCCCCCCGCCCCCACCACCCCCTTCCATCCTCTGGGTGGAAGGCAAAGGAACTGAAAAGCCACTTCTGAAAAAACTGCGCCCATGAACTATTTGAATGCAAAGTATTTGGATTGTTCTCAATAATGTGCGGTTTGTGGTTCATGTTTTTATGCAAATAACCTCTATTCTTCACCCCAGAATTCCTAAAATCACAGTGCGGGTAGGTAAAGATGACTAGAGTGGGGTTGCAAACTGCATTGTTGGTGATCTAAATCCCCACAACAAATACATACAGTAAATTCAAAATACATAGCAGGCTAAAAACCGACTTGGTGTCTTTAGCATCTTCCAAAATGGGAGATATAATTATGGGGCGACCGCAGAGCTCGACAACATCAAACCAAGGTTATTATTCTTTTCACACTTTGCACACTTAAATGACGGTACCTTGGAAGTCATGGCTGTGTGGTTCTCCACTAATATCTTAGGCTTTATATAATAGCAATAACCAAGTAGGACATGTGGATGAATTGACAATGGCACATGCCCACGTTAGATTGACTTATGTGATAATTAACATATTGTCAATTGTCACTGTCATATGTCTTAAGAACATTGAACTTCATTTCACTGAAAAATTAGCTATACTTTCTGAGAAGTTATATGTTTTTCAATAATGCACACCTCTTTAGTTGCCCACAACTGGTATCCATGTCATCATACAATAAGTATATTCATGTCATTGTCATCTCATTGAGTCTCTCTGGTGGAAATGCATGGTCTCAGCTGCTGTTGTGGGTGGAAAAGCATCAATGGCTTATTTTTGCTTGACGTTTCCATTTATAGCACTGCTACTGCTACTTCTAGTCTTCTTTGTTAAACAAATCTTCTTTGATGGTTTGATAGAATGTGGGCAAGTCAATGCGTGACAGCATGAAAATCAATGTACAGGAACTTCTCAACGGTAATTTTACAATTCAATTACATAAAATTTAAATGTATATCAACCACAGCTATTGAAAAATCCCAAGTATCACCTTTGTTCTGACCAGCTTTAAAAAACAAAAAGAAAAAAATATATATTTAAGGCTGTTACAATATTGCAGATATTTGGCCCCTATTACCTGGAGACAGACTTTCAGAACATTCTAATTTTCTATACTTTGTAATCCTGGCCTTCTACTTGAAAGGATTAAGTGCAGCAATATTTCCTTATATGATAGATTGTGATCCTCTTTGGAAAATGAATGCAAAAGCTGAAGAGTCTTTCTGCTTCAGAAAAAAAAGATAAAGTCAGCATAAGGATTCTTAACCATACCCTCCAAGTAGGAAAGAGATCTGTTTCAGCAATGAAATATAGTACCAGTCTTCTGTTTGCATTTTTTTTCCTTTTTTTTTCTTAATTCTGGGGCAAAGTCCACTAGGACATCAAGCGTGCAGATAAAAGGCCTATACGGAATGGCGCATCAAAGAACGACAAAGGACCAAAATACAGATGATACAGTGTATCATGGAAACTTCCCCTTCTCTTTATAGAATCTCCACTCAGGTTCGGAACAGACAGCTCCAAGAAACTCAACCATAATTCACGTGTCTCAGGCAGAGAGATGCCTGGCTCATTGCTGGGTTGCAGGGTTTACATCCCTGTTATTGAAATCGCATGGTGTCCCAGCTTCAATCACACCCACTCTTGCATGGAGCGCTTGCAGTACAGTATGTGCCGTGGCGTTCCTTTCCTCTTGAACTGAACCACTGTGTAAACCAACACCAGAAAGCACAAGGCCAAAGTACATGGGATCACGATGGCGATGGCATTCACAGTGCTAGATGTGTTATCAATTTTAATCACTATGTCAACATCGTCCTGAGTCCCATGCCTGTCGGTGCCTCCATTCTTAGTTCGGTCACATCCCATCCATTCTTTAAGGATTGATCTGGGGTAACCAGGTTCCACTCTGAGCTTATGGTTGTTGAATTTCCAATAGTGTTTGTCTTTGTAAAAGAATGTATACCCTGCAAATAAATATCAAAACATAATCAGTCAATCTAGTTGAGGTTAAAGTGGTGGAAGGCATGGTCAAAAAGGGAGGTCTTCAGATGGGTTTTGAAGATGTGTAGAGAAGGGACAACTGGAGAGAAAGCTGAATGCTTGCTTACTAATAGTGAGCTGCATCAGGTGAAATACACAAAATAGAGCATAGAACACTAGACTATCAGCTCAAACCTACATAATCTTATAAAAATCAGCTTGATACTGTGATGGAAGAATTGTAGTGAACCCATAGTTTCCCATCTTTAAACAGTACAGTGATATTTCTAATGAGATTTCTTAATCGTAAATGCAAAATCTTCGTGCTAATGCGGATGCAATAGTTATTCTTTTCTGAATTAAAGATTGTAAACTCTATTGTAAACTCATTGTAAACTCTATCATCCCTGTGAATTTCTGTAGATTCTAATTAAAATTTAGTGGAAAACTACTGATGAATTTTGTCTTCATAATTACAACATCCTCAGAATTAAACTAGAACTGTGACTTCTCTGTGAAAATGTATTCAATCCTGTAGTGTTAATGGGGATAAGGCGGGTAGGTGGAGTTACATTAGAAAATTAGCCATGATCTTATTGAATGGCGGGGCAGGCTCGAGGGGCCGAATGGCCTACTCCTGCTCCTAATTCTTATGTTCTAATATCATCCATACAGGTGCCTGATCTGACCAACACAGTTGATAGAACCTGTCCACATTCAGAGGAAAGATTTTGTGACAGGTGATATATTGGAAGTATTGGGCCTTGTAGAGTACCAATAATATCATAGGAAATAGACAATAATAATAATCAGATTTTGGGGGGGGGCAGCCAGATGATGCACGCATTCTGACACATGCAGAAATCCATCACCATGCAGAAGTATCCAAACCAGGTGGTGATCCACATGTGAATGGAAATTTTCATTTCCCAGGAATGGAGTACGCAATCTTTCCCCAATTTGGCACTGTAATAATTGTCCATTATTTGTCCAGCTAGGACCATCCTGCCCATAAGTACTTTTGTCAACAGGAGCTGAATTAAAGAAACCCTTGCCCTCAGTGAACTACACAGAGCATGTGGATGATAATAACAGATATCCACATTAGTTTAAAATGCCAGCCTAGCTCAATTGGTAGCACTGGCACGTCGGAGTCAATAGGTACTGAAGATCACAAGATTGGTTTGGGTGATACAAGTCTATCTGATCTCACCCCTCCAGAGTAGCCACTCTACCATTCTCCCATCACAGCATCTAGCTGTGTATTGCTAATGATGTGGGTTCAAAGTAAGACTTTGAGCTCCTAGTCTAGATTGAAACTTCGATATACAGTGATGCTGAAGTGCTGCATTGTTTGGGGTGCTATTATTCCAATGAGACATTTAACTGATGTACTGCCTGTTCAAGTAAGGATACCATGGTACTATTGAAAAAGAGGATGGAGTTTCTCATCCTGGCCAAGAATCATAGGGCAAGATTCCTCCCAGTAACAGGAAGCACTTCATTCACATCCTCCTGACTCTAGGGAACTTATTCCAAAAACAGATTGGGTTGGAGTGATGTTCTTGCTAGTCAGAATAAACATTGCAGAGATATATTATAATAAAATAATAATAATCCTTGCATTTGATATAATGCTTTACACGTTTTCTAGACGTCTCAAAGCGTTTCACATCATATACTATAAAGTGAATTTGACTATATATTTGTGGGTGAAACACTGCAGCCAATTGCGCACAGCAGTGTCCCACAAACAGTCATGGATTGAAATGACCAATTTTATTATTTTTTTGAGTGATTATTATTAGACATGTGGAGTAAGGAAACTTGCCCAAGGTTTCACGCTGACCTGCCTGGGTTTGAACAGGTATCATGCTTGTAAGTCGAGTGCTCTAACCACTGAGCTACGGGACTCTATGAAATATGTATTTGTCAATGAAATAATTCTTGCATTTACAATACTGAGTGTTTCATGTCAGTTCAATGTATTACACAGCAAAACACCTTTTTTACAGCGTTGAAAATCTGAGGAGCAGGAGTTAGATTCAGTTGGGCAATCTGACCTTTTAACAAATTGTCGTAAACAATTGTAAATTGATTGCACTTTTGAAAGTCTGGCTTGACAAAAAGCTGAGTTCCACATTTATTGCCTTACTGGGTAATAAAAGTCACTGGTCAGAATGCATTAGCGTGTAACAGATTTAGATGGTTAGAAGTTAATAGAATCAACTAATGTTCACTGTCCATGGAAAGCAATGACATTTTCCACTTTGTCAGTGGTGACCCCCATTTTCCAGCTCTAGGCTCCATGTATTGAATACAGCATAACTTTAAGGAGTGAAAGTTTTAAAAAACAGTTTCTTGCATTTGATATAGTGGTTCACATCAGAAGAATGTTTCCAAGCAGTTCACAGGATTTATTGTAAAGTGTGGGTTGTGTATTTTGAGGATCAACTAAGCAATTATACAATGTTTTGGATGTGGCATTAACTAGTTCAACATCTTATAGTTTAAATCAATGCATAACTTTCATGCTATTGATTGAAACTTGTGTTAAATTTGATTGTATCAAGTGAATTCACATTGTTCCACTTACAAATTTGGCAATGAGGTTGAATATAAACTTGTTATGACATTCTGAAACATACTAATGACATTATTGTACTAATCTCCATTGATGAGAAACTTGAGTGCCTACCAAAGAGTCAGACAGGTATCACCTTTATGGATGTAGTAATAATCTTTGCATTTGATATTGCACCTTATCACCATGAAATGTCTCAAAAAACATTTCATGACTGAATAACACATTTATCATCTGGGGCATTACTGGCCAGAACACTACGACAGCACACTTTAGATGCTTTAGCTACTTCCAAATCTCAGACCACTCTTGCCATCACAGACTGGGTATATTTATCAATTCAATTCATGCCATTTCTTCTTGAGTGTGCTATACATTGGTATTCATGTTGCCATTGACTCTAGGGAAATAGTGATATGCCACAAGAAAAAAGGCCCAAATTGGACATCACTGTGCACATTAATACTTAATGTTTGCTCTTACCTCTTTCCTTGCTGACAAAGGCCCCTTGTGGAGACTCGGGGATCCCTTTCCATATTGCAATGGATTTGGGATAACCACTGTCCACGACATGCATTTCTTCATTATACCTCCAGTACCTAAAAACACACAACATTAGGTTTCAAATGAGTGTTAAACCAATACGATTGATGATGTTTTTTATTGTGCAACTGATGCCATTTAAAAGATACACCTTGCATATATATATGTAGCACCTTCGGGTAGGATAATATCTTGGAAGTGCGTCACAACGGAAAGGTCAGACATCGAGCAAAAGAGGGGGACGAGACTGTACACAAAAGGTACACAAAATACAATGCATTTACGCTTATGCTGCACCTTTCACATTAGGAAGACATCCCAAGGTATTGGAAGGGAGGGTGAGGGGCAGAAAGATGGCCAAAAGCACAGTCAAAGAGGAAGATTACGACGTGGACCTTAAGGGAAAAGGAAACTCAAAGTGACTCTAGGATGAAGTTCCAGAAAGTAGGGCAGATATGCTGGTGGTGTGAAGCAGCCCATCGCCAGCTGAGCAGAGGGCAGTGCTGGGTTTGCAGATTTTAAGAGGGTCAGAGAGGAAGGGGTAGAAAGACCATGAGAGATTTCAAAGTTAGGACAAAGATGTTGCAATTGATCTGCTGGAGGACAGGTAATCAGTGGAGCCAGGCGAAGTTGCGGATAATTGGCTGGCAAAGCAGAGCCTGGCAGAGGGAATTTATACACGCTGCAGAGTTCTGGATAGTCTGTAGCTTCAGAAGGTAGGGGGCAGGTGGTCCCATCTAAAGAGAGGACAAGATAGAAGAGTAGAGGAGCAGGTTGCAGAGGTTAGGGGTATGGAATCTCAATGCTCGGTACTGATGATGGAAAGGCCAGAGCTTTCTGCAGCAAGCCCGAGTCAGTTGAGCATATGAGTGAGCAGGGGAGTGAGGTTGGAGAGAACCAGAGAAATGGGGAGGTATTAGGATGTGAAGGGGTTTGTAAGTGATCTTAAGGACCTTGAAGTTGATTCATTGGGAGAAATTGAGACAATTAAGCCTGGGAATGGTTGGGGGATGGGTCTGCAGAGTTTGGTTTGAGAGATAATACAGGAGATTTGGATCAGTTGGAATTTATGGATTGTGAAAATTGGGAGATTGCAAGAAATGTGTTTGTTCTAGTTTAGTCAAAAGGTATTAAAGGTGTGAATGAGGGTTCAGTGGCATTAAGTCACTGGAGATAGGAGTGAAAACGGGCAACAACAACAATAATAACAACAAAATTACACTTGTATAGTGTATTTCACATCAGGAGGGCGTTCCAAAGCACTGGACAGTCATAGTTTCAGACAACAAATTACACTATATAGTGTTTTGTACCTTGTAGGGTCCGTCGATATGGAAATGTTCCGATATCGATATATCGGTGGGCTCATATCGATATATACCGATATATCGATACATACCGATATATCGATATTCCCGGGTTTTTTTATACTGCGCATGCGCGCGCATTCGAGAGTGCGCACGCATTCGAAGGTACGCGCGCATTCAGGGATGCGTACATTCGACAAGGTAAGCTGGAAAAGATCGCATTATACCAATAATATCGATAATACCGATATATTGCTGGAAACGATATACCGATATTTACAATATACCAATATATTTTTTCACATGGAATTTTTCGATACATCGATATATTTTAAATTCCAATATCGGCATATCGATATGAAAAATTATATCGATATAACCAATATATCGATATATCGCCAGACCCTAGTACATTGGGAGGTCATTCCAAGGACTCGCTAATGTGGCGAAGGTGAATGAATGAAAACAGTATTATTTGGGAACCGGAAGAAGAAGATTTTGTTGAACGGTTTCAGTTTGTCTCTATTCTTTAATAACCTTAAAGAGTTTTAATCACACATCTCGGATTCACTGCTTACAAGCCTTCAGTCAGTCTCACCGAGCCCTCATCAGGGCAGATGTACACAATGTGCAATAAATAATCTGTGGCGCCTTTCATTTATTCTGAATTCTGTATAGGTGTTATTTTGCTAACATATAGGTAGACTCTCCTGTCACATCTGTGACAGCAAATTAACAGTCTGATACAAGCCTACCTGTCTCTTGCTCTGCTACTTTAGTGCAGATCAATCATCAGATGTTTGTAATGGGAATGACATAAAGTGACGCTGCCCTTTGCATCAATCGAAAACTGCACAAATGCCTTTTCTCACACACTACACATGCAGGCTGTGTGTGTGCATGTGTGTGTACATACATAAATACATATAGACATGCACATTCATGTAAGTATATAATTATTATTACATAAATGTGTCAGTACATTCACCTACTAATATACAAACGCAAAAGTTGTTCCTATAGTTATATGCACTGCGACAGCATAATCGAAAAAACATTTAATTTTAAATCAGAGGTCAGTCTGTGCACTGAATAATGAGTTGAACAGAAAATACGCCTAAGGGACAATAACTGTTTGTTTAGCATTGTGTAAAGCTGTTAACCCTTATGCTTATGATAAATTTCTGTAAAACGTTTCTCCCCAAGCACAGTATTTGCCTTTCCTCACCACTTGAACAAAAAATTCCAAATGTCCAGGCTGGACTCTGTAAACTCCCTGCTTATCTGCACCCTCCACAGGTTACAGATCATCTACTCTGCCCCTACCCTATGGAACTCCATCCCTCTCCAGTACCTCTGCTTCGCCCCCATCCTTGCCTCCTTCAAGATCTGTGCAAGATCCTCCTCTTCGATCATGCCTTTGGTTCCCCTCCTTCCCCCTTTGCCCTCCACCTTCCCCGATCCTGACCCCCAGCTTGGGTCTGAAACATTGATTGCCCAACTCTTTGGGACAGCCTACCTGAATGAAAGCCACTATACAAATGTAATTTTGTTGTTCTTGTTGTTAAAGGCTGCGTACAGGTACCACCAGCCATATATTCCAAGAGTGAGGAGTGCATTTATTACTCTGAATTATAACACACATGCCGTGGATAGAAGGACTAACCTGTCTCCTTTAAAGAAGTACGTTTTACCAACATGTTCCCACCACACAGCTGTATCGATACCTTGCGAAGGTACTCCGTTTCCCAGTTCAACCACATTTTGAGGGTAGCCAAGTTCCAGGGTTGCTTCCTTAAAGACCCAATATTTACTACCTATAAGACAGCAATTTGAACATTCATTGAGTGAAAGATTACACCACAAAACCATATCTATTCCACAGTGATAACTAAATCTAAGTCCAGAAAAATAATTCATTTTGGTGCCTGCGGGAAATAATCACAATTCCTGATAATTTCTGCTGAATAGCAGAATCCTGTGCACCAGCGGATATTAATTCTGTAGATCCACCTTCTCTTTACTGCAAAGCGTTTTCCTGTGATTTATTTAGCGGTTGTAGAGTCACTGGGGCTCAGATGGCCTTTCCAGGCTTAGGTAATCCGTATGCACTGGAGAGCTTTCAGTGGGTTGTATTGTTTTGCAGAGGTTCAGTACTGCACTTCATACTGCATTACCAGCAGCCGTTACTTTGTACGAGTTTTACTAAGGTAAAGCTTGTAAATACCAGTCAGTCCCTCTACTGCTATTATAGATAGCGAAAGAGAGAAAAAAATACTGCAGGGCTCATAGCAGGTCTTCAGACCTATTTTCCAACTGCAATTAAATATTTTGAGCTCTAGCTTTGGAGGGCTGGGTGGGAATGAAGCCAATATATTTTTATTCATATGATGTGATAATTATCGCATCTTGGAACGATCCACACTATGGAATCAGGGGATCTTTAATGTCCACCTCAGCAGGCAGTCAGACCCTTGATTTAACGTCTCATCTGATGGTCAGCATTTCTGACAATGCAGAACTCTACTCAACTCCGCAATGGAGCAGCCTCATAAACATATAGGCACTGGACTAAATACTTTCTACAAATGCTATAGAATCAGAAACTGCTGAAAATGCAAAGCAGGTCAACCAGAATGTGAAAGAGAAAAATAGACCATGGATCTATCTGGGTGTAAGTCTCTCGTGCAGGCAAGAACACCAAGGAAAATGTCTACTGAGAAAACCACATAGGAAACTGAAAGATAATCGATCTGAAAATACATCAGAATAAAGTACAGTAATCTTAAAGAAAATAATGAAGGTTCAGATTAATGTTTTATTTTCCAGGCTTTGCTACAGTTTAGTTTTGCTTTTGTTGCATTGGGTTTGTTTGCTGTTCTGAGATGCTATCCAGTAGGGAACGGCGATATGGGAATTTTCCGGATATGGATATATCGGTTGGCTCATATCGAGATATACCGAAATACCGATATTTTCAGTTTTTTCGTACTGCGCATGCGCGCGCGCATCGGAGTGCGCGCGCATTCCGGGTGCGCGCGCATTCGGGGCCTATCTTCTCAGGAGGTAAATATCTTTCTCTCTCTGTGTCTCTCACTCTCTCCATCTCTGTGTTTTTCTGTCTGTGTCTCTCTATATCTCTCTCCCTCTCTCCTCTCTCGCATCCCCCCCCCATCTCTATCTATCTGTATATTATCACATCCACCCCATCTCTTTCTCCCTCCCCCCCCCCCCCGCCGTCTCTCTCTCCCTCCCCCCCCAGCCATCTCTCTCCCCCTCCCCCCAGCCGTCTCTCTCCCCCTCTCCTCCCCCCCCCGCCGTCTCTCTCTCCCTCCCCCCCCAGCCGTCCCTCTCCCCCTCCCCCCAGCCGTCTCTCTCCCCCTCTCCCCCCCAGCCATCTCTCTCCCCCTCTCCCCCCAGCCATCTCTCTCCCCCTCTCCCCCCCAGCCATCTCTCTCCCCCTCTCCCCCACAGCCATCTCTCTCCCCCTCTCCCCCCCCCCCCAGCCGTCTCTCTCCCCCTCTCCCCCCCCCACCGCCGTCTCTCTCCCCTCTCCCCCCCCCCAGCTGTCTATCTCCCCCTCCCCCCAGCCGACTCTCTCCCCGTCTCCTCCTCCCCCCAGCCGTCTCTCTCCCCCTCTCCTAGCCCCCCCAGCCGTCTCTCCCCCTCTCCTCCCCCCCCAGCCATCTCTCCCCCCCTCTCCCCCCCCCAGCCGTCTCTCTCCCCCTCTCCCCCCACCAGCCGTCTCTCTCCCCCTCTCCCCCCCCCAGCGGTCTATCTCCCCCTCCCCCCAGCCGTCTCTCTCCCCCTCACCCCCCCACCCAGCCGTCTCTCTCCCCCTCACCACCCCCCCAGCAGTCTCTCTCCCCCTCACCCCCCCCACCCACAGCCGTCTCTCTCCCCCCACTAATGCATACCTGTATATTGTATTCGAGGACTATGAATACAAGATGGTGTCTTTGCACCTCGGTCTGTGCATTGTGTATAGAGATGAGCAATGTGGGTCTTGTA
This sequence comes from Hydrolagus colliei, assembly GCA_035084275.1. Classification (NCBI taxonomy): domain Eukaryota; kingdom Metazoa; phylum Chordata; class Chondrichthyes; order Chimaeriformes; family Chimaeridae; genus Hydrolagus; species Hydrolagus colliei. The sequence goes on from CM068743.1 coordinate 102,645,245, forward strand.
GTTGATTGTGCTCGCATCCCGATTTTTTACCTCGATATACCGTTTGTCGATATATCGGTATTTTTAAAATGTCTATATCGGCATACCGATATGAAAATCATATCGGGTTTTAGCGATATACCGATATATCGCCGTTCCCTACTATCCAGCATGAAGAGTGCTATATAATTGCAAGTTATTATTCATTATCTACTGTGATGTATATAATAATAATGCTTGCATTTGTTATAGCACTTTTCAAGTCTTCTAAATGTCTCAAAGTGCTTCACAGAATGTACTGTATAGTGAATTGACTGTATATTTGTGGGCGAAATGCGGCAGCCATTTTGCGCACAGCAGTGTTCCACAAACAGTTGTGAATTAATTTTTAAATTTTCTTTTTAGGGATTATTATTAGATGTGTGGAGTAAGGAAACTTGCCGAAGGTTTTGCCCTGCTGGGAATTGAACCCAGGTCACTCGCTTGTAAGGGCGAGTGCTCTAACTACTGATGACAAACAACAAAATTACATTTATAGAGTGCCTTTCACGTCTGAGCTACAGGACTCCACTGAAGAGCCCACACATATGAAGCGACCGCTGCTCGGTGGAGCCTGCCCTGCTCCACGTCACATGCCCTGCACGCCCCACCATCGGTGATTGGGCCTTTCAACGTTTATGCATCCACAACTTTTTGGAACTCTAACCCATAGTCCATTTAACTTGCTCAATCCCTTGCTTCCTTCAAGGTCCGTATCAAGAACTTCTTTTTGACCTCGCCTTTGGTCACCATCCTCCACCCCTCCTGTTCTCAACTTCCAGCTCATGTACACATCCTTGACTGTCCAGTGTTTTGGAGCACACTCCTAGCATGAAAAGCCCTATACAAATGTAATTTGCTGTTGTTGTTGTTAAATGGCTTTAGGGTTAAGGGGAGCTCATCAAGAATGTAAATGGTGACTTGATGCAGGAATGAGAGCCTCAAATAGTAAAATGTAGGGTCCGTCGATATGGACATTTTCCGATATCGATATATCGGTTTGCCCATATCGATATATAACCGATATATTGATATCATGTTTTTTTATTGTCCTGTGCATGTGCGCGCGTATTCGGATATCGACAAGGTAAGTTGAAAAAGTCTGGTATTATACCGATATATACCGATATATCGCTGGACACAATATACCGACATTCACGATATATCTATTTTTTTTTCGATATATCGAATTTTTCGATATATCAATATATTTTAAATTCCGATATTGGCATATCGACATGAAAATTATATCGGATATAACCGATATATCGATATATCGCCGGACCCTAGTAAAATGTATATCATGTATATCTATGTCACAAAGACTTGGCTCAACCACTAATTTTTGGACGAATTCTATTTCAGAAGTTGTAATGTGTTTCAAACACTTTCACTCTCCCAACAGCTCGGGTCAGTCGTCTGGCTGCCACCTGGCCGCCCACCCACCGAGTCTCCAAAACAGCTCACTGCTCCACACCATTCCTTCTATTTGCTCTTATCTCCAAGCCAAAAATAGTACAGTACTGAAGTTAAACAATACCCCAGTGTCTGTCAGCTTTATTGTAACTCGTGAGAGACCCCTGCGGTCTGAGTAAAGCAGCCTCAGCTGTGGGAAGATCTCAGAGTAGCTGAGCTGGATACTTTTTTTCCCAGGCATCAGCATCAGACAGTTGTGTGAAAAATCATGATTAGCAGTTCCACTAGGAATTTCCTGTCAATGGACCTGATCTTTCTCATGCTCACTCGAGCAGATTTGTCGCATTAAATGGCAAATCCACTTCCTTTACTTTGGAGAAGAGAAACGGAGGGTGGGGGTGGTGGGGAGATGCTGCACTGTTTTTCAAAACTGTTTCATTCTCACAACATCGGAGTACTTCTCAGCAGCTGATTAATAGCTCAAAGTGGTTTTCTCTTTTACTGAGCAGAATGGACAAATAAAATCATAATAAGCTGACCTGGTGCTTAGTTACAGACCATATCGATCCAACTCTTTAGTATACGTGAACAGCAATATCAAATGGCCCATATGAAGCTGCAGATCTATCCCAAGCTTAAATGGTCATGAAATTGCTTGACTGATGAATGCAGTGAATGACTGTCACCCTCGATTGATGAAGTCTCGTCCGATAAAATGTAAACTCTTTTGAAGCACATTTGACTATCGGATGCTGGTAGAGTCAAATCTATATATATGCAAATTTGCTTCAGGAAAATTCCTGTTGCAAGCAAACTGTTGTTAATATCTAATTATTTTTCATCAAGGGTAGTTTTCACTGTTGTTTATCTTCTGTTGTGATAGTTGTAAAAAAAGCTTCTAATTAATCCTTTACTAAAAATGGATTTGCAATCACTTTGCTGTGGGCTAGTAGCTGCTGGCAATCTTGAAGCACTACAGATTTGTATTAAGGTTGGTACTGTGGTAGGCAATTACATGCCATAATCCTTCCATCTCCTGTAAGGTGTCCACAAGCATTGACACTAATAACCAGCTTTAATGCATGATTCAATACACAACACATGACTTAACCATCTCTGACATGCAAACAGTGATATGGGGCATTGGATCCTGCTTTTCTATCTGTTTTACGTTTGCTTTTCCAACTAATTTTCTTGCTTTCCTGCTTTTCCTGAAGAGAGTGGTTCTTTGCAGTTACAGTAATAATAATAACAATAATAATCCTTGCACTTTATATAGCGCTTTTCACGTCTTCTAGACTGGTCAAAGCACTTCATAGAATATACTGTACTTTGAAGTGAATTGACTGTATATTTGTGGGTGAAACATGGCAGCCAATTGCGCACATCAGTGTCCCACAAACAGTCGTGGATTGAAATGACCCACTTTTAAAACTTTTTTGGGGAGGAGGGATTATTATTAGGCATGTGGAGTAAGGAAACTTGCCCAAGATTTCGCTCTCACCTGCCTGGATTCAAACACAGGTCTCATACGTTTGTATGGCGAGTGCTCTAACCACTGAGCTACAGGACTCCACAGTATTCCATTTGATGGGATTTGCCTAACTTTAGTAGCTCTTTTTCATTTCCAATTCTGGGCAGGGTATGATATCCTTGATAAACTTTACAAGGTTAATCAACTTACAATCATAGAGCACAGAAGGTGGCCATTCAGCCCATCATGTCTCTGCCTGCTCTTTGGAAAAAGCTGTCCAACTCAATCCCACTCTCTCGCATTCCCTCTATAACCCTGCAAACCTGTCCTCCTCAAATAACTATCTACTTCTCTTGTAAAAGTTGTTATCAAATCAACTTCCACTACCCTTTCAGGCAATGCATTACAGAACCGAACAACTCACTGCGTGAAAACATTTCTCCTCACCTCCCCTCTGTTTTGTTTAATAACTATTTTAAATCAGAGTTCTCAGGTTACTGACCTACTCATCAGTGGAAATAGTTTTTCCTTGTTCACCGAATCAAATCTATAAAGTCTCCTCTTAACATTCTTTGCTTCAAGAATAATAATCATCCTTTCATTTGATATAGCACTTTTCACATCTTATCAATGTCTCAAAGAGCTTCACAGAATATACTGATGTGAAAGGCGCTATACAAGTATGTAACTTTCTTGTTGTGTACTGCACAGTGAATTGACTGTATATTTGTGGGCGAAATGTGGCATCCAATTGTCTCTATTTATAAAGCCTAGTTTTTTTTAACAACTTTATCTACCTGTCCTACCACCTTCAAAGATTTATTTATATGAACCCCCCAGGTCTATCTGTTTCTTCACCCCTTTAAGATTGTAGCATCCAGTTTATGCCTCCTCTCCTCATTCTACCTCCTAAAATGCATCACTTTGCAATTATTATATTAATACATTTATCTACATTAAACTTCATCTGCCATGTGTCTGTCCATTTTACCAGTCTACGTCCACTTGGAGTCTGCTCCTCACTGTGTACTGCTTTTCCCAGCTTTGTATCATCTGCAAACTTTTAAATTGTACTCCCTATACCCATGTCCAGGCTATTTATGCACACACCAAAAACAACAGTGGTCCCCACACTGACCCCTGGGAGACACCACTGCACATTTCCCTACAATCAGAAAAACAACCATTTACCACCTCTCTGCTTTCTGTCTCCCAGCCAGTTCTGTATTCATGCTGCCGCTGTCCCTTTATTACTGTAGGCTTCTATTTTGCTTACAAGTCTTTTATTTCCCCCTTTATCAAACATATTTTGAAAATCCAAAAGCAGGTTTGTTGAACATGATTTGCCTTCAACAAATCTGTGTTGGTTGTCCTTTAATAACCTATATTTTTCTAAATTAAACTATATTTTGTTGGATTATAATCTCTACAAGGTTCTGCACTCCTGACATTATGCTGACTGGCCTGTAGTTCTCAGTTTCCAAGTTTGCAGATGACACTAAGTTAGGGAGAATAGTAAATAGTGAGGAGGATAGTAGCCATCTGCAAGAGGATATAGACAAATTGGTAAAGTGGGCAGACACATGGCAGATGAAGTTTAATGCAGAGAAGTGTGAGGTGATGCATTCTGGGAGAAGAAATGAAGGGAGGCAATATAGGCTAGATAGTACAATTTTAAATGGTGTGAAGGAACAGAGAGACCTGGAGATTTGTGTTAGTGACTCGTTGAAGGTGGCAGGACAGGTAGACAAGGCTGTTAAGAAGGCATATGGGATACTAGGCTTTATAAATAGGGGTATAGAGTACAAAAGTCAGGAAGTGCTGACTAACCTCTATAAAACTTTGGTGAGGCCTCATCTGGAATACTGTGTTCAATTCTGGTCACCACACTACAGAAAGGATGTGAAGACATTGGAAAGGGTACAAAGAAGATTTACTAGGATGGTGCCAGGATTAAGGACTTCAGCTATGAGGAGAGGCTCGATAGGCTAGGGTTATTCTCTCTGGAGCAGAGAAGATTGAGGGGAGACCTAATAGAGGTTTATAAGATCATGAGGGGTTTCGACAGGGCAAATAGAGAAAAACTATTTCCACTCGTGGGCGAATCTGTGACTCGTGGTCACAGATTTAAAATAGTTTCAAGGCGAAGTAGAGGGGAGCTGAGGAGAAATTATTTCACTTAGTGAGTTGGTCGAATCTGGAATGCATTGCCTGAAAAGGTGGTGGAGGCTGATTCGATAACAACTTTTAAAAGGGAATTAGATATTTATTTAGGGAGAACAGGTCTATTAGGCTATGGCGGGCAGGGCAGTGGGATTGAATCGCTCTTTTCAAAGAGCCGGCACAGACTAGATGGCCTCCTTTTGTGCCGTAAAATTCTATGAATCTATGAATTCTATGAATCTACAAGGTTCTGCACTCCTGACATTATGCTGACTGGCCTGTAGTTCTCAGGTTTATCTTTTGGGCCCTTTTTGTACAGGGGAATAACATTTGCAGCCCTCCAGTCCTCTGGCACCACCCCAGTGTCCAAGGAGGATTGAAAGATTGTGGCCAGAGCCCCCGTTATTTCCACCCTTGCACCCTAGGTTTCCTCAGTAATCTAGGGTGCATCCCGTATGGAACAGATAACTTCCCTAACAGACTAACAGTTCCTTTTCTGCTATTTAAATCTAACCAAACAAATTTTACTCACTTACATATAAGGTTGCCTCTACCTGAAGAAAGATTTCCCACTCTCCTGCTGAATGAAAGAGTTCTCTCTTGCTCTCTTGGATCTTTCTAAAGAACTTGTTGGGGGAGGTAGTGAATCACAGTCAGGGAACACTCTGGGGTCCTTCAACCTTTGGTTCTTGCCAACCTGTCCATAATACGCCAATATTAATAAAAGGGTGAATCCTTCTGGGAAGAAAGTGTGAATTCTATTCCAGACAGCAAAATTTCCATGTACAGGTGACTTAAACATTTAGGTCTGACTGGTTACTCTTAAGCACAGTGATAGGTTTCCAAATAGTTGAAAATGGCTTCACAAGTTTTCCTTTCTCTTACAAAGTGACAGTGACTCACCTTTAAAGAATACAAATTTCCCATCAGGTCGTTCATACACTGCATCAATGTTTGAAGGCAAACCCCTCCAGAAGTAGGCGATCTGCATAGGGTAACCATCTAACACCCTGTTATTCCGAACTCGCCAGAACCACTGGTCCTGCAATGAAAACATTCACTGATTAAATGTTTCTTACAATTTACTGTTTATCGTCTCTACTCTGGGTGAAATCTACTCTGGGTGAAATACACAAACTGTTGAATGCAAATTTCTATGAAAGCTGTAGGAAGGAATTTTTTTTTTTTTTTTAAATCACCTGTAGCAAATCTGTATTTACTTATTACAAATAGAAGTCTTCTTTTATCTTCACAAAAGAAGAGGATGCAGTTAATTCCACAATACCAGAAGAGAGAGGAGAGAATTTGGATAGGATACAAATAAATAGATAGGAGGTGCTAAAAAGTTGATGGTGCTCAAGGTAAATAAGTCATCTGGTCCGGAGAGGCTGCATCCTAGGTTACTGAGAGAAATAAGGCTGGAAATAATGGAGGCTCTGGTCACAACGATTCAATTCTCCTTGGACATCAGGGTGGTGCCAGAGGACTGGAGGGTTGTAAATGTTACTTCCCTGTACAAAAAAGGGGCAGAAGGATTAACCCAGGAACTGCAGGTCAGACAGTCTCATGCTAGTAGTGGGGAAATTTCAGGAGACAATAATCCAGGACAAAATAAATTTTCATTTAGAAACATATGAGTTAATAAAGGGCAGCTAACAACAAAAACAACATGGATTGTTAAAGGCAACTCATGTCTAACAAATCTGATAAGAGTTTTTTGATGAAGTAACGGAAAGGGTAGATGAAGGTGGTGCAGTTAAAAGATGTTTGATAAAGAGGCCCATAAGAATCGAGTAAGCAAAATAGAAGCCTCAATATTAAAGGGACAGCGGCAGCATGAATACAGTACTGGCTGGGGGACAAAAAACAGAGAGTGTTGGTGAATGGCCGGAGGGAAGTGTGCAGTAGTATAACGCAGAGTTTGGTGTTGGGACCACTGCTGTTTTTATATCAATCAATCAATCAATCAATAAATAAAAATTTACATTTTTATGTAGCGCCTTCACGTCGAGAGGACATCACAAGGCATTGTATAGTTACGTAGGGACAAGAGCAGGAGGGAGGGGTCGGGGCAGGATGACGAAGAGTAGGAAAATTGACTGTATATTTGTGGGCGAAACGTGGCAGCCAAATTGCGCACAGCAATGTCCTTCAAGCAGTCGCGGAAATGGGACCAGGGGGGTAAGGGGGAAAAGAGGGTAAGGTGGGATGACCTGGACTTTGGTATAGGAAGAACACTTTTCAAGTTTTCAGATGAGACTAAGCCGAGAATAGTAAACGGTGAGTAGATTATAGCAAACTGCAAGAGGATGTATACAGACTGGTAAAATGAGCAGATATGTGGTAGGTTAAGGCATTAGGTTAAGTTTAATGTGGAGAAATACAAAGTGATGCATTTGGGGAAGAAAATGAAGAGAGGCAGTATAAACCACATGCTACAATATTCAATGGGATGGAGAAATAGAGAGACCTGGCAGCACACTTCAGGAAGGATGTCAAGGCATTAGAGAGGATGCAAAGTAGAATTACCACAAAATCAGGGAATTCAGTTATCAGGAGAGATAGAAAAGCTAGGATTATTCTTCTTGGAACAGAGAAGGTTAAGAGGATACTTAATAGAAGTTTTCAAAATTATGAGGAGGAATTATTTCCGCTTGTGGGTGGGTCGGCAACTCAGGGACACTGACTTAAAATAAATGTTGAAAGAAACAGAGGGGAGTTGAGGAGAATTTTTTTCACACAAGTGAGTTCAGATTTGGAATGCTTTGCCTGAAAGCCAATTTGATAACAACTTTTAAGAGATTAATTTGGGGGGAGGACAAGTTTGCAGGGATATAATAATAATAATCTTTACATTTGATATAGCGCTTTTCACATCTTCTGAATGTCTCAAAGCGCTTCAAAAATAATCTGTAAAGTGAATTCACTATATATACTGTATGTGGGTGAAATGCGGCAGCCAATTGCGCACAGCTGTGTCCCACAAACAGTCATGGATTGAAATGACCAATTTGTTTTAGGGATTATTAGTAGTAATATGAAACAGCATTTGTCAAATGTCCTCTCTGCCTGTCGGTCTGGATGTCTGTCCTTGTCCTCTCCTACCTTCCGCCTTCCCCACCCAACCCCTTTTCAGGCAGCTTTGCATATAAGAATGCAAGCTCCCAGGCATGGAGGAAAGGGAGGGAGAGAGGTAGGAGGGTGGTAGAAGGCACGATCGGAAAGGAGGGTCTTGAAGGAGGCAAGGGAGGAAACAAGGCAAAGGGACTGTAGGATGGAGTTCCAGAGTCTGGGGGTAGAGAGGCTGAAAGCGGACAGCAGGGCGGGTCAGGAGCGGAAGTATAATATGGGAAAAGAATGGCGGAGTGGGATTGATTTGGATAGCTCTTTCAAAGAGCTGACACAGACATGTTGGGCCAAGTAGCCTCCTTCTGTATTATAAAATTGTATGATTCTATGAAATACAGGTCGAACAAAAAATCATGATATCTACGCTATTATAAAAAAAGCTAAAGTTATCATAATTTCTTTAAGACTTATTCAAGATTGTAATTATATCACAACTTGTTGATCAAACTGTACTATCTCCAATTTTCTTGCTTAAATTCTTTGTATAAATACCTGACATGAAGCAGATAAATCTCCCCTCCAGCAAACTCAATCTTGCCTGCTGCTGAATGGGAAATCATCAATGGTGTTTCCTTTACTAACCAATGAGGCAGAGCATTTCTGAATCAAATTGCTTGTCAACCCGTAACTAGATAAAATATACCATCAGCCCTTCATAGTACAAATTCAGTTCTGCAGGTTGCAGTGTACTTCCCCATTTCCTCATGTTACACTAAAATGGCCAACTTGTGGTCATCAGATCATATGAATATCATTTCTTGCTTTGTGCAAGTGCAAGCAAGCAGGAAGTGACATTGGTCTAGTTAGTGCAGGAACCAGCCAGCCAGTATGGGGTAAACATATGGAAACAGTCTACAAAGCTTTGCTATGTTTTATAGATCCTTTGAGGCTCCCCTGTGGTTACATAAAACAAATTAATGCATCAGCGCAAAGTATAGGCCACTCGAAAGGCAATAGCTACCATGTAGTCCAACGAGAGCACTACTTTTGCCCTTCGTCGACAGAAGCACAAATAATAATAATAATAATACTTGCATTTGATATAGCGCTTTTCACATCTTATTGACATCTCAAAGCGCTTCACAGAATATACTGTAAAGTGAATTGACTGTATATATTTGTGGGCGAATTGTGGCAGCCAATTGCGCACAGCAGTGTCCCACAAACAGTTGTGGATTGAAATGACCAATTTTATTATTGTGGTTTTTTTTTGAGGGATTATTATTAGGCATGTGGAGTAAGGAAATAATAAAAGTGAATAGCTTGAACACTGCCCTGCATTCAAAATGACAGCCAATCAATCCCTGAATACTTCAGGAGGTAGAGGCCACTCTCGGGGAGGGACCTTATCACCTAATAATAATAATCCTTGCATTTGATAAAAGGCCGCATTTGATAAAAGGCCTTATCATGTCTTCGAGACGTCTCAAAGCACTTAACAGAATATAAAGTGAATTGACTATATATTTTATGGGCAGAATACCAATGCGATATTCAACAACATTCATTGACAGTAGGCAGCTGCAGTTTTAACTTTACCCTCAAATTCAATGTTCCTGGTATGTTTTACCCACTAGATAACACTGTGTCAGCAACATGGCTTTGTGTGATAGTTTTGACATGTTTTTCTCTGACCTTCATTTTTTTAAACTTCAGAATCTCCCTTTTCCCAATCCACCCAGTGAAGCTCAGACATACAATGATCAGTTTTTTAATGATCAACCAGCAATTACCCTATTTCCAGAATATACTCAGATATGTTACTTTCCTAAAAATACAATACAACTTACATTTGCCTAGTGCCTTTCACATTGGGAGGAAGTGTAAAATTACGTGATAAGGTGTCTGAACAGGGGGTCGGAGCCCAGGATGGGAGGGAGGGGAAAGTTGACTGATAGTATAGTCAAAGAGGTAGATTTTGAGGCACAGCACATCAATGTGGTATACTGCATGCTATTTTTCTTTGACATTATTTAAAGTTCAGCAGAATACATCATCAGGTGATCAACAATTTACTGCAATTAGAAAATGTCCTTCAAGTACATAAAACACCTTTAATTGAATTGCCTGGCAAACACTTGAGTTTGAGATGTGATCCAGTTGTGGGAGCTTGCGCTGTTTGTGAAGTATAGTTGCTCTTACTGGACTCTGGAAGTCAAATAATTAATCTCCCAGATAACAAAAGGCACAAAAGAAAGCCTTTGTTTCAAGCAATAACTCATCTGAACTCAATAACTCAACGTTCAGATAACGTCAATAAAATACCTGAGGTTTATTCCTGTTGCTTTTGGCATTGCCTGCACTTCTTGATTTATTGTTCACTTACAGGCACCAAATAACAGCAGTGAAACATCATATTTTATCATCTGTGAACTTAATAGACCTCTAGTTCTTTCTTTTGGTCCTTCTTATCTACCCTGCGTGAAGGATGCTATGTAAATGCAAGAAGTTGTTGTCTATATACATTTATATGTGTTTCTCTGCACAATGTTCCACTTTGTGTGCATTTGTTCACATAATGAGTTATAATAAAAATTAATCACTGCATTTGATATAACACCTTTATCGTCAGCAGGATGTTTCAGAATGTTTAGATGTAGGTCCTTACAGTAAATCCTACCTATGCTTTTTGAATAATGCCATGGGATCTTTAAAGTCCACCTTAACATACAGACAGAACCTTGGTTTAATATCTCACCCTCCATTAGGAACACCCCACCCCAGGAGCATCAACTATCCTCAGTCCCGATGTGGCGCTTGAACACACAAACCTCAAACTCAAAGGCTACCACTGAGTTAGGCTGACACGTTGTTAAGGATCATTTTTGAACTTGGGTTGCTTGAGTTAGCACTAGTCTAGGGGATCATCTCTCGGAATTCTCCCCAGAATTGATGTATCAGTTTTCCGTGACATTTTGTGCCATCCACAATCAGAATCAAACCTTCTAAGTGCTTGTCATTTTGTTCAACTATAGATACAACAACAACAAAATTACATTTCTATAGTGCCTTTCACTTCGGGAGGATGTTACCCTATTCAGCATAAAAATGTGAATTACGCTGTATGGTGCAAATATATCAACATAATACAATATTTTATTTAACTGGGTGACCAATTACCTCAAAACATCTGAAATCTATGGGATGTAATAGGCCAGCACAGCAGCTAATTTATGCCAGCAATAAATTACAAAGAGAAATTGAAAGAAGGCTTCATGCAATCTTTTGGTTTGTCAATTTGGATCAGAGAACAATATTATCCAGTGCATTGGGGAAAACAATATGAAGTATCACTTAAACTAAATATAAACATCTTAGAAAGACCCGGTTGTTTGTGTGAGATTTAAACATGATTTCTAGAACAATCAGAATCAGCCTGGACTTCACTGAAAAAATACTCGGTTTCAAATACAATATTTCCCCAGTGCCTTGTAGTTTCAGTCATATATAATAAACATCATCCTTACTCTTGATACACAATACAATACACTTGATATTGTTCCTGTTATGCCAAATCATCTAAAAGTGCTTCACACCAAATAATGACTGTATTTGTATTTCTTTACAACAAAAGTTAGTCAGTTGTGCAAGAAAAGCAAAGTGGATATGATATTTGTGTGCATCAGTATTCATGAAAAATATATATCTTGCAGGAGCTATGAACTGGAGAACAGTAGCTCAATAAAGAAACAGCATACAGTACTGTCCTCCTTGGTGGGGAGGTAAGTGGAGTCTCCTTGGAGCTCAACTGACTCCCAAGGTGACATATTTGGCAAAGGAATGTTGGAATTGAACCAGTCCTCTGTGGCGGTCTTGGTAGTTCAGTTTCTGAGCCAGACAGATCCGCGGTATTTCAGGGCACTGTTGATGACAGCATAGCCAGGCTAGTTCATTGGCAGGACTTGGAAGGGCAACTGATCACACTCAGTTCCTGTTAACCCTGTAAGCTAAAGCTCTAACAGTTGGGATGGACCCAGCTGGACATCAGTGGGAAAGCATGTCAGGCGAGTTATGTGGTTTCATCTGGTTAGATTCCAATAGTTTGGGTCCCCAAGTCTTAGCTCCTGGACTTCATATATTTTGGAATTAGGTAAGCAGGATGTCTTCTTCCCTGAGAGAGTGTGCACTCCATTCCAACAAATATATCTGCTATTTCTATATACTATTTTGGTGAGATGCATGGAACTCTCAATTTAGTTTGGATACTCTTAAAAATGGTGCTTCATGTGTGAGATACTTCAAGTGTGAGACACCTGGCTGTTCAAATTGAAATACTACCACAATAATTCTTCAGATAAATGTGGTCATCACAACAACTTGCATTAATATAGCGCCCCACATACGCGGAGCATCCCAGAACACTTAACAGTGATGGAGCATGACACTGAGCTGGGGGAGCGAGAGCTGACCAGAGGCAAGGTTGAAGAGGAAGGTCTTCAGGCACGACCTGAAGATGGGGAAGAAAGGGGCAAGACTGAAGGACAGAGGAAGAGTAATCCAGAATTTTAGGACCTAGTGGCTGAAAGCATGGGCCCCAAATAGAATGAAGGGCATGCAGAAGGCCGGAGCCAATTGAGGGGAGTCAGTTAGTAATGAGTTGGGGCGGGTAAGCAGGTCAGAGAGGTAAGGAGATGGCATGGCATGAAGTGACTTGAAGATGAGTGTGAGGATCTTGAAATCGATCGATCTGTTTGGCGATAGGAAGACACTGGATCCTGGTTCCCTATCTCAGTAATATGAGAAATAGTCATCTCTCATACTTATGCAGATACTTATTAAATGTGAATGTGTATAATTGTATGGATATGGGAAAGGAGATGGGTTTATTTTCATTGCACAGTGAGTGCATGCCTTGGATTTCTAAGAATAAGGAGCTGACATTTACAAATTTACACGTAGGTTCAAGTGGCAGTGACTTCAGCAGAAATTCATTTGTTGGTTGAGTGAGATCTTGGCTCATGTCATTTTTTTTTAAACCAGGAGACCGCTGAGTCCATTGGTCAGGTAACAAGTAGCTACTAAGAACTATATATCTTCAGACAATAGGAAAATGAAAACACGTCACTCTCAATAGCAGTCTTGGAACAAAACATGTGACTGGCATGAATAAATAGTTTCAAAAGCAGAAACTTGCTACAAAAACAGCATTACAGCAGATTTATTATTCAAGAAATCTCAAGAAAATTAAATAACACAATTTAGCTTTGGAGGATTAAAAGCTGCTTCCTCTTCGTCTCCTGTCTCTCAGTTGGTCCCTGATTTCACTCAGGCGGTGAATTAGATTTTGTTTAAATCAGTGCCACCACAGCTTAAATTTAAGATTGTAAATGTCAGCTCCCTAGTAATGAATAATCCTTGCATTTGATATAATGCCCTATCCTGTCATCAAAACTTCTCAAAGAGTTTCACAGGGTTTACTGTAAAGTGTAGTGACTGTATATTTGTATGCAAATATGGCAGCTGATTTGCACACACTGCAATGTCCCACAAAAAGCCATGATGTGAATGACCAATTTTATCTGTAGGGATTATGGACCAGCACACCAGGAAAAACTTCCTTCTCTTTTCAAGTTATGCAATGAGATCTGTAACATCCACCCAAACAGGACCTACACTCGGGTTTAATGGTTCAACTAAAGGATGGCACCGTAGACAATGCAGCATTCCCATAGCACTTTAATGGGAATGTGTCCACTCTGTGTAGTGTCAACTCTGACTGAATTCTAATTCCCAAAGTGGGTCTTGAATTCACAACCTTCTGACTCAGAGGGCTACCAGCTTAGACATGCTGACACATAACATTATTTTAAGTGGGTCTGACAGAGGAAACCAACAGTCTGTAGGGTGTATAGTAGAATTAATTTAAATTGGATTTGAGTTAAATACTTTTCATGGGGAAGTTGATGTCTTATAATTGAACCGATTGTACATGTTCCATTAACAGAAAATTTGTTCAGATTGCCTCAGCTGTGAAGATAATTGTCACTGATGGTAATTGGACTTGGCATGATCTAACCTTGAGACTTTGATGTCATTAAAATATTTATACTTTTAACCGGTGCAGTTATGTCGGCTGAAATATCAGGGCATTATTTGTTATCATAATAATGTGAAAAAAGGTGACAATTCATAAGAGATTTGATGTGATAGTCATCTCACTGAACCTGTTATATAATTTTGTATTATTCCATGCATCTCTAAAAATTGGACAAGGAACTAAACTCCCTGTTCCTATTCACACCACCCACACCACCTCTCCTCTCCACACCCCTCCTTTCTTCTCAAGGAGGACGGGTTTGCAGAGTTATGGGAAGAGAGCCGGGGATTGGGATTGACTTTGAATAGCTCTTTTCAAAGAGCCAACACAGACACGATGGGCCGAATGTCAGAAATGTTCTTTTTTTGTTGAAAAATCCTGTTTCTCCCACATAAGCCAAATTCAGCATATCCAAATAAGCCTTCTCTCCATTAATGCTCCCGAACAAAGAGATCAAATGAAAAGGGCACAGACTTAAACTGAATGCATATCCTGTGAAGTTGTATTCTACTGCTGGTTTAAGAATAAATAAATCAAGGTAACTCAGCGGCATCCAAGACAGTGACCACATTTGTTTCAAATCAACCTCAGGACCAAGCTTTTCTAGCGAGGTTGCCTGTGGGGAGGGTATGTTCGATTGAAAATCTTCAGTAATGGATGAAAAAATGTGATGCATCATAACAAATTTGACATTGTCAGCTCCCCTTTCTTGTTCCCAAATTGTTAACAATAATAATTTGATACTGTGCCTTTCAGGTCAGGAAGGCATCTCAAAGTGTTTCACAGGATTTTCTGCAAAGTATAGTGACTGTGCATTTTGTAGGTGAATAAAAATGAAACTGTTATGAAACGTGTGTTGTATTCATCTCAATGAGGTAGAATCATAAAAATCTGCATCACAGAAGAAGGTCGCCTGGCACATCATACAAATCACTCAGCTGACTGACTACTGAGAAATAATGACATTATTGAACTGACTATGAAATTCTGGTGATCTGTTGAATGGTACACTTTGACACTGGTAACAATCAAACTAATATACACACTGTAGTGTTCCAAATAGAAGGTGAGATATTTTTCCCCTGAATGGCAGCTTCAAATGTCCTATTTGTCTTGAATATGCTGATGAAGCAAAACAGTAAAATATCACGGCATGTGGGATATAGTAATAAAAAATACAGTTATGCTTAAGCAAAATTTGCAC
Source organism: Hydrolagus colliei (assembly GCA_035084275.1). Lineage (NCBI taxonomy): Eukaryota > Metazoa > Chordata > Chondrichthyes > Chimaeriformes > Chimaeridae > Hydrolagus > Hydrolagus colliei. Next base: position 102,660,686 of record CM068743.1, read on the forward strand.
ATATATTCAATTTCCCCCATATTACGTGGGTCAATTTTGATCTCATAACATTATGCACAAGTTTGAGAGGTTCAGTAGAAACTAATGGTGACAACACTGGATGTGATAATGATCAAAGGGATGACATTGTTGTGAGGATGCAGCACAGGAGGGAGAATGAATGGGAACTATTGGCTTGTCTGTGATAATGCGCTCTGGGATGCTACCTCCGTGAAGGGTGTGATATAAATCCAAGTTGTTGTTGATTGATATCAATAAACCCCTGCAAAAATGTTCTCTCTAAAGTGCCAGTGTTTTCAAATATATAAATTATGTTCTGACTTTTATTAGGGTAATTTAATGTATCATAATGTTGTTCTAAATTTGTACAAAATGTGGAATTCTACAGCTCAGTAGTTAGAGCACTCGCCTCGCAAGTGAGAGACCTGGGTTCAATTCCAGGCAGGGCAAAACCTTGGGAAAGTTTCGTTGCTCCACACGCCTGATGATAATCCCTTGGAAAAAAACATTGGTCATTTCAATCCATGACTGTTTATGGAACACTGCTGTGCACAATTGGCTGCTGCATTTTCCCATAAATATACAGTCAATTCACTTATTCACAAAGTATATTAGGTGAAGCGCTTTGATACATCTAGAAGATGTGAAAAGCGCTATATCAAATGCAAGGATTATTATTATTATATGTACTGTTTTTGCCTACAATTACAATAATGCACTTTTTACCGCACACCACCATATATACTTCACTTCAGATCTGAGATAATTTTTTTCCAGCTGGTTTAAAAAATCACACGAAGAGATATAAGACTTTTTCCCGGGTTTATATGATACTTTAGGAAGTTTCGAGAAACTTTAAGAAGCACTTTGAGTCATTCTTGACGTTTCAGTGTAGTGATTACATTTGTAGGCATGTGTAGAGATACATTTGTAAACAAAATTGTTGGTATTTAATACGTTTTGTGCGCTTTGGATTTTGTAACTGAATTGTGAACAAAGAGTCCTGCATGAACTAAATTGAACTTGAGATCTGACAATAGATATGAGACAACACATGAGCAATCAATTTGGAATATAGGAGTTCAGTAACTGTCAGGCATCATGAAGTCTTGAACATTATCTGAAATGGACACGGCGTATTTATCTACATATTCCCTTCAACACATTAACATGCTAGTTAGAAAACATGCATTTAACCCATAATTTATTACTGTACTTTACTTTAAGAGTGAAATAGCATGCAAGACCACATTCCCAGAGCAAGAGGAGGAAGTGAAGTTATGTTTCAAGAATGTCTTGAAATCATGTTCCAGAGTAAAGTCTCCCACCAACAAAGAGAGTTGTTGGGAACATTTATACAAGTTCTGTACTATATTATTAAATACAGTGCCTATGGGGAACAAGATCTTGTGATATATCTGCAGCCCTATCACCCAATCACTCTAGTCAGCCAGCATGTGGTTCAGCTGCGGGCTATTTTGGCACAATGAAATTGTGTCAAATTAAACAGAATTTAATTTACAATCTGCAATCACATGACAGGAGGAGATTATCCTCTTCTGGCAAGTTAAAATTTCCCACCATTGTCAGTTAATTAAAATACACGGACATTAAATCAGAGCAAAACATGTAGATCTATTCAATGAAATGTCCATCTACTTCAGAATAAATGGAGGGGTCAAGATGTTGCTACAACCCAGGTAGCAAGCCCTTATGGGCCCCATATGGGCCAATTTGGGTTTATCCATAGCCATATGGGCCCCACATGGGCTTACTACCTGGGAAGAAGCCATCTAAGACTAATCTAAGAGAAAGAAACACTGTACCAGTCTATCAGAACACTTAATTCATAAGTCATTCAAATGACTATGTGTGTTTTACCAATGCAAAATAAATTGGTAGCAAATTTCTCTGTTATGAACAATTTCCGATGACTGTACAGTCCCACTATAATGTAATTCACTGTAACATGAAGGCACATGGTTGCACTGTATTCAATCCATACAGCTTGTTTCCCATACTGGCTTTTCATACTAAAATGACTGTCTAATGACCCACTGACCAAGTGATCCAATGAGGTGGAAGTCAGCCATTTTACCTTGGTGCTAAAATATGACCAACTTTCAAGTCACCAGGGAGACAATATCACCATATGCAGAAAACAAGAAGCGCTGTTGACCCAATGACCAAGAAGTTAACTGCCTTTTCTTGTTATTGGAACCAGCCAGAGCAGTCAAACCCATTATCACACCTCACATTAAATGGGTTGGGATTTTATGAATCCCACCTATTGTGTTATAATGGAGATGCACTATACCACAGTTTCTCAAACTGAGTTCCATTCAGGTGGTCCACAGAAAGCTTGTGAAACAGTCGAGAATATATGTACTCGGCCCTGAACTTGATTTAATTTTTTCTGATGATGGATATCAAGGCCGTTTTGACAATGATACTTGCACAATATAATTTTTTTAAAAATTATTCACATTAAATTTATTTACTTTAATTTATTCACATTTATTTTAAAATTAAGCTAGAAGCGAAAAGTGCATTTCTTTAAATTGGTATCCTACTTCACTACATACATAGTTTTAATCGGTAGCATTTGTCAGCTGCGTATGCATGGCTTTCATTAGATGCAATTCAGCTAACCTACCTATTGTATTTATTGGTCATCATTATCACATGGAAAGTACTGGCTGCACCAGTGCTTTTTCAAAAAATGTACCAGTTCTTAGTCCAATAAGTAGGATAGTAGTCAACTCCCAGAAATTGATTTGTGGTTGAAAACGGGATATTTGAAAAATAAAGCAACCAATAATCAAACCAGTGACGGTGAGATCAGTGAACAGTTCAAAATTGAACATGGGACTACAGCAAGCGAATATACATCTGCAAAAGAAAAATTTGAGTGCAGACCCCTGTTTATCAGGAACCACTACGAGTACCGACAAGGAAAATACACAGAAATGCCGAAAAACGTTAAAACAATAGGACTCAAGCTATATTAATTTAGGCCTCACATGGACTGGTGACAAGATGAACCAAGGCCACAATTTGTGTTATGCTGCGCAGTGCTGGCTACCGAAAGCTTAACGCATGCAAATCACTGGTGTCATTTGGAGACAAATCTGCTTTCAAAGATAAACCACCTGAATTTTTTCAGCGCAAACTGAATGAGTTAAATCAAGGGAAATTAACAATGTTTGCTCATGCATCCGTAAATGTAAAGGCTCTCAAAGCTTCACATTGTGCAAGCCTTTGAATCGCCAAAGCAGGGAAGCCTCACATTACTGGGGAAGAACTTATTCTGCCTGCAGCTAAAGAACTTGCGTTTATAATGTGTGGAGAGAAGACGCCAAAGCAGATAGATTGTGTGCCTCTTTCAAATGACACCGTTTCACGCAGAATTCAAGATATGGCAGCTAATGTTAAAGACATTGTTGTGAAACATGTGAACAACAGTACGTATATTGCATTGCAATTGGATGAGATGACTAATGTCGCCGATGTTGCAAATCTTCTTGCATACATCAGGTATGAGTAGGAAGGGACAGTACTGGAAGATGTTTTGTTTTATCGTTCAGTGACAAGAAGAACAACCTCCGCACAACTTTTCCAGTTACCAGATGAGTTTATAAAGGAACATGGTATTGATTAGCAACGTTGCGTTGGCATATGTACTGATGGTTCACGAGCAATGACGGGAAGACACAGCGGGGTAATGGCTCTTATCTGCAAAGTGGCAACTTATGCCACATGGATGCACTGTAGCATTCATTGAGAGGCACTAGCTTCCAAGAAAATGCCAGTGGAAATGAAAGGTGTTTGGGACTCTGCTGCGAAAACTGTTAATTTCATAAAAGCTAGACCTATGAATTCTCAAATTTTTAGGTTACTGTGCAATGAAATGGGTACTGTTCATGTACAACTTCTTCTTCATACAGTACGGTGGTTGTCAAGAGGCAAAGTACTTACTTGTTTGTTTTAACTATGTTCAGAAGTACAGCTATTTTTAACAGACCATGCATTCCAATTCACAAGTTGTTTTGAAGATTCATCCTGGCTCTCATGATTGGCTTACCTCTCCGATATATTCACATGCCTAAATGAGCTGAATGCTAGGCTGCAGGGAGTTTCGGTGATTATATAGGATGTCCAAGACAAAATCAATGCAATGATCAAGAAACTTGACTTGTTTGCTAGTCGCATAAAAAAGGATGTTTTCAGCGCAGTGCCAACATTGGAAGATTTTCTGTCTGAAAATGAACTGGTTCTTGACAAAAAAAATTAAAATGACATCGAAGAACATCTTGTTGCTCTTAAGCAACAGTTTGAAGATTACTTTCCAGTAGGGCCCAGCGATATATCGATATATCGATATATCGCTAAAACCCGATATAGTTTTCATATCGATACGCCGATATAGGCATTTCAAAAATATCGATATATCGAAAAATCAATATATCGAGGTAAAAGAGAGACGGCTGGGGGGGGGGGGGGTGGGGGGGAGAGAGGGCTGGGGGGGGCGGGGTGGAGACAGACGGCTGGGGGGGGTTTGGGGAGGAGAGAGAGACGGCAGGGGGGGGGGGTGCGAGAGAGAGACGGCGGGGGGGGGGGTGGCGGGAGAGAGACGGCTGAGGGTTGTGGGGGGGGGGAGAGAGATGGCCAGGGGGGGTGGGGGGAGAGACGGGGTGGATGTGATAATATAATAGAGTGATAATAGATAAGAGATGGGGGGGATGTGAGAGAGACACAGAGACACAGACAGAAAAACACAGAGATGGAGAGAGTGAGAGACACAGAGAGAGAAAGATAATTACCTCCTGAGGAGATAGGCCCCGAATGCGCGCGCACTCCAAATGCACGCGCTGTGCGCGCATGCGCAGTACGAAAAAACCGAAAATATCGATATTTCGGTATATCTCGATATGAGCCCATCGATATATCTAAATCGGAAAACTTCTATATCGACAGACCCTACTTTGCAGTAAAAGCTGAACCAAACAACTGGATACGTAACCCTTTCGGAATTGAAATCAGTGACCTACCCTCTGGTTTGTCCAGCAAGGCACAAGAGTGCTTGTTGGAGCATTCTTGTGACTAAACATTACGATCAGAATTTAAAAGACATTCCCTAATTGTGTTTTGGATTCAAAGAACTGGAGAGTACCCAGAACTTGCAGACAAAGCAGTGTGTTGTCTGATGCCATTTGCTACTACGTACCTGTGCGGGACAGGATTTTCATCACTTACCACCCTCAAGTCCAAATACAGAAGCAGGTTGAATGCTGAACCTGACCTAAGGCTAAAGCTGACAACATTACACCCGACTTCACTGAACTTTGCTCAAAGAAACAGACTCATCCATCCCCTTTCTCCCTGATCTTGCCCCCTACCCACCTTTCCCTCCCTCTCTCCCTTACTCCTCTTTCTCCCCCCTCTTGCTTCCTGACTTTACCCAACCCCACCTTTCCCTCCCTCTCCTTCCTTACCCTCTTTTCCCCCTTTCTCCCCTGGCCCCATTTCCATGACTGTTTGTAGGACACTGCTGTGCGCAATTTGGCTGCCGTGTTTTGCTCACAAATATAGTCAGCTTTCCTGTTCTCCTTCCCCCTACCCCGACCCCTCCCCTTGCTATCTTTTTCCTCTAAACCCACTTGCCATTTCCCCCCCTTTTTTCCCTTAATCCCACTTCCATGACTGTTTGTAGGACACTGCTATGCGCAATTTGGCTGCCGCGTTTCGCGGCAGCCAAATTGACTACTACTAAGTAGCCAGTAAGACTACTGATATTAAAATGAGTTATGTGCTTTTATTTGTAGAACAAAAAACATTCATTATTATTAAGTTTTTTTTATATATAGCGCTTTTTTTCAAAGTGCTTTACAATAATTAGCAAACGGTACAATCAATATTAGGAAAAATCATTAAGTGGTCCGCCGAGACCCTCAGGAATTTTCAAGTGGTCCGCAAAAAACAAAAAGTTTGAGAACCACTGCACTATACAATAGCTTAAGTTTGTCCACATCAGAAAAAATTGATTGGTATTTTAAACCTAATGCTCTGTATACTGTTATTCAAACACTTTTTGAGTGATGGTATAAGCTATTGGATGATGCATAATAAAGTTGTGGAAATTCTAAGCATTCTGAGAAAGTAAATGAGCCTATGTTCAGTATCAGTCCAACTCAGCTGGTAGCGTTCTAGCCTCTGGGTTAGAAGGTAGTGGTTCATGTCCCATGTCACAGCAAATGCCATAGGGATAACTGTGTAGAGCTAGGAAGCATTCCACTAACTGTGGTGTTGCCCTTCAGAGAGATTAAACCAACATCTCATCTGTCTATTCAGGTAGATGTTAAAAGAACCTGTGACACTTTTAGAAAAGAGAAGATAGTTTCTCCATGTCCTGCCTGGCTAGCAATCCGCCAGATAAATTAATCATTAACCCCTATCCTGAAGAAACCTTCCCTTGATGCGTCGCAACCATCAAGTTATCGACCCATCTCCAACCTCCCGTTTTTATCCAAGGTCCTTGAAAGAGTGGTTGCCTCCCAGCTCCGCTCTTTCCTTTCAACTCACTCACTCCTTGAACTCCTCCAATCAGGTTTCCGCCCTGTTCACAGCACAGAAACTGCCCTGGTTAAGGTTACAAATGATATCCTAACCGCCTGTGACCAGGGCTCCCTCTGCCTTCTCGTCCTCCTTGACCTGTCTGCTGCATTCGACACAGTCGATCACACCATCCTCCTCCAACGTCTTTCCTCCCACCTCAACCTTCAAGGCACAGTCCTTGACTGGTTCCATTCCTACCTGACCCACCGTTTACACTTTGTATCTTCCAATGGTTTTTCCTCAAACCCCCGCACAGTTTCTCACGGCGTCCCTCAGGGCTCTGTCCTCGGCCCCCTCCTTTTCACCATTTATATGCTCCCTCTGGGCGATGTCATCCGCAAACATGGGGTAAATTTCCACATGTATGCGGACGACACCCAGCTGTACCTTTCTGCCTCATCCCTCAACCCCCAGACCATCGATGTTCTGACAGCATGTCTGTCCGACATTGAGTCGTGGACGAGGGACAATTTCCTCCAATTGAACGTGAGTAAGACTGAGGCCCTCCTGATCGGCTCAAGCCAGCGCCTCCGCACATCGGGCGCTGCCAGCCTCAACATCCAAGGCTGTACTCTCCACCTCACAAAGCCAGTCAGGAACCTCGGCATCACGTTCGACCAAAAGCTTTCCTTCCTCCCCCACATCCGTGCCTTGACCGGCACCGCTTACTTCCACCTGCGCAACATTGCCAGACTCCGCAACTATCTCACCCCCCACGCTGCCGAAACACTCGTGCACGCGTACATCACCTCAAGTCTGGACTACAGAAACTCTCTCCTCGTCGGCCTCCCCAGTTCCTCCATTCACAGGCTGCAGGTCATCCAAAACTCTGCAGCCCGTGTATTATCCCGCACCCGCCTCCGCGACCACATAACCCCCACCCTCGCCCGTCTCCACTGGCTCCCCATCCTCCAGAGGATCAAGTTCAAGATCCTCGTCCTCACCTTCAAGGCCTTACATGGCCTTGCCCCGCCCTATTTAACCAATTTACTCTCCCCCTACAAGCCCACCCGGACCCTTCGTTCAGCAGGACTTGGCCTGCTCCAAGCCCCCCGCCCGAACCGCCCCACCATCGGAGGCTGGGCCTTCAGTTTGTCTGCTCCGACCCGATGGAATTCCATCCCCCAATCCCTCCGTCTCGTTTCTTCCCTTTCCTCTTTCAAAGCCGGTTTGAAGACTTTCCTCTTCGACCGTGCCTTTTGTTCCACCCCAAATTCTTCGACCTCCCCTACTTGTTTCACCCCTTCCCGTACACTCCTCTCCCAGCTCGGGTCACACGCCTCCTGTGCAGCGCCTTAGGGCATCCTCCCGACGTGAAAGGCGCTTTATAAGTGTAATTTGTTGTTGTTATTTGCTATAGCTGTTTGTTGGATTTGGCTACATATAAATTGGCTGCAGGGTTCACCGAAAAAAAACAGCTCTTTGAGTTGTTTTGGTGTTAAACCCTGTATATAGGTGCTTTATCCAATGCGAAGACTATTTTTATTTATTTTTGTTCCATTTCTCACACAGAGTTTAAATCTTAGAATCTTCACTAAATAAATGTGTTGTCTGTGAAAACACAAAAGGAAGCTTGTGCAAAACTAATGGTGGAAGATGGTTACCTGTGTAATATATGGAGTGAGACGACCTCCAGTAATTGGCACACACTTAATTTGGCACACAGGAAAATCTACAAAATTTGTCTTTATTAATTCATCAACAACTGACACTCTTGGCTTTTTTTCAGTGATGCCAAGTTGTATACAGCTGGTCTGTTTGAGTCTCAGTGCCTCCTGGGCCAGAACTAACCCTACTTCTCCTGCTTTTCCCACAAACTCAGCAGATTTACGAATAATGGAAACTTTTCAGCTGCCAATGTAGTCATTGGGGCAGACTCAATGACAGGTTTATCTGTCACTGTTGCTTTTGTTTGGGCCTCAATGGAGCTTTCCTCATTTTTTTGAGTTCAACCAGGTGTGTCTGACACATTTGGAAACCCATCACCAAGCTTAAGAATATCTAAACCAGACTGAATGTTCCACATATGAATGCCACCTATGTATGGAAATTTATTTGTGTCTGGATTAGGAAAGCATACTCTTTCTCTGGAGGGCACCCAATGGTTAGGTACAAATTGATGAAAGCCATGGGTTGGGTATTGAGAGTGTGCCCTTAGGATATTGCTGGAGTTTAAGCAGCTAAATCTACACAGAGCCGCCCCACTCACCCTGTTGCTACTTCTCTAGTCTACCTGTTAGAAGGTTGTATTACTGGACCTGTCTGATTTTTAAACTGGTGGACATGTTCAGTCATTTGAGATTTACAATACTTAGATTGAGGATCGGGATCTTAGTTTGGAATCCTAAAGTGTTTGGGTGCTGAACAGTGGTTGGATGGGACCCATTCCCAAAGGAAATTTGCACCCTCCTCTCCTGCTTTATAAGGCAATCTATTTTCTCTAGCAGCACCTTTAGGATTGTTTGAACGGTCTTCAGGATTGGAGAATATGAGCAAACACAGAGGTGCTGATGCAGAACATTATTGCCTCAAAATTTACAATATACTTCATAGGCTTATATCGTGTAAATTCAGCTTGCATCAAAATAAAACTTCAAGTCAGTTGGTGCCACAGCTGTGGTATGATATGGATAGAGGGTCTGGAATGATGAGCTGGTCATGCATGGATTACCTCAGAATTAGTCACTGGCTAAAGTCCAAGGCCTGAGTTCTCTTGCACTGCACGTAGTATTTTGCTTACTGCATCTTGGAGAGGCTGCTAAATAGAAAGCCCAAATGGATGTTGCAGTTCTCACCATTCACACAACTGAATTGACCATGCTCCATTAGCTATTTAGTGTTTCATGCTGAATATCATCTCAACTTTCTAGTTGAACCATGTTTGAAGGAATATCTGAGAACCTCCAGTTGGGTACAGCTCAGATAAAAATGGTTATTCACTGGATGTTTGGGTAACATTACATTGCTGTTACATTCACCTATATAGACACTCGGGTCTGTCAATATGGAAATTTTTCGATTTAGATATATCGATGGGCTCATATCGAGATATACCGAAATATCAATATTTTCGGGGTTTTCGTACTGCGCATGAGCGCGCGGCGCGCGCATTCGGAGTGCACGCGCATTCGGGGCCTATCTCCTCAGGGGCTAAATATCTTTCTTTCTCTGTGTCTCTCACACTCACTCTCTCCATCTCTGCGTTTTTCTGTCTGTGTGTCTGTGTCTCTCTCCTCTCTCACATCCCCCCCATCTCTATCTATCTGTATATTATCACATCCACCCCGTCTCTCCCATCCCCCCGCCGCAGTCCCTCTCTCCTCCCCCCCCCACCCCTTGCATACCTGTATATTGTATTCGAGTACTATGAATACAATATGACGGCTTTGCACCTCGGTCTGTGCATTGTGTATAGAGATGAGCATTCTGGATCTTGTAGTTCAGTGTGTGCGCATTCCAATTTTTTCCCTCGACTTTTTCGATATATCGATATTTTTGAAATGCCTATATCGGCATATCGATATGAAAATTATATCGGGTTTTAGCGATATATCGATATATCGCCGGACCCTAATAGACACTATATCTTATATTGAATCCTTTGAGATGTTTTGTAGATATAATAATAATCAAAATCCTTGCAGTTGATATAGCCCTTTTCACGTCTTCTGGACATCTCAAAGCGCTTCACAGTACAATATATACTGTAAAGTGAATTGACTATATATGTGGGCACAATAAGGCAGACAATTGTGCATAGCAGTGTCCCACAAACAGTCACGGATTGAAATGACCAGTCTATTATTGCTTTTTTGAGGGATCATTATCAGGCGTGTGGAGTTAGGAAACTTGCCCAAGGTTTTGCTCTGCCTGGAATATCAAACCCAGGTCTCTTGCTTGTAAGGCGAGTGCTCTAACCACTGAGCTATAGGACTCCCCTGTAGGATGTTAATAAAATATTGAAATGTCTATTCTCTTTTAACTCCTTCAGAGAAAGTTGGATATATTCTGATTAGGAACAAGATTAAAGTTTATAGGAACGCGAATAAACCAAGATAATGAAATACTGTATCAAACCAACTAGTTGCTGTACTCTGGAATCAGTGAGAGCAGATTTGTATAATGGAAATGTAGGTGTAGATCACAAGTGTACAGTTTTGCTATACTCTTGGGGTCAAGGGAGGTTTTGCAGAATTCTCCTTTAGATGATGAAATAAGTGGAGTGGAAACTGTGATTGAGGAGTTTACAACTAAACTGCAGAAATGAATTTGATGGAGCCAATAGCCTTCCATTGCTCTATGCATTCCCATGTTCTTCAACAGTGTATATTTATTATTCTTCTCTAGTAGAATTGGACATCAACCATAAATACAAAGTATAGACCTGTAACATTAGGGAGGCTTGCTGTGGCCCACACGGGTTGATGTGTATTTTCTGCATATTCAGGGAGTGAAGGATATCTTATTCAGGGAATCTTCGGACACTACTAGTTAATGGAGAATCCTACTAAGTCACCTAACAAAGTCAGCAAACAACCAAAAACAACAAATTACATTTGTATAGCGCCTTTCACATAAGGCGGACATCCCAAGGCACTGGATCAGAGAGTCAGTATTGTAACATTTATGGCTGTAGCAATCTTTTTGGAGGTCAGCCAGGTGTCTGAAACCCACCATGCTTACCCAAACTATCCAGTACAAACAAATCAAACAGCACCATGCAGTCCACCTACACATGAAAATTCCCAAAATATTCATGTGAATAGAATATTCACTCTTGCCCTGGAGGGGGTGGGGGGCTCGAGTGTATGTTGTGGGTATTGCTGGAGCCTAATCAGCTAAAACCGCATAGCTTGCCAACGAAAGCATTGCTAGGTCAGCTTTCCCACTGCTTGTTGACTAATGAGTCAGGCTGGCTGTGCTGTCATCAGCAGCATCCTGGAATACTGTTCCCCCACCCACCACCCTCCCGGCTAGAGAACTAAATTACTGAGACCACCACAGATGGTTGGCTCGATTTTGAAATTTTGTTGCAAACATGTCACCTTGGAGGGTGTTTAGCTCCAAGAAGGCCCTGCCTACCTCCCCCACAAGAGTATCGTAGCCCATACTCCAGCATTCCAAAAACCAGTAACTCCCTGAAACTAATCCACGTTCCCATGGTCATGTTCGACTAGCCTTCTCGTAAGTAAAAAAAAAGTTATTATAAATAGGGTACAATGATTTTGTTTAACACATTTCTTTATATATTTATATATTTTTACACATACATCATGAAATAACACATATAAACCATATTGGATAAATAAAACAACATTGGTAAAGTTATGCAATGTTAGGGTGGGCTAGCTACTGGCAAACACCAAAATCTGTGAGGTGCTTGTTCCCAACTGTGCCGGACTATCGACATTCTACTGTACTTGTCTCTTGTTCAGACAGTTGTGATTTTGAACATGACAGTAACATGACTGCAATCCAGGCTGACATTTCAGCGATGTAATGAGGTACTGCTGCACTATTGGAGATGTTGTCCTTTTGAAAAGCAGTTGTTCCGAGCTTTTGTCATGATTCTTCAGGTAGATGATAAACATTGCATGGCATTATTTTGAAGGTCATGGAATTTTCTTGGAGGCCTGGCCAATATACCTCCCCTATTCAAATGCACATTTGTATTGCTTCTATTTTTGGACATGGTTGGTGCAGATTAGCTGCTGTGTTTGCTTTTTTAACAACAGTACTGGATCCTTACTGGGCTGAGAGACGTCAGTATCTGGACCAGCTCTTGCCTGAGGACATCTGCTTAAAAAGAAGATGACACCCAAATGGACTGAATTTTGTCCTTGAAAATATTCAGCCCTACAATTCATTATAAAACAGCTCGGACAAGGGAAGGGTGAATAATATCGCTTATTACTTAAAAAAGCTTTATTAACACTGAATTAGTAAATTATTTTCATAAAATATGGCTAAAACTTAGTTGAAGGATATCTGCTCATTGTGAATTAATTTGAAGAGGCATATACACAAGCAGCAATTCAGTCTCCAATGCCTTCCCCTGGTTTCCTTCAATTTGTACAATTGGATAATTGGTTTTACTACACAGGAATATTTCCATTAAAAAAGTGAAAAGTGGGCATTTTACCTGCCAACTCTATTTCTCCTCTGTAAAGCACATTAATCAGAAAAGCAATTTCTTGAAGGCCATGTCATAAGTATGCGTGACTTCAGATGAACTTCAAACAACAACTTTGTTCCATGAGAAAAAAATAACAGAAATGGTCGACTGCACTTGTTGCAAACGATAAGCAATTGTGCCCTTTAACTATTCTGATTTTTGTTAAACAGCAATATCCAAATTAGTGATTTGCTGAAAAATACAGTAGCCGGTTTGCACCCAGCAACATACCATAAACAGTCATCACATGAATGATTAATTAGCTGCAGGATTGTTGGCCAAGAGATGGGGAAAAGTTCCCTCCTCTTTTAAAATAGTGTCACTGTATCTTTCACGTATTCCTGAATACCCAGTTGCTCAGTTTAACATTTTATCTGAAGGATAGTACCTCCATCATTGCCACACACTCTCGGCCTAGTGCTGAAGTGTCAACTTTAACTGATATTGGGCTTGAACCTCCCACCTTCCGACCCTAGTGGCAACAATGTTGATACCAGCTGAGAAAATAATACATAATAATTTGTGCATTTTGACATTGTGCCTTTGTAACCCTTCACTTTTTGAATAATACCTTGGGATGTTTAACATCCATCTGAACAGGCAGACAGGCGCTTGGCTTAATGACTTGTCCAAGGCACAGCACATTCAGCAATGCAACTTGCAATATGTAATACGCAGTATGCAGCAATATGCAACAACAACAACAATTTACATTTATAGAGCGCCTTTCACGTCGGGAGGACGTCCCAAGGCGCTGCACAATATGCAGCTGGGAGAGTATTTAGTAATACTGTACTAATGTGTGAAAGTCTCAATGGCAAATGGATATCAAAGGTCATATAAATGAGCTCCTTGAAGAAATGAATACCCTAAACAGGTAAGAAAGGAAAATTGTACAACAATAGCTTACTTTTGTATAGCTTATTATGTTACAGTTTAGGAAGAAACACTTGGTGTAGTGACGGATGAAATTTATCAGAAATGTAGTTAAAATATCCCATTGCTTCAACTGTGTTAAGCACCCCTGGTAACAATGAACTGTCCAATATGATAAGGCACTATATTAATTGCAAGAATTATTATTATTAGTATCGTCACTTTGCCTCGGTTACTATCATTTCAACTTGAGACTGTCTTTTGAGAATTTCAAACTATTCAAGGGTTGAAAACCCTGTTCATAATAATCTGAATTGACATCTCTCGTTTGTAATGACATTGACAAATGATAGATGACAGAAAACAGACATGTTCTGAAAGCTGTAAAAGACGGTCATTATTCACCAGGGATGAGCAATGACATTTTCCTTTGAATCTAAACTATATTATTTCAGCATGTGCTGAATTTGTTCAGATCAGAACACTTTTGCACCTTAGACACAACCTCTGCTATTCGAGTTAAGGTTTAGGTTGAGGAAGACAGGAATGGGAACAATAATAATCCTATAATAACATAATCCTTGCATTTGATATAATGTCTTATCACGACTTCTAAAGCTTTCAAAGAGCTTCATAGAATATACTGTAAAGTGAATATTGTACACTATTATAGTATACTAAACCCTGTATACTAAATACTGCATATTATTATTTTTTGTGAAGGGATTATTACCCCCCAGAAAGTGATCAACCAATTGACTAACAACCAGGTTTCTACTTACTGCTAGGTGAACAATACTAAAACAATGCAAAAACAAGTGACAACAACTGAGACCAGAGATTTAGCAGAATTTGAGAAAAGTGTTAATTTAGAAGTTGGTTTTCTCCAGGGCTTTGTAAAAAAAAACTGGCTTCCAATTAAGTTGAATTTAAGAATTTTTAAAATTCCCTACCAATCTCCATTCAGCAGGCTCCTGTCTGCTCCATGTCTTCCGCCCAACCTACCATCGGTGACCAGGCGTTCTTCCTCTCTTGCCTCCTTCAAGGCCGGTTTCAAGATCCTCCTTTTTGATTATGCCTTCTGCTGTCCTCCCACCTCTTTCTCTCCCTTTCCCCTACCCAGGGCCTCCCCCATGTTCAGGCCCCGACCCCTGACTGTTCAGTGCCTTAGGACATCCTCCCTATGTGAAAGGTGCTCTATAAATATAATTTTGTATTTTGTTGTTCTTATAATTCCTGAATGGAATATGCGCGCTCTCTCTGGATGGACACATTGTCCTTACCTAATTTCGGAAAGTAGGTGCTGGTTGGCAAGAGTCAACGCTTGGGGACCTGGAGTGTGCAGGAGTCTATCCAACTGAAACCCTATAGATTGAGAGCAACAGCAACAACTTGCATTTATATAGTGTCCTGGAGTCCTGTAGCTTAGTGTTTACAGCACTTGCCTTACAAGCAAGAGACCAGGGTACAATTCCAGGCAGGGGAAAACCTTGGTCAAGTTTCCTTACTCCACACGCCTAATAATAATCCCTCAAAAAAAAAGGTAATTTTTCAATATACGACTGTTGGGGTACACTGCTGTACGCAGTTGGTAATTATTATTATTGATGCCAGACGGTGTCTAATGGCTAGCTTTCAACAACAACAACAACTTCAATTTAAATAACGCCCTCCACGCTGGACAGCGTCTCAGAGCGCTTTCCTGCTGCTTATTCACTTGACCACCATGCCATTAGGACTTTCAGCTGGCACGATTAACAGGAGTTGAGTGGGAAGAATCCCTTCCTCTAATGCAGTGGTTCCCAACCTTTTTTTGCTGCGACCCAAATTAACCACCAGCAGGTCCTCGTGACCAAAACGTTTTTTGCTGCGACCCAAATTATCCTCCAACCGGGCCTCCCACCACTAGGGGGCGATATCATGACTGAAGCTCAGCTCAGCCAAAACGTTATCTCTATATGTTTTGTGGACTCAGCGCAACTTGTAAGTACACTCTTTATACAAATAGGTCGGCGGTGTCGCATTTTTGTTTAGCATTAAAAACTTTTTTAGCGTTAACAAAAGCATTTTCAACATTAAGAAAAGAAAAAAAAACATTCTGATGACCCTTCGTGACCCTACTGAGGACCCCCGCGATCCTGATTTGGGTCAGGAGCTGAGGTTGGGAACCACTGCTCTAGTGGCTAGTCTGTCTGTCTGTCCATATCCTGCCAGTGAGTCAAATTGGCTGTGCTGTAATCAGCAGTGCCCTGCAGACGCATCTCTTACAGGAACCGCCACAGAGGGTGAATTCACTTCCAACATTCCACTGTCAATCACATAATCTTGGAGCCAGTTGAGATCCTATGAGACCCTACTTACTTCCTCCCAAGAAGGATAATAGGAAAGAATCAACAAATTATATTTGTAGTAACTCATGATACAGATGTTATTTGCTTTGGCACGAAGGAAATGTCATTGACAATTTCATGTGCCGTATGCACCTGAAAAACACCATTGCTTGAGAATAGAAAAACAGACAGCAACTGAAGTGATAAGATTCAGTAGATCAGATTGCTCATTAGGACCGCTCCATAAGAACGGAGGTTGGTTGGGGATTGAATTAAGCTCCATCCCAGCAACAGCATAGTTTTATTTTGCAAACTGTGCAGACCAATTGAGAGCAATGATAGTTCCCAAATGAAACAAATTTAATTATTGTTGTAGTTCTCACAGGTCTCACACATCTTTTATTTTGAACTCTAACCAATAATTGTTTCATCAACAAGATCAGTGATCTATAAAATGTGCAGCCCTCATAGCGTGAAAATTTCCGTTGACCATTTATAGATGCTCACACAATAGATTTTGGAGAATGCATAAGGAGGTGTTTCTTTTTGCCTGCCAGATTGCTTCTGTATCCCAGCTGCAGGTGGTCTCTAATGCCCGACTTAGTGAGGCATGACCACACTTAGAAAATATGGCACACAGCTGTTTTATAGTGATCCAAATGGACTCTGTGCAATTTCATTTTCTATAGTAACTGCTGCCTAAATCCAAATAGGTTGAGCAGATGTTGCATTAATTTCACTTATCAGCTAAAAACATGCATCAGCACCTAGAAGAAAATCGATGCAAACTGTTAATTTGCATCGATTGCAACTATTAATGTGCTTTTCTCAGGTGCAGAATTTTTGAATACAATAATAAACCTTTCATTTGATATAGCACTTATAATGTCAAACTCAAAGTGCTGCACATGAAATATCTGACGAGTGAAGTGACTGTATGATAGCAAACACAGCCCAGTTCCGCAATATTCTAGGATGTAAATGAATGATTTATCTAGAAAACTGTTGGGGCAGAATATTGGAAGAAACCCATTTCACTTTTCGAATGGCTCCATGGCATCTTTAATATCTAACTGAACAGACAACAAACAACAAACAAAATTATACTTATAGAGCGCCTTTCATTGTCGGGAGGACATCCCAGCTACACTGATGGAAAATTAAGTAATGCGAATGGAGAGTTTTACACACAAGCCTTTTTTGGCCGAGATATAAATTGATGGATATTGCTGCATGAAAAATGTTTATTTTATATTTGTATAATGTAAAGACTGCCTTTTTCACTGCTTGTTTGCTCTCATCTATAATACCCACAGCTGCTAAAAAACAAATCCATTTATTCATCACCTGCAGAATATATTTCTTGAATGCTTTCTTCACAGGCCCCCTGAGGTCCACTCTCTAGAAGATTCAATTGAGACATAACTCTGCTATCTGATTCTATCCTCACAAGACATATTACATATGATACTCCCACCCTCTGGAGCTCGATTGATTGCCAGGGCCTTCAACCATCACGCTCCTGTTCTCTGGAATTCTCTTCCAATACCACCTCACTGTTACCTCCCTGCTTGCTTTCGAAAAGCTCCTAAGAAGGCAGACTGTGCCTTCGGTCAACATATCTAAATCTCTTGTTTTCCTGCTTGGCTGCGTACTATTACATTTTTCAAGTACTCTGAGGCATTTATTTCTGTAAACAGCACCAAATGAATCAAAGTTATTTTAAAATAAAAGTGCTATTGTGAATACCACAGAAGACAAACACTCAAAGTGAGGATGGCGCAGAACGTGTTACAGATAATGTCACTGAGCATATTACATGTGGGGATTGAGTGAATGTTACAAGTAGTACTTCTTTTTGACATTTTACAGAAGTCAGACATGGAAGTTAAATATGTTGGAACCAGAGGTTTATGAGCAAATACAATAGAAAGAGCAAAATTCAACTAAGGTGCCTTTATTGGTCAGGAACATAACAAAACATTGCTGCAAGCAGTTCACTCCCTCCTCCCCAATTGACTGGAATATAAAGATTTCTCGCTATTTCCTGAAAAAGCTTCAGTCAGTCAAAGGGGTTCATTCTCCAGGCCGATATTAAGGTCTAATATGGGGGACACAGAATTCATATTAAGCAATAACCTCACAAATGTCACATGCAAATCTTTGCATTTCTGACTTCATTGTCTTTTGAAAAGAGGTATTCATTGTATAAAATCTAAACTTCATTTCTGGACAGATACTAACATGGGAAGAATAGAACTCTGCTCCATGTGGACTACAATACTCCCAACCCATAAGAAGCTGTTTCTTCAGTAGCAATGTAAACATTTACTAGGCCAGGCCTCTCCTTTACCAGACATGGACTGACTAGACAGGAAACAGAGAGGAACAGCAAGTTTGAAAATATTATTCTATTTATAATGTAAGCCATTAATTACTCAGGTTGACAGTTTCAAAAAATAATATAGGATGTTTAGAGCATGTGGCATTCCATTTTCCTGGGACTCATACAAGAAAGAAAGGATTCTCTGAAATAAAGTGTACAGCCCACGGTTATTGTGGTAACCGTGATAAACTGAGAGGTTCTGGAGAGCGGAAGAAATAAGAGATAAGTTGGAAAGGAAGGGGGCAATTGAAAATCTTAATTGGGATAATGCAATATTCCTAAATGCATTCTGTTCCCTGCTGATAATTAAGGAATGGAATGCATTTAAGAATATTGCATTTCCTCTCTCTCCCCACCCCTCCACTCCCCCCCCTGCTGTATCTTCCAAAGGTTGTAAATGATGCTTCAATTTACTTTGCAAAACAAACTGTAGGTAATAAAACTTGCTGGGCATCTGAATGCCTCATAAATAATATATGACTGCAGGCATCAAGACAGTGGGGTTGCAAATTGGCACAAACCCTGGTTAATTTAACATTTTACAGATCCTGGTGCACAGAGGAATATGAGAAACTGTCTTTCGTCCATCGTGTTGGAACTGAGCAGCCAGTTCAACCCTTAACTGCTTGGAATGCATCAGCCATGGTGTGTGCCTGAGTGATTAGACACGGTTGAAGGAATCACAGCTTCAAATTACATATTACAGCCATCAAAATGCCTTTCATCTAAAATAGTTCCCCTAGATTCAAAGAGTTTTTTTACACAAAGGAAAACACAATTATGTCATTTATTCTTCATGAGGCACTCTGTCTCGTTCTAATCCAACATCATTTTGAAATTGTCCCAAAGATCCTTTTATGTTTTTAACCTCAGAGAAAAAGATGAGGTAATATTACGGAAGAACAACAAACTGTTAAGTTTGAAGTTATATTTGAGGTAAAAATTGCCGTATACAGTAACACCTTCTTTGTGTTAATCAGCATTTCGAAATATAAATATATTCCTTAGCTTCAATTGGGGTAAGATCTCCCTACCTAGCTCTCTGTAATAAACACCCTGATCCACACAGTCACAACCTCAGATCAGCCAGTGGTGAAAAATCACAGGAATCCAACAATTACATCATCTTGATTTACACCAATGTTTACATTCCTAACATGGAGCGAGAACTAGGATTCCCACAACCACTATCAGAAAACTGATTTACAATGCATTTTTGGGGGGGTAGGGCTACAAGGGTTTCATATGAAGTTGAGGTTTGTGTGGATCAGAGACAACAATCAACAATTCATTATACAAGGTTTAAAGGAGACTTTTCATCAATTCCAAATTGGGAACAAATTTCTAAATATTTCTTAATACATTCTTTGTGCTTATTAGGACAAAAGTACAAGTTAAGGAATACTGTACTATAAACTTCACCCTATTAAAACAATTTCCGTAGAGAAGGCTATTTGGCCCGCCGTTTCTGTACCACTGATACCCATTATGGTATCAATACTTTGAGATATGTCAGGCCACAGGCTGAACCCCACTGCTTCAGCATTGTGAAAAGCAGTAATAGGACTGGAGCCAAGAAATCTTTATACAGTACCGTGTATAGTATAACTGGAGTGAAACTCCAGCCAATGCTAAGTAAACTTTTAAACTTAATGTAAATGTTAGAAGTTCTTGGGTGGTCACTAATTGCTACTGGCAGATAGCGACACCATCTGACCCCAATGAACCTCCTCCATGCATTGGGAAAAACTCACAAACAATAGATTGAAGTCACCACTGAAAGTTTACACCACCTTCACAAGTGTTACTACATATAAGGTGCGCAATTGCTGTGCAGTTATTTGCCTGTTATCACCAATCATTTTAAATTTGATTCAGTGAGTTAACAGGCTGAATATTATAGCCCTGTATACTCAGCCATACAGAACCAGGTCTCATTAAAGCAGCTCCGTGATATAAAGGTTTCATAAAGCACAAACTGTCACACTACTTTTCTTCTCCTCCAAATAGGCCCCTTTTGAAATCAGGATAGTTTATCAGCTGCAGAATTCAAAGGTCGAAACTGATTCTCAATTATATGAGATACAGTGTCTTGGTTTCTTTGTAAGAAAGACACAATGACAAGTGGAAGGTAAGTGAGACAGTACGGTCACCTTCCCCTGGCTCGGCATCAGGCTCTGCCACTGTTAAGTGCTCTGAGACCTCCCTGCGTGAAGGGCACTATATAAATGCATGTTGTTGTTTTGAAACATCTCCAATGTCTGAATGTTCGCACCAAAATCTCAAAAGCCCTGAGCATTGCCATCTTAGATTCCTGCTGAATTGGAGGGGAGGAAGGAGAGTTTTAAAGAACTTAAAACAAATTGTGTTGAGCCAGTATTCCTTAAATAAGCAATTTTTAGCTCTCATAAAGTATAATAATAATCCTTGCATTTGATATAGAGCTTTTTCACCCACTCTGTAAATCCAACAACAAAATAACAAGATTACATTTATAGAGCGGATGCCTATTTAAGAATCCAATCCAAGATGCAAGTACTCAGGGTGTTTAGGTCCATCCTTTTATACACTTTCTCCTTCAAATGCTTATCAACAACAACATCAACAAAAGGACATCCACTTTCACTTGGAAAACTTTGGAAATATGGTTTGAGATGGAATACCTTGTATCTGATTGGACTTGATTACCAGGAAGCTGGGGAAGAGCACTGATATCTATCTATATTTCACATACTTTCTGAAAATAATAAAACTAATAACCCCTGAATTTGATATAGTGCTTTTCAAGTCATCTAGACATCTCAAAGCGCTTCATGCAATATACTGTAATGCATTGACTGTATATCTGTGGGCGAAACTCGGTAACCAATTGCACATAGTGCTGTCCCACAAACAGTCGTGGATTGAAATTATCAATTTATTATTTATTTGAGGATTATTATTAGGCACATGGAGTAAGGAAACTTGCCGAAGGTTTTGCCCCTGCCCGGAATCAAACCCAGATCTCTCGCTTGTAAGGTGAGTGCTCTAACCACTGAGCTACAGGACTCCTTTGTAATACTATGCCTGTCACAACATTTTGCACGCTTACAGAATAAAAATCTACAGCAGACATAATCTTCTTGGCAATGAGAAATACATTTTGGCGTATTACAAACCTTTGCAGATTTACTTATTTGATGTTTCCAAGGGCATCTGCTTCTTGCAACTAAAATAAATTTTCATCAAATCTTGTTTTATGCAAGTTAGGCACAGAGGTCGAGTTTGGAAGAATCGCATATATTATTCTTATCAAATTATTTGAATAGAGTTCCAGATTTATCAAAATGGAAATTATCGATCAGCAGCGTGGGCACTCGCTATGGGTGAAAGAGATGACAAAGCACACTAACCAAATCCAGAGAACTCTCTTGACAAAAGGAAATTGATTTGGGGAACAGGAGCGGGGGAAATAGGTAATGTATTCCTGGCCCTTAGAAATGCTGAGGATACTGTAGAGACTCTCTCATATCTGAGCTCTCTGTATGTGATGCATGTCATCTCTCGAAGAGAATAGAGGCAGGGGCCGATTGCTTTTGTTGGCAATGAAATGTTGAAATGAACAATTCTGTTATGAAACTCCTTTCCTCTCTCAGTCTTCTTTAAATAGGAACATAGGATGCACTGTAATGGGAAAGAGCATTGCAATTCATCTGGCTGGCCCTCAAGTAAAATATTAACAAAAAAGACATTATTCCATCTCTCAAATCCTGCTATTTGATTTCATTGCCAAATAGCTATTTAATTCTATCTTGAATTTGCTAATACAATCTGTCTCCACTGGGAATCCTGTGTGAGTGACCTTCAATGTAACTCCACACAGCTTGTAGCATGGCTCCACTGTGGACTTGTGCTAACTGTTGACCTCACCAAGCCAGTCAGGAACCTCTGTGTCTTGTTCAATCCTCAACTGTCTTTCCTCCCCCGCATCCAACAACAACTTTGATTTAGCAACTTTATCTAAGCAATGACCTGCTGTGCCTTCCCTCACCTCCGCTATTACCTTACCCCCAAGGCCACTGAAACCCCCATTCATGCCTTCATTATATCCCGGCTCAACTACGCAAACGACCTGCTTGTCGGCCTTCCCAATTGCTCCCTCCATAGGTTGCAGATAATCCAGAACTCTGCGACCCATGTCCTCTACTGTTTCAAATTTCATGACCCCATCTCCCCCATCATCGCCTGACTCCATTGGCTCTTCATCAACCGTAGAATCCAATTCAAGATCCTGGTCCTCACATTCAAAGCCTTCCATGGCCCTGTCCCACCCTACACCTGTGACCTCCTAAACCCCTACCTACCTGCTTGCCCCTTCCGATCAGTAGGCTCCGGCCTGCTCCACGTCCCCTGACCCACCCGTCCACCATTGCCCCCAACCTCTGGAACTCCATTCCCCAGTCCCTCCTCCTTGCCCCCATCCTGGTCTCCTTCAATAATTGCCTAAAGACCCTCCTCTTCAACAACAACAACAACAACAATTTACATTTTTATAGCGCCTTTCACGTCGGGAGGACGTCCCAAGGCGCTAAACAAGAGGCATGTGACCCGAGCTGGGAGGGGAGTGTTTGGGAAGGGGTGAAACACGAAGGGGAGGTACAACAGTCCCATCAGTCACCCCAAATTCCTCCCCTTTCCCTCCACCCTCCCTGGCCCCAACCCCAGCTCGGGTCTGAAACAATGACTGTCCACTGCCTTGGGACGTCTTCCTTACATGAAAGGCACTTTACAAGTTTAATTTTGTTGTTATTATTAGTGCAATGCACCCTGTATCTGGCACTGATCCATCGCTTCCCCACAGTAATAGCGCCTTATCACATCATTGAGATGTCTCAAAGTGGTTCAAGGGATATACGATCAAGTGGATTGACTGTGCATTTTTGGGTGTGATACATAGCAAGCAGTTTACGCACAGCAGTGTGTCACAAACAGCCATGGAGTGAGCTATCAATTTTGCTTGGGCATTATTGGCCAAGACACCAGGAGGTCTTTTCGCATAGTGCGATGGGATGTTTATCAGCTGCCCAGTTGTCAGATCACTGCTAGTATAATAATAACAACCCATGCATTTGGTATAGCACTTTTCATGTCTTCTAGATGTCTCAAAGTGCTTCACAGAATATACTTAAAGTGAATCACACTCACTGAAATACCATATATGTCAGTGGCACTCCCATGCTCAATGTCAGTGGCACCTTGAAATCAGCCATTTTTCCATATCCTAGTTATAATGGGGTTAGCAAAACATTGGATTGAGTCAGTCACACTATCAAGGGGTTCCCCTGTATAGACCAGTCTCTGAGTGAATACAGTCTCTGAGTGACTGAACTGACAGTTCACCATCCCTTTTCATAGCCTGTGTCTAATACTCTTGTACCTCACAAGTGTTTTAAAATGTAAGTTGGCCGTTACTGAACCCATTAATTATAACACTATTTATCTAATCTTCTCTTTCCTCCTTTGAAACCTTGGTAATCCTGCAAAATGGACCTTGATCCTTGACTAGATTGAAAAGCAAACTGTCATTTCAGTAATAATTAATATTACTATGTGTGAATTACAAGTATTAATGTGGGTGAATGTCCTACCTTAAAAACAAACATTTCTCCCCTTAGAATAGCCAGGGTATTGAAGTTCCCATCACAGATATTAGGTTTGGCACCAGGCTGGGAAGGCTTATCTCCAGTGGGTGGCCGTGGTGGTCTTGGCTGTCTGTTAGGCTTCCTTGGATCTGAAGGCGGATTAGAACGATGTGGTGGAACTGTAGGCAAGGGTTTTGTGGGATGTACCACCTTATCAGGTGGACCTGTTAAATATAAAGGTAGAAAGTGACCAATCCATTGAATAATAGTTATATAATGGATGATTCTCTATAGATCTGAAAATTTATAGAGCTTGGGAATTATCAACATCTCCACTTGCCCAGAATATACAAACCTTGCCAATATGAAATTATTCTGTGAATTTTCCTGTTACAATATCACATCAACACTACAGCCCATTAATTTACCGACCTGTGGGGAAGCACCCAAAAGATGTGAAGTGTGACTACCAACCGTATATCTTCTGGATTCCCTGTAGATCATCATGGGGAAGGCGGAAGTTTTCTGTGTCCATGTACTGGTAAAATGGAGCCATGATTGCACTTGGATCATTGGAATGTTCGAGGCCCAGCGCATGGCCCAGTTCATGAACTGCGACCAGAAATAAATCATTTCCTACCGAAGGAAAAGAATGGGAACAATTAAATGAATTTTACACCATTCTAAGTAAGATGCTCAAATTGACCAATAGTATTAAGCAATAGGTGCCAAGATGCTTCAATTGTAACACCCTCACCTCTGAGTCAAAGGATTGTGGGTTCAAGCCCCACATCGGGACTTTCAACTCACAGTGCAGGTTGACATTCCAGTACAATGCTGGAAATGTGCTGGATAGTTGGAGATGCCATCTCATAGATGAGACCTTAAACCAAAAGTCCTACCTTCCTATTCACGCGGACATTAAAGCTCCCATAGCTCTATTCAAGAGAAAAGGATTTATCCTGGTCCCCTAGCCAATGATCCCCCCAAAAAAGGTTGGCTGAAGGACACTGCAGTGTGTAAGTTGGCACATGTAAAATAATAATAATTAATAATAATCCTTGCATTTGATAAGTGCCTTATCACATCATCGGGACACCTCCAAGCTTATATTCTGTGAAGACAGGATATATTGTAAATTGACTGTATGCATTTAATGAATATACATACATATAGTAAAAGCCCATATATCTGGCACCCGTGGGACCTGGCCAATGCCGGTTAAAGCGCCTGCAGGATATTCGGATGGCCCTCGGCTGAAAATCCACCACAAAAAAATTTAAGTTCTTTTAACACACACCATACACACCAGACTAAATAATAACAGATAATAACAGAATATTGTATTGGTACTTATTGTTAAAACTACTCTCTTGCGCTTCTCACCTTTACTGATTGAGGTTTACAGTCCAGTGGTTCTTTTTTAAATGGAAGATGCCAAGCGGGTGAAAAAAATGGCAGCGCGATTTTAAAGTCATGCGACTTTATAGCGGCAAGCCTATAGCCCTAGACTCCACTACCGAAATACTGCACCTGCATGACAATGTGGGTTTTCGTCTAGCGTTATCAGCTTGCCGCTAGTAAGGCTTTAAAATCTCGCTCCGTTTTTTTCACTCGCTTGGTGTGCTCCATTTTAAAAAGAATCACTGGACTATAAACCGCAACTGCAGCATCATGGCTTCAAGTGAAGCATCTACCAGTAAAGGTGAGAAGCACAAGAGAGTAGTTTTAAAATACGTACCAATACAACATTCTGTTATTATGTTATTATTTATGCATTTACAAATGGTCCACTGCTATTTTTCCGGATAAGTTCCGGTTTATCGAATGGGGACTTTTTTTTTTGGCATGCCGGTTATATGGAAGTGCCAGTTCATCGAGTCACGGATAAACGGGCTTCTACTGTATATACATGGAGGCCAAAAATTTGTGATACCAGTACAATGTCTAATAAAAAAAAAATTTTAGATAATAAGGTAGATATCACAATGTTTTGGTCATCCTTTCCATAACATACCATATCACATCACATCACATCATCTATACACATAGGTAACTATGTACACACACACACAATAGGTGAGTAGACCCATATTGCTATTTCTCAGCCACTTGTGAGTCAAAACAAGCAGAAAATGTCACAATTCCTGCAGTTGGTTGAACTGATGAATCACACACAGAACATCAAGGACATTTGTCAGCACTAACAGTCAAAGCATGCAAAGAAATGTGATGTGATTCCATAATGTTTGAACCTTTTGAAAGAAAATCATTTGGAAATTGGAGTTGAACTATTTGTTTATTAATGACACATTTCAATAGCACTTATATAGTGTGTTCTATGCAGGAAAGTGTCTTTTAACAGTGGTGGAGCCTGACTCAGAGCCAGGTGGGGGGGCAGAGGGGAGAGGAGAAGACCTTAAGGATGGATGGTTATCAGGCAAGACTTAGAAAAAGGGAGAGAAAGGGCAAGGTGGAAGGATCAATGGACAATTTATTAGAGATTGAACAGAATGCCTAGATTGTGCCCTCATTCGGTGAGTTTGAGGGTGAGCTCAGGGAGGTTCAGTAGTTCATATCCGCAAGAGTGAAGAATTTGACCGAAGCCAAGGAGTGTGGCTTCCGTCTTGTCTGTATTCAGCTGCAGAAAGTTTGCTCTCATCCAGGCCTAGATATCTACCAGACAAGCTGATAGAACATTGGTGTACCTGGAGTTGATACTGGAGGAGGCAAAATAGATCTGAGTGTCATTTGCATACTTGTGGAAGTTTAGCCTGTGTCTGCGAATAACATGGCTACGAGGGAGCATATAGAGGAAGAAGAGGGATAAGGATGGAGACCTGGGGTATCCCATAGGTGACTGTGAAGGAGTTGGAGCAGAAACTATTTGCCGAGATGAAGTGAAGGTGGTTGGATGTCGAACTTGAGCCATACGAGTGTAGTCCCAGTCCCACTAAGGTGGATGGAGGAGAGTCGATGGAGGAGGATGGTGTGGTCCACTGTGTCGAACGTGGCAGAGACATCCAGGAGAAGGAGGAGGCAGAGCTAGCCGTATTCACAGACAAACAGGTTGTTGTTTGTGACAAGCCCTGTCTTTGTGCTGTGGGCAGGGTGGAAAACAGACTGCAGGAGCTCGAGGAGGGAGGGGAGATGGAGGTGTGAACAAAGTTGACCTGCAACAATTCAATTTGCCTGAAAATAGGGATTCGCAGTGCAATTTCACATTGTTTTCACTTATAGATGTATGGGTGGTTATTCCTGTTGTTGTTAGTACCACTCTGATATTATGACACAAATAAGTCCATATCTAGTGGTTTCGTTTCTAGACTAGTAGGAAATAACTCTCAGAAAGTTCAATATTTTAAATGTTCATCTTTTCAAACTGCCTGGTTTTTATGTATTTCAGGGACAAATACATAAAATCCCTGAAATACATAAAGTCACACAAACGAACCAATTAATTGTTTTCGTTTCAGTGCATTTTTAGTGAATAATTTTTTTTAATAACAGGTTTCAATGTGTGTGGCTATTTTAGTGGAAGAAAATGTGTGTTTCTTGGAGTTGTCTTTCTCCTTTCAAAGCACCAGCTGGAAAACATACACCCCGTGCCTCACTCTCAAGGTTACAATAGATATTTTAACTTGCAGCTGGTGCCATTAAAACCACAAATCAAAGTCTGCCTCATCAACCTAACCAGCGTTGATAAAATAAAGAATTCATAGTGCATTTTTAAAACATTTTGTTCTTCCAATTGGGCGATTCTGATCAATTTCACTTACTAAAAGACCCACAATCAAATATGAAATTAAAACAGAATGACTTGCTGGCAATACAATATAAAGGGAATATCCTGCTAATGTGCTTAAGTACAATCTACACCTAGCCTCCTATCTATACAGTCAACCCTTGCCAAACATGACTTTCTCGAGTGCAGATTTGCCTATACACGAAGAAATAAATGCGGCATTTCTTTGTGTAACGCGAGTAAAATTTGCGTATAAGCACTGGCTGGCCTCACGCATGCGCATTTGGGAGGATGCCAGCCCCGCGTGCAATGCACACTTAGGAGGACACCACCAGCTCTCGCCTAAGTCCGATGATTCCTCAGCATCGGAGCAACCTGATGGCATTGCCTGGTGAACAAAAGAGACAGAGAGAGAGAGAGAGTCTCCTAACACTTCCAGGACCAAAGGTAAAATAATCTAGCCAAGCTGTGGTAGTCTAAGGTGCTGTTTTATTGTCTCCAGTGAGTCAGTGAGAGTGGAGAGAACGGGCCAGCCGGCTGTAGCCCGCCTCAGTATGTACCTTGTGTTGGTCGGGTGTAGATGTGCCTGGAGGCGTGAGGTTGGATAGCTTGTGGGTAGATTCCCCTAACTCCTTTTTTCCCCATTTCTTATTAAGCTTACCAAATGCAATTTTACCGAGTGTGCTGTTTTCCAGAAACGTAAGCCCCGTGTTCGGCGAGGGTCTACTGTATTGTTCTACATTCATCAACTGGGAGGGGTGGAAGAGTGACCAGGGTTAATTTTCCTCTGATTATACTTACTTCTGTACCAGAAAGCATCTGACCTTCCTTCACAATCTCGATTATTATTATTATTACTAGCCAATTTAACAAACTGGCAAAATTACTGAAGAATTGGGCACAAACATCTGAAATTTACAATTGTACACTTAGCAATTTGTCAATGTTTTTCCTCTCCAATTTTCTCTCCTCATTTCCTACACATTGCATCTAACCCCCTTCTCCTTAGAAGGTAGTAGGTTTAAGCCTCATGTCAGGACTTCAACTCAGAGTCGAGGCTGACATTTCAGTGCAGTCTAAGGCAAGCTCTGCATTGTTGAAAGTGTCATATTTTAGATGAGATGATAACCAAAGTATTGACTCCATGTCCACAGGTGGATGTTAAAGATGCCATGATACTATTGCAAGGGCAGTCTCTTCTTGTGTTCTAAATAATAATCCCCCAAATTTTCTTTTGGTCAGCCAGGTGTCCAACATACCCATGCTTAAGAAAATCCAAACCAGGCTGAGGGTTCCACATATGTATGCCACCTACACATGGAAATTTCCCTATGTCTGGAATGGAATACACACTCTCGCCATGGAGAGATGTTTCTTGCTTCAATTTCCAGAGAGTGAGACACTGCTGTGTGTAATTTGCTGCTGCGTTTCACCCACAAAGTATAGTCAATTCACTTTACAGTATATTCTGTAAAGCGCTTTAAGACAACAAGCATCATTATTAGGTTCAGTTAGCAAGAGGCGAGGAATCGGAAACCCAGACTGCACATTGGGTACCTCTCTAGTCAGATAAAAGTACATGGCTTGCCATTTAGAGCCCTGTCTGATAAGCTTCCCACTGCTTGCCTAGCTAGAAAATTCACACTGATCCCTGAATACTTACTTTGGAAAGTCATCCGCACTTTGAAAAACAATTCCAGCGTCAAGTAGTAACTTTTACCAGGTGGATGTCTTCTGAAAGTTATTCTTTTAGCTTTCATTGTTACCTCTTTGGTATAAACTGCACCAAATATTATGTTAGTAATAGCTTTCACATCATCTGGCCATTTCAAAGCGCTTCACTTTTACTGTAAAGTGAATTGACTGTATACAGGTACCTCTCCCCAACCGCGGGTGATACATTCCTGAAACCCTCCGCGATTAGTAAAACTGTGGTTGGAAAATGCAGGGCCCTATGGGAAACATGGGGATAGGGGGAGTAAGTTTGCGTGTCCTTGAACTAAACACAAAAAAATTCATGTTATTTACCTAAATCCTAATGATGATGATGATGGGGGAGGTGGTTGTTGCGTGCTGTTACATGGAAGAGGCGCCCTGCGCACCCTCTTCCTCTGCCTCCTCCACCAGATCATAAATCACCAACGAGTGCGAGGGAGATGGATGTGGTGAAGGTGATGTGGTGGGTGACACTGAGGGGGTGGATGCGGAGAAGCGACATCATCACTGGTTGATTACGACATCGCAACTGGGTCCTAGCGCCGAACGCTAGCGCGAAGCGACATTGTGGCTGGTTGATGCAACTGGGTCCTAGCACCAAACGCTAGTGTTAGTGTTAAAACCTGTGGATACGCAAAACCCATTGCCATGGTTAGCAAGGGTTGTTGCAGCGAGCCAACTGTGGATACGTGAAATTTGCGGTAGAAAAAAATGCGGTTGGGGCGGAGTACCTGTATATGAGGTGAAATGCAGCAGCCAATTGCACACAGCAGTGTCCCACAAACAGTCATGGAGTGAAATGACCAATTTATTATTGTTTGTTTTGAGAGAATATTATAGGCGTGTGGAATAAGGAAACTTGTTTCACTCTGCCTGGAATCAAACCCAGTTCTCTCGCTTGTAACGTGAATGCTCTAACCACTAAGCTACAGGACCTCCTAGGTTAATAGACAATTAATGGACTTCTGTCCATGGTGTAATAATAATAGTACTAATAATAAAATAACCCTTAGAGTTGATATTGTGATGATATCAAGAATATTTCAACGTGTTACACAACGTTTCTGTAAAGTTTAGTTCACTGCATATTTGTAGGTGAATACCGCAGCCAATTTAAACCAGTTGTGTCCCACAAACAGCAATGAAGGCAGTGATTATTTTTATCTGAGGCACTGTTGAGCAAGACACTGAGCGAAACTCACTTCTCTTTTTAAAGTCTACGTGTAGCCCAACACAAAACATTGTTCATACATAGGAAAATAGGAAACACAAGGCAAAGTTGTGATGTGTTTGCACTTTAGATGAGTATTACTGAATCAGTGCAGGACTGAGTGAGCTGGTCTGTGCCGGCTCTTTGAAAATAGCAACTCAATCCCACTGCCCAGCTCTCTCCCCATAACCTAACAGACCTGTTTTCCCTAAATAAAGATCTAATTCTCTTTTAAAAGCTGTTATCGAATCGGCCTCCACCATCTTTTCAGGCAATGCATTCCAGATTTGAACAACCCGCTGAGTGAAAAAAATTCTCCTCAGCTCCCCTCTTCTTTGTTTTGAAACTATTTTAAATCTATGACCATGAGTCACAGATTCGCCCACCAGTGGAAACAGTTTTTCCTTATTCACCCTGTCGAATCCCCTCATGATTTTATAAACCTCTATTAGGTCTCCTCTCAACCTTCTCTGTTCCAAAGAGAATAAACCTAGCCTATCTAGCCTTTCCTCATAACTGAAGTCCCCCAATCCTGGTACCATTCTAGTAAACCTTCATAGTACCCTTTCCAATACTACTTAACATCCTTTCTATAGTGTGGTGACCAGAATTGGACACAGTACTCCAGCTGAGGCCTAACTAAAGTTTTATAGAGGTTAGTCAGCACTTCCTGACTTTTGTACTCTATACCCCTATTTATAAAGCCTGGTATCCCATATGCCTTCTTAACGGCTTTGTCTACCTGTCCTGCCACCTTGAAAAAGTCGCTAACACAAATCCCCAGGTCTCTCTGTTCCCTCACACCTCTTAAAATTGTATCTAGCCTATATTGCCTCCCCTAATTTCTTCTCCCAAAATGTATCACCTCACACTTCTCTGCATTAAACTTCATCTGCCGTGTGTCTGCCCACTTTATCATTTTATCTATATCTTCTTGCAGATGGTTACTATCCTACTCACTATTTATTATTCTCCCTAACTTAGTATCATCTGCAAACTTGGAAATTGTGCTCCCTACACCCAAGTCCAGATCATTAATAGATCTCATGTGGCACTTTGTCAAATGTCTTTTGAAAGTCCACATAAACTACATTAATTGCGCTACCCTCGTCCACCTATTCTGTTACCTCATCAAAAAATTCTATCAGATTTGTAAGGCAAGATTTCCCTTTAACAAATCCATGCTGGCTGTCCTTTATTAGCCTATATCTTTCTAAGTGAAGATCTATTTTGTCCCTAATTATAG
The DNA here is from genome assembly GCA_035084275.1 of Hydrolagus colliei. Classification (NCBI taxonomy): domain Eukaryota; kingdom Metazoa; phylum Chordata; class Chondrichthyes; order Chimaeriformes; family Chimaeridae; genus Hydrolagus; species Hydrolagus colliei. Next base: position 102,692,606 of record CM068743.1, read on the forward strand.
ACTCTAGAAGTTTGCCCACTACCGATGTTAGACTGACTGGCCTGTAGTTCCCAGGTTTGTCCTTCTGCCACTTTTTATACAGGGGAGTAACATGGGAGAATGGCCTCCGTGTCCTTGAGTTAGGACAGAGAAACTAGCCAGGGTTCCTGGTTCCTGAGGCCTCAAATTCCGTAAGACTATTGCTTTAAAATTTAAGATCAAGCTGAATTGTGGAAATTTCCTAAAGTCAACTTTAATTTGGAACCCCGTTTATCACAGTTCTTTTTGAGTACTGCAAATTAAAACTGAATTTAAGAATTTGCCAAAATTCTGCACGATCTTAAATTTCAAGCTAATAGTCTTAAGGCCGAGGAGTATTTTAAGACTTAAGTTGGTATCCAGAACACCCTCCTTCCCACCATTTTACTTTTATTCTCAGGAATGAGAGTAAAATATATTTTCAGTTCAGATGTAAGGGTGAGTCTGGTAGTAAGCCAAACATTCAACCCACGTAAACGTTAGCTGTTTTTTTGGCCCATGTCTGGACTTCATTTAGTTTTGTTCAGATTGAGTCTATATTTTCCAAACTCATGAATTTCATGCTTTCCCTGCAGGAACTTGATATTCCGCCTCAGAGAGTGCGCAGAATACAGTGTAACACATGTGCTTGTAGTGGAGATCCCCTGAGGTCAGTTTGTGATGTACATTTAGTCAATTCAGGTGCATTTGTTGCAACAACAACAAACCTCTCACGTAGGATGAATGTGTCAAAGAATTTCACTGATATAACAGAGAAAACTGAGGAGGGTAAAGGAAAATTGAAAGAGGCTGAGCAAAAGTACAGTTGAAGAGATATATTTCAACAGCAACAACAAAATTATATTTGTATAGCACCTTTCACGTTGGGAGGACATCCCAAGGTGCTCGGATAAAGGATGTCCCAAGGTGCTCCCAAGATCCCAAGCAAAGAAACAAGAGATTTTAGAATAAAGTTCCAGTGGTCCTTTCAGATTACAATCTCATGTGTGAAGTTCTTTAATAAGAAACAAAAAGTATGATTTAATAAGTGAACTCCTGTAATAAGTGTGAAGCTCTATCCTGAGTTCCATTCCCGGGCAGAGTGAAATCTTAGGCACGGTTACTCATTCCACATGACTCTGTGTACCTAACAGCAAGAAGGAACCTGGTTGGCGGATTGCTTTCCGGGGGTAATAATCCTTTTAAAGAATAAATAAATAATTTGGTGACTCAATTCACGATGTGGATTATGGGATTGTGTTTGTGGGTCACCGCTGTGTGCAATTAGCTGTTGTGTTTCTCCCCAAAATATACAGTGAATTCACTTTCCAGTATATTCTGTGAAAAGCATTGAGACATTAAAAATGTGCTATATCAAATGCAAGGATTATTATTTATATATAAAGTAGAAAAGGTCACATTTTGATAAACGAATGTCCAATGATAAAATGCCAAGCTTTTAGCTACCGTGTGGAGTTCTGGTTAGAGCACTCACTTCACAAGTGAGAGGACATTGGTTTGATTCCCGGGCAGGGCAAAGCATTGGGCAAGTTTCCTTACTCCACATGCCTCTGTTTATCTAACCTAGCAATAAGTAGTAATCTGGTTGTTGGTCGATTGGCAGATTGGTTTTCTGGCTGTAATAATCCCTTCAATAAAATGTGATCACTTAATCCATGACTATTTGTGGGACGCTGCTGTGTGCAACTGGCTGCCATGGTTCACCACAAAATATACAGTCAATTCACTTTACACTATATTCTATGAAGCACTTTAAGACATCTCAATGGTGTAATACAGCACTTTATCAAATGCAATGATTATTATTATTATGTCCCTAAACTTTGAAGTCTCTCACTACAGCCTTCGATCTCTGACAAAGTCTGCCTTGGAACACCAGCTCTCTCCCCATAACTGCGCAAACCATCCTCCCCAAATAAACGTCTACCTCTCTTTTAAAAGTTGTCATCGAATCGGCCTCCACCACCGTTTCAGGCAATGCATTCCATATTCGAATAACTCGCTGACTGAAAACATTTCTCCACATCTCCCCTCTGCTTCTTTTAGAAACTATTTTAAATCTGTGACCTTGAGTCATCGACACACCCACCAGTGGAAACAGTTTTTCCCTGTTTACCCTATCATTCGATAACGAATCCCCTCATGATCTTGAAAACCTCTATCATGTCTCCTCGTAACCTTCTCTGCTCCAATGAGAATAAACTTAGCCTCTCTCACCTTTCCTCATAACTGAAGTATCACATTCCTGGTACCATCCTGGTAAATCTAAATGCAATGTGTTGTTGTTGTCTCACAGTTTCTCTATCATTCTTCAAGTTCTGCCTTTAAAACCTACTACTAAATCCTAAATCCCATGTGCCTGTGGTCACTTCATCATTAGATTCTCCCATTCTCTCTTGCTGAGCACCTGACCCACCTTTTCAAGCATTCCGAGATGATTTCCTACTAGAAGGGCACCATATAAATGTTGTGTTGATGTAGGTGCTCTCAGCTAGAGGTACCACAGCTGGCTGCAGCACCTCCTCCAGGGCTAGTAAGGGATATCATCAGCTAGCACTTGAACTGTGTCTACTTTCAAGTGACAATAGGAAATTACATAAATATTTGTCAAACTTTGCAGGAGAATATTCCATGTTTCGGAAAAGAATTCTGAAATTTGCGGGAACATTTTGCGTATTTTGTACAGATGGTGACCTTTGTTTGCAGAATGATATCCCAAGAGAAGGATCAAATATGAGTCACAAAAGGAGGAAAATACTGGCAGAAACAAATATCTGCCTGTGATGAAGGTTTAACATTATCATAACAGACTTAAAAGGAAATGTTGGGAAGTATCATTTTGCTTAACACAGAAAACAGTGTTCTGCTCTATTTAATTTCCAAGACTAATTAATTTTAATCATTTCATCTGCATAGCAAGTTCCAAATTACATCCATATTTGGTACCTGAAAGCAGCTATTAACTGCTTGGGAGAGATTAATAGGATAATTTGGTCTCAGGCTTTGACTTCATACTGCTCGCTGCTGGCTGAAATTATATGCATGGCAGTTAACATGTTCTGTGTGTCTTGTGCCTTTTGTCTTCTTTGTATAGAAAACACAGTTAGTACTCTTTCTTTTGCAAATTTTCTTTCTCCTAAAGGTGCCGGAACAATTTGAAGGAAAGTTCTACTGATAAATGACAGATGAGTACAATAATAATCATTATCCTTTCATTTGATATAACGTCTTATCAAAATGTCTTAAAAGCACTTCATAGGATTTAGTGTCAAAGATAATGACTGTGTATGTGTAGGTTTATCCATCATCTAATCTGCACACAGTGATGACCCACAAACAGCCAAGAAGTGAATGGTCAATTTTTCCTGTGGGATCTGCCTTAGAATCTTTAAAACTCTTGTTTGAAAAGCAAACCAGACCTCGGTTTGACATTTCATCCAAAGGACAATAATAAAAATAATTTTTTTAAATCCTTGCATTTTGATATAGTGCTTTTCACATCTTATCGATGTCTCAAAGCGTTTCACAGAATATACTGTAATGTGAATTGACTGTACAGGTAAGCCTCTATTTAGGACACTTCTATTTAAGATGTTTCGATTGAAGGAACATAATTTTTTAACACCTTTTAATCGATATAGGACACTTGGATTTGTTTTAACAAACAAAATTTTTGTTTGCACATGCGCAGTACATATTTTGAAAATCGCGGTCGCATTTTGCACATCCTTTTTATCCATACGCACAGTCCATAGTGTATTCGTGGGTGAATCTAAGCGTTTGAACTGGCCAATAGCATGTCACCACGTCATTGTTTAAAAGCCAGCTGATTTTGAAGCGACACAATGCCAGGTCAGTATTACAGTAATTTCCAAACATTCCCGAGCAATGTCAAGCGATTCACAGCCTCTACCGAGTTTATAGCAAGTCGGGAAGAGACAGCAGTAAGTGAAATGAGCAGCTTTAATACCGCTAGTGGCCATAAACCCTGCAAAGTCATCACTTTAAATACCAAATTGGAGGTGATAAAGCACATCAATTCTGGTGAAAAAGGTATGGACGTCAAGAGGGCTTTGGGGCTAGCTAGATCGACGGTGGCTACTATAAAACAGAATAAGGACAATATACTGGCAAGTTCAAGGTGTGTTACAGCTACAGGTCCAAGCAGATTAGCAAAACATAGGAGTGATGTGATGGAAAACATGGAAAGAATGCTGAGTGTCTGGATTGAGGATCAGAACCAGCTTAATATACCACTCAACACCCTGGTTATCCATGAGAAGGCAAAATCATTGTTTAGGGAGTTAAATTATTAGGAAGGAGAAGGCTCAACGGCACCACCTTTCAGTGCTAGCAGATGGTTTCAAAGGTTTAAAAGACGCTATGGGCTCCACAACAACAAGATGAGTGGGGAAGCTGGAAGTGCCACTGCCACTGTCACACTGCCAGTATTAAAGTTTGCCAGTAGTGTACTGTATTAAAGTTTGCCAGTATTAAAGTACAATACTGTACAGTTACCCACAAGTACTGCTGCTTGCCTATGTGTGTTAATTTGTGTGTTTTGTGTGTTATGTTGTGTGGTTTTGTATGTTATTTAGTGGGTTTAAGGTCTGAACATTTTGTGAAATGAACGCATCTCTGGTTACATAATGGGACCACATAGAAAATCGCATTTCGATTTAGGATGTTTCGATCTAGATACAGTTTTTCAGGAACGCAACCCCATCATAAATAGAGGTTTAGCTGTATATTTGTGGGCAAAACATGGCAGCCAATTGCGCAGTAGGATACCCAGTTCCGTATTTGGAGTGCAATCTAGCCTATGGCCTCATTGATGCAACATGGGGCATGAACCCACCCCTTCCTACTCAGAGTACCACTAACTGAGCCAAGTTGACAGAAATGCTGTATCAAAGCAGAGAATAATCCTCTTCTCACCTGAAGTTTTCACAAGTTCACTTTCTGGTGGGGAAGAAAAAGGATAACTGGAAGGGTTAATTTCACTCTCCCCTAATTTAAAAAAATTAATTTCCTGATTTGATGACCAGCAAAAATAGAACATATCTTTTAAACCATGTCATTAAAGAGACAATGTCTTCATGAAAATCAATGAATTTGGTACACGCCCTGGTCAGTATGCCCTGGGGTCCGGTGATATATCGATATATCGGTTACATCCGATATAATTTTCATATCGATATGCCGATATCGGAATTTAAAAAATATTGATATATCAAAAAATTCGATATATTGTATCCGGCGATATATCGGTATATATCGATATGGGCAAACCGCTATATCGATATCAGAAAATTTCCATATCGACGGACCCTAGTATGCCCACACACAGCACAAAGATTAGAATCAGATTGAAATACATCTCTGTGTCTCTTGCATGTGATACCTATAAGGATGAAACTGTTACATGCTTCTGGCACTTCTTGTTTTCCAGGCAATAAAAGACTTGTAAAACACATTTTGTGAGGTCTGGATACAAAGCCATTAAAGCTGGTTCACAGTTGCAGAGCGCGATCACAAAGGTTAATCGACTGCTAGGCTTCAACATAATAGGTCTAGAATATAAGAGCAAATAATACTGATGCAGGTGTATAGAGCACTGTTCTGAATATTTTGTTCTGGATGAGCACCCCACCTGCATGCATTGACCTTGGAGGAAGTCCAATGATGATTTATCAGGATGATATTTGAGATGTATGGACTTAATTGAGATGAAAGACTGAGTAACCTGGGGTTATATTAGTTGGAATTCAGAACATTTAACAGTGATCAATTTGAGGAGCTCAAATGAATGAATTTACGCTGCCCCGTGTAAAGGGCTCTATGTAAATGCACGTTGTTGTATTAAACTGGTGTTGGGGAATTACAGAGAAAAATAATCTCTACAAAAAGGGCCAGGAGGAATTTCCTAGCCATGAAGAAATGCTCCCTAACCTTACTCTCTCTCTCTCTCTCTGAGAGAGAGTGGGGGGAGATACTTGTTAAATAAGATTATTAAAGAAATGGAGAAATGATGCAAAAATATAATAAAATACTTATTAGTGGAGCACATTATTCACTCCTGTTCATATGTTCCTATGAAGCCAGCACACCTTCACAAAAGCACATCAGTGCTGCTGTCATCATGTTATGTCAACCAAAGTCAACATTAAACTACACTGCAAACAATAACCTGGTGCTCCCAGTAAAGTGAAAAACATTCAATTTGAAACACTGTCTACAGTGAGGATAAAATGATAAAAATGAATTACTGCTTGGAACCAGATATAGTCCGAGTATTTTATGTATTAAAGGGAACCCTTGTGGGCTTGATAACCCTTGTATATAGTTGATACAGTTTCAAATAGTTGGGGGCTGCAAACAACAACTTAAAACATCATAACTGCTTCATTCCTACCGTTAATCTAAGAACCTTTTCCCTTCACATAATTCTTTAGGTGGTAAATAAATAGCCAACATGAATCCAGACCTGTTCAAACAGACAGAAAAGGGATCAAAGCAAGTGTTTTCTAACGTGGGCAGTTGAAATATAACATACACTGAGGTTCAGCTCGGCAGTTGGCAACTATCATAGCTATTTTATAGCTATGGGGATGTGCTGTCCTTTGCATGAGATATTGACACCCAAGTCCTGTCTGACTATTCAAATGGACATTAAAAATACCATGACACTGTTGGAAAATACGAGGAGTTTCTCCCGGTGTCCTGGCCATCAATCCCCCAAATAATATTGGTCATTCACTGCATGGTTGTTTGTGGGATATTGCAGAGCCCAAATCGGCAGTTGAATTCACTCATAAAACTCAAGTCATTACATTTAACAATAACAGTATCCTGTTTCAGAATACTAATGCAGGAGAAAATGTCAGCATTGTAAATATTGCACAAATGACCAGTTCAGAGGCAATACGGCATAGTTAATTTGGTTGCAGCTGCATTGTTTTTCAAAAATAAACGTTTGATTAACTTTCTCTCTTGGTATCCTCTTAACTGTTACTCCCAATGTTAGATATTTAGCCAGCTCTTTTCTCAAAAGATTAATTGTCTCAACATTTGTTGTTTTTACTAGGATTCTTTACTAGGATTTCTACATCCCCAGTAATCTATGGATCTACCCTATTCCAGGCAGGGTGAAATCTTGGGCTAGTTTCCTTACTCCACATGCCTGACAATAATCCCTCAAAAAAAAGCAATAATAAATTGGCCATTTCAATCCATAACTGTTTGCAGGACACTATGCTGTGGGCAATTGTCTGCCATATTTGGCCCACAAATATACAGTCAACTCACTTTACAGTATATTCTGTGAAGTGCTTTGAGATGTCTAGAAGATGTGAAAAGCGCTATATCAAATGCAAGGATTATTATTATTTAGTCGAGGAGGACTCGGATGGATGTATCAGTGAACATATTAGTGTTCAATATCCTTAATATACATGGCAGTGTGATTGAGAGTGTGAGAGTCGAAAAACTAAAATAATTTGACAGAGAGCTTTCTAAGCAAACTGTAGAAAGACAATAGGGATTATTTATATATATATATAAAAAAGCCTTAGGTATGTTTCCGCAATTGTAACAATGAACTTCTAAAAGGAAAACAAAAACCAATACAGCTGAAACCCCCACCCCCCAAAACAAAGAAAAACAACCCAATGATTAAATCTCACCCTTCATTATTTAAAAACAAGTTTTGAAATATATGAATAAACGTGTTCAAAAACACTGGGCCGCATATGTTGCATGGAGGTATGGCTAGTTATTATTATTACTCTTGTTGGACAGGGATTCAAAAATTTGGACTGGGAGTTGCAGCTGGAGGAGTAGAAGCTGATCTGGGTATCATAAGAATAATCTTTGATACAACTCCTTTCTCACATCTTTGAGAGGTCTCAAACCACTTCACAGAATAAACTGTAAAGTCAATTAACTATGTTTTATGGGCGAAATTCAGAAGTTGACCCCATGACTGTGGATAAGAACATAAGAACATAAGAAGTAGGAGCAGCAGTAGGCCATTTGGCCCTTCGAGTCTGCCCCGCCATTCAATCATAGCTGAAATTACATTCTATGACATCAGTGATAAGGAGCATGTAGATAGGGAAAAGAAGGTGGGCCAAAGATGGAGCCTTGGGATACCCCACAGGTGACTGGGCAGAGATAGGAGGTAAAACCATTTGCACAGATGTATTGTTGGCAGTTCATTAAGTAGGACTTGAACAACACAGGTGCGGTCCCATAAAGTGGATGAGGGAGGAGAGGCAGTGGAGGAGGATGGTATGATCGATCATGATAGAGATGTCTAGAAGAATGAGGAAGCAGAGGGAGCCCGGTCACATAGAGAAAAAATGCAATTTGTTACTTTGAGGAACTCTGTTTCTTTGCTGTGAGCCAAGTGAAAACCAGACTGGAGGAGTTTGATAAGGAGAGGTATGAGTGAAATTGATGTGCAACAAAGTGTTACAAATCATTGGTCAGGAAAAAGAACAACAAAAAAATTACACAACGAGAGGACATCTGTTGCTGAACAGTCAGGGTTCAGGACCCGAGCATGGGCGGGGGGCAGCGGGTTTGGGATGAAGACCAGCAGAGAGATACGTGGGGCCGGCTGACGGCACGGTCGAAGACGAGGGTCTTAAGTCAGGCCTTGAACCAAGGAAGGGAGTGAGGCAAAGGGATTATGGGATTGAGTTCCAATGGAGGCAGAGAGGCTGAAAGTCCAAATGCCAATGGTAGGGAGTGTCGAGCAGGAAACGTGGAGCAGGTCGGAGCCTGCCTAAATGGAGGGAGTGGACAGGTTGATAGGGGGTCAGCAGGTCAGAGAAGTAGGATGGGTAAGGCTGTGGAGGGCCTTGAAAGTGAGGAAAAGAATCTTGAATTTTATCCTCTGAGGAATGGGGAGCCAGAGGAGCCAGACAAGGGTGGGGTTGATGGGGTCACGGAGTTTGGTGCAGGAGAGGACATAATCCGCAGAGTTTGGGATGATCTGCAGCTTGGGGAGGGAAGAGTTTGGGAGGTGACAATGAGGGTGTTTACATAGTTGAGTCTTGAGGTGACAAATGCACGGGTTGCCTGAGGGATGTGAGGCAGTGCAAGAGTCAGGCAGTGTTGCGGAGGTGGTGGAAGGCAGTGCTGGGCATAGCATGGATGTGATGGAGAAAGGACAGTTGAGGGTCATGGCTTGGATGTGGGGAAGGAAAGACAGTTGAGGATATCAAATGCAAGGAATATTATTGTATTAGGGAATACCTGGAGGATGAAATTCAACTTTTCAGTAACCTTACTGACCTCAGAATGTGTTTGTAGTGGCATGTTTCCTGACTGGCTCGGTGAGATGGAGTATGCATCCATGGATGCTGATGCTGCCAATGTCTGAGGTGCGGATGTTCTGGCACAAACCAATCAGGAGGACCTCAGCTGATATTCAGCTGTAAAAAGTAATCTCTCATCCAGGACATGATGACTGTCAGGATGCCAGTCAAGAAAGGCAGGTTTGAGATGATCTGAAGTCTCTGAGGTTGGAGGGATTGAGGATAGGTTTTTTAAGAAGAGGAATGATGACATCAGTTTTCAGGGGGAGTGGGACAGAGCCTGAGGAGAGGGAGTGGTGGATTGTGTCAGCCAGCAGTGGGCAGAAGAGGGGAAGTTGTGACCAGAATCTGGGAGGGACAGGTGGTGAGGCAGTCTGGTGATGGACTTCATCTGGGTGATGGTGGAGGAAAGGGAGAAGGGAGAGATGGGGGGAAAGGAGTGTGGGGTGGGGATTATGCTTGGTCCTGTCTGCTTTGGCATTATTCAAAAAGGGAGTTTCTCCTTGTATCCTGGCTAACAATTCCACCCCACCCCCCCCTCCCAAATAAATTTTTGGTCCATTGGAATGTGCAAATGGCTGCTGAGCTCATCTCTAAATAAGTAGTTACCACATTATACAATAATCCTGAGGAGTGCTTTGAGATTATACATCCAATGTGAAAGGCACCATATCTAAGGCGAAAATTATTGCTATATTTTACAATAATGTGAAATGCTTGTCCCCATGTACAAGCAACTCAACTGTTCACCTGTACCAACAGATGTCTCGTAATAAAGAACTAAAGTAACACTTGCACATAAAAATTTAGCATAATATGAAAAATTCTCTTAAGCCATCTGCACTCCCAACAGATACCTCAATAAAAAAACTATCAATAATAACAGTTATACACGAAATCACCATAATATGAAAATTGCTCTTCTTGAACCATCTGCACTATTTTCCACTCTAGCTCATTCATTCCCTAAATTATGGAACACTTCAAGTACTTCGTTTTCTCTTTCTTGTTAAACATATTGTATTGGCTTTTAAAACCCACTGCTTGCAATATTTACTGACTTCATCTGCGCTGGTTCTTAACTACTGTGAAATTTGCTCAGTTGGTAGCACTCTTTCCTCTGAATCAGATGGTTGGGAACTGAAGCCCAGGAGACATAGTCCAGGCTGTCACTTCAGTGCAACGCTGGGAGTGTGCTGCATTGTCCTTTGTATAGTACATTAAACCATGCCCGGTGGACAACGGGATCCTATGGCACTAGTTAAATTGAGAAAGGAGTTTCTCCCGGTCTCCTGGCTAAAAATCTGCCAGATGTAAATTATGCATTCAGTTTGTGGAACATTGCTGTGCAAAAATTGGCTGTTCCATTCACCTACCAAATACTCAATTGCTACATTTCAATACTGTATATCCCGTGAAGTGCTTTCAGGCATCCTTCTGGCGTTAAAAGTTGTATATCAAATACAAGGTTTATTATTTTTATGATTATTATTACTATTAATGCCACTACAAACACATTCTGAGGTCAGTAAGGTTACTGAAAAGTTGAATTTTATCCTCCAGGTGTGCTCTAATACAATAATATTCCTTGCATTTGATATCCTCAACTATCTTTCCTTCCCCACATCCAAGCCATGACCCGCTCCGCTTTCCCTCACCTCTGAAATATTGCCCAAGTCCGCCAGTACCTCACCGCTCAGACCGCTGAAACCCTCATTCTTGCCTTTATTACATCCAGGTTGACTATGCCAATGCCCTGCTTGTCAGCCTACCCAATTCCTCCCTCCATAGGCTGCAGATAATCCAGAACTCTGCGATCTGTGTCCTCTACCGCTTCAAACTCAGTGACCCCCATCTCCTCCATTCTCTCCTGACTCCACTAGCTCCCCATCAGCCAGAGGATTCAATACAAGATCAGTTATTTGACAGGCCCATCGGTCACCTGAAATACCTCCCTTTTCTTCTACCCTCCTTGTCTCCACCCCAGCTCGGGTATGAAACATTGACTGCCCAGCGACTTGATATGTCCTCCTGACATGAAAGGCACTATACAAGTTAAATTTTGTTGTTGTTGGAGTGTCTTATCATATCTTCCAGATGTCTCAAAGAGCTACAAAGTACATACTGTGGGAAACACTAAGCAGCGAATTGGGCACAGCAGTGTCCCACAAACAGTGCTGGCATGACGCCAAATAATAGGTATATTCTAACAAGTGTATCAACAGTAGAATCATAGTCACAGATTGTGTGCACATTTTCTCCTAGAAATCTGTTTGGCTGCTCCTCATTTCTCTCAATTCCTTTTCTCAAAGCAGCCCAAGTTCCTGTAGCTCAGTAAGCATGGTTCAGTTACTCAATTGCAGAAGGGAAAAGACAATGTAAATTTCAATTAGAGACAATGATAATGAGATCCCTCCCATTGATCTTACTCACTTCAGTCTTTGGTCAGGAAAAGCAGGCTTGAGATGGGTTTGAAGTTTCTGAGGTTGGAGGAATTGTTTGTAGTTTTCTTTTAAGAAGAGCGATTCTTTCATGGCAAAAATTGTCTCTACTGCCTACACAAGTGTTTGCTGATGAAACCTTGATATTAGAAGCAACAATACTACACTATGAGCCCTTGCCAAGGGTGCAATTTGTTAAGAAAAAATGTAAGCTTTGCTGGCATCTGCTTGCTGCACTAATTGAGGTAATGGTTAAAATAGATTCTATCTTTAATTCTAAAAATTACTGTTTTTGTGTAATCAAATTGGGTTGAGCAATATATTCTTGTTCTTAAACCATTTCTATATAGAAAATCTCCACCAAAACTTTGAGATAAAAAAAAACAAAGCTGGATTGCTCCTTACTAGTTTTATAAGGTTTTGGGAGAATGGAACTTTCTACATGTGTATCAAGAATAAACAAACGATTTCACGAGATTGAAATAAATCAATGTACAGGAATTCATTCTAAAGTGGAAAAATCCTGCTAACTGCTGCCAGACACTTTCTAGTCTCCAGAAAATACATAGTCCCGTACATTTCTGAAAATAATACTGTACTCAAAAAAGCTGCAGATAAAACCCTAGAGGACTGAAGTTGCACCTAACCATTGCCAATGAGAACATTTTGCCTACAAATGCAATTTTTCACAGAATTGTGGAAAATTCTCCATTTCAGTCTTGTTCTGGAAAGCATTTCCTACAGTTCTTAAAACAACGTCTACTTTAAAGCAATATTAAGATGTTTCTGTCTAATGTTCAATTTTAAGATAAAATAGTCTTACAGGTTACAATACACAGTGGTTCATCGACAAAACACCCACCCACTACACTTTACAGTATATTGTGTGAAGCACTTTGGGAAATCCTCCTGATGTGAACCAAATGTAAGGTTTGTTATTATTATAAAAGCAATTGAAAATTTCAAGCTTTTTTGACAGTTTTATTAGTGCTGCATGTTTAGATATTGGCAATATTCGCAACCTAAATATGGCTTTCAATTCCAAAGAAAACTGCTGCATCCCCTTTACAATCTATTTTGAATGTTTTAATTATAAAATGAAGACAGAAAAGAGCTTGTGTAATGCAATTCTAGGAATGTGGATAATATAATAAAGGTAATAAAGTGCTCAATGCACCAGCAAGTGGAGTCCGTACTGTAGCGTTTCTTAATGGAATTCTATGATACCGACCCGGAGTTGTAAATGGCAAGTCCTTTCAGTAAGCTGAGCTTTATGTAGAGTGGAGTCCTATAGCTCAGTGGTTAGAACACTCACCTTGCAAGAGGAGACCTTGGTTCAATACCTGGCAAGGCAAAACATTGGGCAAGTTTCCTTACCACATGCCTCTGTTTACCTTGCTGTAAGAAGGGACCTGGTTGTAAGTCGATTGGCAGATTACTTTTCTGGGGTAATTGTGGGGTTGGAAATGGGGAGGGCAAAGGGCGGTGACCGTTGGCACGATTGAAGAGAAGGGTCTTGAGGTGGGACGTGAAGGAGGCTAGAATGGGGATGAGGCGGAGGGATTGCGGGTTGGAATTCCAAAGGATGGGAGCAGAGTGGCTGAAAGCGCGCCCCCCGATGGTGGGGCAGGTGGGTCAATCAAATAATCAATCAATCAAAACTTACATTTATATAGAGCCTTTCACGTCGAGAGGATGTCCCAAGGCGCTGGGTCAGGCATGTGGAGCAGAGGGAGTGTGCAGGTTGGTAGGCGATTAGAACCTCACAGAAGTAGGGTGGGGCAAGTCCATGGAGAGCTTTAAAGGTGAGAACTAAGATCTTGAATTGAATCCTCTGAATGATGGGATGCCAGTGGAGTCGGGCGAGAATGGGAGTGATAGGGTTTTGGAGCTTGATGTGGGAGAGGACATGGGCTGCAGAGTTCTGGATTATCTGCAGCCTATGGAGGGGAGGCTGACAAGCAGGACGTGGCAGTCACTCCTCTCAACATCTCTGAGCTAAAGTACGAAGAATGGTAAATATCTATATTAGGTGGGGTGTGTGTCTGTACAAAGGAATTTGTACAATCTGTGGAGTGAACCTGTTTTGAAATGCTCCTTATTGCAATAGCATACCAATACAACAGTATAAGAGTCCTCTTCTAGTATTTGTTTTGGCATTTTAACCAGAATGAACGTGTCTTGGCTACGTTTCAGTTTTCCCTCCATTGTGTGTCATGTTCTCCCATCAAGTTAATTACGATGTGCTAACATTTTCAACTCTTCATAAAGCATTATTAAAAGTATGCATTAAATATATATTAAAATGAAGCCTCTTGAAAATTGTTACCATTTGGTCAAAGTTTATGTAATATTGTATATTCATACAGTTTCGCATTTATTGTGCGAGAGAGCAATGGGGGAAAATTTTACTTTGTAATCTTTGAAAACCTATTATCTCTCTGAATAAATTTGCCAAATGAATGTCAATCACACTCAACTTCAAAGTGGTTGTCTGATGCTTACTCGTTTCTATTATGTACTAGTTTAAGATGAAGCAAATTTTCCTTTTGGACCCTTTGAACATTAGATGGATGAATCTTATACCACATTGTCTGTGCTGAACTTGAATGAAAATCTTGAAGGTGAAATGACGATACGGTATCTCTTATCCGCCTCTGCCCTCACCCTTGTCTGCATCCTTCTGTCTTTGTAAAGTGTTCTGAGATGTTATCTTACATAAAGGGCATTGTATAAATGCAAGTTGTTATTGTACTGTTTGTGGAATGCTACTGGTCTAGAGCAGAATTTTTCCATTTATCTATATTTATTATAATTCAAAGAAATACATTGTGTGAAATACTTTTGAGACCCTTCGATATCATAAGATGTAACATTAAATATGAGCATTATAATTATTTTTATCATTGTTTAGTTTCTTGAACTGCCTATTGTTGTTCTTCATTTCATGCTATTCTTTGAACCACAACCTTGATTTTCTAGTCTGTTAAAGGAATGAGAAGTTTAACCTCAAGCTAAAAGAATAGGGAATATTCCATGGTCAATGATGGCAAAAATGGTTGATAGACTGATACACTGGCAACAGCATCTCATGGAAAGATCCATATCTGCGATAAACTATCCTTAACTCTAGATATCTGGTCTCTTAAAATCCTTGTGTGGAAGCAATGTGACTAAACTTAAAATAAGTGTTTCTATCGTAACAGAATTCTGACTTTCTATGCAATAACAACCGCTTCACTTTTTTAAAAAAATGTAATGCAAAAATCCTAATACAGTAAAAGCCTGTTTATCCGGCACCCTCGGGACCTGACCAATGCTGGTTAAACTGCATGCTGGATATTCGGGTGGCAAGCTACTGAAAACCCAACACAAAAAAAAATTCTTTTTTTAAAATATACCATATGAATAATAGACTAAACAATAACAGAATATTGTATGAATACTTACCAATAAAGCAATAAATATCAATTACAGTCTATAAACACAGCACACAATCACAAAGCAAACTGCAGACAGGGGAGTTTTTTCTTCTGAAACGATACTGTCAATGGCTCCAAACCCAACTCCCCTCCACTCCTCTCATTTTCCACCTAAATTACTTAACTCACCCCCTCTCTCTCTCCCCTACTCTTCCCCACCTCTCTCTCCCGCTCCCACTCCTTTCTCTCTCCCCCTCCCACTCCTCTCTCTTTCTCCACGCCCCCTCTTTCCTCGCTTCCCCCCACCAGCCTCTCTCTCCTTCTCCCACCCCACTCCCACCAAAACAGTGTATAAACCCACAATACCGTCAGGCTACACAGGCAATACATAGTATCCATCAGAGAGGGAAAGAAAGGTGAAGAGATAGAAAGAGAGAGTGAGAGATAGAGAGGAAGGAAGGAGAAGTAGAGAGAGAAAGAAAAAGAGGGAGAGAGAGAAATAGGAGAGAGGGAGATGAAAATCCGGAAGTGCACTATTGGCAGCATTCAGAAACTAATCATACTGTACTCTCCTGCGACAATGGACTCATTAAATGCGCCACCGCAATTGTGCCGGATAAAATCCAGTTATTCGAATGGGGACCTTTTGTTTGAGGTGCTGGTTGTTCGGAAGTTACGGTTGATCAGGTCATGGATAAACGGGCTTTTATTGTAATATGTCTCTCAGCAAACATTTTTTGATAGGTGCTTATGCCCTTACCTAAACATATACCTCAGGTATGAGGAACGGTATGGAGTCGGACTTTGCCCCCAAGTGTAGACTCCCACAGTCCCACTCTCCTCGTGCTCAACCCCGTCTGACTATGCTTACTGACCTTCAGTGGCCATTAGTTTCCCAGAAATTTTGGACTGATGGATAATGCATGGAAGAGGTTGGTCAACTGTTTCTAGTAGCTCTAGTGTCTAAAGAAAATCACTCACAGTAAAAGTACAATATTGAGCATGTCCAGACTTGGTGTATTAACAGGAATTCTCAACATTAATGTTGTGTTGGCACTGTTTAGTACGCAATTGTCAAGGAAGATAATAGATGGGGGGGCAGAGTCTTAAGCTATTCAATGCTTACAAATTTGTGTGTCTTCTTCCTTAGGCTTTAATGTCCTTCATCACATGGGCATTTTTCATTTTGAATAGAATTTGCAGATTTCTATAATTAAACTTTGGAAATTAACAACTTGTCAAAGGCGATGATTACAAACAAGGCTTTGCAATGATATGGGGCTATTTAAAATCATTTTTTGTAGGTAAAGGAAAAACTTCCCCTTCAATTTTGATATCCATCATATAATGGCAGTCAATGTTTGAGTGCATATGTCCTGACCTAGTTTTCTCCCTCTGAAATGAAAGAAAACAATTGAGCTTTCTTTTATTTTGGTATGTGGAATCTTGCACGAGGAGTAACACTTCATTAAAATATGCTTCTGCATTTCACACAGAAAAAATATTTTCAGCAATTAATATGAAGCTTTGAAACAAAGGAACCATTATATGCAATCTGAGCTTCCTCGTATTACAGTTGGCTATTGGCTATTTCTGATGTTCAATAGTTCACTTATGCAAGCTGGTTACATGATGAAAGTGCTAATATCGATCACAACGCTACTGCTTTGAAAGGTAATGAACTGCAGATTTAAATGTTAAGCAGCTTTATCTGAATACATTTCTTTTCATAATCTTTCCATAAATAATTTTAAAATCTTTGTTTTTCATATAGCTTCATATCATATCTCAAAGTGCTTCACGGGACAGGATTTACTGAGAAGCATAGTGCCTATGGATTTTGTAGGCAGCTATTTGCATACAGCAATTTCCCACAAACAGTCATGAAGTGAATGATCAATATTATCTAGGGAAATGTTTGTCAGGGCACTGAGAGAAACTCTTCTCTTTTTGAATTATATCAAGAGATCTTTATTATTCACCTGAACAGGCAGACAAGACTGCGGTTTAATGTCTCATCCAAATGACAACACCTCTCAACAATGCAACACTGCAAGAGAGTGCAGCTAAGATTATGCAGTCAAAATCTCAACATGAGGATTCAACCCACAACCTTCTGACCCAGAGGTGAGAGTGCTAAATGTACCAAATCTATGAGTCATCAATGATAAAATTACATTACTAGAGTAGTTTTTGAAATTTACAGAACTGAGAAGACCGTTCGTTCGATCCATCGTGTCAAGGTACATGTGTAAAACAAACACAAATTTGATACAGCATGTGTCAAATGCCAGGACCTATAGAACTCCACATTCCTACTCCAATAATTGAACAGTCTTATACAACAATTGAGACAATAATAATCCTTGTAATCCTCGCATTTGATATAGCGCTTTTCACATCTTATCGACATCCCAAAGCGCTTCACAGAATATACTGTAAAGTGAATTGACTGTATATTTGTGGGCGAATCGCGGCAGCCAAATTGCGCACAGTAGTGTCCCACCAACAGTCGTGGAGTGAATGACCAATTTTATTATTGGTTTTTTTTTGGACGGATTATTATTAGGCTTGTGGAGTAAAGAAACTTGCCCAAGATTTCGCCCTGACCTGCCTGGATTCGAACACAGGTTTCCCCAGCTTGGTCTCCCCAGCTTGCAAGACAAGTGCTCTTACCACTAAGCCACAGGAGCTCCACGAGGAGACAACCTCATGTGACATTTGTTCACCTGTGTAGTCCACAGATATAAAAGATAATTTGTTTGTTTCACTCTTGTAATGCAATATACATTCTGCCTACACTACACCTTGCAGTAAATTCCTGTAGAGCACTTTGAGATGTTGATGGTAAAATGGAATGCTGAATGCAAGGATTATGATTTCAATGTCAAAGTCTGAATGACCTTTCAATGACCCTATATTACATGGCTTTCACAGCTTTCAAAGAACTATATTCAATGACCCTTAACGGAGCTGCTCTATTTGCTTTCAATGCTGTAAGTACTCCCTTGCTGGTTCAGAATAATCACATTTAAACAACCCAGCTATTACCATAATCTAAGCTTCTCAAACATGTTTGAATGATCTTTTTAAGCCTTTAGTCACCAAAGATAATTCTGTTTGAAATCTAAGTCAGTGCCGAGTTGTAGCAGAATTGAACTTGACGCGAGTTCTGAAGCTTGATGCCATTGACATTCACAACCACATGTTTCTGTATTGCATCCTATAGATCCCCATGGGTTTACAACAACTTAAAAAAAGGTAGTTTAGTTGGTTGAACAACAACATAAATTTACATTTATATAGCACCCTTCATGCGGGTAGCATTCCAGAGTGCTTGACAGTGCTAGAATCTGACCCTGAGCCAGAGGGAGAGGGAAGGGAAATCCAAAAAGATTAGACTTAAATCAAGGTGAGTTCACTTATCCCTTCACACTTTTGCATTTGATATCAGTTCCAGTTGCACAGATATCTGAGCCCACCCCCATACCCCTACCCATCAGGTACTATATGAATGTAAATTGAATTACATTAAAAATTCTTTGTTGGAGACTGAAAGAGGGAGAATAGATTGGCTTCAGGCAGGTCTTGAGCAATCCAAGGTGATGTATATGGTTGATTGGCCTATTTGGCCTATCGATAAGACTTGATTGTGTGGGTATGTCCTTAAATCACAGTTCCAGTTGAACAAGTATCATGAAAACAGTGTTTAGTTATAATGGTTAGAGGTACAGTTACTATTATAGCTAGGCTGCCACCATTTTTTAAAAATCCTTTCTTGCTGTAATGTGTCGAATAAATTAAATCCAGTAATTGGTGAGGGAGAGCAAAGGGGAGATAGAAAAGGATAGGAAGATAATTTATTTGTATTCCATTTTAATGAAAACATCAAATAATATCAGTTGTATATTGCTGGATCTGAAATAAAGAGTTTCTAGAGCATTATCAGAGACACAACATTTGACTCGGTTTTAGATTTAAAACAATTTTCTTAAAATGTACAATTGTACAGTATTGAATTTTGGAAGTTTTAAGAGTAGTTTAAATTGAGAGTCGATTTTCTAGAGCTCTTAAAAGCAGCTGTAGAAAATCAGCTTTGAAATTTTGAATGAACTTAAGAATTGGTGAAAATGCTACATAATTTTAACATTTTAAAATAGTCTGAAGGCTGAAACTAGGTAGAATTACAGATTACAGAACTGTCAAGAGTAAAACAGTTTAATTTTCAGCATTTTCTAAAATGAAGCAACTGAATTCTGACTCTACTGTTTATGTTAGCACAGTCTCCAAAGCACAGAAGTAATAATGCCATTTGTCTTATCTGCTTTTCACGAATTCTGCCGGTATAAGCCGCCTGTTGCAATGTTCTCCTAGTTCCCAAGTGACAATTCAGTGCATCAGGCGGACTTTAACTAAGAGGAGACAAATAAGAACTATTCTTTTGAGGCCAAAGAGCTGGTAAAAAGTGAGATCTCTTATCTGCATTCAGTACTTCGACATGTACCAGGGAATAATTTGAAATGAAAAAGTCTCACCATCATGATTTGGGTTTCCCAGTGTCCATGGCTCGTCAGAATCAAAGTGAGTGTCACCTCCGATACCAGGTCCTGGGAAATAAGCATGTGCAAGGAAACCCCCTTCCCCATCAAAAGGCGAGCTGTCACCATGGAACCCAGAAGCAAACATAATTGTGATGTCCACATCCCTTTTCTTGTTTTCCATCTCGTCAAACGGAACCTCTTCAAACGTCAGCGGAGTTACATTCTGCCACACATCAAAGGCACGGCGTATAGCTCTGTGTGTTTCAAGTTTTCCTACTTTAGGAGTGGAGTTCTTAATGCTGTTGATAAAGGAGAAAGAAATGAGTTCAGGCCTTCAAAGTCACCAAACATCGTAATACTTGTTCCACATCACAGACCTGGCAAAACACAAACCACAAAGTAATATGTAGCCTGCAACAAACAGGAAGCAGCATCGGGTTTTTTTTTGCTTGGGAATTGGCAGGTAGAGAGATGGCCTGCTGCGTGCATGTGCAACAAACTTAGTTATCACGACTTGCCATTGGGATTTTGTGGATTTACCTAAGTGAGATGCCTCGGGTTCCACCTATTCCTTGTTCATATTAATGATCTGGATTCACACACTTAGAACAATGTAGTTTACAGTTGACAATAAGTTAGAGGAATCAAAAGAGTCAGCTAAGTTCTTACAATGTGAGTTTGATAGGGTATGTACCTGGACTGATCATTGTACCAGCGAAATTCAATAAGAATAAAATCAAGTTACTGACGCAAAGAGAAAATTCAGCCAGCATATTTATTAAAATTGTAATTTTATGCCTGAAAACACACTTTCCCCAACGCTGCTTTCACACATATAGATGGCTGGACAGAACCATAAACTGAAAAGTATGTACAGAAGCAGAGAGAGAGAGAGTGTGTGGTGCCTCCCAACTGTTGACCTGCTTAAGAAAATAAAGGAGGTTAAAAGGAATGTTATTACACAGAGTACTGTCACAATGATAAATGCCTGACTACAAATGGGTGTTGAAACTGAGTCCATAACAGCATTTAAAAGACAAACTACATAAATACTTGAGTGAAAATATTATTAAAGAGGTATAGCTGGGAAATGGGATCTTGGTAGTTCGCCAATAGAGGATCTAGCACTAGGACATGACCAATGGTTGAATGGGTTCCTACTGTGTTGTAAACTTACTAATCATTCTCTGATCTGAAGGTGCAAACTCATGCTGTGATATGGATTTATGGGCACCTATTGCTTGCGGATAGCTCGAAGGGCAATTAATAATGTCTGAGCTTTGGCAGTGGGTGTTTGTGGCAAGAGGAGAGAGAAGCATCATAGTCCTCCAGGGATACAAAGGAACACATTTTCAGTGTGGGTTGTCATGCAGTAACCAAAAGCGAGTGGGGAGGTGATTTTCCTCCCTAACACAGGAGCTATGCAAACTATTTTAAACAACAATTGAAATATTATTTTTTAACAAATTACAGGTCACTGTTGATGACTGACCAGCCATACTGGCTCATTAGCAGTTCTTCAAGTGGCAGAATGGCACTAGTGGCAAGGATTCTTCCCACTGAGCTCCTGTTAACCCTGCAAGCCAAAGCCCTAACAGGTAGGGTGGTCTGAGCTGCAGATGCAGTGAGAAAACATGTCATGCAGTGCTCCCAATAACAAACGATGTGCCTTTAGCTAGTTAGACATCAGCAGTACCCCCAATGGTTACTTTGGGGTGCCTTGGTTCTTGCCAACCCACACCTAACACACTTGGAACTAGGTGAGCAAGATGCGTCCTTTCAGCGAGAGAGTGCGCATTCCATTCCAGACACAGAATACCCATGTGTAGGTGGGATGCATGGTACGCAGTCTAGTTTAACACTCCTAAGCATGGTGATGGATTTCCACATTTGTGTAGAATCTCCACCACCCCAATAAATAATTTTTAATTAGCAAACAATAATAACAGCAATATTTATAGTGAACTAACAGTGGTAACTTCTCCTGGAAACTGACCAGATTACAGATGACTGTGTTCTTAAAATAGTCAATGTGATATTTAGATTTAAAGATGCCCTACAGAAATACAAAGTTCAATATTTATTTGTCAGTGATAAACAAGTTGTAGGTAGTCGCCTGACATGTCATATGTTACAGCATATTCTGCTGATGAATATTAAGTGAAGCTGTTCACCTAATGGCTTGGGAGTTAAATAAAAGAGGAATCCTTCTTTTTAATTCAGTCTTTTCACGTCGAAACAACTCAAAGCATTTCACATTTACAGTTAGGTACAGTAACTAATTGCGTGGGAAAAAGCAAGTACCTGTAGGTGATATGCTTGTGATGCCATTTCTGCCCGGTTAATGCATATCGCTTTCTTCGGATATTAAACCGCAGGTTGCTTCCGAACTGGTCAGGCACACCGCAACGAGGCCTCTTCATCCAGCTGTGAAAGAAAACATGGATTTATGTTGCAAACATTCACCTTTCTTGTAACAGTTTGGGGTGGTGGGGGTGGGAGGGCATGTTACTTTACTTTTTTATGATTGTAATGTCTGGTCTTTCAAAGGGAACATCTCCACTGCAGGAACCATATGGTTTAATGTGAAGAGAATGGAAGCAATCTGCTTTAAACAGATCCCATTATTTTCAAAGTAATTCATTTTTAATTTCTACTATATACAGAATTTTTAATAGATTTGAATGGATTATTGCATTCTCTTTTAGATTAATTTTTAAAAAATATTTAACAAAAAGGTTTAATCCCAGATTATTTCTTTTAATTCCCGTTGATCAATTAAAAACTGAAAAGCACACAGGTGGAATGGAGGATCAGGTAATCTATTTATTAAAATATTCTATTTCTACATCTAATCAAAAGGTTAGGGTATCATGGTCTGTTCATCTCTAATCTGTTCATTCAGTGTTGCTATTACTGTTGCTATTACTTCATTACAAACACTGGGTCATTGGAGATTTCAATGCTCTTTCACGTGAAATAAATGCTCATACCATGGTACCAATTATATTTTCTGGATATGTTTGTTTATAGCAGTGTAAACCGCTAACAATCTGAGATCTTAAATATTTCCTCCAATGGAGATTTTGTTACCCAACGTGACTCAATTTCAGGAAAAACAGCACAATGGAGAAAAAGACAAACATGTTGGAATTTTAATTGATAAACATATTTTGAAGTTATTGTCTTTATTTGGCAGCAAATCTGATGTATAATTTAGAAGTAGTGCACTTAAAGGAATGATTGATTGAGGATTAATCCTGGCAATGCTGAACTAAGTGCATTAACCACCCAGTAAATTATAATTTCCCATTCATTACAGAGAACTGTTTTTAATGATTAACTTTTAATTTATGAAGTAATACGTCACATTTTCTGACAAGCTGAAATACATGGCTGCCTTATGGCACTCTTCTACTGAAAACACAGTGTCCTTTCAGAACCTGCATTGGAATTAACAGGCCTTTCTTAAAACTCATCTGAATGCCCATTAGTTATTTTAAAATGTTAGTGAAATGCCAGAAGGACTCTCAACTCTTCATCTCCATGAAAACTTCAAGACCAATCTGAGTGCACTGCCTCCAACCTTTTAAAACCTGATGGTTAAAGAAAATGTACTCTGCACCAGCTGCAATTTGACTGCAAATGGTGTGAATCCGAAGTAGGAGGAAGATTCATTCCCTAACACGGATTCTGTTCATCTCGATTGGGTTCAAAGAAATTAAGTAATACCGTGAAACATTTGCTGATTCAACATAATACTACATATCAAACCGAAATAAAAGCTATGCAGTATAAGAGATTGATTCTAGCAAATCTTCCCCCTCATTCTTATTCAATCACGTGTGTCAAATTTTCCAATATTAAATTAATCTGTAATATTATTGTATTTCCCAAATGACAGGATGCAAAAACAGATCCAAAATCAGGCATGCCATAATTAACCCATTCAAGGCAGGCACTGCCGTTTCTGAAATGAATAAATTCACAGCAAACCAAAGCAGACGTATATTTGAAAACTAAAGAGTTTTTTTAAGTAAAGATTCTCACCTCATGGTCTCACTATACCATTTGAAAGAAGCAAGAGACAGAACAAAAAAAACATGAAGCCATTAAGATGTCATTGTCCATGCACAGAGGAGATAAAGAATGCTTTGTGCACAACACATTCTCTTTAAAAGTAGAGCCCGATTTTCAAAGCACCTGTCTGCTTCAAGTGAGAATAACTAAGGCATTTTCTTTGTGCAAACGTAGGGTTTTAAGCTGCATTAAACAAGTCTTAAAATAAATTGCATGTCTGTTTCTAAATGATGGGGAAAAATATATATGGTCTTTATGAAACATTGATATTCGCATCCTATCCAATGGAGTGAGGGGAGGAAAGCGAGAAAGAAGAGACTGACATTTATTTTCATTTCATTCATTTTAGAATTTTCTTTCTGCCACATTTTCAGCATTTAACAAGGTGCATTATGTTCAGCCAAATCCAACAGCATCAATATAGTTGGGATTATATTGCTAC
This sequence comes from Hydrolagus colliei, assembly GCA_035084275.1. Taxonomy (NCBI): domain Eukaryota; kingdom Metazoa; phylum Chordata; class Chondrichthyes; order Chimaeriformes; family Chimaeridae; genus Hydrolagus; species Hydrolagus colliei. The sequence continues at coordinate 102,716,876 of CM068743.1, forward strand.
ATCACAACATATAAGCAGCAAACTGTATGTACAAATGTGATGGATTTACTCAAATTTTGGGCGAAATATAATTACTCTTGAAAAGCAGACTCCACAACTTCATATAAATTAAGCAAAATGGCTCAAGTTAGCCCATTATAAACTCTCAACCTGATTTTTATACAGAAGCACCATCATGCTTCCTTTCGACAAGATGAATAGCTTCGCCTTTCAGTAGATGTGCTGCCTAGTATTGTGCAACAACAAAATTACATTTGTATAGCGCCTTTCACGTCAGGAAAGGGGCCCAGCTTGGATTCCTGAACAATCATCTGTTGAGATAGGATGGTGATCTCCCTCTAAGGTGAGAGTGCATAGTGCATTTCTGACATATGAAAGTTCTATGTGAGGGTAGCATACACAGGTAGCATTCATTCTATTTGCCTACTCTTTACGTGGTCATCATGCATCCTGCTCAGTATTTGAAAACTACAACACGTCTTGGTATATTTGAAGTAGAGAAAGGAAAAAATGGGAATGGATTCTATTTGTAATTACTTTCCAATGACCTCTGTCTCCACCTAATTAAATGTGTATGATTGGAATAATAATGCTCATTGCCTTGGTAATAATGCTTCAGGATGATGGATATCTTTGAAGCGCTTTGAGATGTCTCAATGACATGATGAGGTGCTATAACAAATGCTAGGACTATTATTATTACCGTTATTATCTCAAAGCACTTCTAAGGATATACCATAAGTAACAATTGCGGATTTGAGGAAGAAGACAAAAGAATCAGGCCATTTGCAGACAGCAGTGTCCCACAAGGAGGAATGTGGTGAAAGTCCAATTTTATTTAGGGGATTAGTGGCTGAGATACCAGAAAAAACTCAATTTGGTTATTAAATGTTCACGTGGTTAAACACATATTCTTGTTTATTGGTGTGGAGCAGAGAGCAGAACAGCAGAGAGAAGTTTATTCTGTACCTAAATGGGCTTTGCCTAACCTGGGAGTGCTTAATGCTGACATGGTGCTCAAAACAGGAAAGCATTCCATTCTCCAGCAGTATTAATAATAATCCCTGCATTTCATACAGCACCTTACCATGTCTTCCAGACGACTCAAAGTGTGTCACGGAATATACTGTAAAGTGAATTCACTGTATATTTTGTGGGTGCAAAGCACCAGCCATTTGCACACAGCAATGTCCCACAAACAGTTGTAGATTGAAATGACTAATTTAACATCCCAACCTCAGTAACAGCCTAACCTCAGAGCGCACAAAATCCGAACGGCGTGAGAAGGAAAGGCATTAAAAAATGGCTGTGTTAATCCTTGAATGATAATTTTCCTCCACCAATAACAATAATATGAGAGATAAATCAGAAGATCTGACCTTGTATTAAAACATAATTTTGAGATGCTACCTGTGTGAACGGCACTGTACAAATTCAAGTCTTTATTGTTACAGTTTTAGTTCAGGGTAACAACCCCATTCATTGTGCACATTTGCTGGCTCATGTCTGAACACGTTGGTTGGTTTCCCCATTAAAAATGACCAACTACGGAGACTCAGATCATAGCCAACATCACTTCCTGCGCACTGCGCATATGCAGTACACTGAAAGTGACATCAGTCTTTTTTAAGCGCAGGAATTGCTGGCGAGGAAGTGCAGTGAAACTTGCCATAATGCAGATTGAGACAGTAATTGACTCTAAAACCATCTTATAGTGAAGCTACAATCCTTTTTCATTCCCCCAAAATATGCTTTCCTAAATTGAGGGATAGTAATGAGCACTCATTCTCTATCGTAAGCGGATTGTTAAAATGTATTTTTGTTTTAATAATAGGTTATTAAGATCCATTATGGGCAAATGCAAACACAGTATATTTTACTCTCTTTGTGACCTGTTGTTCCATCCAGACCGTTACCTAATATATATTGTTTCACCCTTCTATTTATAGGTTCCCTAACCATTTGGATTATGTAGAAGTCTAGCTTCACATCCATAAACACATTCATTGCTCCTTTTTAGCCTATCATAATCACCTCTGGCAAAACATCTACATTTCTACTGTGTACTACAAATTTATGCCTAATCCTCTAAATCCTTACACCTCTGAGGAAAGGCAGAAGTAATTACAATTCAGTAGGATTTTACATTATTAAGCAGTTAGAAGTTATCACTTCAAAGGGGGAAGAACTTTGTGTACCCATAAGAACATTGTTAGTTTGTACAGTTTTGATTGTGGAGGATTGAAGCTCAATACGAAGAAATACAAGTTCCATGAAGAATGTCATGTCAAAATTCCTGGAAAGCACTCAAATGCCATGAAATAATGACAGTAGCCTAGGCTCAGTGCATCGTTAGACACATTGTGCAGCAACCAGAAACAAGTTTCCATCTAATACAATACATAATAAGATGTAGAGTGCTGTACTAAGAACATATGAGTCAAAAAGGAAATTAGTAAAATTCAAGGGAAACCCTTATAAATCAAATCAAAAAAAGTAAGAGGCTTCAGCAAATGGCAAAATAAAATGAGGTGAAATTTGTGACATTTTATCTGATAATCTGCAGAATTGCAGGTGCTGATACTCGACTGATTTTCGCTTTAAACACCCCAACAGTTTAGGAATCTTCAAGCTTTTATCTTTGCACAGAAAGATCTCTATGCTCCCCAAAATAGAAGAATAACAGTGACTTTCACCAACTAAATATAGGATAGGAGTGTAATTCTACTGTCATCCTACAAAAGCAGTTTTGTATTCTGCCTGTAAGATGATAACTGTAGTTTTACTTCAGACGGCCTGAATAAATATCGCAGACAAAATCTTTTTGAAAAAGCTCCAAAGCAGCAGGATTGTTTAGAGCTGCGCCCATGAAATTCCACAGTTTGATATCAGATCTTATGTAAATTTTCTAAAATGTTACAAGTTTACTTTCCAAGGAATAAACAACCTTTTGCAAGAAGTTGTACAAACAAGTACGTAACATCAACGTTCTAAATGTGCATGTACATCAGTAACTGCAATGTATTCGATCACCATGTTTGAAGAAGCACTACTGTGTTCTGAACGCAATGTTACACTAACTTAATTAAAGATATCCTCATATACTTTAACAAGTGATGGGTTGTTAACTATTCATCAGCTTTGTTCACCTCTGTATCTCTATTACCAGCTATTTATGACTTGAAGAGTTATTTCAATTCAATTAAGAGCTGTTTCAAAGCCATATCAAGGAAATTAAGTGCAGGCAACAGTCTGCTGAGTATCAAATGGCATCAGAAAACTGGAAATTCAAGTAGCAGGCATTGGTATTGTATATTTATCGCAAGAATAACTTGTGTATTCTTAGAACAAAATGAAGGTTTCAGTTTAGAGGAAGACATTATTGATCAAGTGGCAATAAAAAAAGATTTTTCCTTTGGAACGGTGGACTAAATCAAACTACAGTACCTGCATTCACTTCCCCAGTAAAGACAATGCACAACACAGTGGTATTTACTCCCTGCTGCTTAAACAGGATCAAATGACAAAAGGTTGCTTTGCAGGTTTCTATATAATGCAATCAATATTAATCACTGTGGATTAGCAATGAACTGTTGGGGCTAGACTCATTGCTGATAATTATCACATTATTAATAAATGTAGTGAATGATGCCAATCAACATCTAGACAGATAATAACTAATTACTGGCTATGAACAGGACACCCCATCCACAAACACATACGTCCAAAGACCCACATTTGATTTGCCAGTCACATTATTGGAGTGCTATACACAGGGTACCACTTTGATTCCTTTTTAGTGCCCTGGGACGTCCACCTGACATGAAAGGTGCTATACATGTAATTTTGTTGTTGTTGTTGTTGTTTTGTTGTGTGAAACTAATATCCAATTAACTGGTATGGGTAAATTTTAGACTAAACCACACTCTGTGGGGAAACACATAGCAATTCTTTATAGTTATTGACAACCTTAATACAGTAAAAGCCTGTGTACCCTTGGGACCTGGCCAATGCCGGTTAAAGCGCATGCCGGATATTCGGCTGCAAATGCAAAACAAGAAAATTAAAAAAAAAAAAATTTAAATGTATTTTTCTGGATAAATTCCAGTTAATCAAATGCGGACTTTTTTTGCGATGCTGGTTATACAGAAGTTAAGGTTGATCGGGTGCCAGATAAACGGGCTTTTACTGAAGTAAAATAATAGTAAAAATAATAACTGCATTCGATATAGCACGTTTTGATATCCCGTGTTAGTCTGGCTAAGTCAACAACAATAGCTTCGATTTATATAGTACCCTCCACTCCGGGTGGCGTCTAAGAGCACTTAAAGTCAGTAGCACTCTAGCCTCTGAATTTAAATGTTGTGCATTCAAGTCTAACACTAGAACTCATATAGTCTATGCTGACATTCAGGTGTAATCCTGAGGGTATGCATGCTATATTGTCTAACTGCCTGTTCAGGTGGACATTAAAGATCTTATGGCACTATTTGAAAAGAAAACAAAGTTAATTTTACATCAGAGTTAATTATCACCATAATTTGCAATGTTTGGCAGGAACCCAACATTGCTGGATTCCCACAAAACCTGCGGTAATGGACTGAATGGCAAAAAGGTGGCAGATTGTGGAGCTCCTGTAGCTCAGTGGTTAGAGCACTCGCTTTACAAGCATGACACCTGTGTTCGAATCCAGGCAGATCAAGGTGAAACCTTGGGCAAGTTTCCTTACTCCACATGCCTAATAATAATCCGCCCCCCAAAAACCACAATGATAAAAATCGGTCATTTCAATCCACGACTGTTTGTGGGACACTGCTGTGCGCAATTGGCTGCCGCATTTCGCCCACAAATATACAATCAATTCACTTTACAGTACATTCTGTGAAGCGCTTTGAGACGTCGATAAGATGTGAAAAGCGCTATATCAAATGCATGTATTATTGTTATTATTATTCCCCACCCCACCTCACACCTCCTGTTTCACATGTCTCACGTTCATTGTTGCCATCTTTTTGAAGTCAGGTTTCATTTTTAAACTTTGTAGTTCTTGATGAGTACCACAAAGTATTATTTGTATTATTTTTAGTGGAATAGCTTAATACACCAAACTTCAACCCCTTCAATGAGTTCTCATGCAAAGTGGAGGCTTCAGTGGAATAGGAGAAAATAAACGATCAACAAATAATCCTCTGCCATTTCCCTGCACATTGGGATGTCCTCCTGGTGTGAAAGGTGCTGTACAAATGTAATTTGGTATTGTATTTCCACCACCTCCGGTGTGATTCCATCACCAATTAATAGTAGTCACTGGGTAATCATGAGCAATGAACTGTTGGTAAAGGCTCATTGTGTCTATAATATTGTGAGCTTTTTTGTGAGCAGCATCTTAATATTCTAGAGACCCAACTTCAATGCCACATACCAGTCTTACTCAACACCAGTTAATCCAGGTCCTCATGTGAGGGGCCTTGCAAATAGATGTTCCTGCTGTGAAACTGATTCTGCCTCCAGGGTACTCAGCCAACAGGTCAGTGTAGGCCAGCGACCTCACTCCCTGCAGTCGCTTCCTCTTTCTACCACAAATGCATCTCACTATTTGGTGCTGGACTTCACAAATGCTTTGCAATACGTTCACACTGAAAACAGCAAATAGTGGGAATAATTAATGCTAGGATTAACTAACATGGGCATAAAATTACCTAATTATATTTTACTGCATCATGTGGGGTTTATAACTGTACTTCTGTTTTTAAACAACAACTACAACAAATTATACTTGTGTAGCGACCTTCAGATTGGATAGATGTCCCAAGGCACTGGGCAGTCATGGGTTTTTGGACCTGAGCTGAGAGTTGGGAGTCAGAAGGCATGGAGGGGGTGGGTGGTGGGGTGGGGGAGGGGGGGGGGTGTGGGTAGGGGTGGGAGCATAGCTAAAGACTTGAAGGAGGCAGTAGATAGCCTGAGGCTGAGTGATTGCGGCATAGAGTTCCAGATTGTGGGGGCAGAGATGCTGAATGTCTGACCGCCAATGGTGAGAAGTGCGTGGGACTGGAACAGACTAGTGTCTTGTCGAACAGAAGGAGCAGACAGGCTGATATGGGGTTAGAAGGTTGGAGAGGTAGGAGGAACGAGACCGTGAAGATGCAAACAAGGGTTTTGTACTCAATTCTCCGAGGGATGGAAAGCAAATGAAACTGGTCAAGAGTGGGGGTACTTAGTTGGCGGAGCCTGGTGTGGGGGAGGACACGAGCTGCAGAATTTGAATAATCTGCAGTTTGCTGAGGAAATATTTGAAAAGTCAAGTAAGCAGACAGTTGGTGCAGTCAGCCAGAACTTAATGAAATAGTACCTTTACCCAATCACACAATTTCTATCTGCTGCTGACTGCTTATGATAGCCTGGCCCCATGTTGTAGACTGAATTTCCTATAACTGTAAACAAACAACTTATTTCTGTCTACACAATCACTGTACATTTTGTAGCTGGGCTTCACATTTCACACCAAGCCCTAAAAGCATGATTTCTTCAACGAAAAGTGATTACAAGAGTTAAAACTAAAACTACTTGACCCAGTTAACATTTTCTAGGTCAGCCAGTAAATCAGATTAAGCAATAAACCTGTTCTTCAAAAGGAATCATCAGTAATAAAGTCTTGTTTCACTAGATTGAGACAAGACCTTTTGGGCACTTAGTCATTACTGAACCCAAGAGATTCCCTAATAAAAATAAACTTCTTTATATAACTTTGCTCCACCTAGAACAATGAGATGAGTGCACCTATTCTGCTAAGTAGATCCAGTGCAAATTGATTTGGATGAGACATCCATACATCACTAAGTTTTTCTGATAGCACATTGCAGAATCAAATTCTGATCTGGAAGGGGCATTTCAGTTTTGCAATAAAAGCCCAGGCCACGAGAACATTAAATGTCATTATTGTTGCTTGGCATTTAATGCAGGTGCAGAGACTGAGTGGAATCTAAAGTGCATGAGTGACAATCCAAAATCAGAAGAGATTTGTAAATACTAAATCCTGCCAGATGTGCCTCAACTGACCCACTACAATGTCGCTTTGATGTATCTCGTAAAGAGATTGGAAGAGAGTGGAGTTAACGGATCAATGTTATCAGCTAGATTAAACATTAACAAATCCTTTGTGAATACAGATTTTGACTCGCGGATTTTATATCCCTTTTTCTTCCAGTGTTAATCTGCTGAAAATCCAGTGTAAACTGTTGAAACTGCTCTGTGGAAGTAATAAAGGGCACACATTTTACAAAGATGATGCTAATAGTTAGTAGGAGAGATGAGACTGTTTATATATTTTTTGACCGTTAGCCCCTCACTCCTTGCCCCTTACCCATCCCTCGCTATAGACCTTCTGCCCTATTTCCCCCATTCCCTCAATCATTTCAAAAGTGAAGCCCAGCACCTGCTCCCTCAACTCAACCCAATCCCCGCCCCCCACCCCCTCCACATCTCCCAGCTGCACCTCTCGGACCCTCTATTAACTCATATCGTTAACCTCTTTTTATCCACTGCCGCTGTTCCCACCCCCCTAAAAGCAGCTGTCATCACTCCATCCTCGCCCGACTCCTCTGGCTTCCCATCACATAGAGGATACAGTTCAAGATACTAGTCCTCGCCTTCAAGGCGAGGACTAGTATCTTGGCTCCATGGCTTCACTCCCCTCTACCACCTGCCTGTTCTCCCTATCAACCTCTCCGTTCCCTCCACTCAGCAGGCTTCAGCCTGCTCTGGGTGCCATACTGCCAAGCCAGCCTGCAACCACCATTGATGGACGACCCTTCAGCCAGTCTGCCCCCACCCCATAAAACTCCATCCTCAACCTTGCCCCCTCTTTTGCCTCCTTCAAGACCTGCCTCAAGACCTTCTTTCTTTCACCGTGCTTTCAATGTGTCCGCCAACCCCTAACCTCCCCAATCCCAAATCCCAGTTTAAGTCCAAAACCCTAACTGCCCAGCACCTTGCTACGTCCTCTTGACATGAAAAGTGCTATACAAATATAATTTTGTGTGTTTGTTTGTTTGTTTCTAATGATTGGTTCTCCTATATTTCACAAGACTATGTCAAGGTACATAGTACAATATTATGTCCATGTTCTTGTGTAGTTAGTATCAATTCAACCTCTTTGTATACTACAATCCTCTTGACTCAATCGGATAAAATGGCTATGTTCAGCTATTAACAACCTCAAAATCATGGGTGAATCTAACTTATTTGTTACAAAGTCAAATTAATCTCTTTTGTTTATCAGCAAATTCACATGAAGAAACACAAATCAGGTCAAAATGCATAATTGGTTTGCTTGCGCATTCACAATAGAACAAATGTCAACCTAATACCTATAAATTCAACAAAATTTGTTTGCCTGCTTGCCTTCTGTAAGCGATCCAAATCTCCAAAATACTCTTTCCTAAAGATAGCGCATCTTATTCTACCAAATGGAATGGTATTCAAAAGTATGATATTAAAAAATACCAAACTACAAAATGAGCAAAGTTTAAGGCTGCAAAGCTTAATACCCAGTACATTGTTTAGTTAGTAGGCATCATAGACGGGGGGCACTCAATAGTCCGAAGGTTCGATAGTCCGAAGGGTCGATAGTCCGAAGGTTCGATAGTCCGAACACACAAATTTCCTACACCAGCGGTAGCCAAGGGGCGTTACCACTCGATAGTCCGAACCAAAAATGAAATAATGTTTGTTAATCCGAACATTTCCATCCTTAGAGTTAGGGTTAGCGTTACAGTTAGGGTTAGGGGAAGCTTCGGACTAACGAACCTTCGGACTAATGAACCTTCAGACTAATGAACCTTTGGACTATCGGGCAGTAACCATCATAGACTAACAATTGACAAACTGAAGGCAGTAAAAACTGTAGACAAACTAAGGAACAAGTATAGAGAAACTCAGTACTGTACATCTGTGTTTAATACTTCCTCCAGGCACTATATGTGTAATTTTGTTATTGTTGTTCCTCAAGTGATGTTAGTTTGTTGTTCTGGTAGGCAACAGCATTTAGCCTTTTTATTCTAATCCCTAATCATATTGTTCCAATCAGTTACTGTGAATTGAATGTTACAGATAAAATACTGATTTCCTTGTTTCTAGTTTAGCTTATTGCCTGCTTTTACTAATCATTGGTAAGATTGTGGATAGATTTCTCTCAGTGCATTGTTAGACCCATGACAATTACAATTAAGTTGTTGTGGATCTTGGGAGTTTGGCATTACAAAGCTGGCAGGGAGTAGCAGTAGGGAGCCTGGCTTTGCATTAAAGCTGGAGGGCCAGGTTAACTGCAGTGTAAGTTTGATAACAGCGGAGACAGCGGTACTTTCATTGGCACAGAATAACCACCTGCTGTTATGTGAGTCAGTAGAGGCAAGAAGGAAGTGTCTCACAAGAGCAACAACATCAACAAGGTTGAGATACTGTATTTCATTATTGTCACTGCTGGTGAGGCTGCAACAGAAGTAGAATTTTCCAATTGCATGTTCCACGGCAATAAAATGGGTTGATTGTCATCAGTTGATGTTTTAGTAGAGGGTGCTACGTAGCAAACATATAACTGTTTTTGCATTTTTGTGAGATATTAAGCATTGATAAATAACTGCTATTATTTTTTTTACAGCACTTTCCTTCTAATAAATAATTGATGACAGATTCTAGAATTTCAGCTTTAAAGTGTGCCTTGTTCAGATTCTCAGGTGGTTGATTGTTCTCAGATATTTCTGTGGTAATTATACAAAAACAAAACCAACAAAATTACATTTGTATAGGGCCTTTCACGTTGGGAGGATGTCCCAAGGCACTGAATAATAATCGTTTCATTTGATATAGTGCTTTTCATGTCTTCTAGACGTATCAAAGCACTTCACAGAATATACTGTACAGTGAATTGACTGTATATTTGTTGCGAAATGTGACAGCTAATTGCACATGGTAGTATCCCACAAACAATGGTGGATGGAAATGACCAATTTATTGTTGTTTTCTTTTTGAAATATCATAGTATTTCATAGAATTCCCTCTTCTGCTAACAATTCAGTATGCAGGAATGAAACAAGTACATTTTGGGTCCAACAAGTGTTTTAAATTTAGAATTTCTAAAATGTATTGATTGTAAATTACCCAGATAGGCTAGAATCAGAGTTTTCTTGCCTCAAAGGCAATACTGACAAAGCCAGGTTATGCATTCATCTTCAACGATACGGATGTCAGGGCTTTTACTGAATAAAACAAATGAGCGAGCAAATATGGGACTAGGAGGTTGCAGAGGTAGGGGAAGCAAGGCCATTGAGGGCATTGAAGGTTAGGACCAGGACCTTGTATCCTCTGTGTGATGAGAAGCCAGTGGAGTTGGGTGAGGATGTGGTGATAGGGTCCCTGGTGCGGGAGTAGATACAGGTTGCAGAGTTCTGGATAATGTGCAGCCTATGGAGGGATTTGCTCGAGCAGGGAGCTGCAGAGTCAAGCCTGGATGTTATCAATGTGTATATGAGGGTCTCAGCAGTCTACAGAGTCATACAGTGGTGGAACCTGGCGATGATGCAGTGATAGGGAAAAGCAGAGCAGGTGGTTGCTTGGATATGGGATAGAAAGGATAGTTGAGGGTTCAACAAGACCCCAAGCTTCTGGTATGGTTTAGTAAGATGGAGTGTACATCCATGGATGATGATGCTCTCAGCACCTGAGGAGTGGAGGCTCTGACGGGAGCCAATTAGGAGGCCCTCAGTCTTCATTTTGTCCAACTGAAGAAAGTTAGCTCTCATTCAGGACTTGATGTCTGATAAGACATTCTGTTAGGACAGCAGTGGTCCTGGAGTCAAGAGTGGAGGCAGAGAGATACAATTGGGTGTGGAAAATGACCCCATGCCTGCAGGTGATGTCACCAAGAGGGAGCATATAGATATTGAAACGGAGGGGACCAAGGACAGAGCCCTGGGAAATGCCACACGGGACAGTTAGAGGACTAGAGGTGAAAACATTTGTGGAGATGAAGTAGAGATGGTGTGAAACGTAGGATCTGAACCATTCAAGGACCGAACCATATAGATTGAGGTGAGAGGAGAGGTGGTGGAGGAGGATAGAGTGGTCAATGGTATCAAAGGCAGCAGGTAGAACAAGGAGTCAGACAGAGCCCTGGTCGCAAATAGACAAAATGCATTTATCACTTTAACCAAAGCTGTTTCTGTGCTGTGGGCTGCATGGAAATCTAATTGGAGGGGGTTGTGAGAGAGTGACAGGAGAGGAAGAAACGAAGCTGGCAAGCAATGACTCATTCCAGGACCTTGGAAAGTAACGGGAGGTTGGAGATGGGGCAGTAATTTGAGAGCAGAGATGGGTCCAGGGAAGGTTTTTTAAGGATAGGACATAATGTAAACTTCATACAGTTGCACTAATCTGGCTCACATTTTTCAGGTGGTGTTTAACACCTCCACTTTACAATGTCAGATGACCATCCTCTGGGTTCTTTCACACTGAACTACTTTTGATTTATTAAGAACAAATCAGCCAGACCAAAATAAATAATACAGCCTCTTCTTTAGAGTTAAGCTAACATACTGCGGAGTTCTGAGAAGGAGGTCCAGGTCTGTAGCACCCCCATCCCCCACCTCCCTCTCACGACCCTCACGTTGGTAATATTCCTGAAGCGAGTAACAAAATTGTCTGTAACTTCCTCTTTCAGTTAAAGATTTTTCAATTAAAATGGCTAAATAAATAATTGGCTGACTGGGGGTTCTCCTGGGGTGTTGGGAGATGGAAATGTTGTTTGGATTGATGGCTTACATATGTGGAACGCTCAGTCTGGTTTAGGTAGTCTTAATCACATCTGTCAGATATAAAAAATAGAGGTTCTTCACTGTAGTACTCTCAATGAAATGCCTCAGGTATTTTACTGATTTAAAAGCCCTTCTGTAAGTTTTTACTCAATCTACCTAATAACCCCTATTAAAACAAAGTTAGTCTGGCAGTGACAATTCCAAAAGGTTTCTCCCAAATTTCTCATTAAAGATATTTTAATAACAGTTTTGCCACCTTTTCTAAATACCAACACCAATTAACACCAACAAATGTATCTAGGAATACAGTTTTGAGCCCAATAATACACATTATGGTTATCTATAATGCTTCAAGCATCAGTCTTAAAACTCCATTGATAGGAAACTCTAGGCTGTGAGTTAATGTCCTTGCCTTCTCTGACTGAAATCATAAAAGCCATTGAAGAATATTTTTCAACAAATTAATGGCAAAATTTCCGTTTTATATGTTTGACCTTTACTTTTAAAAGAATGACAAAAGACTTGTCCAATCATTCAAGGACTGACCTTTTCATCTGCTACGTGTAGGCTAACACTTTCTCATGCTTATTCAAGTGAGGGATGACAGCGGTGAAGAACGTTCAAGGTGGTGGCTGAGAGAAACCACTGGGAATGCCATGTACAGCTTAACACTGACCTGCCTGAGTTCAGAATCAGATACTGCCTTTGGGAAATTGTCACATTATAAGCTTGTTTCAGTGGGATATTGGCATTCATAGAACTCAAAACCTGTATCTCATCTACTTGGACAAAATAGCAGTGATTTCCATGATATAATACCCCTATAAATGTCTTTGCCAGTCTAGTTCTGAAGGCCAGCTTACAGTATCAATGATGCCAGAGCAACTGTAAGTCATTTTGACACACGTTTTTAGTAAAGTAAATTTCTAGACAGACACATGTTTTTAGTAAAGTCATTTTTAGACGTTTTCTAATGGCTAATGCTAATTTGTGCTGAACAGTTTTAGATGAAAATTGCAAAGTGGAATTGCACAACAAGTGTCCTAATGCCTACAATCTTATTTGTCTCCCTGTGTTGCTGGGTTTGACGTGTATTTGGCTGAAGTGAGCAGACCCTATCCTAGCTATTATGGCGTAGGAAGGTCTAAAGTTGTATCAACATGTCAATTCTTTCCTAGTCTCTCTGCAGGATAACAAATATTGTTCAATGGTACCAATCTGTACATCATTAGTAACGGAGATCAGGCCTGTCCGGGCAGAGGCGGTATTTAGCTATTTTACCTCTCCCTTCCCACATTTTCTTTAACCACTCTATATATAAATGCAGTGTTCCTTAAAATGCAATAAAGAAGTTTCAGATTTACAAATATTGATGGAAATGATAGCAATGTTTCTCTTTGAATTACAAGTGAGAGTCGATTGACTGCTGCTGGCAGATGAATGAAGCACCTGTGAGATAGTGTTGACTGTAGGTTAAACAGATATTGTTTCTTACTCTATCGTGTTTTCGTCCAAAGTTCCTGTAACTTTAATCCCATAGAATTGCTGCATGGCAGCTACAGCTGAGTGCAAGGACTGTGAGGAGCGCAATACTGACATTCTGGGTTCACTAGCTTGTAGATAGCCGTACTTCTGTAACCATATCTGTAAAGAAAAGAGACATGTCAAATTGTCAGTCAATTGCTGTCAAATTGTCTGTCTATAAATCAAAAAACAATCGGCATTAGAAAGTGCACAAGCTACTTTGACGGCCAAGTTAGTAAAGGTATTACTCCATAAACCACTAGGCTATATGGACCAACTATTTGGAAATCAAATCCCAGTCTGTGCAGACTTAAGTGACGGGCCAAGTTGAGTATCTGAAAGCAGGATGTCTTCCATCGGAAGTGCATGGGGACAAAATGGGAAAAGGCG